>OY744612.1:43096708-43516708 GCA_963556255.1 Allolobophora icterica
GGAACGAGATAAAGAGTAAAAGAGGAAGGAAGAGTGGTAGGAGGGATTAGGAGAAGGCGGAGGAAGAAAAGAAGCAGTTGGCGCAGGATTAGAGGGAAGAGGAGGAGTACTAATAGGAGGATGAGGCCGACGACGACGAAGAGGAAGACGAATAAAGGAAAAGATGGAAGAGGAAAGAAGATTATAGGATACTGGAAATGGAAGAGAACGTAAAACACGAAGAGAAAAAGGTTTGTAAGGAATATTAGAAAGAACAGGAAGAGGAGGAGGACGACGAGGAGCAGGACGACGAGGAGAAGGAGCAATGCTCAGAGAAGAGAAAGGAGAGAAAATTGGGAAGAATGAGGAGCAAGAGAAGGAGAAAAAGAACGAGGATCAGGAGGTGAGGGAGAATCAGGAGGAATAAGAAGAAGAGAAAATCTGTAGAGAAGGGAAGAGAGTGAAGAAAAAGAAGGATTAGAAAGAGGAATTAAAGCATGGTGAGGAGGATTGAAAAGAAGATGAGAGGATGAAGATAAAGAAGATTATAAAGAGGAATAAGAGCATGGTGAGGAGGATTGAAAAAGGAGATGAGAGGAGAAAGATAAGGAAGATTAAAGAAAGGAAGAAAATGATGGTGAGAAGGAGTATTGAAAAGAAGATGAATAACACGATGGGATGGACGACAAGAAAGACAAAGAATGGATAGAAGGTAAGGAAGATTAAAAAGAGGAAGAGTGTAGTATGAACTGCGCCCGAATGAGAAATGATGACAATCCAGACTGTCTGTTTTCTAGTCTTTGCAACCAATTCTCTGTCGAATGAATCAAACAATAGAGAAGCAGATTATATCCGGAGATAAACACAACAGCACTCAAGGAATTTATAATCAGACGACGGAAACCATATTAACACTGCGTCTCAAAGAACGTGCAATTAGAACGCCACTTATTTTATGAACTGAAGCGGTTAGTTGCTGTTTAATGACAACATGTCGTATTACAGATGATTAGCGTCGCCCTCCTATTTTCTCCAGACTTGGGACTAACACTACCACAGGTAGGGTAATGGTATAAACGCTTTTATAACATAGTAACATATATCTACCATTGAACATCAAGTTGGTCTAATAATTAATGGAAAAAAACGCAACATATAGATCCGAGCGTTACACTTTGTAATCGTAGTCTCGTGATTTCCACAGCGTCCAAAAAAGCCAAGGCTGTAACCAGCTCATTCACAGGCGCTCAGTCAAAGTAAAATCGATAGGCGGGTAAGGTCAGAATCGGTTCCAGGTCAAGATTCAAATGGCAGGCAAGCAGACGGCTATAGTGGATGGTGTTTAGAATTGAAGCGGTGTGTGAGGTAAGGGAAAGAGAAGGAGGTAAGGAGAAGAGGAGAAGGTAAGAGGAAGAGGAGGAGGTAAGGAGAAGAGGAGGAGGTAAGGGAATGAGGAGAAGGTAAGGGCAGGAGGAGGAGGCAAGAGCAAGAAGAGGAACTTGGTTGCTAATCGTGTGGAAAGCAACAAGTCTTTCAGCTTCGAGTGTGACTTTTTGTTTCTGTTGCTTTTTATCGATAGTTTCAATCCGTGAATGTTTGCTGGCGGAGCATGCTCCAGTCTTTTCTGATAATACTGAACAATAAAATCGTGCAGTTCAATTGTTGCAACAGGCCTCACGGAACAGCTATAGTTTTTAATTTAAATGGCGAGGTTAGTGATCAGCGTGTAAGACTGTCTTTCGCAATGGTAGTCAGAAGTTCAACTGACAACAATTATGGAATCATAACTCATCTTTTTACTTTAAAAATAGCGTCATCTAGTGAACTCAACTCTAAAACTAGATCAGCGATTGCAAAGACATTGATGTAGCGCCTTTGCAAGCGGCCATACAGTGCTCATCAGGTTGCAATGTTGTGGGTCACACTGCATCATTCTACAATGTTAAGAAGGACTAGGAAAATTAACGAAATTCTTGTGCACCCATTCACACGAGGTAGGAAAGTTTCGGCCACCCAAATAGACGGCCTCCTAACGAATGAAACTATGCATAATGTCGAATGTTGAGGGTTAAATTTTCGTTCTTATCGAAGTCCAACATCTTTTATGACGCGAGGGAGAGGTACCTACAGAAGGCGCCTTATGTAGCCCATGTAACCTAGTCTTGGCACTTAGTCCTTCCTGTCTAGGTCTGCGTATCGAGCAGTGAAGCTTTTCTCTTCATCTCTGTCCATCGCTTGTCTTCCTGTATTCGTCCAACCACATCCCCAAGCATCTCAGATGATCCATGATGGTCTCCAGCTAATTCCATTCTTTGCTTTCCCTCCCTTTTCCCCCTGCAGGAATCCAGATCATTGCCCGGATGGGTATGGCTCTGCTATCTTAGTCCATACGATTCACATGTCCCAAGCATTTAAGTTGTTTTTTCTTATGTCATTCTCTACATCTTCTTGTCCTATACAATAGCATAGATACAGTACATCCATGTATTAATGCCCAATTATTTTATATAATAATGTTAATGCTAATGTCACATATTATACTCAGGGGCGTAACTTTGGTCTAAGAAGTGGGGGTAACAATTTCTTACATGCACGAAGCAAGGCTGAGATTGCGATCTCTGGGAAGCCACAATAATAAAATATTTATTGACATTGTTCAAAAAGCGTAAGGTACGGTACCCCCACTCCTAAAGGTGGGGTACGGGTACCACTCTTACCCCCACAACTCTTACCCCCACAACTCGAGCCTTTTCTTGCATTGGTCCTGCTCTATGGAATCAACTCCCTCCATTGACACGTGCCTCCAGGGCCTATAGGACAGGATTTGGAGGCCCAGGGCCACAACTAATTTTCAAGGCCTTTTTCAATTAAAAATAATAAATATTTTGGCTTGCTGAAGCAGCTTCCTTTTGTCGAGCCAATTTCTTTCGTTTCTCATGTCCACTTTCGAATGATCTCTTCATCTTTCTGTAAGAGATTAAATTAAAATAATATTTATATATAATATAATAGACTAATAGACTAATAGTTAGGGGGAATATTTGCTATTTTTTCAATAAAATTAACCATGTGGTCAATTTTGTCAAATTGACTGATATTGTTAAATATATTTTAATGTAGATGAAGTATCAATTTAAAAAGTTAAAAACAAACCCCCAAATCGTGCACTCGTCGGCCTCGTTCCGCTCGAATTCGTCCACCACCCCATTCATTTTCTACACTGCCCCCAAACTCCAAATCCTGGCTACACCACTGCTCTAAGAGACTAAGAAAGTAAGAATATAGTGTAGGCTACACTATCCATAGCGAATCGGATTATAATTTATAAGAACAATATATTAATATTAAAACATTATTCAGGTTTGAGTGTTTGACTTACGACTTACGAGTAACGAGTTACGAGTTACGATAGAGTTTAGACTGTTGAGTGTTGACAACTTTTCAATTTTTACAACTAATAACAGATTTACGAAAAATTTGTGTACAGTTTGACATTATTTAACGTCAACGATTTCGTCACGAAATAATTAGAATTTGTATCGCGCTACATCTCAATGAATAACTCCTTAATTCCGCATTTCAATAAATAACTCCATAATTCCGAGGCCCTTTATCAAGTGAGGCCTGGGGCCAAATGCCCCCGGTGGCCCCCCTGTCCTAGGCCCTGCATGTCTTTTTATTAGCTGGTGGCCCAAGTGCCTCATTCCGCTGTCTTAAAACCACTTTCTATTCACTGGGTCTTTCGCACTGGGAGCGCCTCTGATTAGCGAATACTGTGAGAGGCGCTTTATAAATGTTTAGATACAATACAATACAATACAATACAATACAATACATAATTACGCCTATGGTCTCTTCGTTTAGCCAACACTTGACGATCCCTCCTTAGTCGACAGGATATGCAGGACTCCTGCCGGATTTGGGCACAAGCTAAATAAAAAAGCTACAGCATAGGGCCTCACAATCCGCAGAGGCCTAAACATTTCAGAATTATTGGGGATGCTTTTTTAAATGATAAATATGTAATCAGTAAATGCATTCATTTGAAAATATTTTGAATTTTTCACCTTAAATGCCTTGCTGTTAAATAAGTAAAAGGCATATATGTTTTCAAGTTGTGTAATTTTTTAACAAGGGGACTCCAAGCTTTCCACAAGTCTAAATCCGGCACTGACAGAACTGCTCCGCCCCTCCCCCATTATAATTTCCCATGGAGCGTAAGGCCACCTATGGTTCTTTTGGGATAGAAAATACTACCTAAGCAATATTTGTTCCTGTCCTTATTTCGTGTTCTGATTTCGAACGGGTTTAATTCCTATGCAAGCATAAAACAGGATCGACTCTTCCTTCGACAACTCTTACGAGCAGATTAAGGCCTGGCCTGCTTGTAGGCCTACTTGTCTTGATTTTAGAAATCACGATTAAGAAACCCGATTAATACGCTCAATTACCACGATGCATCATTCACTGGCAAACACAATACCACGGTGTCTGCTTAGTGCTTACAGGGAAAGGCGGACCGATAAATATCCATGGTTTTGAAAAAAACATACAAGCCTTTTAACTGAGTTCACTGACCGCTGTAGGACCCTACTATGACCTACTTTGCCAGCGCATAACTTACTTACTTGCATAACTTCTGCCCTAACTTTTGTTATCGTGTTTGAATGACGTAGGCTACGTCTTTTGAATTGAGAAAACAAACGCGAAAATCGTATCCATGGTAACGTATTGTGTTCGGAGCTGTGCTGTGATTGGCTGAGGGCGGTATCTCTTGGGCCGAAAGTGCTTAAAAGCGGCCGATTTGGAACTTGGTTACCATAGCAACGCATTGTGTTCGAAGCTGTGCTGTGATTGGTTTCTCTTGGGCGGAAGCCCATAAAGGGGGCCGAGTCGAGTAAGTCGCTCAGTTCCATCAACGCTGCAAGGAGATCGGAAGAACAACAAGATGGAGGACTACGAAGATCTCGAACTGGTAAGTTTGACCTTATGCTAGCCGAAGACGAGCTTTCTTTGGCAAGCATAAGGCTCAAACTTACAAGAGAACAGGGCAACTCTAGGCTTTAGGTTAAAGTATTTAGATTTGATTTATATTGTTATTATATTATTATTATTATTATTATTAAAGCAGTTTTATATAGCGCCCCTTCGAGGAGCACTGATATTAATTATATTAGATTAATAAATATCAGATTGATTAGATGAAATAGTATTTGTCTAGATTTATTTGAGATTACTAATCCTGTAGGCCTATGTCTAATCAGATTAGCTGAGACACTGGCCTGCAGTGATTTAGATTTGGGTGTAAGTCCCTTTATGGCATTTCTCTTAGGGAAGGGTTTTGGTTTGTTGTTGGTTGAACAGGAAGAAGAACTGGGAGATGACGTCGCAGTGAGAGGAAGGTCGAGGTCTCGCAGCGCTCGGCCGCGAGCATCGGCAGCAGCAGCGGCTACCAAGGACGAGGATGGCGAGGGATCGAGGACTCCTTCGAGACGAAGACGGAGACGCGGCAGACGAGGAAGCCGCCGCCGCCGACGCAGCCGCCGTCGACGAAGCCACGGACGCCGCCGCCGACGACGACGTCGCCACCACTAGACCCGGCCATCGGGGGCCTCCGTCGGATCCATCCGTCCGTCCATCGTTCGGCTGGAGAAAGAGAAGATCCGAGCGACCGCTACAGATGAACTTTCGTCTGCGGTCTTATAATAATTAGATCGATGAAGTCTATTAATGTTCGATCAATAAAGGTTGAAAAAGAAATGAATTGTCTTATTCCTTCTAGGCCATAGAGTTTTTGTCGTTTGAGGCTTTCCTGTAGATTTCAGGCTCTCCTGTAGATTAGGCCTATATAGGCTTCAGCGTTAAAGAAATGTAGGCTATAGATTGAGTTCCCCTAAGCTGATCAGTTAATTATGCCTTCCAGAATTTTAGACTTAGGTATCCCTGGATAATTTGACTTAATTATGGCCTGATTAATTATAGGTGAGGGTTTTCGAATCAACTTGTGCTTAAATCAGAAATCATCTTTGCTTAATTGCAGGTCTGAATTGTAAACAACAATTTTGTTCAACAAACACTCTGAAACATATACTGCCATTCTGATGACCGTAGCTTTTTGCCTTAGCACATTATCCTCGCTATATATATATATATATATATATATATATATATATATATATATATATATATATATATATATATATATATATATATATATATATATATATATACATATATATATAATTAAGCTTGGAATTATACACACTACGATAATTAAATTATACACACTGTATACGATTATTAAAGGTCAATGCAGGAAAAGATTAATTTTATGGCAGCCATGGGTATGAAGAGTTAACGACTTCATTTTCTTAACCTCTGTTTATGAGAGTGTGTGGCCAGTCCTCTGCCTCGCCGTCTATGATCTTCCCACTGACACTATATATAGCTGGAAGGTGGAACATAAATCTCGAAGCAAATCCATGGTCGTAACTTAATTTGGTCTAAAAAGTAGGAGTGGAGGTACCAATTTCTTACATACACGAAGCAAGGCGGAGACTGCGATTTCTGGGAAGGCACACTAATAAAATATTGATTGGCATTGTTTAAAAGTGGGGGTGCGGTACCCCCAGTCCAAAAAAGTGGGGGTACGAGTATCCCTCGTGCCCCCACAAATTACGCCTATGCACATACTAATATATAATTATGATAATTATAAAAACATATTAAGATAATTATTTTAATAAATGCAACTATTAGATTTAGGCCTATATTTTTATGTAGGCCTAGGTGTGGTGGATGCGTGTGCGTAGGTCCAGTGCAGCTGGTGAGAGCCTTTAAAGACTTGATGCAGCATGGTAGAGTTTGGAACAAGGGTCGATTGATATAAATGCAGCTGCTTGACTTGCTTCACTTGAATATCCTTCCTATTCACATCCTGATTGCTTCTCGTTCCGTTCTTTTCTTTCACGGCTTTGTCTTTCTTGTCTGCGAAAGACCAATTCCTTCCCGGACGCCAATGGCCAGTATTTCATTCGCCTCGGGACAGGAGCAGGTGGTGTCAGTCGCTTCACACTTGACCACCGATCCGTCACAGGTTAGTTTCATGGTCAGTTGCTAGTCTGGTCATTTTATATGGTCAGTTTATCTAGTCAGTCTAAGACATCCTTGGTCAGTGCATGTGTTTTGACACATTATTATTAACATATTTATATTATTATATAACATATTCACGCACCGATATGTCAGAAGGGATGGAGGGATACCACCCTAATCTCTATCATTTGTATATATACATACATACAAATATATATATATATGCAAAGAAATTACATACGTGTATGTTTATGTATTTATATAAGCATAATGGTCCATATACCTGAGGCATTACACAAGAATCAGTATACTGGAAATCACACTTACAGAGAAACGCCTCATTATGGGGAGTTTAATGCCTCATTGGATACAGATGGTCGGTGGACCACTGCGCTCTGATGCCGATGGAGATCTGAACGTGATCTACAACGAGTACTGGATCGTCTTCTGGGACAATATTTCACTAAAATATGCACTGTTCCACCTAATCGGCTCAGATGTTCTCACATGTGCACCGACACCAACATAATTATATGCATGAAGATCTAATTAATATGAGTAGGCCCTACTTGGTTTTATTATCATCTGGTCTGTTTAGTGATAGAATATAAATAAGAACGTAGGGTATTACTCTTAGTCACTGGAACGGTACATGTTGTGTCGCAAAACGTAGGCCCTAAACATGCTTACCGGTATTTTGAAATGAGGTGGTGAACAATAAGAAAGTTGATTGATTGATTTAGTAATTGATATTAGCACTATCTGTACCAGTATGTCTAATATTTGTAGCAGCAGGCCTACTATTTGGAGTTGGCTTATTATTTGTTTTCTCACAAGTAAAAACCGGAGTAGTTGTTGCTTAAAAATAGTTTTTGCAGCTGTGTGATTTCTGTGCTTAGTTCATTATTTCTCTGATTGACGTTCATCTCTTTGATGTTTCTTTGTTGTGAAAATCATTTAATTATTTGATAACTTCTTTCTTAATTCTAATACTTTTTACATATAGTTAAACGTTGTTAATAAACTTGTAACTGCTCTGATGTTTATCGTGTGTCGGTTACCGGTGTGGATCGCTTTGGCGAAACTAGAAACAGGGGCTGAACTTAAAATAAACTTGAGCTGTTGTTTAACGCTTAAACGACGAGCGACTACTAAAACTGACTTGGAAACCAATGCAGCTCGTCGTTAAAGTGTTAACATGTTAATTTAGATCACTTGTATCATTACATATGTTGATGACTGTAGAGCGGTTTTGTATAATATGGCGCATTTTCAGGACCTATAAAACCTACCTGCATGCATTCCAAATACATACATACACACACGTATACAAGCATACATATACATATCATACATACACATGCATACATATATATATATACATACATACATACAGATACATACATATATTACATACATACATACATACATACATACATACATACATACATACATACATACATACATACATACATACATACGTACTTACATGAATGCATACATAGGTACGTACATACATATATACATAGATAGTCTTCTCCATCAGAGGCACTTCCAAGCATTGCCATTCGCAACAGCGTCTGAATTGTGACCCACCAATTATTACCACTTTCCCATCTGCGTTTCCTTCGGCAATCACAAATGGTCGCAGAACTGAGAACTATTTACTTCACACTCGGTTTTCGCCTATACAAATAATTTAGTAAGCTAATAAGTTATTTAGCAAATGAGAGCCTCTCCCGGTTCCATTGCTTGCGCTGCGTATAAGAAAGAAAATTAAACCAAACAACAAACTCATGTCGCTCGTCCAAACGGGATCTAGGGTATTCTAATGAAAAGAACTTGTCAGTACTGCGCGTAGCTCCACCGAATGGTAACCAATTTGAAGTAATCGAAAATTTATATAACGACCTTCACGGAAGCTCTCTTTACGCTGCAGCTACGTTGCTAAATAAGTTAAAGTTGTAAAGTATGGCAGTCGTAAGTAAGATCTTGCTAGTCGATATGTAAGATAGCGAGACTACAGAGTCAGGCGATGCTGTTTGTGGGCATTATTACGTCACGGAGCGGCGCTAAGTTGATCAACCCCATCTGCCTGACATCTTGCCGTACCCGTTCTTCTCCCTCCAGGCCAGGTAACCCTCGAGCACCGCTTGCATTTCCGGGGTCAGTTTCGCCGGCATCTTGAAGGGAAGGCCCGGATCCGCCTGTCTTCGGGCTTTAACGGAACGCACGTGCCTTAAGGACGTGGCTTCCGGTGCGAATTTGGCGCCCTCTTCCGACGGATCGATCTTCTGACCGGAAGTGGCGTTCTTGTTACCGTTCTTGTCATCGATTGGTGGCTGAACTGGGGCGGAGGAATCTTTAGCGGATCGTTTCTTACGACCACCGTTCTCCATCCTCCAGCGTTTGTATTCCTCCAGTATGTCATTGAAGCGAGCGAGGATGATATTCATCAGAGCTGCCTGAGCCTCTTCATCATCGGTGGAAGACGAGGATGAGGAGGAGGAGGTGTCCTGTGCCACCACCTGAATTGGATCTCGGAAGATTTTCTCTATGGAAATAGCTCCGCCGTAGGACGTCCTCGAAGGAGCGCTTACGAGACTATCAAGGACAAGGATGAGTGTACGGCACTGGAGATCGGCCATTCCGGAGCAGTAGGGAAACCTGCCGCGCTCGTCGGACGCCATTTCCGGAGCGCAGTTGGGCGGAACAGGACCGGCGCTAGGAGTGGCCATGAGGTCGTCGTAGGACCTCCGCAGTTCAGTGAGTATCTCTTCGTCGTGACCTTGGTTCCGAAGACAGTCGACGAAGTCCTTGATTCGCTCCTGGGGCGACATCTGGCGATCGCCGAAGCTGCAGCCGAGCAGAGGAGTGGCACTGGACAGGGATGAACCGACGAAGAGGCAGAGCAGCAGAAAGATGGACGCCATCTGACGAGACTTCTACAGCAACACCGCACAAGAGAGATGTATACATACGTATGTATGTATGCATGTATATATGTATTTATGGATGTATGTATGTATGCATGTCTGTGTGTGTATGTATGTATGTATATGTGTGTGGCTGTGTGTATGCATGCATGTAGATGTATGCATACTGTACGTGTTAGAATTCCTCTTGGTGAACGAATTGTTTTTGTTGTTGGATCTGGATTTTGGAATTCCCTTCCGTTTTGTTCTGTCACTTATGTCATTTTGTTCTCAGCTTAAGACTTATCTTTTTCATATTCCTTATCCACTACAGGCTGCCTATCTCTGTCTCTGCCTCTGTCTCTCTGTCTCTCTGTCTCTGTCTCTCCCTCTCTCTGTCTCTGTCTCTGTCTCTGTCTCTCTGTCTCTGTCTCTGTCTCTGTCTCTCTGTCTCTCTGGCTCTCTGTCTCTGTCTCTGTCTGTCTGTCTGTCTGTCTGTCTGTCTGTCTGTCTGTCTGTCTGTCTGTCTGTCTCTCTCTCTCTCTCTCTCTCTCTCTCTCTCTCTCTCTCTCTCTGTCTGTCTCTCTCTCTCTTTTTCGACTGACCTTATGGATTTTAGTCTAATATAGTTTGGTTTCGTGCGCCATCGGTTAATGCTTTTGCATTCGACACCGGTGCAATAGAAGTTACTAATTTACAAAATAACTAGCTTCCTACGTATGTAAGTTTGCCTATAAATGTAGGGCTATATGCGCATTTTCAGGACCTGTAAAACTCTTTGCAGTCGCTAGGTGTCAGATGTCTACTGTGTGTTGCCTTCGTCTTACTTTCTGCTTTCGGCGCAGTGTCAAGTGAAAACGAAGAAACTGCTGTGAAGCCCTAATATAAGCCGTTAGAAAAGATGTGGGTTTATTGTGCTTGGCGCTTCACACGAAATATCCGTGAAACCATGAAAACACATAATATGAAGACTGTTATTCTCAAAGGCGTGTGTAAGGCCTTACGTTACTATGGCTTGGTCAGTATTTTGAATCATTAAAGATGACCAGTGCAAGGGCCAGCTTAAGTTTGTATATGTACGCCTATAATCGATTCGATTAAGATAAGTGGAGGCTGAAACGATGTATATTGTATGGATATAGTGCAAACGGAGGAGTTATTAGAACACCACAGAAAAGTCCTATGATACTCTCTGATTAGAGACATTGTATTCCATGGGTTCACCAATCTCTTAGGTACATAAGTAGGCATGTTCTTTATAAACAATTGCTAATCTCACTTTTCGCGGATTCTGTTGCTAGCGGCAATGGAGTGGGAGATGGGAGATGCTGAGTGCTTTATTTTCCGGATAAATTAATCTAGAATAATGAATAGGTTATCTATGACTTAATTAGATCGGACGAAAAGATTGGAATCTAAAAGGGACAGACTTTGAAAGTCTCAAGGGGCAGTCGAAACGTTGGATTTGAGAAAAGATAAGAACATTTGGACATGGAAACAGAGCAGAACACACAGAGACGAGGAAATCCTGTGTTTGGCGGAGAAGTAAGTAAGTAAGTATGTTCTCTAATAAACCACCTGCAAACGCACTGTGGCTTTCTTGAGAAGAAAGCACTGAGAAGCTTTGTGGAACATGTGACAGCACACTATTGTGAAAGCAGAACTGGAAAAGAATCGTAAGAAGAATGGAAAGAAGAATGGATAGCCGAATGGAAGGAAAGCCGGAGAGAGGTGAAGATGGAAAACTATGCTTTTGGGATGGATTGTGGAAAAAGAGTCGGACTGGTCGACAACCCCTAGAGAAGCAGTCTATCCCTGGACATTTGAATCAGCTGGTGTCACATCCGTTATACTGAAGCGACTGTGATCGCCAGCGCCATTGCCTGGTTGTCAGTGACTTGTTCCTGAAAGGCGCTATATCAGTGTTGCGATTCCTCGTATTGGTTGTCCATTTTTGATGACTTTTGAACGCTGAAGCTCCTTCGGAAGTCATATATCTTTCGACATCTGGATAACGTATCTTGTGAGGAGTAAAATGTGTTGATAGACGCGTGTGATAAATGAGCGAATTACCTTTTAATACCTTACCTTAACTTGCACCAACTTACCTTTTCTAACTTTTATCTTACCTTGCTTCACCTTGCATTATCTTACTTTCTTACCTTATCTTGACCTTTCCGTTCCTTCTCCTTCCCTGCCTTGACTTACCTTACACTACCCGGTACCTTACCTTATATCTTACCTTCTGTCTTACCTTACCTTATATAATAATATCGCGAATATATAGTTTCTGCTGAGTCAGCACCTCAGTCGCACCTTTGAGTCCTTCTGCTGAATAAAGGTGTGGGCTTAAAAGTCTAATTGAAACTTCCAACTAGACGACAGCGGACTGTACAAAGGAAAACTTTTCTCAGTGGTTGATGGTCTCCAACCTCTTGAAATTTTAACATATAAAGCTCGATTCATAGCAGTACACTTAATAAAAAAAACTGTTGAGGCTTACCTTATTTTAAAAGTCAATGACAATGCTATTGTAGTTTGGCGTCAATTAGGTGCCTAGCGGGATCGACAACTCGTTTCAAGTGCTCCCAACTTCCAGCTAGAGTTCCTGTTCTTGACCTTGACCAATCGATCGTATCCTTACGTTGCGTTTCCAGGTACGCGGGCGGTACGGCTTAGTCTGTGTTTAGCGATGTCGACGTATTCCTGGTGGTAAATAATTCGTTGATGTCACCGTCGTGGTCCAAGCGCGACGTACTTTTTCTTTCCTTCCACCAAGAGGATCTCAGCCGTTTTATTGAGCTGGCGGCGCGCGTTCGGTTATATTGGCGAAAGGTTGCAGCGCTGACGGCCAAGAATGCGATAAGACAGAGAGAGAGGGGGGGAGGGGCAGATCGACAGGAAACTAATAGACTGGCAAAACAAGATAAGTGGAACTTTTAATGAAATGAATGGCGTCAATCGGCCAAAGCGCCCAACGGCCATGTGCTCTCCTACAGCCGTCAATTTCCACTGGGTCCCCGCGCAACGTTATGCCTGCAGCGTATCCGCCGGGCTGAGGCTCGAGCGCTGCCCGGTCGAAAGAAGGGAACCACTGACGGGTAATCGGAGAACGGTTAAGCGCCAAAACCTGTCTCGATAAGTACGTCTTGATATCGGGAATAGCGTCCGGGTTTTCGTGGATCGCGTCCTCCATCCATCAACTGAATAGTTCTGGAGATATGACACCCGTAGGCCAATAAACGTCCGCAGAGGATTGATACTCCGCAACGTTTGTCGAGAATACATTCCGTGATAGGACATTCATGTGGGCCGGACGCGTTCTACCGCATGGATGGAATAAATCAGAGATGTACGATAAAATTCGTTTCCAAAGAGACTGGTTTCAAGAGGCCAGGTACGCTTGCGTATCGATACGAAGTCTGTTCGATGCTACGTGCGCGGATAAACACACGCATGGACCTATACACGGTGTGTGCGTCAATGCGCCGCTATAGGCTACGGTTCTCCGCCAAACAGAGTCCCGTCTTCAAGGATCTGACATTCTGACAGCAGTGTCTAGTTGAATCAGAGTCTGTCGTTGTATAAGACGAAGAAAATCCGCCTACGAACGCGTAGACGTTTCCCCGAACACTAAGAAACTTCTCAAGTACTTTTTTGCAATGTGCAATGAGCGAGCGTATACGATAGCGACGCACTTATGGATCGATACACCCCGATACCCCATAGGTCATCTGCTCGTGGTAGGTCAGTGATACTGGCTGTAGGCGTTTCAAATGGCTCGACAATTGTTGCGCTATCGGGGCGTAGCCGGGTCGCTTGTTGCAGGGGTTCATATGTAGGGTCTATACTGCAACCTGTGCCGCTATCCATATTATAACTTGACAAAAAGCGGTTCCCAATTTCCATCGAAGGCATCAGTTGATAGGATATCCTTTCAAATAAACATCTTAAGAGACATATTTCAGGACTGGATCTGTTGTAGGCCAACTTACAATGATCCCATGACGTACAGACCTCGAGGTCCGAATTAACTTCCACTCAGAGGATATCCACGTCAATATGCCTTAACGTAATAGGCCTAGATAAGAACGCTTTGCGGTTGTAAATCAAAGATTCCGCAATTACGTCTCTAAGTGACTCAATCGAGAGAATATCTACTAAACAGAGGATGGATCAAGTTCGGTGCCGAATCGATGTGCAAACTCCATAGTTGAGAGTCATTTGATACAAATGCTTTTTGTATCCTTCGACTGTTCACATTCTGTCTCTGACTCATGGGCGGCGATCCCTGGAGGTCGAGGGGAACTAGACCCTACCTTTAACAGTGGGCGGGACACACTATAGCTTACAGTTGCCCCCACCCAAATTTTTTAGAAGAAACACCAAAAAGGTCAACAAATTTTCACACCTCTTTTTTGACCACATCAGTTCAAAAGTGTCCCCCACCCACCCCAGCTGTCAAACAAGATCGCCGCCAGTGCTCTGACTACAGAACGACGAATACGCGTAACACGTGAGTATAATATTATTTGTAAGCAATATAGGCCTATAGGCCAGGTTTAGCAGCTTCAATGTCGAAATCGAGTTTTGCTCAGTTGACAAACACTGGTCTAATACACAGCGTGTATAGGCCTATAGCTTACTATGGACAATTAGGCTGGCAGATGTTTCTTCGGAAACTCTTCAGTTCACTTTTCCTCATCAACGGTGCTTCCCTCTATCCATCATACATATAATATCCATAGAGCGTGTGTCTGTCGGAGGACGCTCTGGAATCTATTGTGAAACAGAAACCGTTTGTGACGTCAGTACTGCCGTCTTGATGACGGCGATCAGAGCATTTTAACCAACGACATAATTATATAGGCCTGCCTACACTGCCGTCATAATAAGACGGGCAAATACTCTAGTATAAAAATATTAACCTCTTCCAAGACTCAAGTGTGATCTTTTCGCCTCTAAGTTAAAATTCTGTATGAAATTAATAGTCTATTTAGAGCCAGTAGGGCCTATAAGTTCGCCTGTCTATAAGAGCCAGCATAAGTTCTGCTTGTAAAGTGTTTCATAGGTGGCGACTGAACCAGTTAGTTGTGATGTTACCAGACATTTGGGGGCAGAAATGAGCCCTAAGTATCTGTTAGGCATTAGGCCCAATGTGTTGCCTGGTGCCAGATATTCTTTAACCGCTGACGCGAAAGTCGATATTTGTATACGACGATCTATCTTCTTATATGTCAGCTTATCTAATCCAGCAGAGTGACAGGATTTGTCTAAATACGATGAACATTATCAGTCAATCCGTTATCGGGGAAGATTGTCCAAAGAATTAGTGAACCACGCGTACGTGCCTTCCTCATAGCAAGGAATCTGCAGCCTTTCAATGGGAAGATATGCCTACGTACGTCAGCCCGCGATCTCAATGTTCATTCCATAGAAAATTACCAGATCCGACATTCTGCACATCGAAAAAAGTAGGTCTACATTGTAATAGAACATTTTTAGTAGACTTTAAACTATAGACTTTGAACGAGCTTATAATTTAAAACCGTTGGTTTTCGTAACATTCAAATGCCCATTACTAAACTCATACATCTCCTGCCCAAGGCAGTCAACTTCACTGGACACACAGTCCACTGAGCTCAGTGAGCTGGACCGCATTGCTATCGCTGACCTGGAAGGTGGACCACAGGGTTGTTAATCTTATCTGGTAGTGTCAAGACTTACTTCAGAGGGTCAGGCACGCTGCAGAAATGTCACTAATTTCAGACACATTAAGACGGTTTAGTCAGCTATCTGTGATGCTATCAGTGTCCAAATCGACACACGCCTGAAACATTTCAAGGCTAATCAACGATACTTCACGTGAGGGTTTCGTGAATTTCAAGCCAAGCCTTGGGCGCATCTACTGGCATCCTGTGGAACGCAGTAAATCACCTCTGGAACGCAGTAGATCAAATCAGTAGGCCTAGTAGGTCTATATATTGGGGCACGGTGGCAGACTGGTTAGAACGCTCGGCCTTTAACGCTGTAATTGCTCGGTGCCATCGATGTTTTGTCGTATGGCCGTGTGAACTTCTGAACTTTATCGAACCTCCTTATATCGAGGTCTCGCTTTTTATCAAATGCTATATGCGGTCTTTGTCGAATAGTGGGCCTGCAGATTTATCGAAGTTGCACGGCCACTCTGCAACTCGATAGGCCTACTGAGGCTACTGTTGGACAAATTGAGGCTGACTGATGAATAATGAACAGATGCTTTGTTTCCCGACAGGATAAGGACAAGACTGATTGACATATATGTCTGATCACAGGGAAAGGGTCACTTTATGTTTACATTAGTTTGATTTTTGCACCGTAGCCCCATTATGCTGACTGCAATCTTATTGCCCCGTGGCGGATTTAGCTGTTTTAAAGAGCAAAGGTCGACATCTCCGCGTCCTACAAGGCCAACCTGGTGCATGATGAGCCATATAAAATGGCGCCCCCTCTGGCATTCCCTTACCCCTACGCCAGCGACCCTGAAACTGTCACAGCTATGGCATCTGCAAGGCCAGCAAGGGTGTTCTATGGTCCCATATTACAAGGACTGACAGTGCTAAACCTACACTTTGTTAAATTACTTACAACATCGGAGTCGTTCATCACTTGCATCTGCACAGTCTACTTTGCCATTGCAATATTCGGGAGCCAGAATACAGTGACCATTGGCACACACTGAAACTGTTCCGGGATACACGCTGTGTGACAAAAGCAGACGAAAGGCAGCTTGAACATCCAATCCACTCTCGATTTCAATTGTACAGGTTAATTGTCAGAAAATTGTCATCAGCAGCACCAGCACCACTTCAGCAACAAAAACCATATTTTAAACAGGTATTCATTCATGTTGTATTCGTCCTCATTTAGGAATCCTAACAGCTCACAACGCAAGATGATGGCAGATGAAGAACTTCAGGATATTTTAATATATTTGAACTAAATAACATCATAACTTAAGAACACAGCTAAAGAATACCCTAACTAAAGAACTATCGTATCTTAACTAAAGAACACGTCTACACAAAAGAACTATCATAACTAAAGAACATATCCTAACTATAGAACTACCGTATCTTAACTAGAGAACACGCCTAAACTAAAGAACCATCTTAACTAAAGAATACATCCAAACTATAGGGAAAACTAAAGAACACATCTAAACTAAAGAACTATCTTAACTAAAGAACATATCTTAACTAAAGAACATATCTTAACTAAAGAACACATCTAAACTAAAGAGTTATCTTAACTAAAGAACCTACCTATCTTAACTAACGAACCATCTAAACCAGAGAACATATCTTAACTAAAGAGCACATCTAAATTAAAGAACTATCTTAACTAAGCAACGCATCTTAACTAAAGAACGTATCTTAACTAAAGAACATATCTTAACTCCGGAACACATCTTAACTAAAGAACTATCTTAACCAAATTGAAGAACTTTCTTAACCAAAGAACACCACTTAACTAAAGAACTATCTTAACTAAAGAATTATCTTAACTCAAGAACACATCTTAACTAAGGAACACATCTAAACTAAAGAACTATCTTAACTAGAGAACACATTTAAGCTAAAGAACATATATAACTAAAGAAAACATCTTAACTAAAAAATACATCTTAACTAAAAGAACTATATATTAACTAAATAACACATGTTATAAGCTAAAGAAATATCTTAACTAAATAACTGTTGCACTTCGCCTGGTCCCTATGACTCACTCTACCTTGTTTCTTGCAAACTTAAAAACTACTCTCTTTAGCCGTGGTTGGACTAGGAGCGCTCCTGAGTAGATAACCTTGAAGGGGCGCTATATAAAAGCTCATTAATAATAATAATAATAATAACTATCATAACGAAAGAACACATCTTAATTAAAGAACTATCTTTTAACTAAAGAACACATCTAAACTAAGGAATTAACTGAAGAACACATCTAAACTAAATAACATATCTTAACTAAAGAACTCAACTTAGCTAAAGAACAATAGTAACTAAAGAACACAGCTAGTAGGCAAATGTTTAACTACCTGCCTTTTAAAACGGTTTTAGGCAATCACCTCACTGACCTTTTCGTATCTCATGGAAGGTTGAAAGAAGGAGGTGTTTAAAAAACTATCAAATTTAGAAATTTTTATGCGGACGTCTTCGCTGGTCAAAACCCATACCTCTGTCCGCATTTGTCCGCATTTCGGTGACTTTTCCCTTCCCCTCTTTGCGGACGTCCTTTATGGATGACCCATAATGACCCTTTCTCGGGCGATCGTCTAGAAATGCCGCAATCACATCGTCTTGTCGAGTACAAACTGCAACAGGCCTAGGCCTATGATTGCCTGCGGCACATCCTCGGGTTCGATAAAGGATCATGTGAGTTCAAGGTAGGTGGTGCAAGGCTTGTAGTCGCCTAAACAAAGCCCCATCATACCTTTCTCTAACAAACGTGAAGAAATGATGGCTGCTTGTGCGAACTGTAGCTTTCTGGAGCCAGTCTGGAGACGTCTATAACAGAATGCTAACGTTCAATCGATCATTCATTCGATCATGAATCGATCATTGTTTAAAAGTAAGAATATTTCTTATCCTAGTTAGGCTCATGCCATTAGTTTATGTAAATTCTGAACAGTTTCGCGCCTGACGAAATGACTTGGGTCCAAATCTTTCGCTCATTTAATTCACTTAAGCTATAGAAACAAAAAGCAATCAATTTACGTTATCGCTAACATAGGCGCCGACTTTTGCTTTTGTCTCTGGGTGCCAGGGTGAGAATTGTCGGGGGTTGGGGTTCAACCCCTAGTCTCTTTTAGGACCCCCAGTTAAGACTTCATTGCACACCCCAGGAAGGTCGTTTCCAACCCCCCAGTTGTGCTAGTGTGATTATAATTATTCAATTCAATTAGTGCTTTATTGATCCACAATGACATATAAACATATAATTATACAGCCACTGTAGTAAAGAAAAGTTTGAAATGGAAAAGCATTAATGAGCATTATAAGGCTCTACAGAACCGAAGGTGGGTCAATAGGAGGCCCTAAAAGGACCAGGGTCCCGCTAGGAAAGGCCCCCATTTGCTTGGTTAAGTTCATTGTGCATATATATATTTTAGCTTTTCTTTCACAATTCACTTTGTGGGTTACTAATAAAGTAATGCTCTGGTTTATTGTGAGACTTGTGATCATGTGAATTGTATTCTAATAAATTTGGTCAAGTCATCACTTAAGGATTTTAAGCTTTCTATTGTATTTTTGAATTTTCTTAGTTTGCAAAACACGGATAAAATATTCAGCTCAACAATAATCAATCTCTTCAAAGTCTGACCCCAGTCGTTTTTCTACAATTCTCACACTGCTGGGTTCATTGGTCCTCCCTCCCATCCACCTATCCCTTTTCCCTTTCACTCCCTTCCCTCTTCCCCTCCCCTGAGGTAGGTGAGTTTTAGCGAATTTTTGGATAAAGAAAATTGTTTTCTTGTCAAGGGTTACGAGGTTAGAAAAAAGTATTGGAAATCGGTGACGTTCGGACGTTCCAGTGTTATTATTATAATAAATAAAAAAATTATTTATGTACGGGCTGTGACTGTGAGATCATGCAATGTTGGGTATTTGTGTTGCAGTTGTAGGCCTACTTCTCAAGTTCTGAGATTACTTAGGTGTCAAAAATTTGAATTTAAGGTCCGAATTCCTCTGGGTGCCGCGCACCCACTGAATTTTCTCTCTGGGTGCATTCGCACCCAAGGCTCCCGAGGAGTCGGCGCCTATGATCGCTAATTATATTTTGGCAGACTTGTTGTCCTCGAGACCAAGGTCTTGGACTCGAGTGCACTCGAGTTCGTTTTTAAAAGTCTTGGTCTTGGTCTTGGTCTTGAGACCAAAAGTCTTGGTCTTGGTCTTGAGGTACAAGGTCTTGGTCTTGAGGTTCAAAGTCTTGGTCTTGGTCTCGCAAGACCAAGACAAGACCGACTGTCAATATGAAGTCATTTAAAAAACCTCAAGAATTGAAAAATCTATCAAGCCTGTTTGCATCATAGCCTACGACAAATACCTACGGACGGATGCAAGTCTTGTTGGTCAGGAAAACCCATTGGCAGCAGCAACTAAGTTATGCTGTATCTGGAAGTCTTGCCGAGACTTTTTCTGAACCAGACAGTCTGATTAACCATGGGAGGATTTTAAAAAGGCTCACGATTTGTACATTTCAATCCAGTGCCTGAAAAGCTATATAGGGGTCGTCCATATATTACGTACGCAAAGAGGGGGTCGGGGGTCGGATTTTGGCGATTTTGCGGACGGGTGCGGACGGGGGGAGGGGGGGTCAAAATGTGTACGTACGCAAAATAAATTTCTAATTATGACGTCAACATTAGCCTATTTATAACTCTGTATTGTCCTATAGTCGTCCGATGGCATTTTATTACATTATATAAAAGCCATGTGCAGTTATTCTCTGCTGTGAACGAGACACCTATAATTTGTCTATATTGGCCCTCACTCATCCTTCAATCTGGCCTAAAGTGCAGAGAGACACTTTCTGCGGCTTGTCTTCTCGGGGGGGGGGGGGGTTAGCGTCAAGCGTACGTACGCAGGGGGGGGGGGTGGGGAAGAAAGTACGCTTGCGGACAGGGGGGGAGGGGGTCCAGTTTTCCCGAATTTTTGCGTACGTAACATATGGACGGCCCCATACGGTGTGTGACAGAGACTTCAGCACCTATGGAAAATATTTTTTCACATGGCGAAATTTTTATGAGGCCCCCACAAGGCACGTCTTGGTCAGAAAATTCTGAGCGAATTGGTTTTTAGAAAATACGAAAGGCATTTGGAATAACATTTTGCATGCAGGACTTTTGTAAATTCGTATTCGGAATTCTCTGCAGTCTGCATTTAAAGTTAATTTGCTTGAATAAAATAAAAGACTCACGTTTTCATTGAAATAGCGAATAGTCCGACTTGACAATTTTTTTAAGGAAAAGAAGTCTTGGCCTGGATGTGATTTTTTGGGTCTTGGTCTTGGTCTCGAGGTTCAAAGTCTTGGTCTTGGTCTTGAGGTTCAAAGTCTTGGTCTTGGTCTTGGTCTCGAGGTTCAAAGTCTTGGTCTTGGTCTTGGTCTTGACTCTTGAGGCTTAAGGTCTTGACAACAAGACTTATTTTTGGCCAATCTCAGCATCTTTTCCGACAGCCCTACTATAATCCACTAATTAATAAATATTACTTCTCGGCTTTCCGCCCTAAAATCAATTTCTCTTGTAATGAAATGTAGGCCTACATCTACCATGCAACAGTTTCAACTAGGCCTAGAGAACAGAGTCAAACAATTAAGAAATTTTTGTCAACTTACTATTTCGCTAACGGCATAGCCTTCCGGAAAACTTGACAGTCGAAGGCAAGAGTGAAAGTCCTTTTGTAAGGCAAGTTATTTCTTGATTGCGGTCCTTACAGCTTAGTAACAGCGTGTGCAACTCCACTTAGAAATCACTGTCGTCTTGCGAAGCAAGCTATTAACGAAGACAGCTTAGCAAAAACGCGGCAAATCGATGCAAGCCATTCCCGTAACTACAAAACGCAATGACGTCATTTCATGATTATTTGATGCTAACAATTAATAAAAACAGTGAAATGACGTCAAGAATGACGTCATTTCAGTCGCATGAGGATGATGAGGAATATGAAATATTTCTACCACGGGTACACATTCATCTTTGACCAAAGATAATCAGATGACCTCGTTGAATAATGATAGGCTATGTCTGGGGAACTAAAACTGGTTTTAAGTAATGTGGCTGGGCAGAGTTCAAAATTTTTATAAACTATAGGCCCAATTTGAAACTAATTCTTTCCTGACCAGTGTCAAGATTTAAGTACAGAGGTTCGAATTTGGACGTATGCCTATTAATATAGTTATTGCAGATCTAGCCAAAGAGCTCTGAACTGAACTCTCTGCACTGTCTGCAGCTTCACTGCCTCGGCATGTTTGACTAACAATAATTACCAGTAAGAAGCGAGTTACAGTAATCTAGGCGACTGAAAACTAATGCATTTGTATGTTAGTTTAGCATGTAGCGTAGGATTTACCGTTTACGTGCGCCGTCGCCTTTTTGCATAATATGCTGCGTCATTGTGTGAGGAGAGAAAGGCAAATTACATCAAGAGGATCGAGTAATATTCAACTACGCAGCAGTCTTTTGATTGAGTTGGTGAAATTACCAATCAGTTAAAACTTATATTACACAAAGACCTCGTGCTACCTAATTGGCACCATATTAGATTACACACATGTGTTATCTTTCTAAGACAGTTAAGTTGTACGAAACGTTTATGACGGCTTCAGTTCACGGCGAATAAGTTGGTCTCTGATGCGTCTTGCATAGCGCTGGGATTTTTTAAACTTTACATTACAATAGGCCTACACGCGGTGAGCCTGACGTCATATCTCGCCTATTTCGAACCTAGGATATACAGAACTGTTGACGATGGTCCCTTGAGGTTCATATACCGAAGTTTTGCTGTACTGTATTTTGTCACTTCCACGTACAGGTTTACTCCCGTGGGTTTGCCAAGGATTTCCAAAGTTAGGAGATGCCCCAAACTTCAAATAAAGGAAACAAATCTATACAAGGCTGTGAGGTTATAACGTAAATGGGTAATAAGTAACAACTAACAAGTAACAACCCTGGTCATGTACTACAGCGGTTCCCAAACTTCTGAGTGTGACGGACCGGCAGGAATTCACTTTCAATGCGACGGACCGGCTAGAATTTTCCCATTGCAGCAGGACCGATACCCAACTTATTAGATTTATTTCTTTCTCAATCACTAAAGATGTATTAATTATAAGAATTAAAAAACGAGAATTAGGCTAAAACAAATCTTGGAATTTGGTACAAATTATAAAGTTACATTGAAAGGAGCGGATATTGTTGGGAAAATGTCACAAATTTAACCACAGTTCTAATCAACTTACATAATAACCGTTGTACGTCTGTCCCGTAAACAAACACTATTGTGACGTCACTATACTGCCGCCTTGGCGACGGTTGTCTTGGCGGTTGTCTTGACGACGGCGTTTAGAGCACTATTGAAGGAGGGTTATGACGTCATAATATAACGGGCTTATTCTCTAGAACGATAGAACTGTTAACCGTGATTTTTCACGGGTTACAGCTAGTTATGAAATAAGTTGTAAGCAAGTTAATGTGATACGAAATAATATCATATTCACTGGTCCAATATGAATCAAAACTTTGCATTTTGTTAAAAAAAATATAAATAATTCATGCTAATGCTTTTCATTAATAGGATATTTATTATATTTTATTCTTGTAATTTTCAAATTTATAATATATTGTACTTACAATATCAAACCTAAATGTAGACGCGTCTATTGACGAAAGCAGTGACCAAATTATTAAAGACGAAAGAGATACGTCACATCCGGTTTCTAATTGCCGGTCTTGTCTTGTCTTGTGCTGTCGGCTCTAGGAGCCCTAGCGATCGCCATGACACACAGTCTCCTTTGCCGTCTTGCTACTTCCCCAGTAGCCCTTGAGTCGCGCTCCGGCCTGGGAGTCCCACCATCAGCGCTCCGGCCTGGGAGTCCCACCATCAGCGACCATCGGCGTGGTTTGGTGTGTCTCATGACGATTTTCTTGGCATGTTCACAGGGGTGGTTTGCCATTGCCTTCCCCTGGTTTTGCCTGCCGTGCCCGTTCGTTCCCCTTCCATTGGAAGGGTACCAACAGTTCCCCTTCCTTTGGAAGGGTACCAACAGTCCGCACCACGTGAAGGTGGGCACGGAGGACTTTGGTTCACCAGCCCAGGTCGGATCCGAGTCTACGCTCATGAGAGACGTCGGTCAGGTCGCCTCCCTGCTTTACTCTGCAACAGAGTGACTGGTGAACCTTTGCCGGTCAACAAACCCAAATGTTACGATGAAAATTTCTGGTAAAGGTGAACAACATCAGCAATTCGTCGAGAAACTATTTATTCGGCAGTTTTAGTTTACAATAGCTGAAATACATTCACTTCCAGAACAAATCTTAATTTATGAGGCAATCGTGTTTTTGAAGATAGTTCGAAGCGACACCCAATCGAGAAAACGTAGTTTTTCCTGACTCACTTCGCGGACCGGCAACTGAGGGCCCGCGGACCGGTAACGGTCCGCGGACCATAGTTTGGGAACCACTGATGTACTACACAAATTGCTCCCACCCAAGAAACCTAAAAATTACGTTCTCCGACCTCGGTCTCACGATAGGCCTAGAGTGCTTAGGCTACTCCACTGGACAATAACATGAGGAAAAATGTTATTGGAAGAATGCTGTATTCTTATTGATTGTGATGCTGTTTTTTTAACTGTTGTATTCTTTATTGTATTATTTGATGCATGTACACTGGAGTGCTAATCTCTTGCAACCGGTTAAATAAAGAAAATACTTACTTACTTACTTAAGTCTGGGTGTGAAAGAGTTGGAATGGACGTCGTCAAAGATTAAGATCATTCTGCATAGGTTGGGCCTCGTTGATCGGCTCCGCCTGGTATGGGGTCATCCATAAAGGACGTCCACAATGAGGGGGAGTGAGGGGTCATCGAAGGGAGGGGTTATGACCAGTGCGGACCTCCGCATCTAAACTTTTAAATTTGATACTTTTTTAACCACCACCTTGTTTAAACCTTCCCCAAAAGACAAAAAGGTTAGTGAAGTGATTGCCTAAAACCTCATGCATGGCGCAACCTTTACCTCGACTTTAAAGAGGCTTTTATTACTGCACATCCTGTGATATGAAACCCGAACTGTCACTTAAACGTGGCAGGAACTGTGGAATAATTGCAAAAATAATTAAGATGATATTAAAAATTGACTTAGGCGTGTGGTCGTCCGCAAAGGGGAGGGGTACGGTCAAATGCGGACAAGGGGAGGGTGGGTTGAAAAGTAGGTCATATTTTGCGGACGTCCTTTATGGATCACCCCTATACATACGGCAGCCGTCTGCGCCGGCTTCAACTCAGTCTATGGCTTACCTTATTTTAAAAGTCAATGACAATATAGGGGCAAGATGGAGTGTTTATCCCTCTTGGAATTCACACTTGAAAATTTTGTGGTCCACATGATGGTGGTGAATGTGTGAACTGGTTTTCATGTTTTGCTCCTTCTGCACAAGTTCTGTTGGAGCCAATGATGCAGTCGGACCTGATAGAAAGGAACAGCAAAGTAGAAGAAAACAGACAGAGAGGGTTAGGGTTTGCTTCTCATAGTCCTTTGTCCACTGTAATGTTAAACGTTTTTGAATGCAGAAACTGTTATGTTTCAGAGCTCAGGTTATTTAGAAGCAGAGCACATCAAAAAGCAATCTCAAAGATCGTGAATGAGTCACTCATATGCAAAAGAACTCTACCCCCACCTGGAATGGGAGAACAAACCCCCACTCTGGCCGACTTAAATATAAGAGGCTCAGGAGTCAGTCAGAACTGTAAATTAATTTATTATATACATCAGCATCATGCATGGTAAACCCCACTTCTGGCCATCATGCATGGTCACCAATACATGAATCACCAGTGCAGCTGGTAGGTTAAAAAGGAATCCTCTCGTCATGATTGGCGTGGTCACATATGCAACTCAGCTGAACAATTCTTGACCTAAGAAGACCATACTTCTGAGGACATTCTACAGAGGCACACAAGCAAGAATGCTACCTTTAGCTTTTTCACCTTAACCAACACTTAGGCAACAGTGAATAATACAAGATTCTGCACACGATTTAAGTATGATTACATAGTTTACACTATTTTACATCCCATTCACAGGATTACGCCAAAATAAATCATACATGTCAAAGGATTTTTGTCAGTGATTAGAGTAAGGATCTGTAATCAAAGTGATCAACATCATTGAAGTACTTCAACAAAACCTGACCCAGCACAGTTCAGACTGCCAATCTGAAGTAAAACAAAAACTGACGACCATACTCGAAATAAGTTCCTTCAGAATTCAGCAATATAAAATCGTTACACACTGAAATGAACAAAATACAAATCTTTCAGCTTCCACACATTTTTACATAACTGCACAATTTATTTCTCGATTCAGCAGCACACATTAAAATTCCAGCATCACTTGATATCAAAACTAAGAATTCCAAGTTGCCACTGATCCGTAAAACTAACCCGCTGAGCTAAATAACTATTGCAACTGTTATGTAGCATAATTATAATCTTTCGATAAAATAATAATCCTTATACTGACAGCCACAATTGCTGGGTCCACTTTATGCTCATAGCAAGCACCAACAGAGGTGAATAGTAGCACACTGTAGGCCCTTCGTTGCTCCAGTGAATATGGCTGTTTGGGTAAAGGACCCCTACTCAGATGCACATACCAGAGAAACCAACTCATGCGAAGCTGGAAGGACACGACCGAAAATAAAGCTAAAACTTAAACACCCTAAGAGTGGCGTTCAGGTGTACACCAATTGACAGTCACACTTTAAAATGTTTAAAACACCAGTTAATCAGAAGAACCGCTGGCCAGACGAAAGTCACTCAGAGCATTTGATGACTCGAATCAATCCTTCAGTGTCTCTGCCTCTTTCTGAAGTTTCAGCAACTCTCTTTCCTGCTCGGTTTGCTCGGCTGCTACTTTGTCTTCGACTCGCCTCCGTCTCTCGTTCGTGATGAGAGGTCTTTTGTCTACAGATTCCAAATTCCAGAACAATCAACAATAGCACATTATATAAGCACAATGGAAACAAACGAACGTTCAATGGTGCATAAGGAATGAGCATTGTATTCACATTACATTACACTACAACTTACAGATGCTTTACATAATAATAATAATGACAATTTCTGTGGAACACAGCCAAGCCGTTACAAGGGCGTCTCAGTCAACTAACGGCAGAGTAGGCCTTACCAAACAGATAAGTTTTAAGCCGAGATTTGAAAGTCAACTGAGCCAGCAGCTCGAATAGCAGGAAGTAGAGCATTCCTGCATCTGGAACAGAGAAGGCGCGGTCCCAAAACAGGTCATCATCAGTCATATGTGGAGACCGCATTTCGCCAGCAATCGGTGTCTCATCCCCGACATGGAGTAGTGCATCTTGATACAGCGTATTTCTAATATTACATGACCCTTTGCATTCCCTCATTTCATTAATAAAACAATTGAAGACTCATCCTTTTCCAACTTGTTCTGTTGAGGTGAATTCTCCTTTATTAGCATAGGAAACAACAAATTTGTGATCGATAAGATGCTGTAAATCGTGGTAGAAATATTTCTCATATTAAAAAAACTACTAAACGATCAAAGTTTTGCAAAAAATTGCACAAGAATATTTTGGAAAAGACTTTATTCAACTGAAGAAAAGAAGAAAAGTTTTTATTCAGGGTTTCTGGAATTTTAACATCCCAATCTCGAATTCATATAGGACATCACTTTGTAATGATAATTAAGCTAATTTTAATCCATTGAGTTATTGACCCGGTTTCATTTCACTGTGCTGTTGTAGGCTAGCGGTACCTTCACATAAAAGTTACCCCCAAACCTAATCTTGAACTATTGCATGAAGACTAACTCTAAGCCAACCTTTGAGGCAGCAGTGCAGTATGCCTGTTCATTTACATGTATACTTTGTGCAATGGTTCAAATGTACTTCTAAATTCACATACAGAGATACCAATTGAATCCTTTGTAGGTTAACCATACGGTTCCAACACCAGTGAATCCAATCAGGAATGTCACAACCGATTTGTGAAGTGTATCGTAAACGAGTCGCCGATTTAACCCCATCTTAAAACACAACAGCAAAACAATTAGTTCAACAAAAGAGCTAATCATTGAATCATCACCATTATGAAGCATAGTGCACTGACCCAATTAGCAGAAATATTAAAGCTGCCATATCTATCCATCCAAGTTCTGCCACAAGCATAGACTGAGGTCACATTTTGATGCAAAAATGATTGGTACCTTGTGTATCATGAAAAAGGCAAGAGAAGAATCAAGCAACTTTGGATTAAATTAAAGAATTGACAAGCATGAATTTTACTGGGTTTTCAAACTGAGATAACATTTCCACTGACTTCAAAGTGTATGCATTTCAAAGAAATATTTATAGCGTGATTTCCACAAAACCTGGTGAATGACCCTGATTCAATTCCAGCTAAATAAAAACCATTACACATATGGTATTTGGAAATTAAAAGTATACTGAAGTAACATTTTAGCTGGAATTGAATCAGGGTCATTCACCAGTTTTTTTGAGATTCCATTTGTCGCTAGTGACAGTATATGTACTTCTTCTTAGTTTTGGTTTAACTTAGTTAAATGTACGAGTATATGCTAAATGTTCTGGTACGGGCTTCATAAGTTGAACATTCTTGAATTTCATTGCTGGTATCCTAATAAGTAATATAATCTCTAGCTATATACTCAATGCTTGATGCTGTTAATCACTGTCATTAATGACAATAAAGATTTATTGAATTGAATTGAAAATAAATACCTACGTATGGCACTTTCCAGTTTGACTATGTGTAAGGGCATTCACCATAATTATCCCAGGTGACGCAGCCTTTCGTGCAGGGACGTAACTAGCGTTGGGCTTGGGGGGGCTTAAGCCCCCCCAAACGAAGTTGAAGCCCCCCCAAACAAGTCAAGCCGTTGTATGCTTACGGCTAAAATTCGTATGAACACTGTATAAATGTTGCCATGTTCAAGGTTTAAGCCCCCCCAAACGAAAAATCCTAGTTACGTGCCTGCTTTCGTGGTGCTTTAGAATGCTCAGATTTGCACAGGTGGAATGGAAAATGGCGAATTGTTTCAATGTGCTATGATTACCTTATCAATGCTATTAAACAACTACAACACCCTTCAAACCTCTCGACTTTCTTATATTCGCCAGCTATTAACCATCCAACCGTCCGGGTCTACTCGCTCATCATCATATCGTTTTCTATCTCGGCCTCCAGTCTCCTCGTCTCTGACGTTCTGCAACCGCTCCTTGGTCTATGCTGCACCAGCTCTTTGGAATGATCTTCTAAAAGATCTCCACCAGTTTGCTGATCATCCGATCTCGCCCGTTAATTTCACCTCTCCTCCGCTTCAGGCACGTAACTAGCCTTTTTCGTTTGGGGGGGCTTAAGCCTTGAACATGGCAGCATTTATACAGTGTTCATACGAATTTTAGCCGTAAGCATACAACGGCTTGACTTGTTTGGGGGGGCTTCAACTTCGTTTGGGGGGGCTTAAGCCCCCCCAAGCCCAACGCTAGATACGTCCCTGCTCCGCTTGCACTCTCCTCCGCTGCCTTCCACTCTCACGACTAAAAACCGAACTCTTCAAGCTATCCTATCGTGATTCCATTCCTGCGCCATCACACAACCACCATCACCGATTACCGCGCCTGTGAATAAGCTGGTTCCCGCGACGTAGCTTTTTTGGGCGCTGTAGAAGTCTCGAGATTACGATTACCACCGTAGCACCTGCCGTCTCCTCGGCTTGACCTTTCCGGACTCTGACCTGGCACCGGAACGGTCAAGGCAGCCTGGCTATTGGGGACTTGAATTGATATAGCGCCGTTGTAAGCTGGTCTTCCTGAACTGGCTTTTGTGTGACGCTGAGAAATTCCGGAGATTTACATTACATAACATTACTATGTTCTGGAGCACAACTTTCGCGTCATCAAAACGTAGGGTTACCATATTTCCGCAGAGGAAAAAGAGGACAAAAAAATCAAAACCGTATTGGCGTATAGGCCTACGGTATACGCTAGGCCTACCTGGCGGTTACGCCGCTATGATTTATTTTATACTGTCTAAATTTGAACTGCAGAAAAGTAATGTAAATGGCTTAAGACTTTTAGTCAATGAGCACGCACACAAAACAAAACAGATTTACAGTAGGTGGCTTTTCTTGAGACAAGAAAAAGACTTCAAGGCTGGAAACATCTGCAGCAACCGCTGAATACCAGGAAATAGAGACAGCCATCGAGTTTTGCTGTGATAAAGTATCTTACGATACTCAACTGCAACAAATTCGCAGTAGGGCCTACTCAGGTGTTCAGTTCTAACCGTGTAAATTGAGAAATAGTTGTAAATTTTCCATGTAATTGACTCAATGTCAAGATCAAGCGTGTCAACGCCATGGTGCAAGGTGTAATTCAAAACATGAGCTGGGCAACCAATACCAACTAAAGCTCCACTGCTTTGCCTTTTCATCTTCTTTAAATTAGCAAACACATTATTGCCATCAGCTCTACGTTGAACACCTCCGAAAATTTTTATTGCAATAGTCTCTGGCAAAGCCTATAGACCTCTGAAATAAATGATGCCTGTCCAAGCTGTCCTTTATGCATCTCGAAATGGTGTCTGCAGTTTCATTTGGAGTGCTGTGCAGTGTGTGCACGTCAATGTGTTTCGACTGTAAACCACCATTCTTCCAATCAAAGTATTGAATTAGAATAGATTGGAAATAACTTCACAGATCCACGATTACTACCGTCTGTAGCAACACCACAGTAACGTACATGACTTATTGCTTCTACAACCATCTGACCGGAATGCGGTGCTGGACTCAATGGCATATGAGCTAACAAATACAAGTTGGCGCGTTTCTGGTTATGTCGCTTTTCTAGGCTGCAAGTAAGTCAGTAAAAAAGTATGGGTGCACCGTCCAGGGTTCCGTGTTAGAAATTGTTGAGTGGAAAACCCGGACAAATGCCCATCTTCTGGAAAACCGCCCGGACGCCCGGACAGGGGCCCAAAAAGAGGACATGTCCGGGGAAACCCGGACGTATGGTAACCCTATCAAAACGCGAATTCTCTGAGCAACATAGAAGATAAAATAGCCACATATCTAAAATACTGAAACGCAGAAGAACGCTCGGTTTTAAAATCACTTTAAATTTGCTTCTGAATTCAGAAATTATTATACCTTTCTGAACTTGTGTTTGGGTTACCGAGAATGAGCGATAATTCAGTGGTTTCGTTGTATCACGCCTTCAAGTTCAAACTACTTAAAACTATTTGATGGAAACAGAAACCTCATTATTATTTATCATTCAGCGCATGCGCAATGTTAAAACCAGTTTAAAGGAAACAAATTTTAAACATATTATGGCCAAACAATTTGATTCCTTTAGTACTTAAAGCGTGTGATGTCTACTATTATTTGAATATTAAGTTAAAATAACACTGATTTGCAAACTGAATATCGTACGTACGTTCAAAAAGCAACAGCGTAAATTAGTTAATTAATAATTCATTAGCGTTCTTGGTTTAGGCCATAACGATATATAATTATAACAGGAACTTTTCGTTGAGCATTATAACCAAATAATTGTTTAGAACGCGAACATTCCGTAAGCTATAGGAGTCGCATATTACACGAGTTAAAATATTGAATATATTAATAATTTTGGTACCACAGAAATATCATGGTGCGTTGCCATGACAACTGTGCTTGAGTGACTGGATTTTGCCAAAATTGCGCTTTAAACAGTTTGTTTTACATTCGCGATAAGAAAACGATTGTGTTAGTTTTTTAAAATATGTTATTGTTGAAATATATGTTTAGTGGCTATAGTAGCCAAGATTGGTGTTTCATTCGTATTCAAATGAGCGTCATAGTAGATGACCTCCTCTCTCTCTCCTGTCCAGTTCCGCAAGCGCCTGAAAACATTTCTGTTTGTCAGTGAAGACACTGACCCGGGTCGGGAGCGCCTCTGATTCAGAATGGCGCTTTATAAATTCTCGATTATAATAACAATTACAAAAAGTGTTATAATCAAGGGCCTAAGATAAGGAATGGGCGCATTCCTTTGTTCTCACTCTGGGACATGGAAAATTTATGTATGAATGTATGCGCCCATTATTTTATGTATGTACATACATACATGTATGTATGTATGTATGCATGAATGCATGCATGTACACTGTATGTAGGAGATTGTAGGCCTATGTACCGGTATGTATCTATGTACAAGGTATGTTTGTATGTACGTATTATATTTGCATGACGACACTTTCACACTTTAATCTAGCACCTTGTAAGTACTTGTCAAACTCACGACACACATGACTAACACACATGACTAACACACATGACTAGCACTCATGACAAACACGGCAAGCACAAATGATTAACACACCACTGACTTTCCTTTGAATGTGTTGTAAGTGCCAGTTAATGAGAAGTGTCGTAAAACCTGGCAAGTCTGTAGTTGACAGTTATTAAGGTAAGGTAAGATATTTTGTGTTATGGTAATCACTTACGTATCATTTTCACTGTTGCCAATAGTAATTGTTATTCGTTCTGTTGGTGTAGATAAGAACTTGTAAAGCAAATGAATGATTTGGTTGGTGAATGGCTTGTCACGCTAAGTGACAAGGTACATAAGGTGGAATTTGAGCATGGAACAACAACTGGAAAACGAGTCATCCGTGTCGATGGGCAGGTATCGTTAATGACTTCTGTTTTAAAAAGCCTCATTTACTACTGCTATCATTTGTCTTTGCATGGGCCGTTGATTAACCCCTTCCCTGGGGATGCCGTATATATACGTCCAAAAACAGGCTTGAGGCATATAAATTCCCTAGGGAAGGGGTTAATAAACTAATAAAGACTCCCAGACGTAGCCAGCTACATATGATACTCTTACAATTACAGTGCTTTTCATGTTTTCATTGAAGTAATGTTTTCATGCTGTTTGCATATAATGTTTGTGTACTGATACAATTGAATCTAAATTCTTTGTCCTATTGTAATGATGCACTTAGAGGAAACATGGGAAAATCTGTGTGTGGTGTGCATGTTCATATTGAGGTGACATGGTGGCAAGCAATAACATGTCAGCGTTTACCCTTGCATCTCGATTTTGTATCCTAGGTCTATCATGTGACACAGGTCAAATGTCAACTTGTGCCAAACCTCATCATCAAAATGAGCACCCAGTTAAATCCTCCATAAACCAAATCATGCAGGTTATGTAGTTCGTATACTGGTGATTCTTAGTTCTGTGCCCAGTTTATTATGATGCACCATGACTCAAAAATTGAGTGGTAAAAATCCAGTTTTCTTACTTTTTTTTATCTTACTTCTCTTTCACCGAAGCTGTACTGGAAGTTCCTCAGAATTGAAACTGGAGTGCTATATAAATACTGAGAATGAATGAATCATTGAATAATTAAATGAATGAATGAATGAATATTCTTTTGATGAGTAAATGAATGTGCCATTATCTTACCTTATTTCAACATTGTTTACCTCATCTGTTATCTATACTGTCTGAAGGAGTGATGCGAATCTTTTGTTTTACGTTGTACTTATAGGAGATCTTGCGAAAGAACTGGATGTTTAAATTAGTTGGTAAGGAGATCTTTACTGTTGGCAAGGAACGTTGCTGTATTTCAATCGAGGCTCTCGATGGATTTACATATGAATATTCATTGGAAGTAAATGGACAAACGCTGGAAAAGTTCACCGAAAACAAGAATAAAGTCATGAAAACTTGGCTTTGGTCCCAGGAAGGAATGCCTGTACGCGTTGTTTTGGGTGAGTTACCTTAGGAACTTAACAATTGTTCTATCATACCAGTAATGAATATTGTTTCTTCAGTTTTCTGTTTCTGTCTATAAATTGACTGGATAGTCAGCTACATCAATATCGATTGAATTGATATGAGAGTTTTTCCTACTGTCATTGTAATGATTAGTATATTAATCTATTTTTTTATCATATCTGTTACTATTAATAATTGTGGTTTATGTTAATCGATTAAATACCTCAACAGCATGGGTAGCTTGAAAAGGAGAAGTCTTCAATAGTTTGTGACATGAGATTATAAGAGAGGTGAGGGTCCCATGGGAAAATGGGAAATGGGTGCTATCAAATGCCACAGCGATCAGTGTGCTAGAAGGCCACAAGTCTTCATTTTGTGACTGTGACTTGGTAGGATGACATATGAATAGAATATACTAGTACACAGGGTAGCTTAGTCCTACACAACAAAGTGCCTTGTGTATGAGAACAGCAACTTTAAATTGGACCTGGGTGCACAAGGTAAACTATTACAATTTAGAACAGTGCTTCTCAAATTTCTGATGCTGGTAATTGTTTTCTCAGCCTTACTGCAGACTGGCTTTTCAGCACCAGCGTACATATATGACATGTTATATTAAATTTAGATTTCATGATGTCACTGTTTGTTACAGCTACACTTTTGTCACCATGCACGTTTAAACTGTGTATTATGTATGAACACTGTGTTGAGTTCTCATATATTATTTTACATTGTATACAATTTAATATTTTATTTAAATACAATCAAATTTTTTATTGCGGTTATCATTCTGCGACCCGTTAACTAATCACTTGCGGGTCGGTACCGGGCTGCAGGCCTCAGTTTGAGAGGCACTGATTTAGAAGATAATTTATTAACTCTGTTGCTGGAGAAAGCCGAGGAACAATGTTTGCTGAAGCATGCAGCCTCATGACGGAGTTGAAACAGAGAAATTTTAATTACAAATCCCCAGCTAGTATCTTATGAGTCTCCTAAATGTTTGCCCAGTATTGGACAGCAAGATTCACAAAGATGATAAGCAGACAAGAATTTTAATCTCAGACCTGTGCCAAACCAGTATCATATCACTGTTTGTGTATACTTGTGTGAGATTGGATACCAAGATTCTTTTATAGTTGATATTTAACACTTTCACGATGAGAATGTACTAAGATTGACTGGGAAACCAAAGCAGCTCACCATTAAAGTGTTACAATTAGAGTTAGCAGAGTAATTTGAACAAATGTATAAATTGTGTGTTTTTAACAGAGAAGGATACGTTGGATGTGTGGATCAATGGCCAGACAGTGCCTACAACTGTAAGTATTGTTAATTACGAAGGAACAGTTCATCTCAAACGTAACATATCGACCATTTATGTAGCTCCACTTTACAAAAATTCCTTGCAGGTGCTTTAACACTTTAATGAGGAGAGTGTACTAAAAGCGACCTGGAAACCAATGCAGCTCGTCGTTAAAGTGTTACTTGGCAGTATGCATTAAATCCCAGATGATTTCTAACTGCTGATGGAACAACAGTAACAGTCTTTGTGATCTTAAACAGATTTTTGTGTGGTTGCATTCGTACAGTATCATTTCATAAATCTGAAGTAGTGCTTGATAGAATGAAAGGTGTAGTTCGTGCTTAGAACCAAAGAAACAAAATCTTAGAATATACTAGTGTGAGATTTCAAAAAGGTGCTATAAGAATATCCATATACAGGTCAATACATGTATGCTTAAATTCATACATACTTATAAACATACATGCATGCATGTACATACATATATGCATACATACATACATACAATGCAAGACCTGCCTATGTGTAGCCTATAATTATATAGGCTTTATTAGGCAACATTTGTAAGTTGTTTGTCACTTGCAGATTTTGCAGTTTGTGATTCTTGTTTAGATTGCAGAAAATTTTTTAAACAGGGAGAATTTGGTGAAGATGGAACCGAGACTCATTTCGTAATCCAGGGAAGTACGCCTGCCTACATAAAAGCGGTCAGCTCGGGGGCCAGGAAGTCAGGCATTGTCCACACGCTTTTCATCAACGGTGTTGAGATTGAACCTTCGAAGGAGTAGCAGCGGCTGAGCTTCAGAGCGAATGAACTGTTGCTACCGCGAAAATCTTTCTGCTCCAATAGCTTAGAGTTTTAGATGTTAGAATTCACAATACTTTTTATTTGGTTAAGGTTTTGTAAATGACGAAGTGTATCGTATTATTGTAATTTTGCGAAAGCTTGCGTATTTGCATATCTACCAACGAAGAAAGCAGGTATGATGAAAGGTGTTTCTGAAGCACTGGTCGTTCCTAAAATCTTTCTTATTTTTAATCACATCTCTTTGGATCATTAGATAGCGATGTGTAGAGTGCTTCTGAGATGTCTTTGAAGGCACTTTTAAGTGTCTCAAAACACGCATATTGTACTAGATACTTGTTGTTGAACAGTGAAACTCAGTGTAGGACTTCAAAGTCCCTATACAGTTTTAGTGGCAGTGAAAAACTCCTTTTAGAGAGACAAGAATTCTAATCAGGCAAAAACAGATTAATTACAAATAATCGAATGTAATGCTAGCCAGAAAATAACGTTTCAGGAGTTTGGTTAAGGTATGTAATGTAGATGTACTTATGAGGAATACTGGCAATAAATCTGTATACATTTTATTTGGCACACGACAATTTTGAGCTTTTGCACTGAGGCGTCTTTATTTGATAACATAAATGTGTACAATGTATGGAGACACTCAGTGTATCTATCACCTTTTAGTACCTCACAAGTCTCGTATTCAACTGGTGCTATTAAAGGAACTTAAAATTAATAATAAATTATTATACGTTTAATTAGGTGCAGATATTACATGAAACACTTCTGTCATTTGTACTTTGAGACTTGATGTTCACAGATTAACTGTTGGGGAAAAACTAGTATATGGTACTTAATAACTGTATCTAATAAGTAATTATATGTACCTCATTTTCTTGTAAATATTGCACAGAATTTCTTTATTGTTGTTGTCATTTCCTTGATAAAGTGTAATACACAAATTCCCGTCATGAACAGTAATTAACATCAGCATCTTACACTCCTGTATGATTGCTAACTTGGGGAAGTTCTTGCTGGTCTTAGTAGCTTTTTACCGAGTTTTTAAACTTTAAACTCAGTTATAACATTTTGTATTGAAGCAAGGTGTTTGTAAATTACAAGGTGTATTGTAATTTTGTAAATTTTTACTTGTAATACTTTTAATCGCAATCATTGACATCAAATGTTTATGAAACATTCTGTTAAACTATGTCAGCATTACTTATTTGCTCCACATGGTAATAACTACTTTGGAGATGGATCTTATTTGTGAATGATCCTGATTGAACTCCAAGTAATGCAGCACTTAGAATTTATATTTCTTTCCTTTGCCGCATGCTTTGTCGAGAGATTTGGTTTTCCATCAAAAATTGAAACCCATTACTAATTAAATGTCACCAAACTATGTGTTGACCTTACTGCTACCTTGTCAATCTTAGCATTGTGTTCAACATTTATCTTGTAATCTGTTTTTGTAATTGTTGCGATTTTCTGGATTTTTGTGTTCTGGCTGTAAAGAACCGTGTTCTGTATGTAAAGAGCCGTGTTATGTATGTAAAGAACCGTGTTCTGGCTGCAGTTCTGTAATTTTGCTTAGGTGTGTTTTGCAATGATCTTTATGTAGTAATTTAGACGTTTTTCTTTCCTTAATATAATCAAAAACGCTAAAAGCAATTTGAACACTAGAATTCCTGAAGGCTTAGAATACAGTGTCAAATTTAAATTTTAACTTCTGAATTTAATATTGTCTATTTGTATTTCTTAAGACATGTCTGTGACCATAGTTTTCTAGTTAGTTAAATAATTTTTCGCAATAGATTGAAATGTTTTGCAAAACTTTTATAAGGCAGTTCATGTGTACAGATGGGACACAACTGCAGTCAGGTACAATGTCTAGTCAAGGGGTATGAGACACCCTCTGAAGCTGAAATCGTTTACATATCTAACAAATATTTGGTGTTTTCTATATTTGAGCAGCATAAGCTGTTGAGAACAGAACTGTGAGCCAAAACACAAAACTCGAAATGTCTGCTCTGAGAACAACATTGTGAACATACAGGGCAGTCATCAGTGGCACAATGCTGGCCCTTTTTGGGCCCAATAAACAAGCTGTTTCTGTGTTGTCTTAACTCGTTTCTTTTGGTTATTAACATCAGTTCCTTTGCAATAGTCAGTATTTTTCACGTTGCAGCATTAAAGTCTTACAGTTCTTCATAGAAATGTAGAGGCCTTCACCTCATCAGTCCAAACTGTCATGCATGGCTCAATCTAGGTCTTTTGCTTCCATTGGCCCTGCTCTTTGGAATGAGCTCCCTCCGTTTGTTCGTTCTTCTATTCTCTTGGGTAACGTCTCTTCCTCTTTTACCTTTCTTAAAACTTGCTTTTTCTCTCGGGGTCTCTCGCACTGGGAGCGCTTCTGAATGGCCCTCCCACTAGAAGTGCTTTATAAATATCCGAATACAATACAATACAATATTATGGCAAAAACAACTCAGAAAGAGAAACATCAGAAAGGCATTAATACAAATGTACATTTCAAAATACAAGGCATGCTATTTGCAGTTGGTCCATTGTTTGCATACATGCATAGGCCTACCCAGCCAACAGCAGTTGCCTATCGTCGCCTACGATTGCTACCACTTTGAAGTTTGAACACGTTAATCTGGAATATTGAAGTCACAATCAGAATATTTAAAATTGCAATCTGCCAGCACAGGGGCGTAACTTTGGTCTAAAAAGTGGGGGTACCAATTTCTTACATACACGAAACAAGGCTGAGACTGCGATCTCTGGGAAGACACAATAATAAAATATTAATTGGCATTGTTCAAAAAGTGGGGGTACGGTACCCCCAGTCCGAAAAGTGGGGGGAAGGGTACCCCTCGTACCCCCCACAAATTACGCCTATGTGCCAGCATGCCCATTTGGGACCGATGTTCCAAAATGGGACATTATTGGACCCATATGGAGCCCAGCAGATGTTTATGAGAATGCTCGTCTAGCAATAGAAGCTGCTCTAGATAGCATATAAAGATACATCGGCTTTAATAATCGTCTGGCCACGACCATTGATTGACAACACACTGAGCGTTATTACAGTGCAAGAGAGTCACCGATTCATTTATTAATCTCGCGAGCTTAAAACTGTTTATGTTCTTCAAAAGAGACTTTAACAGTTCTCAGGCTTAGAAGAGAATAAGCAACTATTGACCGCGGCACAGTATAGCCCTAAAAGGTTACAGGAATGTGGGTATGTAGCTCAGTTTCTGGTCACTATCGACAGGAGTCGCGCAGTTGTTTTTTTTTAAACACCGAGTTTGGTTATGTGTCGCCGACAGACAACTGAATCCTATCCTCGTATAAGGCGATTAGAAGCATCGTTGAAATCCCGGACGCAATTCCAGTGACGTGTAGTACGAAACTCAGAAGAATCGAAAATCCGTTGTAACTGGAGGAGGAAGAGGAAGTTGAAGAGTCCGAGGAAGTTATCTGAGGAAGCTGAAAAATAATAGAGAAACTCAACTAAGCGTCTTTACCCGAACATTTTCCTATTCATTAGTCCAAACCGGTTCTAGAGATCCAGTGGCGGCGAGCTTGTCTGAAAGGTGTGGGGGGGGGAGGGGACAAAGTCGGCCATGGTCTGGTCGATGACGTACCTTTTTTAGGAATTCATGTCCCAACTTTTTTTTAGGAATTCATCTTCACAAAAACGATGACTTTTCTACGAATTCATCTTCAAAAAAGTTGATGACCTTTTTTAAAATAATTTTTTAACCTTTTTTACAAATTCCCCCCCCCCCCAAATGTTTCAACTTTTTTTACGAATTTCTTCTTCTTTCTGAGAATTTTCGGGGGACACTTCTGCTGAAAAATAGAGTTTTCACCTCATCTGGTCAAAAAGGCAGCGAAAACCCTCACGCGCAATTACATTTCTCCGCCTTTTTTGTTTCTTCAAAATTTGGGGTGGGGGACAAATGTATGGCGTGTCAACCTTACTCTTAAAGGTGGGGGGACATGTCCCTCTCGTCCCCCCATGATCGCCACCCATGTAGAGATCTACCGGACGTAAGCTTAAGCCGGCACGGGCCTAACTGTAATAATATGCTGAAAGAGGTAGGCCTAGGCCTATTTCGAAACACATCTAGGCCTATAGGCCTGTATGAACCTGTTAATTCATCATTCATTATAAAATTAATTTGAATATTTAAATAAACGAACATAGGCCTTATAATAACGAATTCGTTCTTTCGTTGTTTTGTGGTTTTCTTTTCATTTAGCCTAGGCTACAGAACCTCTAAATCAAACTTTTTAAAATTTGTTGCTTTTCTTGCTGAAGATGTCCGTCTCAATGGAGGCTCAAGAAAAATTCTCACGTCTCCGAATGTGTTTTACTCGGCCATTGCTCAATTAATGATCATTGCTCAATCAATGATCATTGCTCAATCAATTATCATTGCTCAATCAATGATCATCGCTCAATCAATGGATCATTGCTCAATCAATTGATCGTTGCTCAATCAATTGATCATTGCTCAATCTATGATCATTGCTCAATCAATGGATCATTGCTCAATCAATGCTCGTTTCATCGACCACGTCTCGCATTGATTGTACTCACTAAAATCAAATGCTGCATTAAAGCAAATAAATACTCAATAAATATAAAGAAAACCTCAATAAAATGAAATCCTTAGGCCTGACTATAAGCCAAGAAATTCTCAATAAAATCAATTAGGGACTACTCATTAAATTAAAATCCTCGCTAAAATGAAGTCCCGCATGACAAAGTCTAGAGATTAAATGGTCGCCATGGTTACCATGTCGACTAAAGCGATGTAGAGGAAGATTCCAGCCGTGGCAGAGAATATCCAGGAGGTGACCGACTCCGCGTTGCCAATGGCAACGCCAATGGCCATGCCGGCGAAGCAGAGTGCCGAAGACACCATGTTGTAGACGAGGGCCTGACGAATTGACATCCCGGCCTTGAGAAGAACGGCAAAATCACCTGCAAAGCATATTAGGCCTATGCTGAAATTTTCCCGGAGATTATCATCACCATCTTCGTCATCCTCGTCATCATCAGCAGCATCATCATCATTGTCATAGTCGTCATCATCACTGGAGATCATCATCATCATCGTCGTCGTCATAATCATCATCATCACCGTTGTCATCGTCATCATCATCACCGGAGATCATCATCATCGTCATCGTCATCGTCACCGTTGTCGTCATCGTTATAATCGTCACCGGATATCATCATCGTCGTCGTCATCATCATCGTCATCATCATCATCATTGTCATCATGGTCATCATCATCATCATCATCATCATCATCGTCATCACCACCACCATCATCATCGTCACCATCATTAGGCCTCAATGAAGTTTTATAAAGCACGAGTTAATATAACGAAATACACTGCAAATGCGCGGGTAGAGGCTGATCGTCTGGGAGACTGCTGCAGTGAATACGCTGGAGTATAATGTAAATCTCAGAAGGGCTCAGCGCCGCATAAAAGCCACTTCAGACAGACAGACAGACAGACAGACAGACAGACAGACAGACAGACAGACAGACAGACAGACAGACAGACAGACAGACAGACAGACAGACAGACAGACAGACAGACAGACAGACAGACAGACAGAGACAGACAGACAGACAGACAGAGACAGACAGACAGACAGACAGACAGAGCAGATGAATCACCAGCGCAAATCAAACATCCATGAAAATGCGGCCAGAGTTTTAAAAATGCGAGGCTCTTCAGCAACCGCGGTTTAAGAAAGAATATAGTTATTACTCCTGTCGTAAGGGTTCAAATCTATAATCTAGAAAAGGTCATAAAAGAGTGTCTTACTAACAGTAGGCCTAGTGATGCATAGAAAACACGTGCATCATCTGTTTCTGTCAACGACTAATCCATAGTAAACATTTACGCGTAAATCAATAAATTTCGTTTATTCTCAAAATCAAGCTGACAAACTTGCAACGTGTACGTATACCTGCATGGGCGTCCGCAGGAATTTTTCTGCAAGGCAAACTTTTTCTAAGGGGCAAACTTTTTCTGGGGGGCAAAATGACGTTTTTGCATATTCATGAACACAGGAAACGAGACAAATTTCAAAATTCAGAGGGGCAAATGCTCCCTTGCCCCCCGCCCTCCTCCCGGGACGCCCATGTATACCTGAATGCATTTGGCTTAGACAAACAGCTGTATGCATAGCTACGCTCATAATATGGCATAGGCTGTAACTGTGGGGCACGGTAGTCTATTGGATAGAGGGGCAGAGGACCGAATGGATAGAGTGCTCGGCCTGCAACTCCTCCATCAAGGGGTCACTGTGCAAGGACCTTGACCATGTCCTTCATGCCCATGTTGTTGTTCGGTGTCATCGATGTTTGTCGTAGGGTCGCGTGTGCACCTCTGAACTTTGGAAGGAGGGCAGTACTAAATAGGCTTACACACAGTCGAACTGATACCATTTCGGGGCCTTGCCATTTAGAATATTTGCGTAGGGGCCATGCTCGCTGAAACCACAGGGGTCCATGTGCCATGACACACGGGCACAATGGCCAGTCCGCCACTGGGCCTACAGCTGTACATTTTGTTGTATTGTATGGTTGATTGACTCACCGAGTTCGTGTGGAAGTTCGTGGCAGAAGACTGCAACGGTTGTACTTAGACCAACAGCCAAACTATTCGCAAACGAAGCTCCTGCAATTACAGTTGTAAATACAACAATTGTAAAGAATACATTAACTACTATATATGTAATAAATAACACTCTTATTCTCTTCCACCAAAAGATGACATTTCATCCCCCGCCTTCCATATAGAAGCATCCTCAATCCATCTGACTAATTCTCAGATCTCGCTAGCACATACATTTCTTTGTCATAGCACTGGAAATATATACTTTATTATTTATTATTACCATTATTACTATTATCGCTTTTGACTGTTGTAAGCTGTGATGCGGTGTGTCATCCTTCGTTGATTTATAATGAACGAATATACATAAATTATATACATAATATGCATCATAAAATAGAAAAGGCCAACTCAAACACCACTAACTGGATATGATCGCTTGTCCTGGTCAGTTTTGTTTCGATCTACCTGCCAGCATGCTATGCCCACATGGAGTCAATTTAGTGCCCATATTCCCATATGGGGATTCCTACAGAGCCCATATGGGTCCACTCTAATGCTCCTAAACATGCTGGCAGAGAGTTAAACGGCACATATCCTATAGTCAGGGTTCAAATCCATTATCCAGAGAAGTCCTAGATATCTCAGCCAGTACCCCGGTACACAGACACACGGTCGTTGTGGGACCAACGTTGTCCAACATTTCTCCAACGTTGTTGTGTGCTGGCTAGCCATTAAGCACGTTCGCTCCAAGTCTAAATAGCCTACTTACAACGACCTTATAAGCTTAGCAGTTGAGGTTTAAGCACTTGCCTCAAACTGCTGCTTACCTATGGCCAGTCCGTCGGTGAAGTTGTGCAGTCCATCTCCCATGATCACCATCCACGCCGCAGAAGAAACCGACTTCGGAACGTCATGGCTATGTCCATGGCTGTGTCCATGGCTGTGCCCATGGATGTTTCCATGGGTGTTTCCATGGATGTGTTCATGGATGTGTCCATGGATGTGTTCATGATTATGTCCGTAGCTGAGTTCATGGCTGTGTTCGTGTCCATGGCCGTCGACGTATTCGTGTACATGTTTGTGTGCGTGTTCGTCAGTTGGATCGTGGAGTTGGTTTCCTTCGACGCATTTCTCGATCATATGATTAGTCTCCACCGGAAGTTCCGGTCTGATGGGATGCAGCTCCAGAAATCCTCCTTTCGTGTCGTCATCGTCATAGTTCATCTGGAGGTCTGCACGAGACGACAAGAAAACATATTTAACCATTAATAATTGAATAAGACGATTTTCATAGCTCTTCCATCACCTGATCACCTCGAGTACTTGACCTTACCTTCCTTTATCTTACCTTACCTTCTTTTGCCTTACCTTGCCTTATTTTTCACTCCATTACCTCATCTGGAGTCCTCGACCTTACCTTGCCTTACTGGTCTAACCGTACCACCTGACCCTGTATTGACCTAACCCAACAGTCCCGACTTCACCTTTTCCTACGTTACTTTCCTCATCTTACCTTAAGGCCTACCTGTCCAGATCAGTGGGTTAATTAACCTACCTGTATGTTGTTGGACAACCAATACGTAGTCGTTCTTAGACGGACAGTATTTATGATCTGCAAGTTTTTGACCAATGGCGCACAACTCTTTCTCCTTTTCCTCCGTCTTTCTCTAGGAAAAACATAACCAACAGCAATGCAAATAGCCAACGATTTATATAGCGCTGATCAAAATGTCTACATCGATTTCCAGACTCGACTGGAATTTGACACAGTTTGCCATGCAATTGAACAACACCTTGAGAAGTAACCCTGAATTGAAATGTATTATACATAGCCCACTCCAGTAGCGCATCCAGGCTTTAAGTTTTGCCAAAGTAACATAGCATAATATGGCATAAATACGGTAAGTTAAGATAAGACAAGTGAAGATAAGCTAAGGTGAGATAGGTTACGATAAGATAAGCTGTGACAAGATAAAAGCTATATTCTTCAATATAATACAAGATATGTGTACAACACACCACAATATAATGTAGGCCTACTACAACAATTGTATATAATATACAATACAATGGGACACAATACATAATAATGAAACATATATACACATAATTATCATATTAAACATAATTATGATTTCTTACCAGTTTGCGATAACTCTTTCGCTCCGACCACAGGTTGAGAATTCTCTCCATGACGAAAAAGAGGAAGATGCCGAAAAGACTGATGAGTCCAAGCCAGATGGCGCTTTCCTCGTCGCCATGGCCACCGTTGCCAGCCTCAGCAACAGAAGTGGACGAACAGTGCGAGTCATCCTCGGATGAAGAATGATGATGAGGAACCATAGCCTGAATTGCACACAACAGGCTAAACTAACCTATAGTGACTAGTCTAATGTAATTGTATTTGTAATTACCTATTTATTATTTGTGTTCTCATACTGAATTATTCATTCATGTCCTCAGATGAAATTAATTATTCATGACCCAGATGGAAAAATTTAAAGAGCAGTCTTCGAGAGACAACAGCCTTGACTATGAAGCGTTACCGACTTCATTTATCTTAGCCATAAGTGGACTGGTGACGCTCTCCCTCACCACTTGATCTCTCCCCCGCAATAGTGCAGGCCTGGCCTACTAATTTGACAGCTGAGTTAGCTAGAGCTGCGGGTTGAGAAGCAGTTTCACAATATGTTCATTTTGCTGCCCTGGCTGTAACTTAACATCGGGGTTAAGAGTCAAGCACTCTAACTGCCAGACTATTGCGCATCCCTAGATGAAAATAAATTAATGAATGCATATGAGATTAATAATTAATTCATGACTTCATTGAGGCGGATGACTTCTAATTAACCTGCATGTAGATCCCAGATGGAAAATAATAATTATTTCAAACGCGCGCAAAATCATACAGAACTGCAAATCAGAGGCGCGGTTTTAATTTGGACTCGCCTGTGAAAGGAATACATTAAAGGTTTACATTACATTACATTAATAACTGATAACGGCGCAATAAAAAGTAGTTAATGAGATTAGATTAGCATAGAATCTGGACCCGATCATTGCATGCTAAGCGAAACACACAGACCTCGTCTTCTATGCGAACAGAGTCAGCAGACTTACGTGAGGAAGTAAGTGGAGAAGCGCATCTCCGGTGAGGGTGCCAACCGCAAGGGCGATGAGAAACTGAAGGAAATGGTTGTAGAAGAGCTTATCCATGATCGGAATCACTGCCACTCCTCCGAGCCCAACCAGACTGATGACCAGCACAGACAGCGAGGCAAAGCACCATGCTGTTCAGCACATACAGCACCAGCAATCGTCAGTATTGTATAGCACCATATTTTGTTGCGTTGTATTGGCCAATTTACAGAATGATCGCAAGGGCGATGAGAAACTGAAGGAGATGATTGTAAAAGAGCGATCAACGATTACATATTAGTTTACAGATTACATGATTACATATTACATATCGATTACATAATAGTTATTTCTTCAAGTTAAACCATTATATAGTAAGCGTATACACCTACGAAAAACGATATTTTTATTACTGTATATTTCTATGTTATTGCCAAAAATTTTAAAAATGCGTTATGCAAGACAGAGTAAGAAATCTCACTCTGCCAAGAAGTTGCACTGGCCGAACTGTCATCGTCATCGGAGTGTGATTGGTTGGGCTGGGCGTGATGGATGGCGCAATGAGAGTCACGGCCTTCGTGGGGTGACAGGTGACACGATGAGTGATGTGCGTGACAGACGTGCTGGTCCAGTTGGTAGATGATGGCCGGACATATCGTCACGAACTCCGGTTGACTGATTCCGTCCTTGTACTGGATCCGCAGCGTTCGAAGGATCTCAGCCGGAGTGGCACACTGATCAACAACAACAAACAACTCGTCTGGGATCATTTAAATAGTATACGCATGCGTAAGACAAGGTATGGTACGTTAAGGTAGGATACGTTAGGGCATGGTACGTTAGGGCATGGTACGTTATGGTAGGGTACGTTAGGTAATGGTATGTTATAAGGTAGGGTACGTTAGGATAGGGTACGTTAGAGAATGGTGCATTAGGGTGTGGTACATTAGGGTGTGGTACGTTATGATAGGACACTTTAGGGTAGGGTACGTTATGGCATAGTATACATACGCAAACATACCCTACCCGACTCACAACGTACTTAAATCTACCATAGTCTTACCGTATCCTATCCTAACGTTCTCTACCGTATACCCCGTCCGCCTTAACGTATCATGCCTTATCCTTTCGTAGCTTACTCTATAAGTAAATCGATTTTCATCAAACTGACATTCTGAGCTTGACCAGCCACTGTCTTACCATCTCAGCAAATGTCTTATCTTCCTCTACATCTTCGATGGTACCTTCGTCTGCCATTGTCTAATCACATTGAAGATTGTCTTATCTTTATCAGCGTCTTGTATTACCTGTCTTATCGTCATAGTCGTCTTCCTTATCGTTATAGTCGCGGCTGTCTTACCTTCATCAGGTAGGCCCCTATTACCTGTCGCATCTTCAATGGCGATAGTCTTACCTTCATCAGGTAGGCCTATTATCTGTCGCATCTTCATTTGCTTACCTTCTGCTCGACGAAGAGAACGGACGATCGTTTCTGTCGTCCTTCGATCTCTCCATCTGGTCTTTTGTTTCCATGCTTCCTTCCACCTCTTTCCCTCTTCCTATTCCTTTCCACGCTTTTCACCAGTTTTGGTTCATCACCTGACGCCGCATCTTCAAGCGGCTGCGCCTCCATCCGGTTCTCCTCCTCAGCTGACTTTCCTTTCATGGAATCGTTGTGCTCGTGATCCGAGTGGAATTCCCGAAATCCGTGTTCCGTGTGATGGTCGTGGACGTCGTGGTCACCGATCTGTACGTTTCCGAGTCCAATGCTCTCGAAGAGGTGCTCGAATCCCTCGAAGGACATTTGTCCGTTGTCGCCGTACTTCTCGAAGAGCTTCAGGAGAAAGGGACGCTGCTCCTTCTCCGAGTCCGAGTCCAGTAGGTGGGTCGTCGAGGAAGTTCTGGAGTTCTGAGCAGGGTCTTCGGAAGACGTGAGAGTTACTGCGACTAAGAGGATGATCAGGATGATGACGCTGTAGAAGCCACGCGCATCCATCTTGCTCTCTCCTTCTAGTCATGAGTGAAACAAATAAATAAATGTACTAATAACTAAATAAATACACATAGTTATACATGCCAAATGCATACAGACACAGATCGACAGACAGCAGACAGACAGACAGCAGCGGACAGCAGACAAATAGACAGATTTATAGACAGACAGACAGACAGATTGAGGATACGACAGATAATACCTGATGACTGACTGACTGGCTGGCTGGCTGGCTGTCTGGCTGGCTGGCTGGCTGGCTGGCTGGCTGGCTGGCTGGCTGGCTGGCTGGCTGACTGACTGACTGACTGACTGACTGACTGACTGACTGACTGACTGACTGACTGACTGACTGACTGACTGACTGACTGACTGACTGACTGACTGACTGACTGACTGACTGACTGACTGACTGACTGACTGACTGACTGACTGACTGACTGACTGACTGACTGACTGACTGACTGACTGACAGAATAACACCGTCATACTTGAGAGATAAGCAGACTTTAAAAGATAAATAAATTATCAAATATTTAAATCCACAACCCCTAAAAAGACTAGAAACCAAATGCTGCACTCAATTTGCCTTCGCTCGCTCTTGATTGAGAATCGATCGCTCAATCAAACAATCAACGAATCAATCAGTATGACAATAAATCAATTATCTCAATCAATCATTCAATACATCATCAAGTAGTTTAGCTACTAACTGCAATTAAGTAACGAGCAGGCTAAGCAAGACGAAAAGCGTTCCTCCAGAACGCAACTACCTCAGTTGTAGCTCTCCGCAAAAACGCAGACAATATTCAAACTGTCGTTTGCGCAATCGCAATTGAAACCTTGAGCTTTTATGCTTAGATTTATTACATCTCAGCCCCACATTTAGGCCCAGTTATTACGCTAAATATAGAGCTATAGCCCGATTTGTAAAATTTTTGGAAACTTATAAACATCAATTCATAGAAGATCAGAGAACCGCATAAATCCAGAATTGCACAATGACTGTCTTCCTCTATACTTACTTACTTGGATATACTTACTTACTTACTTCCTAAAACTTTGTACTTTGGTGCCTAAACTACGAGCGCGTAGGCCTATATACTATACAATACAAGACAGAAGTTCCAGACTCATTCATGTCTAGAAAAGAACGACATTAATAAGGCCTGCCAAAGTTATTTACGATAATAAGGTCTCGTAAAATCACTCAAGTAAAGAAGGCCTTGCAAACAAACTGGATAAAACAAGAATGGACGATCGCTATTATATAACCAAACAAAGCAACTTCCTGTTGCAAGTCCTATTTTTAACCGTTGTTGATTTGTTCACTTATCCCGAAAACTCATTCAGATAAATATGGCCTTCTAAACTGACTCACACACACGAGACCTATCAAACTGCATTTCATAAACAAGGCCTTGTAAACTGAGCTCACTTAATTCTTACCAAGCGGAATCTGTGAAAATGGATTTCAGTCGATAATACTCAAAGACCTGAAACAGTTTTACATCTGCGGAATGTAGAGTAACATCCAACTGCATTGTTCAGCATCTGAAATGTCTCGTGCGAAACCCAGCTGACCAAAAAATTGCAGGCCTTTATATAGTTGGCCAGAGTCGCCGAGACGTGATCACCTCCGCAGACAGACAGACAGACAGACAGACAGACACACACACACACACAGACAGACAGACAGACAGACAGACAGACTCTGTGAGACGTGAGACAGAGAGACAGACAGACGTGAGACAGACAGAGACAGAGAGACAGACAGAGACAGACGCACAGCCAGACAGACATTGACAGGCACTTGTACAATCGTCTCATGTACTTCAACAGGCTCAACCCGTTCACATGCAGTTAAGAACGACTAGAACTTGTTGACAACAGAAACATAATAGCCGCTTGTCCTTGCATCTTATGTATACATACAGTGTATATTATACATGCGCCAGATAGATTTATACATACAGTGTAGACGTACTGAGTTCTGATTCAGTATGTTTTCCTAATCATATACTTCTATATGGTAGTAATCAAACGCGAACTCCCTGTGTATGACATGCCAACGCTAGGTGCTACGAGCATTTATACAGATCTCAATGCGGGACTGGTCGACCTGTTGTTTGTTTATTGTGGGCCCGCATTGCACTTCGATTCCAAGTTCTGTTTTGAAGACGTACATTCCAAGTCACTGATTCGCCCCCCCCCCACCCCTCCCCCCTTCGACCATGAACTTCTTTCTGTAGTATTTTGTTATGAAGCATCATAGGCGTAATTTGTGGGGGGTACGAGGGGTACTGTACCCCCCACTTTTTAAACAATGCCAATCAATATTTTATTATTATGCCTTTTCAGAGAACGCAGTCACCACCATAAGTACGAAAATACATAGATACAGAGGTAAACAGAGAGCCAAAATTAATGAGAATACTGGCAGGGAATATGTTCAAAATGGGCGCCATGCGAAAAGTTAAAGTGGAGAAGAAATTGGTACCCCCCACTTTTTAGACCAAAGTATTGGTACCCCCCACTTTTTAGACTAAAGTTACGCCCCTGTGAAGCATTACGCAGACAGGCCGCGCTTTCCAGGCAGTGCGAGTTTTACGTGGGCGTGATATAAGACAGAAGTGTCAAAAATTACTGATGCGTGGGATTACTGACGATACTTGGGCCAGGGGCGTGCCAAATGGGTACGGTTGTCGAATAGCTGGACCCATATTTCACTCGAAAGTGTGAGGGACAGCTTAACTCTTAGCCGTTCATCGGCTGACAATTATTTTGTTTGTCCCAAGAGGATCATTGGCATCAAAACAAGCTCCTTGTATTCTGTGTTCCAAAGTCGATCGTTTGGTTTTGACCCACGTCGCACGTGCCACCACAGGCGGAGATTTAACAGTCTGCCTGTGAGGCCAAGCTTGTTTAATCGCCCCTAATGTTCATGTTCCAGAGTTTTAACTTTATATATATATATATATATATATATTATGTCATCATAATTATATATTTTCTTCTCGCTCGCAGCTTTAATTTAAATTTGAAGTTCAATGTTTAATTTATAGTTCTTAAGTTTTGCCGCAATTTTGGAATGTGTCGCCCTAAAGAATAGTGCGCACCTGCTTCTATAGAAACATCAGCAACTGCTTCCCATATTTCGCCGACGTGCTTGTGTTTTCTTCACCTACGATAGTTTGACTCTTCTCCACAGACCTATAGACTACTGTGACAAAACTATGGCAAAAATTAACCTGAGGCTCTGGCACTTGAACTTCCATTGGTCTCCTTTGCCTCCTCAGTAGGCCTACGAGATCTTGGTGTCAATTTAGATCAAGAGCTGGACTACTGTAGCGCCCTTTACGCTGGCCTCCCAGCTCCCCGCCTTGGGCGCTTGGACCGGGTTTTGCGTGCAGCCGCAAGCCTTATTGGTCGCATCCCAGATTCGGCCAGGTTTCTGTCTATATGCGGGATGTTCTGCACTTGCTCCCTATCCCGCTGCGGATCGTCTACAGGGTTTCTGCGCTGGTTAGGCGTTGTCTGGAGTGATTTGCCCCTCCCCAAACTTTCGGGAGCTTTGTCGCCCTACCTCGAGAGTCCTGCGGCGATCTGCTCTTCGCTCGGCTGACCAGGCCGAGCTCTTGGTCCCCCGCACGCGGAAAGCCATTATGCAACACCGTTCTTTTTCGGTCGCTGGTCCCGCAACCAGGAATGGCCTTCCTGTTGCACTCCGCCTGGTCCCGATGACTAACTCTACCCTGTACCCTGTTCCATAAAAACTTAAAGACTACTCTCTTTAGCCGTGTTTGAACTGGGAGTGCTCCTCAGTAGACTACCTTGAAGGGGCGTAATAATAATAATAATAATAATAATAATAATAATAATAATAATAATAATAATAATAATAATAATAATAATAATAATAATAATAATAATAATAATAATAATAATAATAATAATAATAATAATAATAATAATAATAATAATAATAATAATAATAATAATATTGAGAATTAAAATTTGTTGAAAATATGTGAATATGTAAAATGCCTAACGTGTCACTACATGGTTTCAGTTTGGGGTGGACCACGGCATTGGGTATTTGATAGGGGGTCTACTAAGAACCAGGCGGTCATGCACGACATCCCGAATAAGTGTTGTGTTAGTTTGATAACGGATACGTTTAAGCCTTCCTGGTGTAGTGACTGCGGAATGTTGGGGAAGGGGTTTGACTGTGCGTGTAATGTGTAGGGTCCGATATGAGGTGGTGGAAGAAAACTTGCGCATTGGCCCACATCTTAAGAGAGAGAGAGAGAGAGAGAGAGAGAGAGAGAGAGAGAGAGAGAGAGAGAGAGAGAGAGACAGACAGACAGACAGACAGACAGACAGACAGACAGACAGACAGACAGACAGACAGACAGACAGACAGACAGACAGACAGAGACAGACAGACAGAGACAGACAGAGAGAGACAGAGAGAGACAGAGAGACAGAGACAGAGACAGAGACAGAGACAGAGACAGAGACAGAGACAGAGACAGAGACAGAGAGAGTGACAGAAAGAAAGAAAGACAGACATACAGAGACAGAGACAGACAGAGACAGACACAGACAGATAGAAACAGAGAAAGAGGCAGAGAGACACAGACAGACAGACAGAAACAGAGAGAGAGGAGACAGGCAGAGACAGAGACAGAGACAGAGACAGAGACAGAGACAGAGGGAGAGAGATGGTGGCCTCCATATTTCAATTCGTGGTTCTGTGAAGTCTTTCGATGGGTTTTACGTACTGAGTCACTTCCTATCCGGTTGTCTTGTCCGATGGCCTGTTTGTCTGCGTATCTCTCTAACTGCCTCTGATACTGTACGTCTTACTGTCGGTCTCTGCCTGCATGCCTCTTTGAGTGCTTACATATCTGTGTGACTATAGTAGACCTACACTCGTTTATCTGTCTTACTGTCTTTCTGTGTGCATCTACCTCCCTAACTACACAAGCAAATTCAGGCAAATACAGCAATACATGGAGAATCACAATTGGAAGTAGACCCGAGCAGCTGTGTAGGGATGGGCATTGTTTATTCAAGGTAGGAAAAGTGAGGGCACGGTGCCCCAGTCCAAACGTGGGGTACAGGTAACATTACGATGGTGATTGCGTAACCAACCGGAAATGCACGGGCATTGCTTATTCACAGTCGGAAAAGTGAGGGCACGGTACCCCAGTCCAAAAGTGGGGTACAGATACCATTACGATGGTGATTGCGTAACCAACCGGAAATGCACTGGATAAGGCAACTACACTCTACAATACTGGCCCAGTTTTGGCTACACTGGTTAGAGCCTACGTCCATCGGCGTAATTTGTGGGGGCACGAGGGGTACCATAACTCCACATTTTGGACTGGGGTACCGTCCCCCCCACACTTTTTGTAAAATGCCAATCAATAGTTTATTATTGTGCCTTCCCAGAGATCGCAGTCTCTGCTTTGCTTCGTGTATGTAAGAAATTGGTACCCTCTTTTTAGACCAAAGTTGCGCCACTGTGTACGTCCCATGCGCCTCTGTGGGCGTGCGGATCCCAGTTCTCCTCCAGATGGTGGCTTTATTCCAGGAATTTAAATCTCGGGCTAGCACGGTCCGTGCACGGGGACCTTAAAGGGCGCGACGCTCATTCAATGGGGCTGCGGTGGGGAAGGATCTCACTCGATCAAATTCAGTGAAATCCGAGCAGGGTCGAAACACGGTCACTATAGCTGACGATTACATTTACATTCAGTCTAACGCCTGGTAAACAGCAAACATTAATATGGACAGATCAGTCCCACGTCACTTATTGTCTTTACCAGTGCTTTTTTCTAGAAAAAAGGTTCCGGAAATGAACAATAGGTTCCCGAACTGAACAATTATGGAAGGGCTAAAATCCCGAGAAAAACTGGATTGGGGGTTGGAAGGGGTCTCAATAAACACTGAAAACAGTTCACAACACTTAAATTAAATTAAAATAACTCAACTATTGTTTTTATTATTAAAATATATAAATTATTTTTAGTAGTTGAAAAAAGGTGCCGGAACGCCGTTCCGGCGCGTTCCGGCTGAAATAAAGCACTGCATGGTCTTTACAAAAAGACAGTGAAGTTAACATGTCTGGCTATGGGCTGAAGGCTACTAGTTGACACGTGTACACATAGGCCCAGCCACAAGCGATCTTATAGGTTCATATATTAGCACCCTCCGGTGTCCAGTGTTTTCTGGGTGAGTCTCGTTGAAGATCGGGCCTTAGTATAAACCTACAGTTGCGCCTAAATGCACTTGTGCGGACGACATTCTCCACGGATCAGGGTTATCTGAAATGTCACTTGATTGATTTAGACGGGTTTCACCCTTGACTTCATCAAGCGCTCCATTAAAATGTCAATAAAGGTCACGATTGTTTGTCCAGTATACATCATCATCATCAACATCATCTCTTGAGTCTGCTGGTCACAACGAAAACAATGACGTCTTTGATACCGTCGGAAAATTCTAGAATGAATCACCCACAGAATCTCCGATGTAGGCCTATGTAAACCCATTGAGATTTTCTTGAAATTCATGCGTTAACCGAGTGTTTTGAGATTGCTTCTGTTGTCTGGAAAGAAGAGCTCTGGTATGAACAGACACTAATACAGCAACGTAACAAAGGGGGTCAAATGGTCCGCATTTGATAGAGTGGTCTAGGTTACGGTGATCCAAGCCGCAAAATAAGGTTTAGGTTCCGATGATACAAGCCGCAAAATAAGGTCTAGGTTCCGGTGATCCAAGCCGCAAAATAATAAAGCCTGATGAAGTAAGAAAAGAGTAATTTGTCTAGATGGGGTTAGCAGGGCAAAGTGTAACATTACGTGGCAAGAGACACGTGACTCTTGCAGTTATCTGAGCAATGTGAGCAATGATTTCATACACAGTTGTTGGATTCTAATGAAATCCTAGCATGACTTATGTAGCCCAAGGATGTGCTGATAGAGTTAGGCTAGCGGAGGCAGAGGTTATGGAAGGTTTTCGAAAGGCGCTATATATAGATTCTGATGCATGCATACATACATACATACATACATACATACATACATACATACATACATACATACATACATACATACATACATACATACATACATACATACATACATACATACATACATACATACATACATACAAGCATACTTACTTACTTACTTACATACATGCATATATACATATGTATGTATGTATGTATGCATGCATCTGTGTATACATACATACACAGATTTATACATACACAGATGCATGCATACATACATACATACACAAATGCATGCATACATACATACATACACAGATGCATGCATACATACATACTTACTTACTTACTTACATACATACAAGCACGCATGCACGCATACATACATACATAGATACATACATAGATACATAGATACATAGATACATAGATACATATATACAGAGATACATACATACATACATACATACATACATACATACATACATACATACATACACACATGCATACACGCATACATACATACATACATACATACATACATACATACATACATACATACATACATACATACATACATACATACATACATACATACATATATACATACATACATACAAGCCCTCTGGCAGCCGCACTTCGACTTCGTTTTGATTACCCTCTGGACAGCTCCTCTCATATGACGCAACGCTCGTGAATAAGCTGGTGCCCTGTGCTTAACTTTCGAGTGGCGCTTTAGAAATTTGGAGTTTACGATTACGAAAGTTTACTATAACTTTTTCTATTTCGTTGGGCCCACATTTTGCCCGAATTGTACCAATGTGGCAGTTGCAATTGTACCAGTTAAGAGCACAATACTGGCCCTGTGAACGTTGGCCTATAGGCTATATATATCTGTCGCGGGTGGTACAAACTAAATTATATTTTAAAATGAAACCAAAACAACAGTTTTGCCAAATGCTGCAATAACTCTGTACTAGAGCCCTGCGCCGGCCGCGCCGCGCCGCCGCCGCCGACATTTCGTGGGCGCCGCCGCCGCCGATTTTTGTTTGTCGGCGCGCCGCCGCCGCCGCCGCCGACAATCTGTCGGCGCGCCGCCGATGCCAGTTTGATATGCTTAATTGTTATTTTTGCATTTTTCATGTTTTGCATGATATTGCAAGATAAGCAAACTATTCTCAGAAATGGTACTTTGATTGGTAGGAACTCGTGTGTTAATGAAGAAGATAAAGAGTGAACATAGCTGATTACAATGTTTGTGGTCTTTATCTTGATACCAAGAATGCATTATCTACCTCATTAAATTCGTTTTCCTTATACTTTGATGATCTTGTCTTTGTACCATGATACACACAGTCATTTAAAGCGATATTTTCATACAAGTAACCATTGTTTTGATACACCTGTTCCTGTTGCCATTTCCTTAATACCTTGACAACAAAAGCAATATGCAATGCATGTCTTTGTATGTGTACTACAGTATTCCCTCATTCATTACCTTCATGTTGAATATCTTCTATAACTTATTGATTGTTGCTTTGATATCTGTGGTCTTATTACAATGGTGCATTTGCATTTCGGTTTCCTCTCTTTTGTCGCTTTAGATTATCATGAACTTATGCATGCTATCTTATTAATATAGTTTAGTTGTCTAAAGTAGGCTGATTTTGTATTACTTCATCTTAGCTATAAGAAAAAAGACTTCAGTTGTTGTTATTGACTGTCATGGATGGCAATAAAAGGAAAAAAAGGATATTGAATTACAATGGTGTAAATTTTTGGCTTAATGTTGTAAGATTAGAGGAGTTTATGAGTTTTATTAATATCAAGATATGCCATTTAAGTAATAATCCTGCAGAAGGTATAATTGATTAATACTTTTGGCTGGAATCTATTCAGGTAAACAGTATCAGTCGAAAAAGTTTTTGAGTTAGTACGTATAGTAATAGTTTCAAGAATGGTCTTTTTCAGTTTAGTCTGATACAAATAATGGTCTATATGTGGAAACTTTAAATGGCGTGGCACCAATTCAAACGGGCAGCAGACCACCTGGTAAATTCATTGAAAAATTAACGGGAGTGAGGCCACTCGGCCAGTGTATTACCATAGGAAAACGTATATATTTACATTTCACTTCATGGCTTCAGCAGCCTCTCTTACAGGGAGGATGCTGTTATCCAGCATCTGCCATGCGACTTGGTGTGTAGGCCTATACTGTATCAGTGCATATGCAAGTGAATTCATACAATATGCAAATGCATGTTGCTTCATCTGATTACAATTTGCCAATACCTATACAGATGTGCAGTGTAATTAAGGATGTTCATATCTGTAAGGCATATGTCTGAAGGTGTCTTCTCTCTCAGTCCCTTTGTGTGTAGTTGAGCTTCAGTGTGATGGAGTGGTTTTAGAGAACTTGGCCCTTTGACTGGTCACAGGACCAACGGCTGTTCAACTCTCATAGTGACTCACATGGGCATCCGGAGGAGAGGAAGGGGGATTTGCCCCTGGATTTGTGAATAGATTTTCCATGCAAAAACGTAATTTTGCCCCTGGAAAAAGTTTGCCCCCCTCCGGAAAAATTCCTGCGGATGCCCATGGTGACTCCTGTTTCTGACTAAGGCACGCCGCGCCGCGCCGCGCCGACGCCGACATTTTGTGGGCGTCGCCGCCGCCGATTTTTATTCGTCGGCGCGCCGCCGCCGCCGACCAAAAATGACCGGCGCGCCGCCGCCGACACTATGACGTCGGCGCAGGGCTCTACTCTGTACCCTCATTTCTACCAAGTTCGTGTTTGAACGGTTTAGCTACTTGAAATGAACCAACAAAACAAATTCCTTAGCGTTTCCCGTGAATGTTAGATTTGCGATGGGGTTAAAGTTTTATGGATATTTGTATAGGTCCTTCAGTGAGTCCTTTACGTGGTCCCCTTTAACTGCCCCTGGAGCATAGCTGTCTGACACTTCTGAAGATCTCTTCGGATCTCCTTCACCTTGCACATGCACGCATACCAATGCCTTCCTCTACCTTCCACTTCACCGCTGCAGTTACTGAGTAGGCTACACCTTGATTTCGGCAGGTACCAGGTAAGCCAACATAAGGTGAGGCGTAAGCAGGTTAAGGTATTTGAGCATCTATTTATAATACATGTCTGTCAACAAGAGCCCTCAAGGTCCTGGCGCTGCATGTGATTCTTTTGTCTGAAACGCAAACAAGACTTAAATACAGTAGACCGATCTAGAATCTTTCGGTGGGTGAAGCGTTCATATAAACAGGCCCATCCTTTACTAGTGAACATTTGGGCCTCGTATTAATGGGCCTATTCTTTTTAACCGAATAGACCCCCCCCCCATTTGTTCTGGTAAAGTTTCGCCTGCGTAAATTCCCAATATGTTACTGTTCGGGCATGTCGGGGTGACCTTAGGCAGGTCGGAACTTTTTAGTTTTTCTAGTCGGTAGAGTCCTCCAGATCAGACCAAGGCCTAGTTCCGTCGAAATGTTCTCATACGTGAACAACTTCTACGTGAAGACTTAACATCATTGTTTATCAAAGACATGATTATCGATATGGTCACATTGGCCTACTTAAACCGAGTTCTTTGAATCTGTAGATTTTAAGATTAATCGAAGATTGATCCGATTGATAGTTGCTTATCGAGGACCCGCGAGCACTTTCGTTAGGCCTACTTCCTAAAATGCGTTTAATGAGTAGTCTTTCGGATTAAACCAAGGCCTCCTTTCGTCAAAACGTCCTTCCACGTGCAACCTCTTCTACGCAAAGACACGAGATCCTTGTTATTGAAGACACGATAATATTATTTAGACACTTCCCTAAAGATATCGACTTTAAAATCCATTGCCTCAGACTAAATCAAGGCCCAGTTGCGCGGCCGAACTGGTCCTCTGTTCAGACAATTCATGCATTCGGCCGAAAGGGGGAGACTTTACTGGCGACGGGCCAACCCTGGAAACTGTGATGGAGGTTGGATTTGTATTGAAGTTCTGGGGACTGTGCCCCAAAGCCATTGTCAAGTTTACTAGTATTTCATGCTCAAGAAGAATGGTCAATATAAACAGAATGAGGAGCGTGCAATTTGACAATTTGAACGATATACTTTGCGTCGTCTGTAGGCATAGCTTTGTTTGAGATCATGAGCAGAGCGGTCACGGTCAAGCCTTCTTACAAACATTTGCCATCGAATTGAGGCTTCAGGAGCTTAGCAATAAGCTCTGTGTTAGACTACCTTGCAAAACGGCATCATGCAATGCCGCGCCAACCTTGAAGATTTCGTGCTCTTTCCATGCGCCTTTTACAAAGTTTCACCTGTATCGTAATAGTAATCGCCAAACTTCTAATGCGACGCTCGAAGGCCAAGCGCAGGGCACAAGCCTATGCGCGTCTAATTAGAGGGCGTCTTCCAAAGAGTAGTCCAAGGGCGGTCCGAGTCCGGTTACCAGAGGGGCATATCAAGAGAGGAGACAGAGCAGCTGTCAAGGCGAGTATCGTTTAGGGCGAGAAGAATTGGAAGGCGGAGGATCTGATGAGTCAGAGTAGGAGTTCTTGAAAAGATGAGACTTCAGTTTGAGTGGAAAGCCCGGGGTGATAGACAGAAGCATGAGGAGGAAGATGGAGGATGGGTTGCAATGACGATGGAGGACCGGAGAATCTGCGGATTTCAGAGGGGAGATCGTTCCAGAGGCTTGGTGTTGTGTCAGATATGGCTCGGTGATTTGAGGATGGGAGTGATAATTATGATGAAGTAAAAGCCCGGGCTAGTGAGTTTTGGATACGTTGCAGAAGCTTGATTTGAGCGAATTCAAGGGTCAGCAAGAGGGAATTGCACGAATCGAGCTTTGAGTGAACAATGGAGGTAGCAATGGTGGAGGCAGTTTTAAATAAACTCATTTTTATCATACCTGTAGACTGAGCTATTATTTAAATTATAAGGGGACCATCTGACAATGGTATACGGGATGAAGAGGAGTGGATCCAGGACGGAGCCTCAAGGTTAAGGGACATCACAGGAGCGAGGGAGCATTGCGAATAGTGGTTGGAGGCTTCAACAGAAACATATCGGGGAGACAAGTAGGACTGGAACCAGAGTAGAACAGTGCCAGAGACGCCAAAACAAGAAAATAGTCAACGAAGAAGGAGCTTAGTGCGCTCGCTTCTACGAGTGCCACGATGTTGTAAACATTTTAAAGCTCCGAATTGTAATATAACGCAGCTTTGCTGGACTGACAGACTTGTCCGCACGGCAGCTAAACACACGCTTCTCGCATTTCCGGCCACTTTTGTTTGAAATGTCTGTCATCACCTTCCAGTGTTCTTCGGTTGAACTTGACTCTGTCCTTGTAAGATTTTGATATTCGCCAACAGTGTCACTACTGAAGAGAATTTGACAAACATGCAAGAAATAACTTCACGCAAGCGAACAAACGGGACCCGAGAATTAATCAATCTGTTGTTGAGTGCAGACACTTCGCTTGGCTCCATTGAAACAACACCGCGGGTGACATATGATCTTATCTTATATGATCATTTATAAGGCGCTTCTCTCAACAGGGCTATACAGAAGCGTTCTCAGGCCCGTAATCAGGTAAGTGGATCGGTACTGGGGGGGGTCTAGCCATAGAGGCTCCGCCTTGAAGCCAATGCCGACTTTACTAGGATTCCAGGCTGAACTGAAAAGGTTAATATTGAGTTAGAGTTTCGCGTAATGTGGACCGTGGAAGAAATATTTTTTACCACCTGTGGGCTTACCTTGTCTGGTAAGAGTCAATGGCGTCACTAGGGTTTGTGTCACCCAATGCGGTAAGTCATAGTCATGGGTGTCCGCAGGAACTTTTCTGGGAGGGCAGAAAATTCTGGGGGGAAAATTTTTTATGGGGACAAAATGACATTTTTGTATAGCTATTCACGAACACAGAACACGTGACAACTTTAAAAATAAATAATGGTCAAAGACTTGCCTAAATGATTAAGTGTTTTTTAGCATTGAAAACCGTGTTTGGACTGGTGATAATAATAATCAAAAATTTTATTTATGTAAAATATTTGCAAAATCCAGGGGCAAATGCCCCCTTGTCCCCCTCGGGACGCCCATGGTCATGGTGTCACCCCCATTAGAAGGTTCTAAAAGTAAATTAGCATTGAGTTTTAACTTTATGTAACAGATACAATATATGTAAGCTGGGGTTACGCAAATGTCTTTGTTGTTTTCTGTTACTGTTATTTAAAAAAAATTCTGCTGAGTCTCTGCAACATTTTTTAGATAGTCATTTTCTCATTCAGATGTCACCACCTCTGAAGATGTCACCCGGTGCAGCCCGCACTCCCGCCACTCGTAAGAGTTGTGAAGTTGCGAACAAGCATTCTTTCACAAACTCGCTTCAGCCCATAGCATTGAGTTCTAAATAAATTATAGGACCCACAGCTACAGTTACTTAGCTAGTTGTCCTACCAGCGTCATGACTGCCATCGTGGATTACCGTATTTTAAATGTCCTTGGTAAGCAAGCACCTGCGTTAAAGTTTCACTTGTATACAAACTCGCTTTCTCCATCTCTGCCGCAATGTTGTGAATAATATGCTTAAAATAGTTGGGCTACACATGTTTCTAAATATAGGCCTAATGCAGTTTTTCTGGACTAATCGTAATCGTAAATCATTATCTCGAATATTCCGAAGGGCTACTTAAAAGCTAAGCGCAGGGCACAAGCTTATTCACAAGCGCTGCGTCGTGTCCTGATAAATACTTTGTTAAGAGGTACCAAAATGGAGGTCCAGGTTCCGACTAACAGACCTCCCGCGCAGCAGCTACACGGGCTTTTCACCCACCATTGCGAGAAGGTTCCGTACACTTTCGTTTGAACTGCTTTCCACCATCTTCCAGTTTTCGCCTTCATAAACTTGACGCTGTCGTTGTAAAACTTATATAGTGAGCCAGTAACAGCAAAACGAATGAAGCAAAATTCTGAAAGGAGAAAAAACTCAATTTCACGTCCTAAAATCATGTAGGCAAACACGGGAATCGACAGCGAAACCAGGGACTTTAAGTTCAAGGCAAACCGCAATCGAATAAAACGACCCTGCATGCTAAATTTGGCCCGGGGGCAGCATTGCAAGACCAAGACCAAGACCTTGAACCTCAAGACCAAGACCAAGACCAAGACTTTGAACCTCAAGACCAAGACCAAGACCTTTCGAAATTTCGCTTCATTCATTATACTATTACTGGCTCACTGCCAGCATAAATTTTCTACCACAGGACAATCGCGTGGCAGCGAGTGTGATTTGCATGATAATAACCATAGCGTCTTTCTTCTAGGCAAGCAGCCATTTCTAAAATAGCCGCTCTGATTCAATGCTTAGCAGGCATATAGTGTGTATATAACCTCTTCAACATAAAGCCTCCCAGGCTTTCGTGTGTCTGTATTTTTTAAAATATAGGCCCATATATTTATATGTATATTTCTGTAACTATACCAGTATACAGGTATAGACCTGTGGTAATTTGGCCCACAAAGACAAGTTAGTTCTTATACTGAGTAAATATTGGCTAACAGGTCAGATTTGTATAGAGACGAAGAGAATAAATTATAGCATTCATAATTTTTGAATTTACATACACACGTGCATTCCAATTAATGCACACCTAATCTAGTTGTGTGATAAGAGCATACTTAGTCTACATTTTATTATTCATTAGCTACTTCTACAGCGCCGGCGTCTAATCCACTTAATTAATATGCATGACGTGGGTCAGTCGCGTGCAGAACACCCCGTTACAAAGTCTATAGCATGTTTATCTGGCATTATTTTGGCTTCTCGTCGAATACTTGACCATGGGCGTCCGCGGGAATTTTTGTAGGGGGGGGGCACCTTTTTAGGAGGGGCAAAAATTTGTTTAAGGTGGAGAAAAATGACGTTTTTGCATAGCTATTCATGAACACAGGACATGTGACAATTTAAAAATTAATAATGGTCAAGGACTTTACCTAATAATAAAGTGTTTTTTTCGCATTGAAAATCGTGTTGGAACTGTTGTAATAGTCATAATAATCAGAAAATTTATTTTTTTACTAGTTGCAAATCCCCCTCCGGACGCCAATGTACTTGACTAGGCATCAGCGGATGGCACACCAAAAGCAAGCCGTAAACAGTCCAGAAGGTTGCTCCCATGAGATAGGAATACAACCTACGGTGGATAAGGCAATTCCTTGCCGTCTGATCTTCCCACCGTGATAAGCCACGGTCTATGTAGCCCTACTAATACCACTGTAGCGCCACCCAGTGACTACCGCCAGCATACTGCCTCCTCGGCTTGACCTCCCCAGATTCTGACCTGACACCGGAACAGACCAAACAACTTGGCTGTTGGGGACTGGAAAAGTGGAATTCATATAGCGCCCGCGTTAATAATAATAATAACATAGCTTCATGTATAGTCTCTATTACCGTGAGTATTACGCGGCTTTTGTGTTGCGCTGAGAGACGTCGAAGATTCACATGACATTTTGTATATGCATTCGCAAGGTGGCGCAAGTAGCGCAGCGATGTCCACAATGTTATCGTCCAGCACGTGACTATAATCTTGATGACCTCTTCTTGGCCTATACGTACTATTCATACAGACCCGAATGCCTTGACCTCAATATACATTTTAGATATTGACGCTCGATTCATATCGTGCTCGAGATCCATATATCGGCCTAAGGCTCTTTGCCAGAGTTCTGCCTTTGATTGAAACCATAAAACAGTGTCTATGTATAAAACGCAGAATCAACTTCTAAGCTTTGGACATGGACGATATTGGCAACTCATCACAACAACACGGGAGCTTCATTGCAACCGAGGGGTTGTGCCTCTTCATCTGACCATTGGCTCGGAATTTAGATTCTTTGTAGTGTATATATATATATATATAACGTAATGTTATATATATATATATTTACATAATTTACACACATATATATATATATATATATATATATATATATATATATATAATCTTATTCATAATAATATCCCTGATTACGCACTGGCGTATCTATAACTACATTATAGGCCTATAACTAAAGAGCTATGTAACTGTATATATTACAAGGGAGTTAAAACATGCATGGCCTTGGGTCAGTCGCGTGCTAACACCCTGTTACAAAGTCTATAGCATGTTTATCTGGCATTATTTTATCTTCGGATATACTTGATCTCACCGTTTGTTGTTTTCGAGGCCGCTATAGTCGTTAACCATTTTCTCTGCAGTACATCGATTTTAAGGGTTACTGGAAATTTCCAGGTGGAACTTGATGTTATGTCTGTAGTGGTTTCAAACTTTTTGGACCAGGGACCCTTATTTTTTTCTAGGCCTAGCTCGCGGACCCAAGTATATTTAAGAAGAAAATTTATCACTTAAAAAATATTAAAAATAACAGGCAGACTATTTCCACTTCTCAGCGCTAAACAAAAGCCAACGGCAGGGAGACAGGCTGACACTGGCGCTATAAAAATTCAAGTTCGCAATTTTAGTCATCGTTATTGCTGTTAGTGGTCAGCTGTTGGAAGTCAATTCGCAGGTCGGGATTCGAATCCTCGCCAGGGCAGGAAGATGTTTCAGGATTTCTGCCATCTTTGCGCCCCTACCCAACTCAGCTATAATGAGTACATTGATCGTACACTATGCGTGGGAAGATTAGACGGCGAGAGAATGAATTTTCCACTCGTCTGAATATGCCGTGGCTAAGAAATTGATGTCGCTAACACTTCGTATACCCAATACACATAGCTGCCTTTTGGGATAAGCGCAGTGTTCGTTCTTTACATGCAATGCATGCTCTTCTTCCTTTACAAATATGCAATACATGCTCTTTCAAATATGGCATGTGCAGTGCAAGCTCTTCTTCCGCTATATATGCTATGACTATGTAGGCCGACGTTATTCAACAGGAGGGCCCACATCAGATAATGCTAGGGTCAGAACTATTACACTACAGCACGATGCTAAGTCACACTAGTGACACTACGTGCAACCTTATGCGTCCTTGTGAGTTACTCGAAGGGCGCTGTACAAGTTCTCTAATATGTACATACATACTTACACCAAACTTCTACGTCACACAAAATGGGTTACAGTGCACTGTTAAAAGTAGCCTACACTCCCCTACAGCATCTGTCTAAGCGGATCTTCTGGACACTGACCTGATTACAGCTTGGTATTGGCGCGTCATCAGTTGATGCCTTGTGCATTAGACAGTAGACACCGGCGCAATAGAAGTTACTAGTTACAATTACGCTCACAGCTGCCACTGAAAACTCTCATCGGTATACGTAGATTCAAGTGTATAAAAGCTCTATGAACCCTATATAACCAGTGCGGTATATATACAAAGACATTTATTTCAGTTCTGTGGGGGTCTCTCTCTCTCTCTCTCTCTCTCTCTCTCTCTCTCTCTCTCTCTCTCTCTCTCTCTCTCTCTCTCTCTCTCTCTCTCGCTCTCTCTCTCTCTCTGCCCCTTTGTCTGGCTGTTTCTATCTTTTGACTGTGTCTCTGTCATCTCTCACGCTGTCCTCTCTCTTCCACTGCTTTCAAAAGCTATTGTGTTGTATCAATAGTTTGGCCAATCGGAAGATCGCTTTCCGTTCTGCATGACAACCTCGGTCTTGCTATTTCGTGAAAACGAATCAACAGCAATGCTAGCGATGGATGAATTGACGCTACTAAATGCGCTCCTCTTTGTTGCCAGACAGATGGTTTAGTTGTTTTCTTTCTGCGAAGCGTTAATTGAACGGTGCCAACACAATAGGGTCCGCTCTATCAATCACTGCGTCCATGGCTTTTGCGGCTCGTAAGTCATTAATGTCATGCGTTGAAGAATCCCATTATATGAACTGCCAACATCTCGAACTTTCCATAATCGACACCCTTTGCGTTACCTGTCGATTTTGATTCATCGGAATAGAATGCACGAATCGCGCATCTCTTTCACGATTTAGCTCAACGAAAGGCTTGAGCTATAAACGGGACTTTGAAATTATTATTGGCTGCACCCGTCTACAGACTCTTCTCAGAGGCGTCTCCTTACAAGAATCACAACCACAGCTAACCATCTGTTTGAACTTTCCAACTTGCGTTGGTACTCATATAACCATCATGATTGGATGGCGGATAACAGCAATATGACTGACGTGAGATCATGGACGGCAGAACCATATAAAGCCCACAATACGAGTATAAGTAACAATGACAATTAGAATAGCAACGCTAGAATAAGCAATAAGAACAAATGAAATGCATGTCCTTCACAGACTATCCCCCTCCCCCCACGCCGACCTCATTCACGGTATGAGCTAAGACCAAGACCGCATGATTTCCTCCTCCCCGTTAAAGATGATCGTGATTTCATATCTCGAGTATTATTTTATAACATCTATTGAACAATGTACCTATAATTCTTATTCTAGCCTTACCTCAAATCGTATTATATGACCTATACAGTCATAATTTCCTAACCACTTGTGTACTATTACTTGCCTTTGAGAATAAACGAAATTGATTGATTGATTGACTGATTGATTGATTGATTGATTGATTGAGTATTGACAACAGCAGGCATGTCAAGTTTTGATTACGCTAGAAGTGACAACATTAGAATTGACAACATTAGGAATTGCAACACCAGTAACGACAACACCGGAAATGACAACACGAAAAATGACAACATGAGAAATGACAACACTATAAACGACAACATTGTAAGTTAACAACATTGGGGGTAACTGTAGCCTATTGAAATCTCCCCGAATCCGGTTTCCCCCACTGAAGTATAGGTCGAACATACAACATCAGAGTGGCAACGCGATTAAAAGTTCTTATAACAGCAGTACCCTTACCGTATCGATTTACCGATTGACGACTTGTCTTCAGAAGTAACTGGGTCACAGAAGAAACTGGAGAAAACTGCATCAAAACTCTGCAGCACACGTACGCAGATTCTGTAGCAGGGATGCAGCGTTGTTTTCTGGTTGTTTCGAGGTTGTTTTCTGGTCTTTTCTTCTTGCTTTCTGTTTGTTTTCAAGTTTTTATACGTACATCGAGCAAAAGCTAATCGTTTACATGTGAAACCGTCTTCACATTAAACTCAAGTGGTCACGTGCGTCATGAGAAGGCAACAAGTGGCCTACACAGGCCAGGCTCGAAAATAAGCGGAGCAAAGGTCACCCACAATTGGTCAAAAAGCTGTCCTTATCGCAAACTAGTTCAACGATCTCACATGCTCGATGGACCCAACATTTGGATACACGTGAATGTTTTCAACCGAAGGCTATGCAGTATGCACGCCTCCTAATCGATAGGGTCAACACTTTCACAGAATCGCAATTGTATTGGTAATCTTAAACTCCAAATATCTAACGCGCTACACGAAAATAAGCGCATTCACGAGCGCTGCGCCGCATAACCCCGTCCAGAGATCTATGTCCGGGGGAGGTCCGAGTCACCATGTTAAGCCTACATAATTTAGCGTAGGCCTCGTCTTGTGTTCTATTATTGTCTTTTAAAATCATTTCTTTGGCGCCATTTTTCGTTAAGGGGGCAACAAGGTGCATAATTTAATTTTTATGCAGTGGAATGCAAAATCTCGACTTAGACTATGTGTGTGTGTGTGTGTGTGTGTGTGTGTGTGTGTGTGTGTGTGTGTGTGTGTGTGTGTGTGTGTGTCTGTGTGTGTGGTGTCTGTGTGTGTGTGTGTGTGTGTGTGCGCGTGCGTGTGTGTGTGTGTGTGTGTGTGTGTGTGTGTGTGTGTGTGTGTGTGTGTGTGTGTGTGTGTGTGTGTGTGTGTGTGTGTGTGTGTGTGTGTGTGTGTGTGTGTGTGTGTGTGTGTGTGTGTGTGTGTGTGTGTGTGTGTGTGTGTGTGTGTGTGTGTGTGTGTGTGTGTGTGTGTGTGTGTGTGTGTGTGTGTGTGTGTGTGTGTGTGTGTGTGTGTGTGTGTGTGTGTGTGTGTTGCTTTGATAAAGTTCCTTTATTAAGTAGGCCAGTCTGAGTTACAATGGTCTATTTAATTGGTTTGTTCTTTGGTCGCTGGCATATAATAGAAAATACACAAAAACTGAACGTCACGTGTAAGTGATTAGCGAATAAGTCTCCTTCGCTATCATTCTCTCTCTCTCTCTCTCTCTCTCTCTCTCTCTCTCTCTCTCTCTCTCTCTCTCTCTCTCTCTCTCTCTCTCTCTCTCTCTCTCTCTATATATATATATATATATATATATATATATATATATAAAATTATGTGTGTGTGTATCTCTTCCTCTTTCTCTCTCTTCTCTGCTCTCTCTACCTCTGTCTATCCTTCGCTCGCTCTCTGGTCTCCCTTCAACCGGATCTTGATCTTCATACAGCATCTCTTGACAACCCCTCTGACTTGATGCAGCGCTCACAAATGAGCCGATTCCCTGAACTGATATTTTGTAGCGCTCTGATGTTTTTAGTTACGTCTTAGAATTTACGATTGTCCATCATAAATTTTTATTTTTTTTTAAATGTCAATATGATGTTAATTTCTATACGACATCTGTCGCTTTCGTCATATTGCAGTACTTCGTCGCCTTAGATAGGATTTAAAAGACCCTATATAAATACCCATATGTACATCCAAAATGCGATTTACAAATGGTCTAATAAAGGATTTTCTTACTTACTTACTTACTTACCTACCTACCTACTTACTTACTTACTTACTTACCTACCTACCTACCTACCTACCTACCTACCTACCTACCTACCTACCTACTTACTTACTTACTTACTTACTTACTTACTTACTTACTTATAGCTTTACTGGTAGCTTTCAAACCAGGATGCAAATATTCAGTAATCGGATATTTTATGTTTTAAGAGAGCTTTTAGTTTTTTGGTGCACAAAGGCCAGCAACCCAGTTAGCGTTTTTGGTTGGGACTATGGTGGAACTTTGATTATTTTCTATGTATGGTTTCTATTTATAAATGCCAAATGGTCGGTTACAGGTGTGCACAAGTGTGCTAATTTCGCAAACAATAAGGCGATCTTTGGTACGATTTGATCACATGGGGAGTCATTAGTAAACAGTTAAGACATCCGCTCCAAATAAATAACATAGCATAACTGAATCCTTAAATTAAGTTTATTTAAATAAATTGTGATGGTCAATTATTACCTTTTCCTTCTTTTCGTAGGCTCTTGAAAAGCGTTCTTTTTGATCGCGGTCTTGTTATGGCAACGGCTGGGGGGGTGGGGAAGGTCCTTTTTATTATTTATTAATCTGGTCAATGTCCACGGGAGATCAGTTCGCTAAGATAGAGAGGCAGAGTGGCAACGTTATGGTGGAGTTTCAAGTTTCCTGGAGCGATTTTTTTAGCAGTTTTATGACATAACGTCACATAAGGCAAAAAATTGACTGCATTTCGTCTTCGCCAGTTTGCTATGGCATCTGATGCAGACACCATTACATGTACTATGTATAAATGTATGTATGCATGTATGTATGAACTATGTATGTATGTATGTATGTATGTATGCATGTATGTATGCATGTATGTATGTGTGTATGTATGTATGTATGAATTTACGTATGTGTGTGTATGTATGTGTGTGTAAGTATGTACGTATATATGTTTGTATGTATGTAACCATGGGCAGTCCGACAGCACATAACAAACCTTTGTAATTTTTATTTCTACCATATCAGGGCAATACGTCACATCAGATCGGCTTTGACTAAGAATATGTCGCAAACCATAGCCTGTTCCCTTGTCTCTTCTCGCCTTGATTGCGCTAATTCGGATTTTGTGGGTCTCTCTCGTGGTCAATCTCTTTATCTCTATTCCGTAAGCAGTTTAAAACAAATTTATCCAATCCTGATATTTCGTAGTTATGTCGGGAGCGCCTCTGATGAGCCTCTCGTCTAGAGGAGCTAAGTAAATCAGGGGTTATTATTGCAACTACGAAAGGCAATTGACTTCTTCCACCAGTGGCGGCGGTATACCAGGGATCGCGGTATTTGCCTATTTTACTCTTGACCTACCTTACGACCTGCCTAGTGCGTACTACCTACTGCTGTGTAAAATTGTTTGGAATTTGTTTCATATCTTTTCTACATTTAAAACATCAGCCATGACATTGTGTGCAATTATTAGACGTAAGTTTCTTTATGTTTTAGCTAGTATGTCAATAGAAGTCTATGTTTTAAACTCTAAAACTGTCACTTTATATAATATCTAAGTTATGCTGCTTGTGTTGAGGTTATGCAGCTTGATGCCTCAAACTCAAACATTAATTTCTTCGACCTGCTGAATAACTCCCATGACCCTGACGCGACATGCTGAAATTGACTTAACAATTAGATTAGATGTGCATAGGGTTAAAGAGAAAACGTATAAAGCAAACTTTTTGGGTAATAACAGTTGAACACTTTTTTTATAACTTTTGGGGTGGGCCAAAGTCACCTCATCAGGTGGGGTGACTTTGTCACACAATAGTTTTTCAGTTATTAGACAAAGTAAACCTGTTACTGGGGTCACTTTGGCCCGAAGAATGTGTTTAAAAAAATATCTAAACTTAAAACTAACACTAAGTGACAATGGTACCATACCGGTACTGGCATGACTAGAACGAATTGGTACCGTATGCACCGACCAGTCAAAATATCCTGAAAAGTGAAATTTTAGCAAATACATTAATTAATTTTAAAATAAACATTATATAAACATCGCTAGGAGTACTTTACAATATGGCCAAAGTGAAATTTTAGCAAATGCATTAATTTTAAAATAGAAATTATATAAATATCCCCAGGAGTACCGTACTTTAAAACGTGGGTCAAAGTCACCCCAAAAACTTTGCTTGCATTTATAAAGTACTTATTGGTGACATCATGGAGCAAACGGTGCGCCATACACATGCCACTACAATGTACATTGAAAGTGTTATTATCACCCACGGTATTATTAACGGTCTTTCTCACAGAAAAATAAGTTTGCACATCTTCAAAGTTTGACTTTTTTAGGCTTACAAACATTTCGGGAAAATTTCAACAAATTTTACAATGAAATCAACCAAATTTTTTTAAGAATATGCGCTAGCCTACCTGTTTACCCATTGTTTTTCGTAAATCAAGTCGAAATCACGTGATAACTACGGAAGGCCAGAAGGTTACAAACTAATTTTTCAATTTGGGCCAAAGTCACCCAGCAGGCCAAAGTCACCCCGTTTTACGGTATCTTTCCAAATGACCTAAGTTTCGCGGAGTCTTTGTTGACCGACTATATGTATGTATGTATGTATGTATGTATGTATGTATGTATGTATGTATGTATGTATGTATGTATGTATGTATGTATGTATGTATGTATGTATGTATGTATGTATGCATGCATGCATGCATGCATGCATGTATGTATGTTTGTTTATGTATGTTTGTTTATGTATGAATATATGCATGTGTGCATTTGAGCATGTATGTATGTACGCATGTTACTTTGTTTATGTATGAATGTATGTATGTATACATTTAACTATGTGTGCATGTATGTATGCATGTATGTATGTATATGTATATGTATGCATGCATGTATGTATGTTTGTATGTATATGCATGCATGTATGTGTGTATGTGTATGTATGTATGCGTTTATGTATGTGCGTATGTATGTGCGCAAATATGTATGTATGTGAGCATGCGTGTGTCTATGTATGGTCATGCGTATATATATATATATATATATATCTGCGTCATGATATTTATAGAGCCCCTTTTACATACTTCTCTGAGTGGTATTGAACACAGAGTAGCAGTCATTCAAAGCATAACAAAGCGGAGTTGTGTACGCGCAAGGAAGCAAGGACGAAGTCATTGGAAGTGACCCGTCAACGACCACACGAAAGTACATGTTTAAAAATGCATTCTTCGGCAGTGTATAAGAGCCATGTAATTTAACGCATGTCAACTGAATGCAGAATGGCTTATTGTCCACGGCTTTCAAGAGCGACTGAGTGAATGAACAACCTTGCAACTGCACAGATGACAAGAACACCATACGGAGAGAGCCACGCATCTTACTATGTGTCTCCTACACAAGTTGCTCTGGAACGCGTCTGTCACTGTTACAATCGGGTACCTAAAGAAAAACGATCTCAAATTGTGTTTCAACATACGTCAGTGGTTTCTAGTTCATTGCCGCTGGTTGCCCGTTGTGCATTCACACACCCTTTTCATCATCAATGGAGATGCAATCAATTTTGTACCATGCATACATGTAAATACGTGGCAGGTTAGCAGACGCTCCATTGTAAAGTGGAAAGTCAACACCTTTTGCAAAGTCCAGAAAGGTGTCACGAAAAATTAATGTTGCTTTAAATCAACCTCATTGAGCCAAGGTTACGGAAGTATAATAGTTGACCTATTTTTTCATAACTTTGCGAGTCATTCATATTTAGAGCATGACAATTAAATTTGGGGCAAGATATTCTATGGATCTATCTGTCGGTTTGGTTCTACGTGTCTGATATTACTCGCAAGTGGTGACTAAACTCCGTCTGGTGAATGATGAGCTTTTTACTCTTTATGACTTTAACATCAAGACTAACGTTGGCATTGGCAACGCTTTGGTAATGCGTTGTATTGCAATATTGGCCAACAGCTCACTGAAACACGCATACTTGCATGTAAACATACACGCATCCATGCATACATACATTGTTTACATACATACATACATACATACAGTCATACGTACGTACATACATACATACATACGTACATATATACATACGTACATACATGCATACATACATCCAGTGCTTTTTTTCTAGAAAAAAAGGTTCCGGAACGGAATAATAGGTTCCGGAACCCAACAATTATGGGCGGGCTAAAATCAGGAGAAAATGGGATTGGGGGTTGGGAGGGGTCTCAATAAACACTGAAAACAGTTCAAAAACACTTAAATTAAATTAAAATAACTAAATTATTGCTTTTGTTATTAAAATAAATAAATAATCTTTTAGTAGCTGAAAAAGGTGCCGGAACGCCGTTCCGGCGCGTACCGGCTGAAAAAAGCACTGCATGCATCCATATATATACATACATGACTGCATGCATGTAGTAATAAATACATGCACACATACTTGGCCTTGAATATATTGACTTCTGTGTCATCGTAGTTTTAAAAAATAGCATTAAGTAGGCCCTATAAGCTTACATGATGAATATTAAGAGAGTATAAACATCATGGCATTCATGCAGACAGTGCTTCGATCTTGTGTCCATTTCTCCACTACTTTGTGTGACACGGGTGCGAACTTGGACCAGTGCTTGACCTCAGAGCAGGTGATGAATGTGTGTCGAACGTGCTTTTGCCACCTGCTTCAAATTCGAACAATGCCGCCACGATTCTCACGCAAGCATTCGTATGCAAGAGCAGGGTTGACTTGGCAGTGGAGTTATTGCAGGCTTTATATTCTGCCCCGCGGTATTCAGCTACAATCTGTTTTAACTTCTGCGGGTCGGACGATAGGTAGTGAGTGTGTCAAGGTCTAGATACATATCCACCTTAATGTTGAAATTAGTATGCTGGTTACCGATACGAAAGTGTATTGAGTTTAAGACCTTAACTTTTACGTGTATAATCGGCTTATAGACTTATAGGCTGTGCAACTAATTATTGTCTGAACTCTTAAGAAATCACCATAGACCTAGGCCTCGGTGTCAGTCATTCCTTGGCGCGGATATCTTCGCTCTGTTGCGCAAGTTGACCTGGTTGCTCCGTCGACCAGAACGTCCACGGTCCAGCAGAGAAGCGTTGCTGTTGTCGGTAAATCTATCTGAAATTAGCTGCCTTGCAACCAGCAACATGGGCTTCTGGCCTTTGGACGCCTTTCTTTGGCCTTTCTTCTGCAAGCCTTTCGACCGTGGTTGTTGTATTGTTGTAATTTATAATGTTTTGTTCGTTATTTTCGGCTAATAAATCATTCTGATTTTGTGCAAAATAACATCAAACTTGTTGACAACAAGTCGCAACGGCCTTCTGCAGTTTTAGGCGTTGAAAGGTTTAGTGATGATTAGTCATTAATAAGTGAAATTTTTATAATAATAAATATTGATTTAAATCTGCTCAGAAGGGCCCCAAAAAGGTTTGCGCCTTTAGGACCCCGTTTCTATACACGCGCCTCTGAGAGCACAGCATAAAGATTGGTGTCAGATGTGAATTTAAAATAATTATTAAATGATGAAGGTAGTTGGTTATACGTGTATTTGTGCATAAGCTCATTGGTTTGTTGAGTACGGTAGTTATTTGTTCAAGTCTTAGAATACGTGTTTTTTGGTATACAGAGTCGATAGGAGAATGTACACGGGATTGCTGCGAAAGGCCAGTTTAACTGGCGTAAACTTGTCCAAAATATTGGGAGTGGGAGATTTGGTTATTCATTTTACACTTGTTGCATGGGTGTACGTACAGTCCATCTCAATTATTGAGGGGTACGTGGCCCGGCTGCCACCCCCCCCCAGAGTCTATAATTGGCTGGGTCTTCTTTACGACCTTGTTTAAGTACTGGAGTAACTTTCGTTATTTATAGTGCAGATGGGACAATTCCAGTATTTAGAGAACAAATAACAATTGCCGATAAGAAAGCAGGAACGTGATGGGGTACCGGGGCAGTCAAGCTCGGGCTGATATCATCGGGTCCTGTGCCATCTGTTGATATATGAGTGTGAGTTAATGTTTTTACTTCGTGCGGTGTGGTTGGGTAAACTGCAAATGAGTAAAGAATTTGACGGGTTAAGATATGAGGTAATTAACTCATCAGAAGTTGGTATTTTATTTACAAGTTCTTGAGCAATACCAGTAACATAGTTATTAAGTACTTCAGCTATTTCCTCTCCATGAGTTATTTATCCCATGAGTTATTTTACTACCATTGAGAATGTATGTATGTAGTATGCAGGTTTGTATGAATTAATGTATGTATGTATGTATGTATGTATGTGTGTACGTATGAATGTATGCATGTATTTATGTATGTATGAATATATGTATGAATGTATGTATGCTTCGTCTAGATCTGGACCTTCTTTGCGATCAGGGTGAAGGTCTGAAACTCAGAATATCTGAAAGTCAGAAAATCTAAAACCTGCTTCGGAGATCGTGCGTTCTCCGTGGCAGGACCTAGATGTTGGAACAATATTCCACCCTCGATACGTTCGCCACCTTCATTGGAGTCATTTTAGACCAGACTCAAGATACACTACTTCAAGCTGGCTTATACTGAGCCGTGTTGAACTTGTCAAAGCACCCTTGCAACCATCATCGTCATCGTCATCATCATCATCATCATCATCATCATCGTCATCATCATCGTCGTCGTCGTCGTCATCGTCGTCGTCGTCGTCATCATCATCATCATCATCATCGTCGTCATCATCATCATGCATATATGTCTGTATGTATGTATGAATGTGTGTGCGTATAGGTATGGATACTCGCTCTCAAATTTTAATAGGTCTTGACCCCTCGTCTTCTTAGGTTTTTCTCAATACTTATTTCTTTCTTTTGGCCTTGCGCACTGGGAGCGCCTCTGAACGGTCCACCCTACTAGAGGGGCTTTATAAATGTTTAAATACAATACAATACAATACAATACAATATATGTATTTATGTATGAATCTAGACATATATACACATATATATATATACTTGTCAGCTAGTACCCAGTGCAAGTTGTCCACCGGGTACTACGGTGCACGCGGAGGGAACTGTAGCCTATATAGTTGTATCGAGGTCATCAGTGTTGACCTAAAGACCTCAGCGTTAGAGGTTCAATTCTTTGCTATCGACGAACTGAGGCCAATAGCTTCTTGTTTTCTCAGCGAACCAAGAAGATTGGGACGATTCTGCCGTTCCGGTTGATCGTGTAAACAGTATAAGACTATAAGTTGACCAAACAGAGGATTTTGTTAACTTCAGGTACCTTCGTGGATTTTCTGTTGCTGCTGAACGCTTAGTAAATTAATGTCTAGGCTCCTCAGCTTCTGAATATATATTAGGCAAAATAATTGCAATAGTCTCATAACGCCTATAAAGTGTATTACGGGCACATGTAATCAATAAACTGGTGAAGATATAAAGCCCAAGCAAGCCTATGCATGCATTCCTGAGCAAACCTTCTCAAGGACCTTGTATTTGCCTACTGTCTGCTAAATCATTGGGAATGTTGTATAGCATTTTGACCCAAATGTATCAATTCATGAGCCCTTGAATAGCATAAATTCAGCTACGTCTGTATGACTATACAGGCTTGGTATTTCCTAAAGAACTGGTATGTAGGCCTATATAATCTATTGAAAGTTACAGTTCTATTATTAGTCTATATGATTTATAAGAAATATTATCTATATATACATTTATTTATTGCCCGTATATGTAGCCTTTATCATTCATATGACGTTATCGAGGCATTTCGGAGCTAACACTTCCCAGCCTGCTAATCTGTCGTAACATATCTTCTTGTCTTCCACTACTGTTGGGTTCTTGCTCGGTGTGGTGCAAAATATGGCCGATTCCCATTGCCAACGTCGGGTTTCACAAAGCGTGGGTGCGAAATCAGGCCCTTATAAAATGTGTCCGAAAGTCCGAATACAAAGACGAATTTTAAATGACGCCTATCCTTGCCAGTCCCAAGCCTGGAGAAAGGAGGAGGGCGAAGCTAATCATCTTTGTTTTGGCACAGCGTCGTTAAACTGCAACTAACGACAAAGACTCCTATCCTGCTGTCTTCATATAATAATTAGATACGAAACTATTCTAGTAAAAATAGAATCCCAATAATTTCTTTTCGCATGCAAACTAAGCGTTACTTTGACGAACGAAACAACGGCACAGTTCTAGATTTAGAAAAATTCTTCTGGAGAATCATTCAAGATGACATAGCATCTCTGTTAACAAACGTATAAATTGTATGAACGTCTAAAAGGCTGCTCAAATTCGGATTGTGCGATAAAGTTCCTCCTTTATCTGGTCTCCCTGGAAACCGAACTGGGATCTCCAATGGACATCTCTGAGGACAACCACTACGAGAAGAAGTAGCGCTCGTGAATAAGCGAATAGCGCATTAGAAGTTGGAGTTTACGATTGCGATTAGGTTAGTTCTACAACTGGTCAGCTGGAAGCTACAATTTCACCTCGACTGTACAAGTTTAGCTGTTTTTTTTAGCAATTTCGATAATTTTCTTTTGAATGAATGATATGAGATTTACATGCCAATCATGAATACTTGAATTCGTAAGCAATGTTCTTAATGTCCTTGGCTAGACCGATCTCGCAATTCTAGTAATGGCAAACCTGACAATTTCTATCTGACGTCAGCTACTAAAAAATAATTAATTTATTTTAATAATAAAAACAATAGTTTAGTTATTTTAGCTTAATTTCAGTGTTGTGAACTGTTTTCCGTTTTAATTCAGATCCCTCCCAACCCCCAATCCCGTTTTTCTCGGGATTTTAGCCCTTCAATAATTGTTCAGTTCCGAAACCTATTGTTCAGTTCCGGAACCTTTTTCTAGAAAAACAGCACTGCCAATGACATATTCTTGCCAAAGCATATGCGCTGTGCAGGTCATACATTGAATCTGATAGCGACAAATGATTTCCAGAAGATTGTGATGGTGATATTGATACCGACAAGCGTCTGATAAGAAGTGCCCTGGCAAAGTGCTCAAAACTTTGGCTCGAAGTATTTTCTACTTACATGTAGGGCCTAGTAGGCCTATTTAAAATACTATCCCGAAAGAAGTAGGCCTATTTTTACTTGTATTTAAAATACTTGTATGAAAATGTATATCTACTTGTATTTTAAATACTATTGTGATCAAGTATTTACACTTATACTCAAAATACTTTAAAAAGTATTTTCCTCATCACTGCTGGTATAGTAAGCCGTGCGCATAACGAAACATAAATACCTACGCCTGTTTGGAAAGTTCGGATCTGTTCTATTGTAAATATTTTCAATTTAGAGAATACGAGTCTAACATGTACCCTCGAGAGAACTCCCGCTATCATGCGGATCGCGCGCTCTTGGAGTACCGTATTATAAGTTTAAGAAGTCTCTAGTTATACGTAGACCATTATATTTGTATATAGGCCTAATGTGTACATATATACACGCACGGAACAGGAGCAAAGGTCAGTCAAGCGTGGAGAAGTGCGAACATACGGAACAGGAGCAAAGGTCAGTCAAGCGTGGAGAAGTGCGAACATAATTCTATCGAGTGAAGCAGTAGCACAGGTGAAGGAAGAAGGGTTCTTTAGCATAACGTGAGAACCAGTTGATGGTTTGTGATAAGGGTCACATAATGGTCCATGCACACTTGTGAAAGAACGCGCAGATATAATGTCTGTGCACACACTGCGTACAAACATACGGTGAATGGAAACTATAATGCATCATCGAGTTAGACCTAAGTGCGTTAGATTACTGCAGTACTGTAGCTGTCGTTATGATTAGAGCGTTCTTTTAGTTTTATTGAAACTTTTAACCAATAATAGCGACTAAATTTATAATTTTAAACAGTCCCTCTTAAAACGCAACATCTCAGTGAATAGTTCCAATGGTAAGTAAGTAAGTAAGTAAGTAAGTAAGTAAGTAAGTAATCTTTTATTAGCACCAGACAAACGCTCGTACTTTACAACAACAATGCATACAGTGGCGAAAAGTAGCAACGACATCTTATGGCTAACAGGGACTTTGCGTCGCCCTCCTCCTTGGTTCCGACTTGGGACTGGCACTACCCGACACTACGGGTAGTGGTGGAGTTTATCTCTGCATGACTCCTTTGGAAATTGACCTGGAACCGACTTTTACCCCGCCGCCTGTCGATTTTGTTTTGACTAAGCGCCTGTGAATAAGCTGGTTCCCGCAACTTCGCTTTTCGATTTTTGTACGCTGTAGAAATCTCGTGATTACGATTACGATATCTCAGTGACGCCATTTGTATGGAGGACACCCAAGTTGCAAAATGAACAAGACAAAATGGTTATGCATTCACTGTGACAGGTCCTGTGTTAGTTGAGGTCTAAGGAGGAGATATCAGTGCATATTTTAACTGCATAACTACTGGGACAAATGTCCCAGTAGTTTTAAGATTTGTCCCAGTAGTTTGGAAGATTTGTCCCAGGTAAAGTGGCTAAAACAGGCTCCATTTGGCAGTAACTGCTCTAAAATGCATTGTCGTGGCCAACTTTGTCCCAGTAGTCCAAATCCTTTAAAATATGCACTGGGAGATATGCAGGCCTATAAGTTATATATGTGTACAGTTAGATTAAATCTGTATTCACTGAACTAAAATTCTTCCAGTATATGGATTACAATCGAATAAGCTTAATAGTTTCCTTCAGTCTTGGAATAAGACTATAGTTGTTCGTTTTTTTGTCATTGGTTTTTTCGCGTCTGTTGTAATCTGGGATACATAAAAAGTAGGCCTATGGTCCTATTACCCGATATGCCTGCATGCATATATCATCTGTAGGCCTATTGCTTTCATATGTTCGCTGAGTTGGTTGCATTCAAAAGTGTATTTCAGGTTATGTATATGCACACACATATAATATATATATATATATATATGCAATTTTCCATATATAAATGACTAGGCCTACATGAGTTTATAGAAATATAAATTTTTGAGGTGAGATACAAGCATCATACAAATCTTGGTGTAGGGGACAATGGGCTTTATAATGGTGCAAAGCTGTCTTGAATTCAATTCCATTAAAATTAATAGCTACATGCATGCGTGATGGGTAGCCTTGATCTCAGCTAACAACAGAGAGGGCTTACGTGTGATCGCTGCCTACTGAAGGGAGACATGCTTCTGTAGCGTACAATAAAAGCATGGGTAACAGGGTCGATGTGTCTCATGGGAACTACACTCTCTCGTCTTGTCTGATGGCGTACATTTGCTGTAATCAGCGAAGCGTGAAGACAACTGTGATTCGTCCACAAGCTGTAGCAGGTGATTTGGCACCTGAAGACAGGTTGTAAAGGCATCTTTCGACAATCGACATTTGCTACTGAAAGATGCATACCGAAAGGTTCGCGTTTAAAGCTTCGTCTTGATCCGCTAACTCGCCATCACGTGAAAGTTTATTGACGGTTCTTGCTGGTTCATCGTCTTTAAAGCGCACTTGTTCGAGCATATACAAACCTAGCACGATTTGCGATTTGTTGCGCAACTAACTACAAAACTTTATATAGGCTAATCAATTTCTATTAACTAGAAATATGGAACAGTGTTTGTTGCTTTTTATCTGGCTTCTGTTGCACTGTTCCTGTGAGGTTATAACTCAGGGCATATTTTAACTGTATAACTAGTGGGACAAATGTCCCAGTAGTCTTAGGATTTGTCCCAGTAGTCAGGCTGATTTGTCCCAGGCAATGTATGTACAAAGTATAACTAGTGGGACAAATGTTGGAAGAATTTTAAGATTTGTCCCAGTAGTAAAAGGAGAAAGGTATGACATTATTGTTCAATGACCCCTTATCATTGGTTGGGAGACTTGAGAAAAGTTGTAAAAAAAGGTGATGACTAAAAAAAGGTCATTTTTGGGAGATGAATTCCTGAAAAAGTCTAAATGTTTGCGGAGATGAATTCCTACAAAAAGTTCTTCGACTGATTTTGTCCCAGTAGTAAAAATTCCTTAAAATATGCACTGTTATAACTGTTACTGCTGCTTTTATCTTCCCAAATTTTGCAAAAGAAATATGTTGTGTTGGTAGTGGGATATCTGCAGTGTGAAGGAGGCGTTTAAGCGTTCTCGGATACGATAAGACATTAGGATAAGGCACTCAAATAAATACGTTCATTGCCTAAAATACTGAGAAATGTGAACTGCACACACTTCATCAAACTGTACTTGAACAGGTAAGAAAAATTTCAGGTAGGCCTAGGCCCTATTGGAATGAAATCGTGTGTAGTTGACTTGAGCTAATCTCAAAAATTCATTCTGCAAAGTGCACACTCGAGACAAGTAGTCAACTGCACATTCGACAATGTCAATTGCAAACTTTGTATCAGAAAACCCACTACTTTAGGCCCTGTTTTCGTTGTTATTCATGAACCATATAAGCATGTTTGCCTATGTTAAATCCAATCCATTATTGGTGAAACGTAGGCCCAATGGTACAGCCAGCACAGCTACCACGCTGTCTTCCTTTTCGGCTTTATTCTACACAGTGCCGTCGCCACGATTTGAAAAGTAGTACGGCAAATTAGAGATCTGGGGAACTGAAGCTTTTTAAAAGACAAAACGTGGTACGGCAAAAGTATGTTGTTGCCGTACCATTTTTAAAAGTGGTACGGCAAAAGTCGTACCACAGACATAGGCGGCGAAGCCACTGATTCTACACCTCTCGAAAGATGCTGTTCAAGTCGAAAGATCTTCGGATGACGTGCAAAGGATATTGTACACCAATGCGCAGAAAGAACTGCCATACATTTACATAGGCATATTTGAATAGTTAAATAGTATCTATATTGCAGCTGTCGAAGGCGCTAAAATATGACCATCCAGCAGTGATAGCGATTTCATATGAAGCTATCATCGATTGTTGTCTCAGGCATTATGATAACGGGCTATAGAAATCATTAGGATTAGATTAGATATAAGATGTTTACACGCCTGTGTACTACACAAGCTCCAGAAGCAAAGTGCATAGTAGGAAAGGTCGTACGTCTCTAACGCAAAGGTTACGTAAATTGGCAAATGATGTGATCAAGGTATACGAGAAAATATCAGAAGCCGGCTATATGAGCCATAGTACAAATTAACTAACTGTAGCGTAACATATAATGTAACTGAATATTGCTATAGCGCGTTCATAACCGGTGTATGCCCAGTAACTACTTACTGGTAACAGAGCAATCATGAGAACTGTTGGTGTATTCTTCTTTGACTGTAGGCGTGGCTTCTTGAGAGGCCCGGATGTTGAGTGACGTCGTTTTGAGAGCAAGCATTACGTCACCAGGATGCGCTTCTGTTTCGTTATGACGTATCCTGGTAGTAACGCCTACTTTCTTGACGCACATCTGCACGCATTGACCGCATAGGGTACCAGCCTCCAACGTGACATGTGGTGCTCCAGATGCTTCTGGATAATCGTATACTACAATTACTTAATGAACTGCGAGCTTGGAGTTTTCTAGTTTATTTTCTTTCGTAGTATTAATGTGACTGTTTTCACTTTTCAAACTTTGTGGACAACCCTTACCCAAACTTGTTTGGGAAACTCAATGGTTTGGTACCCCTAAATCAACCTCTGATTTGGCCGGATTGCCTCGTGATAGCGAAAATAACAGAGGCAATGATAAACAATTGATAGAGACAATGCACCTTATCGATTATTAGTCAAAGCAAATCTCCAGCAGGAGTCTAGCTGTGGGTCAGTCAAGGAAAATCCCTAGGAGTGGAGCTGTGGGTAACTGAGGACAAATCCCCAGCAGGAGTCAAGCTGTGGGCCAGTCAAGGCAAATCTCCATGAGTCGAGCTGTTTGTCAGTCAAAGCAAATCAACAGGAGTCTAGCTGTGGGTCAGTCAAGGCAAATACCTAGGGGTCGAACCATGGGCCAGTGAAATCTCCAAGAGTCAAGCTCCTCCTCCTCCTCCCCTTCTTCCTCCTCCTCCTCCTCCTCCTCTTCTGCTTCCTCCTCTTCCTCCACCTCCTCCAGAGAATTAGGCATATCCAGCTACATTACTCTGCATTTGAATGCTACTGTCACTGAGTGGTTATAATCATATGAGTCACGCGACGTGAGTCAGTATGTGACGTCGTGTGATGTGATGTGTGACTGCGGGTGTCGAATTATACCTGTCCTATGTGAGTGCGGGTAAAATGATGAGTGCGAAATAGCACAGTAGCAGGTGTACTTATAAGTAAGCTAACTCCGCATTTGCGCTGACAGTTGACAGTGTGAAGTATGCTAGAAGCAGGACTGTAGTCGAGGTTATACAGCGTGTACCATAGGCGCCGACTTCTTGGGGGCCTTGGGTGCCAATGCACCCAGAGAAAAAGTTCAGTGGGGGCCAGGCCCCCAGAAGAATTCGGACCTTAAATTCAATTTTTTGGGGTATTCCTAAAAAAGGTCATCAATTTTTTTCTGGGGATGAATTCCTAAAAAAGTCGTCAAATTTTAGGAGACATGGCCCCCCATTTTAAATTTGTTTATGTGCAAACACGTAGTAGACGATGGAAAATGACCAAATAATTTTTCCGGATGACTAAAAAAGGTCATCAGTTTTTTCGGAGATGATTTCCTAAAAAAAAGTTTCGTTGGTCCTGTAAAACTTTGATAAACCTTCTGGATCCGCCCCTGGCTGGCACCCAGAGACAAAAGTAAAAGTTGGCGCTTATGGCGTGTACTCACCTCTAGAGACCGTATATTCACCTCACAAAATATTTGTACTCACCTCTAATTTGTTTCGGAAAACTAACCGGTAGCGTGTAGGCCTACTCACCTCTGATTTTACCACTACAGCCCTGCTTAGAACTAGCTTGCTACAGACGATGCTACATGAGTGGTTGTGATTACAATTAGGGCCTACAATTTCAAGTATTTGAATCCCAATGCGTTAAGTTCAACATTGGCAATTGACATTCTATTGACGTCTATTGCGCCACTACAGCAGGCTAATGCTTCTTCTCATCTCTATGTCCCCGAGCTCCTCAGGCAAGTCCAAGAATCCAACAACGCCATTGTGTGAATAGGGAGGAAATGGGACATCAAGCGCCTCTCAACGCAGCCTCTGTTGACCAGCTGGTTACCAAAGCACCTAATTGCTACACGTGATAGTCCGGTTGCAGCGTTGTGTATGGTGGACGATAGCCTTCAAGCATGCCCATGCACATGGGGGCCACATAATTCATATTCCATATGGGTTCCATATACATATAATCGTAGATCATATGCTGGCAGCAAGAGTGCTTGTCCATATGCATACAAGCGCCCAGTGGTCAAGAAACAGGACGGACATTGAAGGTCAGTAACGCATGTGAGATGCCATGAAAAACAACGCCAAGAAGGAAACGCTTTTAACTTAACTTGATAGACTCATTCCGTCCCAGTTCAGTGCGGGTGAAATCCATCCTTTTCCAAAACAGCCCGCTTTCCAGTTGCTGTTTTTGCGCATCAGCCGAAATTCCACCAACTTAACGCAAGACCGTATATTCGAAGACTGTGCGATATACTACGGATAGATCTACAATTATTATGCTCCAGTGGTCCTCTTTCGTTATATTGGAATTATTGGCTCATCGGACAACAATTAATACGCGAGTGGAAACTTAGTTTAAGACGTAGTCCATACTGTGAGTAACGCTTTATAAATAACCGTATATGATATGATATAATTTGATATACCCGGTAATATATTATGATATCATACATATATATATACATACATACATACATACATACATACATACATACAGACATACATACATACATACATACATACATACATACATACATACAGACATACATACAGACATACATACAGGGCCTAGGACAGGGGGGGCCACCGGGGCCATTTGGCCCCAGGCCTCACTTGATAAAGGGCCTCGGAATTACGGAGTTATTTATTGAAATGCGGAATTACGGAATTAAGGAGTTATTCATTTAAATGTAGCGCTATTCTAATAACTTGAATTCTCTGCGGAACTCAATTGAGAGCATGAAGTTTGATGAAATAATTGAAAAGAGTAAAGAAGCGGCTTTGAAGTTTGAATTATCATAAACCTTCACCATCAATCGCAAATGCACGACGCAAGAGAAAGCTGAAGACTTTTATAGAAAAGTTTTCAATAAGATTCTTTAAACACTCACTGAAAGTCTTACAACAAGATTCTCAGCTATTGCAAGCATCGTGGAGAATTTTGAATTTTTATGGCAATTCAATTCTATGAGTGACGATCAGTTGCAAGAGGCAGCTACGAGATATACTTTAAGCCGTTTAAAAGACATATCACCTGAGCTCGTCGAAGAAATGATTTTTCTCAAAGAAATATACAAAATTAATTTCAAGCTTCCTCTTTCACCAAAAAATCTACTATAGTATACATGAAATAGTGACTCAAAATCTGGTCGATCTGTTTCCAAATGTGTTAATTTCCTTGAGAATTTTCATGACGTTACCTATATCTGCTGCAGATGCCGAGAGATCATTCAGTAACCAGAAAAGAACTAAGAACTACCTCCGTTCCACGATGGGTCAGCAGCGTCTTAATGGATTGGCTATGTTCAGCATTAATTCTGATATCGCTAGAACTTTAAATAATCAAAGCATTATCGAAAAATTTGTAGGTTTGAAGATGCGAAGGATGATTTGAACCATTCTGTTGAGTTTTTTAAGATATTTATAAACTAAATCCTGTTTATTAAATTTAAAAACAAAAAAAATTATATCACAAAATTTATTATTTTTAAATGAAAAGGCCTTGAAAATTAGTTGTGGCCCTGGGCCTCCAAATCCTGTCCTAGGCCCTGCATACATACATACATACATACATACATACATACATACATACATACATACATACATACATACATACATACATACATACATACATACATACATACATACATACATACATACATACATTTCATTTCATTTCATTTCATTTAAGGAACATTTATATAGCGCCCCTTCAAGGCTGTCTACTCAGGAGCGCTCCCAGTTCAGCCACGGCTAAAGAGAGCAGTAACATACATACATACATACATACATGCATGCATACATACATATACACATACATAAATACTTACATCTATAGGCCTACATACAACGTCATTGCAGACATTATAGCCAGTCAAAAACAGGGTAATGAACTTTAAAAATGAGTTCACGTTTGATGTATTAGCGCAGCCTTTATAAGGTCTGTAACGACAAAGAATGGGAACAAACAAGACTTGACGTAGACTATTCAGCGAGGAGTTTCGCCAAAACGGTCGACACTCTGAGCCAACATCTGTGTGAAAAAGTCGTTAAACAAGACGTTTTTTTTAATTCAACACGTTTCCACCCTGTCACCATTTACCAAACTGTTGAACCCATGGCATTGCATGGGTGAAGAGGATCTAAGCAAGTTTTACCTTAGTCTGCGAGTCCAGAGTACGCCTTGTGCAATCATTTCGCGCTAAGTCGACAAATATTACTCGCCATTAGAGTATAAATATTTTTCTTTAGACAGACACGGTCGACACAGTTGGTTAGAGTAAACTTCCATTCTTACGATTCGTTTACAAATGTACAATTTTAAATGGACCGGATGGATTGGAACTGTTCTCGCATCAAAGGACTGTTGACGTCGACAGGAAATGTGAAAAAATGATTATAATTTTTATATTTCTCACAGTAAGTTTCTTATATATTATAAATATATACATGCATGCATACACAGTTACACACACATACATATATATGGATAAATATATATATAGTCTATATATATAGTCTATATATATATATAGTCTATATATATATATAGTCTATATATATATATAGTCTATATATAGTCTATATATATATAGTTTATATATATATAGTCTATAAATATATATATAGTCTATATATATAGTCTATATATATATATAGTCTATATATATATATATATATATATAGTGTCTAGGTCTCAACAGGGACTAGCTCCTATAGAACTATCATACGATTCCTGCATGCGCTATAGAAAGCAGAAAGGTGTATCGTAAAGAGTCGTAGTGAGAGCAGGGGCGTCTACACCATAGAGACCTTGGAGCAAATGCTCCATCCAAGAAATAAGGGGAGGGGAGATCTGTCAGTGTGTGTGCCACCATTTTAGGGGGGAGGAAGGCAGGGCTGTAGTCGAGGGTATACGCGGGTATACAGCGTATACTTACCTCTAGAGACCGTATACTCACCTCACAAAATATTTGTACTAATTTCCAATGTGTTTCTGGAAATTAACCATTAGCGTATACTCACCTCTAATTTGTTTCGGAAAACTAACCGGTAGCGTATACTCACCTCTAATTTTACCACTACAGCCCTGGAGGAAGGGGAAGAAGAGAGGGAAAGGGGATGTTGCTCCAATGACTTAGGGGGGATAAACGCTCTGAGTGAGAGGACACCACTCAAACGTCCTCGTATACCTCGCTCTTGCCCGACCCCATGTAACTGTTACCGGCTGATCCAATGACTTAGGGGGGTAGACGCTCTGAGTGAGAGGACACCACTCAAACGTCCTCGTATACCTCGCTCTTGCCCGACCCCATATAACTGTTACCGGCTGATTCACATCTGACCAGTGCATATTTTAACTGTATAACTAGTGGGACAAATGTCCCAGTAGTTTTAAGATTTGTCCCAGTAGTTTGGGTGATTTATCCCAGGTAAAGTGGCTAAAACGGGCTCCATTTGGCAGCAAACGCTCTAAAATGCACTGCTGTGGCCAACTTTGTCCCAGTAGTCCAAATCCCTTAAAATATGACCTGCATCTGACACTTCACATCTCCACTCGAATGATCTACCAGAATTCTGAAAATTCACCACTCCTGCTCGTATTAATATTCTCAGTCTGGAATTACAAAGACCAGGTGCAGTAAAGATTCGACAAACTGTTTTAACGCTTGAAGACCATTTTGTTCGATCGCGGTTTCATTGTTAGGTCGGGAGCGCCTCTGATGAGTCTCTCTTGAAGTGACGCTATATAAATTTGCCATTACCATTACCAACGGTTATCAGCATTGGCATTTTCTATAGTAGGCCTCATCATATTTAGCTTTGTCACAGTTCGGTGTCAGTCACTGAAGTTATTCCACTTATTGATATTCTCAGTATGGAGTTACAGTAAAATACCAGGTACTGTAAAGATTCGACAAACTGTTTATCAGGATTTCGGGTCTGTCTCACTTACTTACTTTGTTATATAAGAGGGTAGGACGACAGTCAAAGTCGAGAAACTCCGCCACTATTCGTACTCTGGCTTGCCAGTTCCAAGCCTGGAGAAGGGAGGAGGGCGACGCTAATCATCTTCGTTATAACACAGTGTCACTTTAAACAGCAATCGCAATCGTAATCGTAATCGTAATCTCCAAACTTCTAAAGCGCCACTCGAAGGCCAAGCGTAGGACACCAGCTTATTCACGAGCGCTACGTCAGATCAGAGGGGTTTCCAGAGAGTAGTCCAAAAGAGGTCCAAGTACGATTTCCAGGGTACCAGATCAGGAGGTTCCAGAGAGTGGTCCAAAAGAGGTCCAAGTCCGATTTCCAGGAGGCCAAACCAAATCAAAGGGGGTTTCCAGAGAGTAGTCCAAAAGAGGTCCAAGTTCGATTTCCAGGGTACTAGATCAGGAGAGGCAGAGCAGCTGTCAAGGCTGGTGTCGTTTACGGCAAGAATAATTGGAAGGCGGAGTATCAGATGAGTCAGGGTAGGAGTATTTGAAAAGGTGAGACTTCAGTTTTGAGTGGAAAGCCCGGGGGTGATAGATAGAGGCATAGGCGTAATTTGTGGGGGGTACGAGGGGTACCCGTACCCCCCACTTTTTGGACTGGGGGTACAGTACCCCCCACTTTTTAAATAATGTCAATCAATTTTTTTGTTATTGTGCCTTCCCAGAGATGGCAGTCTCCGCCAAAGTGCGAAAGTACTTAGATACAAATGTAAACCGAGAGCCAAAATTAATGAGAATACTGACAGGGAATATGTTCAAAATGGCCACCATGCGAAAAGCGAAAGTGGAGAAGAAATTGGTACCCCCCACTTTTTAGACTAAAGTATTGGTACCCCCCCACCCCCACTTTTTAGACGAAAGTTACGCCCCTGGATAGAGGAACATGAGGATGAGGATGAAGGACGGGTTGCAATGATGATGAAGGCACTAAGAACAGTTACTAACAACTAACCGATCAACGCCGAGAGTTCGAGAAGAGTCAGAGGTCGTGTTAAAATCTGGAATTTAAGACACGACAATAGAAAGAAAATTGAACAAAATAACTTTTCAGTTGTTTTACTTTATTACAAAGACGACGAAGTGAGGGGTGTTCCTCTTCATCATACTGTTACTGCTATATGTGAAAAACTCTGCTTCAGACTCAAAACGAAGATCTTTTGGACCAGATAGGATAAGCGTCTGCTCCGTTGTGAGTTGAAGATGTCCTTCTCTTGCGGCGGTGTTTTCATTGTCCAGTTTTACGCCACGCCAGGGGCTCTCCTGCCAAACAAAGGGCTTACGGGGTTTTACGCCACGCCAGGGGCCCAGCAGGTACTACTAACAAACAACACAAACACAAAACAAGACAGAGCCATAGCGCAACCATAACACCGATCACGATCCATCCCATCTCGCCTCAGACAACAATGCAACGGTGCTTCCACAGTGCTACCGTAACACGTCCACGATTCATCCCATCTTTCAGGCCCGGTTCGTCCATATGGGCAACTGGGCAGCCGCCCAGGGCCGCCGATTTTTAGGGGCCGCCAATTTTCCATTTTTTCAAAATTATTTAATTATTATTCGTAAAAAGAGGTGAATGACTAAAAAAGGTCATCAACTTTTTCTGTGCTTAGCGCCGCCGGTTGCCTAGGGCCGCCGATTTTGCCGATTTGCCCAGGGCCGCCAAATGTCTTGAGCCAGGCCTGCATCTTGCCTCAGACAGCAACGCACCGGTGCCTAAACAAACACAGTAAACCCACGAGGATTATTGAACGCTGTAACAGATATGTAGTATCATTGTAGTAAGGAATAAAATATTCTGCTGGGGCGGGCGGCCTCGTTTGTCGGCTGCTTGATCTCTCCGGTAAGCCAAAGATTGCGGGTAAGCGCGCTTGCTTGCATTTAGGAGTAGGGCCTATATTATAGAGGTAGGATTGGAATTAAATGTCGACTGCTATCGAAAAGGAAACGAAATGTGATGGTTGAGCGGTGCTGGTTGAGCAAAGGAATATGGAATTGGACCTACACCCATAAAGGTTTAATCAATATTGCCGATTTGCAACATTTTCCAATCTGGATGTCCTCCAGGAAAACTTATTAGTTTTTCATCTGGATCATATCATAATCCATGTAATAATCAAATTGTACTGATAATGTTGATCCAGAGGATCAGTGTAATGAGACAAGTGTAACGAGTTCAGTGTAATGAGATCAGTGTAAAAGTATCGGTGTAATGGGATCAGTGTAAAAAAATCAGTGTAATGGAATCAGTGTAAAAGGATCAGTGTAAAATAATTATAATCGATGTTATGAGATACGTGCAAAAGGATCAGTGTAATGAGGTTTTTTTGGCTCGTGTGGTAGGCAAGACGTAGAACGAGTTCTCCTTGGTGCCTGTGGAAGGCAGGACGTAAGACGAGTATCCGTGCAGTTAGCTCCTGGTCGAATCAACAGAGATGTCGTGGCCAACTCAAAGGACGCAGCAGCTCTTCCAAGCGAACAGGAAATGACGTCGCTGCAACCTCGTCCAATGTCGAGTTGTCGTCCTCGTCGATCTCTGACGTCTCCGAAGACTGGACTCTCGACTCATGTCCCCTTGACGGACGATGGCGCAGGCAGCTCCTCCACTTCCTCCTCTCTCCTCGAACTCGCTTCGGCATCCATCATTTCCTCCTTCTTCCTCGAACAGCAGAAGGTGGTTCGAACTCGACGGAACATCGTAGAGAGCCTACAATAACGATATCTAATCGAAATAATCGAGAAACCGTTTGCTCAGAAATCGAGATACAGAACGCGCTAAGCACTGAAATCACAACGGAAGCAGATAAAGACAAAGGTGATGACGTCATCAAACGAGAAGTATATATTATGGGATACGACGTAACTTTGTTACCTCCGAGAAATCATTTAAAAGGTGTAATCGATTTGTCAAGACCTGCCATCTGTCCCAGGGACTATCAGCTACCCTTCAGATCGTAAACACTCTGTCTGTTTTGGCACGTCGGTTTGAAACTGAGACAGAAACTGATGGCAACCCAGGACTAAATGACGGTTTATAGGTTCAGTTAGCTGTAAAGAGTCAATTACATTAATCTGTTTATAATAATACTACTACTAATAATAATGAAGATGGTCACTGCAGAGATTATAATTTTCACATACTTAGTATCCGACTCCTGAGGGATTATATGTACCTCGGGGAAAAAAATAATAACAATTATAACAATAGCAATAACAATAACATTAATAATAATAATAATAATAATAATAATAATAATAATAATAATAATAATAATAATAATAATAATAATAATAATAATAATAATAATAATAATAATAATAATAATAATAATAATAATAATAATAATAATAATAATAATAATAATAATAATAATAATAATAATAATAATTGTTATTGTTATTATTATTATTATCATTATTATTATTATAATTATAATGATTGTCAAGTAATGGATAGCCTTTCGATAATTGGAATAAATAAAATAAGAAAACAACGATGGTGGTAATGAAATTAACACTTAAAATAGGCCTATTAATTAATTCAGGTAAATGATAAGCCAATTGAGTTAATTCAGGTGAATGATTGCCATTTATTCATTCGTTCGTTCATTCATTCATTCATTTGTTCATTCGTTCGTGCATTCCTTTGCTAATTTATCTATTCATTCGTTCGTTCATCCACTCGTATGCTGATTTATTTATTTATTCGTTCATTCATTCGTTCGTTTGTTCTTTCATTCATTCGTTCGTTTGTTCTTTCATTCATTCGTTCGTTTGTTCTTTCATTCATTCGTTCGTTTGTTCTTTCGTTCATTCGTTCGTTTGTTCTTTCATTCATTCGTTCGTTTGTTCTTTCGTTCATTCGTTAGTTAGTTAGATCACGTTTTCATTAAAATAGCGAGTAGTCCGACTTGACAATTTTTGTAAGGAAAAGAAGTCTTGGGCTGAATGTAAGTTTTTGGGTCTTGGTCTCAGTCTTGGTCTTGAGGTTCAAAGTCTTGGTCTTGGTCTTGGTCTCGAGGTTCAAAGTCTTGGTCTTGGTCTCGAGGTTCAAAGTCTTGGTTTTGGCCTTGGTCTCGAGGTTCAAAGCCTTTATTCTTGGTCTCGGTCTTGGTCTCGAGGTTTAAGGTCTTGACAACAAGACTGCAAATTACAATACTCCCAGCCCAAAATTAATATCTTCGCGAACTCTTCACCATCCAGGCAACCCGCTCCACCCGATCCTCCTCCTATCTCAGTCTTTCTCGACCCCCGGTCACTACTTAAGTCCTCCAACCGTATATATCTCACACTGCACCACGACTCTGGAACTATATATTCCCTCTGAATTCCGCAAATTTTCGGTTCCCCATAATCATTGCCATAGGCATAGACTCTGGGGGGAGGCAGCCGGGGTACGTGCCCCCCAGTAGAGTAGTGGGGCGGGAACGCGGGGGAACGCCGTTCCCGCACTTTTTTCCAGGGAGGGAACGCGATCCCTCACTATTTTGCAGCATTTCTGCTGAAATAAATGTCTCTCACGCGTCGTCGTTGATGTTTATCAAGTTGCATGGTCCGCCACTGAGGTTCTGGATTCCAACCAGGTACGCAAAAACGTGGCTGCGGAAACATCGGTCTGCGATGGATACACGAACAAGAGTGGCTTCACTGAATCCATCAGAAGACAAGACTGAAGATCCACTGCGGCAATTCCTCTGACTGTAGCTACTGACTCACTGACAGACTGACAGTCACTGTACTTTAGCATTAAGCCTGTACTATCTGTACAGGTATGGAAACTGTTTGAATACTTGAATACAATATGTTACAAATAACAAATTCCTATGTATAAATTTAGGCCTACATAATTACATTTATTAATTTTTTTGTTATTTTTTTACATTCAACAGTTTCAAAAATAGCAGCACTCACGCTATGCAAAATTCTTGCAAGATTGCACTTTTTGCTACAGTTGCTACTTCAATTTCCAGGCGTTCCCCCACTTCATTTTTTAGGACTACACCACTGGTGCGCCCCAATAATTGAGATGGATTATACATTTAATGCAACAAGTGTAGAATAAATGACCAAATGCCCCCAATATTTTAGACTAGTTTACGCCAATGATCATTGCCAACTATCATCTGCCTCAGGCCCCCCTATCTATTACCCATTAGGCTTTCCACTCAAAACTGAAGTCTCGCCTCTTCATGAATTCATACCCCGACTCTTCTGATCCTCCACCTTCCAATTCTCGAATTAAACGACACTTAGCAGCGACTCTGCCTCTTCTGATCCTCTGACCTCCTTTTGACTACCCTTTGGACAACTCCTCTGACTCGACGCAGCGCTCGTGAATAAGCTTAATTGTGCCCTGCGCTTAGCTTTCGAGTGGCGCTTTAGAAGTTTGAAGTTTACGATTTCGATTAAAAGGGACAAGTGCGTTAAGTAATCTTAGTCCTAGAGTGCGTGTGATCACGTAACACTGCAAATTGCACTAAGATATTTCTATGTATTTGATTATATATTAATTCGTTGAAAAATAAGCAGAGTTGAGGCCATACGGACCATATATATAAACGTGTACATTTCAATTTAGAGTTTATAATCACAATCCAAAAATTGTGGACTGATGTTTGACTTACTTACTTATTTAAATCAGACCATGCGTGAGAATCTGTGAACCCCTTAAGCGGAAGTTCATATTGACCAGAAGGTGAAGAACATAAAATTTGGGATTTGGCGTCGAATTTATTTTTGTGGAAGTTATCGTAATTTCAAACGATACCACATTTCCCAGTCACTCACTCAAACTCAGAATAAATATATATATCTGCACTTTTTACAGAATCTTACGATTCGTACAGGTGTGTATGACGAATAAAAATTTTCATTACCTATTGTTATAGCCATATTGTGCTCGTCATACAGTCTTAAGTTTACGGTTCCTTAGCCTATCCTGAGCAAAAATATGGGCCTTTTGAGTGTATAAGCATTTAAACTGGTCAGTTGTGATAAACCCATTCTAAGTAAGAAATTTAGTGATGTGAGTTTTAACGCATAAAACTACTGGTACACATTTTGTAAAGGTACATCTTTATTTTTAATATTTGACGATGAAACAATAGGATGTAACGGTGGAATTTTAAGCGAGGGCACTATAACGATAGATTACTCATTATTTTGTTAAAGTGTACTCGTGGTATTTTTATTTTTAAAAATTATAAGAAGTTCATCTGAAGTTGTTGGTAAATTACAAGTTCAGGAGGCAGTTTTACATCCACCAGGTGTCTTGTGAAAAGATAAATCTGGCGGAAAATTCCGCCGCAATAGAAAGAAAAATATTACTTCCACAATGGAAAACCTTTACGCATGCACAAACCTTCATGCAAACCTTCGTGCATGCGCATTCCAACCTCAGGAATTCTTGAATTTCATATTTTAAACCTTAAAGTTAAAAAAAGTTGTTTAGGGTTAGAGTTATGTGGGGTAATTAAATTTTATGGTACTGGGTATTGCATTCGCCGCCCAGGCACAGCCCTTTGAGCAGATGCCTATGCCTCCGGGCCCTCTGACAGGGCTCCCTAAACATGATTCACCATTATTATATTCTGCCTCGTGGTCACTGGTAATGAAACAGTGTCGTTAAACAGCAACTAACCATCCACTATTGTGCCTTTAAGCTGAAATGGGATATCTTTCATTGTTTATGGATTTTTCAGCAAATGAGCAATAGGGCTTTTTGTTTTTCGTGGAAAGTAATCATAGTAAAAATATTGCTTCAATGGGATTTTACTAACTTTTATAAATTCAGTAAAGATGAAAGAATTTTTTCTGGTGTTTTTGCTTTTTCCACATGGGTAAAAGCAGAGGTTCTTCTGTAGAAAGGCAAAAAGATGATATTTAGGTTGAAAGTGCTGTCATTGTTGTAATACATGTATTTAACGATACTGTTAATTGATTTAACAGGTTTTGTAGCAGACTAATCCAAGAGCATGGCTGATGATCTTGATATTGAGGCTATGTTGGAGGAGCCTTACAGACAAGAGGTCAGCTATGAATCAACTTATTAAGCATTCAAATTGATTTTTGCAGCATGCCTTTAAAATGAATTTCAAACTTAGAATTTAATTCTTTGTTTTTTATGTGATGAAATGGCTGTCAGTTATCATTACATTGGAGTTTGATGAAAGACTTTGTTTGCTTTTGCCACTTGGTTTTGGTAAACTTTTAACATTTTATTTTTGTAACTTATTGTGGACGTAAATAGTTTGCTGTACAAAGAAAATGTTATGAAATTAATCTGAAAATTTTCTGATGTATGGTTATTCTAAAGGAAAGAAATGGCAACAGTGATTCAAGCCGAGACAAGCATGATCGAGAACAAGAAGATGATCGAAGCTCGAGGTAAATTAGTGTTGCTTGTAAATTTCTTTACTCAACTTAAGTTGTGTTTCCATTTACTGTTACTTTGTAAACCTTTTAACTGCCCTAAAATGTTGATGCTTTAGAATGATTTAACGGATTATGCACATGTAGTAAGTAATTTAAAGGAAAGAAACAGCATAAATAATTAATAAAGAATAAATAATTAACTGGGAAAGTTTTGCTTAACAGTGTACCTATTGCTCAGTTCGTAAATTTACATTAATCATTATTGCTGGCAGGTGTTTGTCATTATGTCAGTCATGGACCGATACAGGTTTTTCTTGAACGTGATGTTATACTTTTTATCATTTTATTCTGACACATTCCTCTATCACTTGTGCAAAGTTCTTTTTTTGGTTGCTTTAGTAAGGAATGTAGTTTGTGTAGAAATCAGATGTATTTTCAGTGCTTCATTAAATGTTTGTAAATTTTATTTTTTTACCTAAACTCGTTTTATCCATGTATAGCTTTTTTGCTGATGATAATGATGTTTAAAAAATAATTTTTCAGGCATATTATTGTTTAAGATAATACTGAATTTTTCTTACTGTTTACTATTATGATGACCACCTTCACAAAGTCAGTAGGTAGTTGCAGCCTTCAGTGCACATGTAACTAATGAGCAACAGGTGTTTCAATAGAATGCTAAAAATGACAGTTTTGTCTGAGGTTGTGCTTTATTGCTGCTCTGCTGCCATCCATTTAAGTTCATGGCTAGCCGAGGTCATGAGCGAATCCATTTAAGTACATGGGCAGCTGAGGTTGCCTTACCCTGCTCGTGTGTATACGTCTTGACATTATTATATTTGTCGTCTTGTCTGTAAATTGGCAGAACTGCTCGGACCATATTCTAAGTCGAACTGGCGTGTTCGTTCAGGTACGTTTTTTTAAGCAATGCGGACACGACGCGTCCAACGCAAGCGACCTTCTTTTGGGGATTAGTGACTGGTGCATTGTTTAGTACTGTTTGCTGGACAAGCCATTTTCTGAATGAGGGCTTTTGTTGTGACTGCTTTCTTTAAACGAAAGAGGTCCATCTTGATGTGACTGATCAGTGTGGTCTTGGCAGTTTTGATCTGTGCGGGCAGTTTATGCTAGTCCATCAGGCACCAGCGCTGTACAAACCAGGTGCCACATTGCTCTGGTTTATTCTCTATACTCTGTGGTCATTGTGCTAAGTTTGCAACCTGTTTGCCTGCACTGTGCATCTGTGGCAGTGCACAAACTACATAGACTGAGAGGGACTGAAGAAAAGTGGATTGAATGTAGTTCTCTTGCTTATGAATATCACTGGAATTCAACTGATATTGACTGCTGCTTTACACACAAATTTGTGCCAACTATTGCCTTACTGAAAATCTTTGAAGTTAAAACAGTCTCTTATCGTGGAAGTGTTATTTCAAACATTTGTAATATTAAATGTCTGAAATGTGCATAATTATTATAGACATTTGTAAGAACTGCTTTCATATTTCCATCACAAATACAGTTTTTCTGTGTTTGTAATGGAATTATGAAACTCAGTTGTGGCATTTGTTTTCTTAAAATATGGATGAGTTTCCACTGCCTTAAAATACCATGAGTTTCCATTGCCGTACAAAAGACATGATCCTGACTGACCTAAATTTAGGGGAAAACTAACATAAAATTTGTTACTTCAATTCAGACTATTCATGCTTTTGAAAACTTACTAAATGTGGCTTTGCAGAACTTGTTAAAATACTGTTAAAAACCACCAGCCCACGATGCCATAACAAACGAAAACTAACAAAATGTTAATTTTTAACTATAAGCTCCAATATCCAGTGTCTTTAACCAAGGAGCGTAAACTACTTTCAAAGTAGTGCAAACTGCTATTGATTTGTCACTTATTTTTTCAGACTTCATTAAGAAAAAACTTTATTTGCTTAGATGACTTAAGTGTGTTGTATTAGAGGGTTGAGGGGTATTTCCATAAGCTGGAGGGGTATTACCGTAACCTGAGCTGGCTTTTAGATGTTCCTTTGATGTGATGAAATTAGGCTTTTAATATTAGCACTGGAATTTCTTCTTTACTTCCAATGTTTCCTTTATTTGTGTTACTTATTCTGAGCTATTTTTCAGGAGACGAAGCAAAGACAAAGAACATCACAGGTAACTTTTTTGAATTTTTACAAGTTTTTTGCTTTTATTAAATTGGGTTTGTAATTGGTGAAAAGTTACTTGTGGCCCACGTTAAGTGACATAACATTCTGTGGAAGCTTTGACACTTATTGTCATAAATGAGCAGATATATTTTTAACAAGTTTGTTGGCTCAGGTTTCTGAATATAAAACTTTGAAAAAGTGACAAAAGACTTGTAGCCCTGCTTTGTTTATTGGTTTTTTTTTGGTCATGAGTCATATTTACCTGATTTTTAAACTTCATATGATGACTGGAATGCTACAGGATTCCAACCGAGCCGACAGTTCAATTGAAGAAACGCTTGTCCATCATCGGCCTGCCAAACCTTATTAGTTGATTTCTAAATTGGCATGCAAGAAATGTTGGATAAGTATTTTCAGCAGTAGTAACACTAGTAGATTTCTACGATTTCGTATTATATTTACACTTCTTCAGGAGTCTAGACCGAGACCATCGGAGCAAGCATTCACGAGATCGATCTCGATCAAGAGATTCCAAACGTCGGGATGACCGAGACGGAAAGGATAGAGAAAAGAGCAGGGAGAAGCACAGCCGAGACCGGGACAGGGACCGTGAAAGAGATAGAAGAAGTAGTCGTTCGAGAGATAGGCGAAGAAGTCAGTCACGAGACAGACGAATCGGCAGAAGTCGCAGTCGGTCGCGAGACAGAAGATACGGTAGAAGTCGCAATCGAAGCATTTCGCCCTTGAGGTTTGTAACTGATTGTAGCAGAATACTAGTTCTGAGGCATTACCATCCACTTCTAAGTCTAGGGTTCAGCTCCCGGTTTACAGCTTGATTTTTTATGTACCATCGGTTCATGCCTTGTGCATTAGACTTGAACTAGTCATGCATAGAAGTTACCAATTACAAGTACAGTTATGATGTGAAAGAGATGAGTTTGTTGTCATACCAATTGCTATCTGTTGAATGCTTTTATGGATTGCTGCTGTTAAGAATTTAAGATGTGCTTCAACTGAAAAACTTTTTAATCAGTTCCTCTCAGCAGTAATCTACATGTCTTACTTAATGCAAATTTTAATAGGGAGTGCATGAATCTTTTCATTAGATCAGGTAACCCATGCTAGCTTTGCAGCAAGTACTGGTAAGAGAAATAGGTCAATAGCTGTTGGGGTCACAGGTAGCACCTTTCTTGAATATTGGGTTGACTAGTGCATGGCATCATGGCGCATTTAGAAGAATATGAGTGTGGAAGAAGCCATCAAGCAGGAGACCAAGGATTGGCATAGATCAAAGGCAGATTTTTAAAAGTGAACATTAGGTGAGCCATCTTGTCCAGAAGAGTGACCAGGTTTAAGAAGAGGAAGAACTTTGAACACCTTTTCAAATGTAAACTGAGTGAGGGAGGGGTTATGTAATTCACCAGGGGAGAGGGCATAGACACTAGTGAAGTGATTGGTGAGAATATTGGATTACAGGTTTGGATCAGTGACTGTATTGGCTAGTGGCCAATCGGCTACTGTTTAACATGATATTTTTAGAGTATAATTTGCAGTTAAACAGCAGATGTTTGATGTTACTGGTAAGTACATATGACAGGTAATGGCAGTGTTATTTGCCATTTTATGTTATGCGTGAACAGAGAACCAGAATCAGAGCTAACTCCAGAGGAAAGAGATGCCAGGACAATCTTCTGTATGCAGTTGGCTGCCAGAATACTACCCAAGGACTTGGAGGAATTCTTCTCATCAGTTGGAAAAGTAACTGTTTATTATCCCTTTATTTAAGAGTTGTTATTGTTATTTCTATTTTAATTAGAAACAACCCTTCATTGTTAGGTTTTGGTAGTAATTGTTACTGGTTTTTGGCCTCATTATAATGTTCCTACTGGTTTCAGTGAACCAGAGCTTTAAGGTCTGAGAAATTTTTATTAACTAACTTAATTAAGAAATAAGGTGTATTGAATAAACCAATTAAATCTTGTAATTTACATATTAAAATTCCTTAGTTCTTATTATAATATGTGACTAGCAAAACATCTTCCATCAGGCCTAAAAATATCTTCTAATTAAAAGCTGTAATTTGGTTATAACAATATAGCTGTGCATCTAATCATAATGTATGAATTTAAATATTTGCAATGTTTAAGCATTTCATCAAGTTTACTTATTGTTTTTTTACCGCTTCTTAGGTTCGTGATGTGCGACTCATTCTGGACAATAAATCACATCGTTCAAAGGGTATTGCATACATTGAATTCCGTGATGTTGATGCTGTTCCTCTGGCAATCGGCCTCAGTGGCCAGAAGCTGCTGGGGGTGCCTATCATCATTCAGCCCTCACATGCAGAGCGCAACCGACTGGCTAGTGCGGCCGCAGCAGCAATGCGATCTAGTACTACAGGTCCTATGCGGCTCTATGTTGGCTCACTTCACTACAACATCTCTGAAGAAATGCTGAGAGGAATATTTGAGCCATTCGGAAAGGTATGTTGATCAATGTTGTTGCTGCTCTATCTAGAAGTAAACTACGCAATCATCAATGACTGTTCACTTCTGAAACCCATAATTTTTAAGAAATTCTGGTAGGTAGTTGTTGTGGCTTTGTGGCAGAAAGAACTAAATGGGGTGTTGTGAAATGAGTTTATGAAAAATTAGGGCAAAAAGTGAATTTTGTTCAAGTCTGCCTTATGGTAAAGTAACTTGATTAGTAAGTGTTGAAATTAGAGTCAGTGTTAATTAATAATTAACATTATATTCGTGTTTGTTGACATGCTTACTGACAAATTGCAGTAAGTAACATTGAAACATATGAACACACGTCTTGGCAACCTGTTAGATGCCCACTCATTTTAGATCTGCCCCATAGGTAGTGGAAGGCTGAGTTGATCTAGAGGGGGCTTACGGGTATTGAACCGCGTCTTTCAAGATTTTAAGTTCTTCGAGCAAGAGTGTTACCATTCATCTATCCCCTTGCTACTGTCAGTACAGGGATAAATGTGTGGCAATGATATCCAGTTAGGTGACTATGGTAATTAGTGATGGTCTTGTCAGAATGGTAAATTATGGTAATATACTGTAAGGTAGTGATTCAGCAATGACTTTGGATCTATGACTCTTGAGAAAGAGAATCAATTAGCGACTGATTGTTAGTGTTGCCTTTGAAATAGGACACTGACACTTGAGAATGGCACACAGGTGTTTATTGGGGTTTTAAACCCCACAGAACTACCGGTAATGCTGGGTAATTTGTTTAGTGTAAGGTTTCAAGACTGTTACATCATTTCCTGAGCTGTGAGGAGTTAGCCAGATAGTTCTGGATATCCCCTGTAAATTTTGGTGCCATCAGAAATCTAGCTTGTAGCTGTTATAGGGTTAAATGAAAATATTGGATAAAGAACAAATCGCTGTACCATCCTCTGGTCTTCTTACACGACATTGAGAAATACGGTAAACTTTCACTGACTTGCTCAACTCTGTGTGAATTTGATGTCTTGCCATGTGCAGAGGATTGTTTCTATCTTGACTCTGTCGCTTCACTATGGTACAAAGTCATTTATGAAATTTGTCTCTGTCTTTCCATGTGATGCTGTTTAATGAAATAAGAAAACTGGTTCTGAACAGATGGTAGCCACAGGTGTGTAAAACTGGTTTAATGGACAGATAGTAGCTACAGGTGTGTAAAACTGGTTTTATGGACAGATAGTAACAACAGGTGTGTTAAACTGGTTTTATGGACAGATAGCAAACACAGGTGTTTAAAACTGGTTTCATGACAGATGGTAACCACAGGTGTGTAAAACTGATTTTATGGGCAGTTAGTATCCACAGGTGTGTTAAACTGGTTTAATGGACAGATAGTAGCTACAGGTGTGTAAAACTGGTTTTATGGACAGATAGTAACTACAGGTGTGTAAAACTGGTTTTATGGACAGATGGTAAACACAGGTGTGTAAAACTGGTTTTATTGGACAGATAGTAGCCCCAGGTGTGTAAAACTGGTTTTGTAGACAGATAATAGCTCTAGTTGTTTAGCTTAACACATACAACACTGGTTGTAATGATTAAATGCTGCTATATGATGCAGTCCTGTATTGACAATCCTATATACCCTTTAACGACAAGAGGGCTTATTTTTCCATATAATATAGTGCTCACTTGTCGTTAAAGTGTTAATGAACCAAATTTCATATCTTTATTTTCATTCCACATGCAAAATTTTAATGTTTTATCTATTAGAAAATGTTGTTATATAACAGAGACTATAGCGCTTGTTGTCAAGAGTTGCTAATTAGTTAATTTTGTTTAACTGGTATTTTAATTTCAGAACTTGTAAGCTAGTGTTGTGTGTTTTTAAGCATGAGTTTAAATGTTTTATATTTCAGATTGACGATATTAAACTCATGAAGGATCACCAGACCGGGCGATCAGCAGGATACGGATTTATTACTGTATGTTGTCCTTTTTATAGTTCTACACTTTTCAGTTATAAAATCAGTGCTCATTTATTTTATTTCAAAATTCTTTAATCAGATTGTCATTGCGTCTGATTCACATTTTGTGTGACCTTGTGTGCATTAAAAATGTTTGTAATAATAATAATAATTTGGGTTAGTTTGCATTTGAATTGTTTAAATTTTCTTGCTTCAAATCGTCTCATACTTTGGGGACAAGCAACTATTTTTAATTTTCAGTATTTTGTCATAATTTTGATGGATAATTAAGAGTGAGGTGCTATATACGTCTTCTTTGATTTAGAAAATTCCAATATTTATTTGAATTTTTATGTTATTTAGCTTTTACTAATGATTTAGCTGTTTTGTATTGGTACTTAATGTACTCTCTCTGAATAAATAGCAGCTGTTGCTGCAAAGCAGTGTACTTTTATGCGAGACATGATTTGAGCTTCCTGAAAGCACTTGGCTTTATAAGGACTGTTCAGATATCATGAGTGCTCTAATACAATTAATGTATATGTGGTTATGATAGTACAGGCTAAAGAGTTTTGTGCTGGTAGTTTGTAGTTTAAATATACTACTGGTTGAGGAATTTTGTGGTGCTTGTGGCAGGTGCTAGATAAGTGTTCAGATCCATACATACCTACTGCTGCTTCTAAATTTTTGCATTTGATTACGATTGATCTGTTTATTTAGTACCACAATGCAGAGGATGCTAAGAAGGCCATGGATCAGCTGAATGGATTTGAATTGGCCGGGCGGCCGATGAAGATCGGTAACGTAACAGAACGCTCTGCAGATGACCCTGGGACGGTGTTTGACATTGACGAGCAAGATCGATATGGATTTGGCCTTGGAGCCACAGGACGACTTCAGCTTATGGCTAAACTCGCTGAAGGTATTGTGTCTTGTTTGCTAATGGACATCTTACAATAGCAATACCTACTTCGGATTTCAAAGTTGTCAAAGATGTGACTGTTCCCTTTTACTTCTAGGTTCTGGTTTGCTAAGTGACCCAAGCGTTTTGCAAGTCTGTGTTGCACTACCTTTAAAACCTTGTACTTTAAATTTGACTACAAAGATGTGCAAACTACAAATTACTTTAATAAGGTCTCGGTCAAGTTTGTGCATTAGGAATTCTCAAATATAATGTTTTGTGTTGTTGTGCCATAAATTCTTGTATTTGTTGCTAATATTTTGATGTGAAAGGTGGAAATACTTTTGCAGATACGAAGGACTATTTTGACTTCTGTATGTTCTGTCTTTATTACAGGCACTGGGATGCAGTTGCCTGCAGCAGCTGCTAGTGTTCTGAACCCCTCTGTTGTGACGACAACATCTGTGGATCCAGTAATCTCGCCTCCAATTGCTACTCAGTGCTTCATGCTGTCCAACATGTTTGATCCAAACCAGTTAGTATCTTTAACTGAATAATGGGAATGAAAAAAGTTCAAATCAAACACAGACAACTTCAATTTGAAACATTCATAAAAGGTTGCATAATGCAATCACCAACTCATGAATAATATGATGATAAAAGAGCTAATAGGAAGCAACAGGGCATTGCCCTAGATGGAAAGTGTTGCTGAACTTGCGTGTCAATGTTTTGAATGGGATAGGCTAGTTGTTTGTTAATTTAGCTAGCTTTTCCAGTTTTACCACTTGTGTTTTGAGTGCTGTACAAAATCTAGTTATTATGTAGATAATTACTGGTTCCAGATTCTTCACAGTAATTGTTTGTGTGTGTTAATGTAGGAAACGGTTGGTGTGTGATGGCTTAAGATACAAGTTGTCTTGTGTTGTTTGCCAGAGCTGTAGCACTTTGAAATAGATATCATGAATAGATGCAATATAACTGCACTGAATGAATGATTGAGGTATAAAATTTTAGCCAGTGTGTTGTAAATATTCGGGAGCCAATTTAACACGCAGGTGATACAAGAGTTGTATGTAATTTGATGCAGTGAAGTCCTATGTTGTATTGCACATCATGTGTTTCCATTTCCTTAGAGCGAATGGTCCAAACTGGGAGACGGAACTGAAGGATGACGTCATAGAGGAGTGCAATAAGCACGGAGGAGTGTTGCACATCTACGTAGATTGTGCTTCTCCTCAAGGCAACATCTACATCAAATGTCCCAGCCTTGCTGCAGCGGCTGCCTCGGTCAATGCTCTTCATGGGAGAATCTTTGCTGGTGAGTTTTGTTTAACAACAAATTCAATATTTTTATGTGGTTGACTTGTTCATAAAATTATGGCAAATGTTTAATTACTTGAGATAATTTTTAATTACTGGGCTGTCTCTTATTTGCATTATAGTTTAATCATAAAAGAATAGTGAGACTCTGTTAAAATTGCATATCATTTATGCTCTAATGGTGAATCTCGTGCTATTGATCGCATAGTGCAAATTCCACAAGAGTATGATAATAGGAAGAATGAGTAGGGCAAGATATAGATGACAGGAAAGCTGGGAATACAGTTAGTCCAAGAGCATTAGATCAAAATGTGATGAAAGGTGGAAATTTCTCATAACAAGCTGAATTTTTCAGGATAGGTCTAGGAATATGAGTAGAATAACATACTAAAAGTCCCCGATAATCCCCCTGGAGCTCTTTCAGAAATCCAAGATGGCGTCAAAAATGGCCGTCATTAGATCATAATGTGCTAAAAGCTGAAAGTAGCTCCTCATAACAATCTGAATGTCTCAGGATAGGTCAAGGAATATGGGTAGAATAACATACTAAAAGTCCCCGATAATCCCTCTGGAGCTCTTTCAGAAATCCAAGATGGCGTCCAAAATGGTCGTAATTAGATCATAATGTGCCAAAAGCTGAAAATAGCTCACAACAAGCTGAATTTTCCAGGATATGTCTAGGAGCATGAGTGGAATAACATACTAAAAATCCCTGACAATCCCTCTGAAGCTCTTTCCAAAATCCAAGGTGGCGTCCAAAATGGCCGTCATTAGATCATTATGTGCCAAAAGCATAGTTTGCTCTAAGGCTTCCATCTGTTGAAAGTGCAACCTGGCAGATTTGGCATACTTAAGATGTCCTGCAGCATGGAAAAGTGGAATCATTTGCCTCACACACCAGCCGGTGTAGCTTCCAGTCTCCTGATTGTTCATTCATATAGAGAATTTATATAGCTCCTCTTCAGGGTTATCTACTCAGAAGCACGCTCGATTAAGCGCTGTATAAGGGCCACTTGCCGGTACTTTGGGAGATGGTATATGCCAACGGATCCGTCATACACATACTATCTGGCAATGCCTTTTCTCGTGCTCTTCGTGCTCAAATTCTGTCCTCATTTGGGCATTGTTGGGCACATGTGGCACGGTGGCACCTTGGATAGCATAGACAAAGATCACTTAGCGAATCTTTATATAGCTCTTCTCAAAAGGACGAGAACGCCGCTGATGTAGCCGAGAATGAGTGTTTCAAACAGTTATGCGACTTCATTTCACAACTCCTTGACCAGGGTGGAATTCAGTGCAGAACTGGGAAGCTTTGGGTGCAGTATTTCCTCAATGTGCAGTCAATGCAGTCGTCAAACTTGTAGCAATGACCAGATTAACACGTATGTGACAGAACTACTAAAGTGAACAAAGTTTTCAGCTCTATAAAATTTGTTCTGGATACTTTGAATTTTGAATACTATGCATCCTTGTGACTTAAAACGTGTGTTTAGACACTTCAATTGCAATTCTAACTTCTCGGGTTTCAAAATTCTAATAATAATAGAAAATGCCGGCCATTTTGGACGCCATCTTGGATTTCGGAAAGAGCTCCAGGGAATTTTCAGGGCCCTTTAGTATGTTATTCCACTCATGCTCCTAGACCTAATCCGAAAAATTCAACTTATTATGAGCTATTTTCAGCTTTTGACACGTTATGATCTAATGACGGCCATTTTGGACGCCATCTTGGATTTCGGAAAGAGCTCCAGGGAATCAGGAAATTGTCAAGGACCTACAGTGTTATTCCACTCATGCTCCTAGACCTATCCTGAAAATTTCAGCTAGTTATGAGCTATTTTCAGCATTTGGCACATAATGATCTAATGACGGCCATTTTGGACGCCATCTTGGATTTCTGAAAGAGCTCCAGAGGGATTATCGGGGACTTTTAGTATGTTATTCTACCCATATTCCTTGACCTATCCTGAAAAATTCAGATTGCTATGAGGAGCTACTTTCAACTTTTAGCACATTATGATCTAATGACGGCCATTTTGGACGCCATCTTGGATTTCTGAAAGAGCTCCAGGGGGATTGTCGGGGACTTTTAGTATGTTATTCTACCCATATTCCTTTACCTATCCTGAGACATTCAGATTGTTATGAGGAACTACTTTCAGCTTTTAGCACATAATGATCTAATGACGGCCATTTTGGACGCCATCTTGGATTTCTGAAAGAGCTCCAGGGGGATTGTCGGGGACTTCTGGTATGTTATTCTACCCATATTCCTTTACCTATCCTGTGACATTCAGATTGTTATGAGGAGCTACTTTCAGCTTTTAGCACATTATGATCTAATGACGGCCATTTTGGACGCCATCTTGGATTTCTGAAAGAGCTCCAAGGGGATTATCGGGGACTTTTAGTATGTTATTCTACTCATATTCCTAGACCTATCCTGAAAAATTCAGCTTGTTAGGAAAAATTTCCACCTTAAACCTAATGCTCTTGGCCTAAGTTGCTAATATTAACTGATCAAGAATATAGAATTTGAACTATTTCCGACTACTTTTTTACAGTTCATTTACCTTTTGCCACGGAAATGTGGACCAGGATGGCTTAAATTTTTCAGCAAAAGACAGTATTGAGTTAATATTAATTCTATGACAATTAAATGTTTGTGATTTATGTTTTAGGGAGAGTAATAACTGCGGCCTACGTTCCTCTGCCAAACTACCACGCTCTCTTTCCAGACTCTGTATCAACAATTCAATTTGTTATGCCATCAGGCACTCGTACTACTTTGGCGTCATTCTACATGGCACAATGAGTAACATATGCAGCATGTCTGTGGGACTGTAGTGTATTGTGTTGATTATTTTGCCTAGTCCTCCTGTTGGGTTTTGCTAGTTGATAGCAAGGAAGAAGAGGCACTAATCACAGTAATATTAAAAAAATGGGCGGATTAATCATTCAGGACAAAAACCATCAAGTATTTAATTGTGAATGATCTTGCCCATCAGGTTACACTTGGCTTTGCACTGCCAAGGGCATTGGCACAGGGAGAGGCAGCACTCCCTCAAAAGGGCGGTGTCCCATTTCTGATCTGACATGTAAACGTTGTGCATAATCTTTCAAGATTTCTTGGAAAATAACAGTCCTTGCATGACCTGACCGTCTTGTGGATCTTCCGGTTGGTTTTCCCCCTCCCAACTCCACTGTCAAAACAGTGCTGATGCCCTTGGCTTTGTGTGCATTTATCTATATACAGAGTAGTGGGAAAGTCCGGAAGAGTTGATATGGAATTTGTCTTTGCAGCAAGGGAGAGACTAGTTTCTCAGTTTAAAATAATAAAAGAATAAAAAAAACTACCACTAATTGAAAAGAAATAGGTGACTCTGATATCTTGAAATTCAAATAGTTGTTTCCATTGCATGTGGAAATAATAAGTGCAGTTGATAAATAATTATTATCCAAGTACAGGTTTAAGACTGAGGGCAGTTGTAACTCCTTATATTTCACGCCTGGCCAGGTATGAACCTTGAACTGGGTACATGTATTTATTTTCTAGCTCTTAATTTAATTATATACCAAAGTGTGATGCGGGCCATAGCTCAGTGAAACAGTTTGCAGTAAATATAAACTGATATATTAATAGGATTTAATTTGGTTTAATTGCTTAATACATGTATGGAAGATTTTGGTAAATTAAACAGACTAACAATTCTTGTTTAGGTGTGCCTCTGTTGAACCAGTACAGTATTTACAAGGTATCTTAATGTTGTGCCTTAAATCTCGACGAATTGTAAGTAGTGTTTTGGAGTTGGCAGACTATTTCGTAAGCTGCGATAAGAATAAGTTCAGGGGATTGCTTATTAAGGACAAAATGGAAGCTTGGAACAGAAGGTTAGACGGGAGTGACATGAATGGGGAAATGTATTCCATTGGTGAATTACTTGTGTGTTGTATCCATCAACACTACAGTTGATATCCACAGTTTGAAACACGGTGGCCGATTGATTAGAGTGCTTGCCTTGTAATGCGGAGAAGTATTGGTTTGAGCCTCTTCTGGGGCGATTGCCCTTGAGCAAGTCCTTTACTCACAATTACTCGGTGCCAGTGATTGATACTTGGTCGTTAGAGAGAGGTGCTTAATAAATGCATAATAATTTATGTATGTATTTTATAATCAAGTTAACCAGGGGAGCTAGTGAAACCAATCTTGAATTGTTTTTGTTCTGGCAGATTGTGGGGATTTAAATCCTCAACCCTAGGGCTTACATTTAAGTACACCTAATTATGCAAAGCTGTAATAACATGTTCAGTAGGTGGATCAAAAATGTAAATGTTGCAGTAGCACTAAATAATTAACTATTGTTAATAATAACTAAAGTAACAGTCAGTATTAACAATGCTTAAAACAGTGCTTAAGTATTCAGTGATAAATAAGTTATTGACATCAATTTGACCAACACAGAAACAGACAAAACTTGGATTTTCCTATCTGCAAAACGCTTGTTTTCCATTTAAACTACCAACGAATTCGCCAGATGGAGCCTGTGAGTGTTCGTAGCAATACCGTTTTCCAATTAAAATTTTAGAAAAACCGACATTATTAGAAAGATTACTTGGAACCTTGTTCATTCAGTGGTCCAGATGGACGACAGAATTTTTCTGTTTTAGCGAATGGATTTGTCCTACAGGACTCCTTACGCAGTGTGCGTGGGTACGTAGCCCTTATGGTCTAGTGGTGAGGATTCCCGGTTCCGGCCTTTCACATCGGCGACCTGGGTTAAATTCCCATTGTGGGAATGGGAGTTTTGACCTTTAACGCCCTTAGTTCATTGTTTATTTGGCTTTTCGTACTACCCTGCCAGTATTTCCACGGTCATTAGATGGGACCCATATGAGCTGTATATGGGTCCCGTATGGGAATATGGACTCCATGTGGGCATGCTAGTACTAGCCTGGTAGGGTAATTTAAATCCAGCATGCTGTACTTATGCCTCAGTTGAACACTGCAGACGAGAGTGACCCGAGACTTGCTACTAGGCGCACCTCCAAACTTACTCCACGGCCTAGCCTACTTGATTTCAAAGCAGTATTTAGTTATTAACGATCTTTCCAGTATCCTCGAAGTGCTTTGGGACGTCGAATCAGTAGAATAACCCCAACTGAAAAAGCGTTCGTAATGAGAGGCGAGTTTGCGGTGCCTAATAATTGGGGGGGGCTCGATAGTGTAATGGTCAGCATGCTGGACTGTCAATCGATAGGTCGGGAATTCAAATTCCCACCAGAGCAGAAGTTGGTTCGAGATGTCTGCTCCATCTGCACCCTGTAGCCAACTCGGCTATAAGGAGTGCCACTGACCGTATGCTGTCGGTGGGAAGATGACACGGCGAGGGAGAGGACAGGCCACCCGCCTTCATATGCCGAGGCTAAGAAAGTTAAGTCGCTAACACCATAGGGACTGCTAAAAATTATTATTTGCATGTTGGGAGGAGTAGCGAGAAGGTGTACAGTCCTAGATAGAGTGTTAGACGGATGATGTTGTATACACCGCAACGAGCGAAACATGAAAACAACAGAGTTGGAATCGTAATCTCGAAATTTCTACAGCGCCGAAAACAGCGAAGTCGCGGGGACCAGCTAAATCATGGGCGGCGATCTAGAGGGGACGAGGGGGACAAGTCCCCCAAATTTTGAAGAAACACGAAAAAAGGCCAAGAAATGTAATTGGGCGTGAGGGTTTTCACTGCATTTTTGACGAGATCAAGTAAAAAGTTAATTTTTGAGAAGAAGTGTCCCCCGAAAAATCTGAGAAAGCAAGAAGAAATTATTGGTGGGAGACCCAGAAAAAGTTGTAAAAAGAGGCGAATGACTAAAAAAAGGTAAACTTTTTTTGGAGATGAAGTCGTAGAAAAGTCTAAGTTTTTGTGGAGATGAATCCCCAAAAAAGAAAAAAGTTTTTTGAAAATTATTTTTGGGGACATGAATTCGTAAAAAAAGGTCGTCGACCAGACCATGGCCGACTTTGTCCCCCCCCACCTCTCAGACAAGAATCGCCGCCACTGACCAGCTTTAATAATGGCCGTCGGGGTAGGTCGTAACGAATCAAACCTTCGAGATATTTATGGAACAGTAAAGCACGAACTGCTTTACTTAACCCGTCCTTTGAGAATTTCCGAATACGTCTGTCAAATGTCAATGCCCCATCTCTCAAAAACCCTGTCTTGGCCTCCAATACAATGGCTTTGAATCTCAGAAAAGTTCAGACAGACAGACAGGCATAGAAAAAGACAGACGAGGTAGCTCATTATTAATATCGCATACAGTACAGTGCGTAGGGGAGACGTAGGCGAATAGACACATTTAGCATTTGATACATGTAAAGCCAACAATTAACTCTCTATACACGTGTAAAATTAAGTCAAGAGTCTACGCGGTGCAGCATGCAAATGGCGACCAATGTCGTCATAGCTGTTCAGGTCCTTGCTGAAGTTGCCTCGCTTGCCATGCAGCTCTGCTACGCCCTCAGTCAGGCGAATCCCTTGTCAACCAGTATGGTCACGCTTCGCTGGGCATACATTATATACATACATACTCACATTATGTTATACATGAATATGCTCATATATACGTGTCTATATAACAATGCCTCTTGATATGATGGTGTACGTATTCTGTGTGTATTATATATATATATATATGTATATACATGTATATATATATATATATATGTTTAATGCATATGATGAATGCGTATATGTATAGGCCTGTGTATTGTAAACACGTAGGCCTGCGTACACGTATTGTACAGCGTAAATGGTGTACAGTAGGGTGCCGCCCTGTAAGCGAACATTATGTAATATATCTTCATTTTGAATTGTCGTGAGGATTATTGGTGCAAACACCGTTATCTCCTGTTTCCGGTAGAGATTGATACGTCCGGCAAGAAGACAGTCCAAATCCAAGATGGCCGCAACTGGAACTGGAGGAGGAGGTGGGGCTAAGAGCGACCACCAAGACACCACCCAGCAGCTAAACTTCACCTTAGGAAGAGGAGGATCGGGAAGAGGTGGAGGAGAAGGTGGAGCGGGTGGAGAATATGCCTATGACGCTGATGGACTGATGGTAAGAACAGAACTTGGACGTTTTTCTTCCTCATTTCGTTGCTCGATCTTTATTAATCTCGTGTTCTAGAATTTGAGGTCGCATAGTTCAAACAGACTATTTTAGGAAGCACGGCTCCTCTCACCCGTTGTAGGCCTAGATTGCTTTGCTTGCCTACTTATTTTCAAGCTAGTTTATATAGCCCCAGAAAAGCTCTCAGCACAAGCCTAAATGTAAATGATAGTAGGTCTAACACAAAGTAGAAATATCGTCAATAAGCAGTGCATGAAAACCAGAAGAATCACGAGTGGCGATCTTAATTTGCTTCATGCATTTACGTGATTTAAACAACTTGAGATCTGAAGTGGATTGTTTTAGGGCTTACAGGCTACACGCATATCCTGTATGGCCTCTTTGAAGTAGACCTATGGGCGTTCATATTATCCCGTTGAGTAGGTTGATTGTTTAACACTTTAACGACTGGGAAACAAGTGCAATTCGTCGTAAAATTGTTAAGGGGTCACATTTCATGGGACCAGCTTTAGTCTGATAGTTGATCGCCCATTGTTGCGTTTGACCGCTTGCCGCCTGCAATTATCTCTACAGATGACGACAATTAGGAATGATGACGTGAGCTTATGTAGTCGTTGTTGACGTGGATGATGATGATGATGATGATGATGGTGGTGGTGGTGGTGGTGGTGATGATGATGATGATGATGATGATGATGATGATGATGATGATGATGATGATGATGATGATGATGATGATGATGAAGATGAAGATGATGATGATAGCGAGGATGAGCATGTTTTTTTCATTTTGTTGTTGATGACGTGATCAGATTAATGTGCTGAAGATAATCTAACTGGAAGCTATCTGGATTCATTGTTGCTGCTCACGACGATGACGATGACGACAACGACGACGATAATGATAATGAGGATAATTGGAATCGTGATGATGATGATGATGATGATGATGATGCTCATGACGACGACGATGATGATGATAATTATGACGTTGATGATGATGACGATGATTATGACGACGACGACGATGATTACGCCGTTGTATCCATGGTTAAAAGAAGAAGGTGATGATGAAGATGAAGACGATGATGAATTTTTATGCTTTAGGATTCTGACGATGCTCTGACGGCTGAATTTCGCCATCGCCTTGGACTACTTCCGGTCAGTATGACTGCCCACTCACTGTCCAGTTACGGGCTCAGAATCGCCTCTTTACAATCGACAGTTAGGGTTCAGGAGCCAACGCGTAGAGGGTTAATTGGGGTTTCAGATAGACTAATGAACCAATTAGGTGTAGGATACTTTGAGTAGCCTACTTGAAACGAGATTGATACATAGACTAATTAAAAATGCTATTACCTTTTAACTTTCACCTTTTACCTGTTACCGTTAATTTTGCCTTATGTTATATTACTTTGGTTAGCTTAACAGCCGAATAGATACACGCCTATGTTTGATTACATGCATGTATGGAAGTATGTACATTATGCATATGTGGATGTACGTTTGTATGTATACCTATGTACGAGAGTACATATGCATGTATGCATACTTGTGCATGTATGCATGCATGTATCCATGTATATATATGTATGTACGTATATTTGTGTTTGCGAGTGTACGTATGCATATGTGTATATGTATGCATATATGTATGTATGTGTGTATGTATTTATGCATGTGTGAATGCCTACATTTGATACACATGTATGTGTCCATATGTAGGTCTATGCATGTGTCCATATGTATGTGTCCGTATATGCGTGTATGTTTCCGTATGTGTGCGTGTGTATGCCTATGTATGTGAGTGTGTTTATGAAGGATGAGGAGGAGGGTTTGACGGAAGCTTTTAAGCGTCGGATCGGTTTGGCATCGGATGCGGATGAGGTTGAGAGCAGCCGGGAGCTGAGTGAGTTGACAATGCCAGTTGACATCGAACGAGAGGCGACCTTGAGTCGGTTCAAGTTCAGCGTCTTCGTCAAGAACCACTTCAACCAGACGGAAGGAGCATCCGGTCCCCCGTCCTTCTCAAAAGAACCTCTCAAACAACCTCTGCTGAACAACACCAAGAAGAACGACATCGACAGAATGGTAGGTGATTATCTAAAGAATGGTAGGTGATTATTGACAGAATGGTAGGTGATTATTGACAGAATGGTAGGTGATTATTGACAGAATGGTAGGTGATTATTGACAGAATGGTAGGTGATAAGGTGATTATCGAAAGATTATTAAAACGACCCGGAAGAAAACGACAATGCAAAATAGAGAAACAAATATAATCAAATAAACAAGTAAGTAAGTAGACTTCATCCGCGCGAAAGGCCGCATTTTACTAAAACTGAAAACGAAACAGTTCAAGCGAAACAATATCAACCTTTGTATACGATTTGAAAAAAAACAGCATTTATAAAATGTAAATGCTGCTTTTTCTCTCGCAAATGAAGAAGGATGCTACTTATAATTTTATAAGCAGTGCTCTTAGGCCTACTTCAATACAAAACAACGCGTTGCAAGAAACACAAAACATCACAAGATGATGCTATCTGGCTCACAACACGAGATTACGCTGTCGAGCTCAAAAGAAGACAACGTAGAATACAACAGCAAAACGTTAAAACAATGCCAGAATACAACACTGCCTGTTTCAAGACAACGCAAATCATGTAGGCCTAAAACAGATCAATGCGGAACCAAGATTTATCGATGCATCTGACATGCATCCAGTCAACTATAGCTAACACGCGGTTCCTTAGTGTTGTCATTTGGTTTCAATTGTTTGTTTATTATTATCTTCATTTTGGTCTCAATTGTTTGTTTATTATTGCTTTCATTTTGGTCTCAATTGTTTGTTTATTCGTCAGGCGTCTATTTCCATTTCAACGGCTATCAAGAGATTCTGTAAAGACACGAGTCTTCCAAGCAACGCACCATCCGCCTATGCGGTAAATGCCCCTATTGCAGTATTGTTTCCCTCTTTCTAACCTCCTCCAGTATGGACTCTGTCGTCTTTTGTCTGCCCTGTTGCAATGTTTCAACTACTATTTTTCGCTTTTCCTTTCTTCCTCTTAATAATTTCGGTCTGCTAAGGATGATGATGATGATGATGATGACGGCGGCGGCGGTGGTGGTGATGGTGGTGGTGATGGTGATGACGACGATGACGAAGACGACGACGACGTCGGTAATAATGTAGTTGTAATTGTTACAAAAAAATTGCATAGCACCTCTTCAAGAGCACAAAATCCGAAGCGACCTCTGCTCTTGCCTAGATGATGCTTCTTATGTTTTTGAGACAAGTAAGTTCATCAACAATCACGTGATGCTCAGGTGATGATGGTGATTGTGGTGATGGCGATGACGATGAGTTACATAAAAGGCGCTATATTAAGTGATTTTGATACACCATCACATGAATAGTGTTATCTGATGTTTACTCCCTCAGAATGGAACATCCGTCATGTCGGTTGTCTTCAGCACCCTGGACCATCTCAACCGGCGCCTCCATAGATCTCCCTCCTCTTCCTCTTCATCCTCCGCCGTCTCTTCCGCTTCCACTGGAAGGCCCTCGACATCAGGACCAAGCAACCCGGACTCAGCAGATGTATTAAGAATACTGGTTCCATCTTACTAGCATATTATAACGTGGTCTTAGAGACGCTAGTTCCATGTTGGTAGAGTATATCGATGGTTCTCATCCTTTTTCACAGAAAGGCACCCTTACCGAAAGTCATTCAGTCAAATGGCATCTGGCATTATTTTAATTTGTTTTCTTCCGATTAATTCTCTATTTCAACGACAAGCAACATTCCTTGTATTCACCCCAGTGTTGCGACTATATCTACATTAAAGTTCTGAAAAATAGTTATATGCCTATGTCAGTAGTAATAATATAATTCACCTGTTTTATAAAGAACTTGGTATATCCATCTGATTGAATTCTGGTTGATACATTTATATAGCGCTTGACGAGGAAACTTTCTAAACGGTAGTTAACATGTGTGTCTAGTGGGATACGAAAATTTCGCCCCCGGAAGAATCGCCCCCAGAAGATTCGCCCCGACATTTCGCCTCCGGGAAGATTCGCCACCCGCTTCTAGTCTTAGTTACATTTTCATCATAGATCCCGCTTCTATAGTCTTCCGGGGGCGAAACTTCCGGGGGGCGAAATGTCGGGGGCGAATCTTCCGGGGGCGAATCTTCCGGGGGCGATAAAGTCCTAGAACCGTGTCTAGTATACTCAATCAAAGCAAATTTCAAACGGCTGGTAATAATTTTATTCAGTTAGATGAATTAATTTCTAAAAGTTTCGGATACATTCTTGCCCTTTTGTACCAACGTGTTAAGAAACAGACGAAGAAGTATTCTCTACGAAAGCTGTTTCGATCGAAGTCTTCCAAGTCCAACGACGGAAGTCCAGCTGATGCTCCGACGCAGGGTCTTGCTAGATCGACATCGAGAAGCAACAGTTCCGGAGACGCAGATGCTGCCGGCCTTGGAGATCCTGGGACGATGATCGCCACTGTTCCAACGGCTGACCTTGACCTCGTCCAGTATATCGTAGGTCATGGCATACTACGCAGAGATCTCAGGTCAGTAGTAGTCATTATATATACATTTATATGTATGTATGTTTGTCTGTGTGTATGTATGTATACATACTATACATACTTGCATATGGTAGGTGATAATTGACATAATTGAAGGTGATAATTTAGTGGCAGAATGGTGTGTGATTATCGATAGAATGGTAGATGATTATTAATAGAATGGTAGATGATTTTCAATAGAATGGTATGTGATTATTAATAGAATAATGTGATTATTAATAGAATGATATGTGATTATTAACAGGTAGATGATTATTGACAGATTGGTATGTGGCACGGTAACCGATTGGTTAGGGTGGCCCGGTTTGTTAATGCGGAGATAAAGAGTTCGAACTCTCCACCCGTCAATGATTAGATTACGTCCGTGATTAGATTACATTGTTGATTAGGGACGAAATTGTCTGCCAACTGTGTTGCCAAGTAACGAAGAATCCGTCTGTGGAGAGCACGAAACAAGGATGGATGCTTCACGTCCTCTGCGCCTGCTGCTTCATGCCATCCGAAGGGGTAACGATTCACCCGATCTTATCTAATCTCATCTAAGCTAATATGATCTAATCTGACCTGATCTAATCTAATCCAGGCTATTATAGTCTTATGCATTCAGTGTAGACTTAATACTACGTCGTTTCTGATGAACAAAGGCATCATTCAATGTCAGCCAAATTTGCAGAATACTATTGCTAAAGGTTATTTATGTGTTTACCGACATGTATGTTGGCCTAATACGTATGTGCGTGTGGGAATAATGTATGTGTGCGGCTATAGATGTATGCGTTAATGTATTGTATGCATGGACGTATGATGCATGCATGTATGTATGTATGTATGTATGTATGTATGTATGTATGTATGTATGTATGTATGTATGTATGTATGTATGTATGTATGTATGTATGTATGTATGTATGTATGTACTTACGTACGTACGTACGTACGTACGTACGTATGCATGCATGCATCTGTGTATGTATGTATGTATGTATGTATGTATGTATGTAAACATGTATGTATGCATGTATGTATGTATGTATGTATTTATGTAGGCATGTATGTATGTATGCATGTATCTATGTACCTATGCATGTGTGTATGTATGAATGTATGTACGTATTCTCCGCATTACAAGCCGGGCCACTCTAAGCAATCGGTTACGGTGCCTCACTTACATACAGGCACGCAAGCATGTTGCATGTTGCAAGTATGTACTGTATGCATGTATGTATACTATGTATGTATGTATGTATGTATGTATGTATGTATGTATGTATGTATGTATGTATGTATGTATGTATGTATGTATGTATGTATGTATGTATGTATGTATACTATGTATGTATGTATGTATGTATGTATACTATGTATGTATGTATGTATGTATGTATGTATGTATACTATGTATGTATGTATGCATGCGACGTCCCTGTTCTGCTGTGTATAAGAGTTGGCTAAGCGACGAGACGTCGCTCGTAGGACACACTAAGCGCTCATCACCTAAGTCCCTCTATGTTGCCAGTGGAGCTATGCATGACCTCAAGTTCCACTATTCCTACCAATGTCGTTTTGAGATGATTGTCGTTGAATGGATGTTTGTCTTCGATTGCAGTTGCTCAAGTTCTACTTTTCCTTTCTGAACGACGTCTCGGCCGAGTACAAAGAATACGCCGCATTTGCGAAGAGGATGCTACACAGGACAGGCGCCTGTGGACTGCGATACCATCCGCCAACGTGGCTCGAATACCAGGTAAACGTGGTAATACCAGGTAGACTATATGGCAGGCCTAGATATGGGGTTTTATAGAGAATACTGAGGCCTATGAGGCCCAGTACCTGGCAGCCAAGATGTAGGATGTGACCTGCCAAGGGACACGGTACGCCCAGATATGAGGCATACAACTACGTTATAAACATTATACAATACAATACAACTGTAGTTTGATGATGCCCTCCTTAAAAGTGCATAAGTGCACATTGAAGTCGAGGAAATATAAAGATCCAAAGGTGGGCTACAAAGCATGCCGCGGCTGGGGAGACATCCAGAGATGTTATCGTCCCAAGCTATCGGTAGCGCTCGGGTACATGGCATGTCCAGAATTCTGGCCTGTTACTTCTGCATGGGTTATGATTTGTCTGTTTCGAATGTTCAGGCGACGAAGATACGTAAGCACATAATGCTTCCGGTTTCATTACCCAACGGACGATCTGTGTCGATCGAATGTGACTCCGCCATGACAGCCTCCGAAATGTGTCACAAGATCTCAACAGCCGTCAACCTCCGTGATCAGTTCGGATTCGCCATCTACATCGTCATCCTGGACAAGGTATACCAACTTCCATAGCGCCAAGGTATCCATGCGTGCAAGTATACATGCATGCTTGAATGAGTGTATGCGTAAAATTATGTACAGTATGCTTGTAGGCCATAGTTATGGACATAGGCGTTGGATATTATGCCTTTGAAGTACTTCACAGAAGAACTGAAGACCATCACAAAGTGCTGAATTATAGGCCTACAAGTTGTTAAAGTTATAATAATGATAGGCATTATAATAAGCATAATTGTAATTATAATTATAGTAATAATAATAGTAATAATAATAATAGGAAGAAGAGCAAGAAGAAGAGCAACAACAATAACAACAATAATAACAATAATAATAAACAGCAACAACAAAGGCAGCACTAACAACAATAGCAACAACTGCAATAGCAACACTAATAATAACAACAACAACAACACTAATGACAACAACTACAACCGTGTGTTTTGCGTGCGCCTGAAGGTATCATCTCTTGGCAACGGTTCTGATCACGTGATGGATGCGATTGCTGAATGCGAGCAGCTGATGCGTTGCCACGGGAAACGCGAAGAGGATTCTCCATGGCAACTGTTCTTCCGGAAGGAGCTCTTCACTCCTTGGCACGACGCAGAGAACGATCCAGTGGCAACGGAACTCATCTATCAACAGATCGTACAATCAGTCCTTGCAGAGGAATATCGTCTGCGATCAGTTAGTCGCTCTCTCTGTTTATCGTCTGTCTGTATTTGTCTGTCTGTCTCTGTCTCTGTCTGTCTCTGTCTCTGTCTCTGTCTGTCTCTGTCTGTCTCTGTCTCTCGCTCTCTCTCTCTCTCTCTCTCTCTCTCTCTCTCTCTCTCTCTCTCTCTCTCTCTCTCTCTCTCTCTCTCTCTCTCTCTCTCTCTCTCGGTATCTCTCTCTGTACGTCTCTCTCTCTGTCTCTCTATCTGGCTCTGTCTCTATCTCTCACGTTCTCTCTGACTGTCTCTGTCTGTCTGTCTGTCTCTTTCTCTCTCTGTCTCTCTCTCCTTGTCTCTGTCTCTCTTTCTCTCTCCCTGTCTCTCTGTCTCTATCTGTCTCTGTCTCTGTCTCACTGTCTGTCTGTCTGTCTGTCTGTCTGTCTGTCTGTCTGTCTGTCTGTCTGTCTGTATGTCTGTCTGTCTGTCTGTCTGTCTGTCTGTCTGTCTGTCTGTCTGTCTGTCTGTCTGTCTGTCTCGACAATAGTCTCAGGCAGTGAATAGTCTTGGGCATTATCAAAGTCTTAGTCAGTCAGTCACTCAACCAGTCAGTCAGTCAGTCGGTCAGCCAGCCAATCTGCTATCCAGTCAGTGAGCCAGTCAACCAGTTGGTCAGTCGATTTGATGGTTGGTTGACAGGAGGAGGAAGTCGTTCGTTTTGTTGCCCGTCGGTGGTACATCGAGGAAGGACAGGAGTTGGTTCCTGGTCGACTCCAGTCGAAGCTTCACGAGTTCCTTCCGAGGAGTCTGCTGTCGAAGACGAACCAGTCCCGCGATGGATGGATTCAAGCGACCGTAGCATCCTTCAACGAACTGGGATTCAGCAGCGGAAAGAAGTCCAAAGATGAAGTAGGAAGAATTCTTTTACAGACCCTATGAGCGTCGTTAAGATCCTTAGGGATCTCCGTGGGATCTGTCTGTAATGTGGTTCTGCTTAACTTTAACACTACCATCGATTAATGCTTTCTCAATTACGAAATTGGCGCTACATAATTATCTAGATTAGATGAGACTAGATTAAGCGCTTTTAATCGTTTTTAATTGTTTTAATTTTTAATTTAAATCTTGCGCATAGCCAACCGCAACAAACTGAAGTGGTTAACATTCGTTGTGACAGGTGAAAGTAAGTAAGTAAGTAAGTAAGTAAGTAAGTAAGTAAGTAAGTAAGTAAGTAAGTAAGTAAGTAAGTAAGTAAGTATATTCTTTATTTTTACCGGTTGCAAACCGAACTCCGGTGTACATAGGTCGACGGTCAGTATGTGTTGTGACAGGTGAAAGGTCGATGGTAAATATGTGTTGTGACAGGTTAAAGGTCTGATCGTGGACACGGCTCAGCGCAAGTGGCCTCTACAGTTTTCGGCTTTGTTCGAGGCGTATAGAGTGGGAGGACCTCCTCTCATCCGCAACGAAATCGTCTTCGCAGTCAACTGCAGAGGAGTCTTCTTCCTCGATGAACCATATCGCATACTCTTGGGTCTGCACTACTACGAAGTAGTCGATGTCATCTACAACAGGTCAGAGGGCGTTTTGTATGGGCGAAAGTCACCCCTCTGGTTCAGACCCCTCCTATACTGTGGGTAGATGACTTCACTCATACTGACTCGATTAATAAGAGGGCGTTTTGTACAGGCCACCACACTGGTTCAGACCCCTCCGAGATTTCACTCACATGATTTGATTTCTGCCGATGGTCATTCCTCTCCAACTTGTCCTTCCTGCCCAAAGGTTCCTCGTCCAACTGCCCCGGATCACATATTGCAACTTGGTAGAGTATAAAGGCGTCGAATATGATTGCAGCAGCCAGCCTGCGTCTGGGCATTTTCACATCTTCTGTTGCTGATGAAGGTGATTATGATGAATGTGATGACAATAATGAATATGAGAAACATCATGAATTTGATGATGACTAAAGCGATTACAACGACGACGACGGTTATGATGGTGACGATAATGACAATGATAATAGTGATATTGGTGATGACGATGATGACGACGATGATGATGATGATGATGATAATTATTATTATTATCATCATCATCATCATCATCATCTTTGTTATTATGACGACGATGATGATGATGATGATAATGATGATGAGTAGAGGATGGGTAGAAGAGTGATGGCCTCGTGAGATGACCTTGGGTTGATCTGGGGTTTGTGTTTTTGGATGGGTGGATGATGTAGGAGGACGAGGGAAAAGGGACCGACCTTCAGCGTCCTAACAATCAAGGGAGATGAGTTCATCTTCGTCAGTCCCAACGCAGAGACGGTTGCTAAGCTCCTCGGCGCCTTCCTCGATGGACTCCGACGCAGGTCACGATGGGCAGTCTCCATCCAGGAATTCATCCTACAAGGTCAGGCTCTGTCTCTCTGTCTGTCTCTCTCTGTATGTCTCTCTCTCTCTTTCTGTGTGTCTATTTCTCTCTGTGTGTCTCTCTCTATCTCTCTCTGTTTCTCTCTGTCTCTATCTCTGTCTTTTTGTCTCTCTCTCTCTGTCTGTCTCGGCCTTCCTCATTCTTTCAGTCCATCTTTCACCCTTCCCTTTTCCCTCCCCATTCCCGCCTCCCACCTTCTATTATTCCTTCTTTCGATCTTTTACCATTATTTTCTTTCATTGGTTCTTGTTTTGTTTTTTCCTTCGTTTTCCCTTTTATCTCTTTTCATTCTTTTTTCATTCTTTTCATCCGTCCTCTCTGTTTTCCTTCTGCCCTTTCCAATTCTCTTTATTGTAGCATTCTCTCATTAATTCCTTTATTTCCTTCTATCATTCCTAGTTTTCTTTATTATATCATTTCTTTGTTCTTTCCTTGCTTCAATCCTTCTCTCTAATTGCTTTCTTCATTCATTTCTTCCTTCCGCTGCTATCTTTTTTCCATCATTCCTTCCTTTCTGTATTTCCATTTTGTTTCTCACTTTACTACATTCCATCCTTCGACTATTCGTTGCTTTATATCTCCCTCATTGCTTCAGAAAATTCCATCCATCCACTCATCCTTCCATCCATCCATCCATCTATCCATCCATCCATCCATCGATCAATCCATCCATCCATCCTTTCATACGTGCATCCATCCATCCATTCACCCTTCCATCCATCCATCCATCCATCCGTCCATCCATCATCCATCCATCCAACCTTCCATCCAACCTTCCATCCATCCATCAGTTCATCCATCCATCCATCCATCCATCAGTTCATCCATCCATCCTTCCTTCATTCCTTCCTTCCATCCATCAATCCATCCTTACTGTCCACTGCTTCCTTTTAAAGAAAACTTCAAAATGTAATGGTCACACATAGATACATATAGGTTATTTGGTCAAAGAAATACCTGTGCCAGTGGCGTTCAGCCAAGCGTGACCACTGAGTTTCTGCTATGCATGGTAGATCACACGACGCAGGTGGAGAAGGGAGGCGCCATGTTCCGCATCGCTCAGGGTGATGTGCTGGAGCTGTTGGATGAGACTAAGCAACATCAACTGAAGGAAGACTGGATGTACGGAAGATGCGAACGGACCGGACAGACTGGAGCATTTCCCTTCGACTGCGTCTACATCTTTCCAACATGCGAGAAACCACCGGCCGAGTTTCTCGTAAGCCCCGTTTTAATAATTATTGGGGCTGCCGTAGGCCTATGTATCTATGCGTGTATGTATGCGTGTATTTGTGTATGCATGAATGTATGTATATGTGTATGCATGTATGTGTTAAATACTGTTTATGTGTGTATGCATGCATGCATGTGTGCATGCATGTGTGTATGTATATATTTATTTATGCATGTATGTTTGTGTCGGTATGCAAGTATTTATGCATGTATGTATGTGTCGGTATACCTCCCACAAGTACAACAGAAAAACTAGGCCCAAAGAGACCGAGGCCAGGGCAAATGGCTCTCCCCTTTCCTCAAATGACCCTCGCTGTCCCTCAGGTGACCCTCCATGTCACTGTGCCATCCATTTCCCTTAGGTTGCTCTCTCTGTCTTTCTGTTTATGAGCATCATCTTCGCCACGGGCATCGTCATTATCATCGTTACCTTCAATCATATTCATTATATATAATATTTTTCTCTATATATGTGTGTGTATATATAGCTATATATATGTATATCTTTTAACGAATATCTATAATTATGACTTTTATCTAGGCCATGTTTAAGGTCATGAGCAGCGCTGACGTGAGCACGTTGCCAAGGAAACGAGGAGCCGTTGTTCTTGCCAATGAGACGATTGGTCGACATGGAGGTCACGGGACACACTCCGCCATCTAGTGACATCATCACAAGACGACGACGACGATTATCATACTTACTCACTTGCTTGGCATAATTAAAGATTTTGCGAGGACGACATATCAGGACCACGTGCACAGCTGGAGAAAGTTAAAATTTGACTGAGTAGCTATGCCCTGATTGGTGTTCTCCTTAGACTAATGTGCTTTATCTGGCTAATGTGTTGTTAAGTTGGGCGGACTGAAAATTTAAAGTCGACATCAAGTACGGTATATCCAATGGCTTCACGTTGCCTATCAAAGACACTGTAGATTGGTTAGAGCGGTCGACTTGTAACGCGGAGATTACGGGTTTGAGTTCCCTTGGTGACGGTTACTGTGTAGGGACATCGCGCAAGTCTTTCTCTCACAAGATTTAGATTTACTTACCTTGCGCGCGTAATAAATGAAGTGTGGCGATGATGATAATGATGATGATGATGATGGTAGTAATAATATAAATAATATTAATAATTAGTAATTAGTAATAGTAATAATAATAATTAGTAATTAGTAGTGGTAGTGATAGTAGTGGTAGTAGTAGTAGGCCTAGTCTACTGTTGTTGTTGTAATAATAACAACAACGGTACTAGTGACAGTAGTAATAATAATAATAATAATAATAATTATTATTATTATTATTATTATTATTATTATTATTAGTAGTAGTAGTAGTAGTAGTAGTAGTAGTAGTAGTAGTAGTAGTAGTAGTAGTAGTAGTAGTAGTAGTAGTAGTAGTAGTAGTAGTAGTAGTAGTAGTGTATTGTTGTTGTTGTTGTTGTTGCAATTATAAATGATAACAATAATATATGCGTTTCATATAAGTTGAGTACGCAGAGATCTTCAAACTATATAATAAACATAGGCCTATTAACAGATTAGGCTAAAGATTCAGATTTGATTTGGTGCACTAGCGATGGAGGTAAGCAACGACTTGCTTAAGGTCTTTCGATTTCATAGGGCAATCCTAATCGCAATCATAAACTTTAAATTATAGAGCACTATTCTAAAGCTAAGCCCAACCAGCTTTATTCACGAGCGCTACGTCATGTCAGAGTGTTTGTCCAGAGATGTCTAGTGGAGATGCAAGTCCGGTTTCCAGAGAGACAAGAGAGAGGAAGTAGATCAGCTGCTAACAGCTGCGAATCCCATATATTCGATGTTTATTCAGATGAACTATATTGCAATATTTCGAAGATTTTAAAATATATTTAGAAAATTGGACTGACAAGACTTTGCTTCAATCAAGACAGTTTGAGACAGATGAATTGTATTATTTTAGATGAATTGAATAAAATATATCACCAGCAGGACGGCCAGTAGGCCTATACTTTGGATTAAAATCAAGACAGTTTGAGTTCATATTTTTGCTGAATATTCGGTAGCTGGTCAACTGAATTAAGCAAAAAACGGTTAATTTAAAACCCTTTAGTTAATTGACTGTAACCCAAAACCCGAATTCTCGCAGAAGGGCATGGTTACTGTTATTGATAAGACAGGCGACTTAAGACCTTTCATGCTTCAGTGATGCATGAAGCCAAGACGAGAAGGGAATGTAACATAACGTACGTGCTTGTATCCTCATTGTACAATGCGACGTGGAATTTCCATAGAGGCCGATCCCTCATTCTAAAACAGCCTTTCGTGCAACCTGCGACATCATGCTGACATGGGCTTCTTGTTCTTCAAGATAAATCTTATTGTGATCATGCATAGGGATAAAGAGAACGACTCTTGAAGTGACGCCCTATAAATACGCACTTACTATTATAATTAGTCTGATATTTCTAATAGCTATAGTGCCTTTGAGGTATCTTTCAAAAGCACGAGTCCGCTGGCTTGATGCTGTAATTCAGACACCAGGAAAAGTAGATTGTCTCCTGTGAAAACTGGTACCCAGATTCAGAAATCGAGCCGACCTCGTAAACGAATCGAGAGATGTCGAAGTGGAAATCTGGGAAGAGATGGTTAGGTCGACTAAGAGTTCTGTCTATCTTCATCCATCGCTCTGTGAGTTCAAACGTGGTCCTGTGTTTCTTCAACTGCTTGAGAAGAACCTTGATCTTCATGCACTTGGCGTTGAACTTAGAAAGACAGGATGCGTGGTTTTGCCGTTTAGACTGTGCGTTAAACCGATAATCTATTTGGAAGACTCTATCAACAACGCTTAATAGATCAGATCAATAGGTATGTCAAGGGGTAAACTGGGGAACAACCTGGAACGCAACAACAGGACACGTGGAACGTCGCAACATGGTTTCTAAAGAGATTGATTACGTAGGACCACGAAACACGTAGGAAGACGCCGACCGGATGATACCAGACTCATGAGACAATGCAGTGTCTGAAGTGTGTAGCGATCGACTGCTGGCCGAATCCTCGGGTAGACTTGCTGCTGATTTGTAAGAAGGCAGAGTAAATGCGGAGGTCGTGGCCAGAGTTTGCTGTTTGGTCGTAGATGGAACTATTGGTTGAAAAGCACTTTGATACTGCGAAGGCTCTGCTTTTGTAGCTACTGGTTGATTTGCAGTTGGCTGTTGTGGTTGCATCATTGTTGAAGGTGTTGGTTGAAAAGCCATTTGGTATTGTGAAGCAGTTGCATTCACGGTTCCTGGTTGTAAATTGATTGGCTGCTGCGGTTGCATCAGTGTTGAAGGTGTTGGTTGAAAAGCCATCTGGTATTGTGAAGCAGTTGTATCTACGGTTCCTGGTTGTAAATTGGCTGGCTGCTGTGGTTGCATCATTGTTGAAGGTGTTGGTTGAAAAGCCATTTGGTATTGTGAAGCAGTTGCATTCATGGTTCCTAGTTGTAAATTGGCTGGCTGCTGTGGTTGCATCAGTGTTGAGGGTGTTGGTTGAAAAGCCATCTGGTATTGTGAAGCAGTTGTATCTACGGTTCCTGGTTGTAAATTGGCTGGCTGCTGTGGTTGCATCATTGTTGAAGGTGTTGGTTGAAAAGCCATCTGGTATTGTGAAGCAGTTGCATTCATGGTTCCTGGTTGTAAATTGGCTGGCTGCTGTGGTTGCATCATTGTTGAAGGTGTTGGTTGAAAAGCCATTTGATATTGCGAAGCAGTTACATTTAAATCGATTGACTGTTGTGGTTGCATCGGTGTCGAATATGGCGGTTGCATCGTAGGTGACAGCATTGGTTGGACAGCAGTTGTGTCTTGGGAAAGGATCCAACAGGTTAATGGTGGCACCGTAATTACCTGTCCATCTGGCGCAACAATTGACTGTCCGTTTGGCAGAGCAACGCTCTGTCCCACTGGTCCAGCTGACGATTCGACAAAGGGTGAGAGCGTTTCACTTGGTGGGGCAAATCCTGACCACGGCAGAGGGTATTTCATCGGAAGACCTTGAAACCGATACACACCACCCGGGCACTCTTCGATGCCCAATCCGGTATCAGCGCCTTCATATAGAATGTCGGAATGGTGAACTGACCTGAGGCCGTCATCCGAAGGGGACATCGTCACTGGCTGATACTTTTCAAAATACATGTTCATCAGTCCTGGTTTTGTAGGAACCCCCTTGCGTCTTACAATTCTCCTGGGTTCACGACGCGCCGCCACCTTGGCCATGCGTCTCTTCAACACGAAGCTCGTAAGCGATTCTTGGGAGGTGACTCTAATGAGTCCTCGTCTTCGTTGATGCTCATAAAATGCAGCTTCCGCCGCAATCGTCTTTTTATCGCGCACCTTCGGAGCGTCATCAGTTGGTAACACTATGTCGCCAAGCGCCTTGACGCCTTTTTTCGGCGCTATTCGCCTCCCAAGGCCTTTGCAACAACGCTTTACGCTTCGCCGCTTCTGAAAGCAGAGCAGGAGGATGGCTATGAGAAAGATTACAACGATCATGCAGATGAATATGATGACCGGAACGGGAAAGGTGCGGAGAACTGGATTTAGAGGGATACACTTGGCTGGCGAAATCGTTCCGGTTTCATGCGTCGTACCGTTCAAGGCGCATGGGATGCAATGCAGAACGGCGAAATTAGGCTGATAGAAGTTCGTTGGACATGGGAGGCACGTGCTTGTCGTCTTGTCATAGTAGGTTCCAGGACGACAGGGAAGGCAGATGATCGCCTGGAAAACCTCGTAGCCAAAGTCGCAGTCGGATACGACCTTGTAGCTGAACAGGGAGGCGTCGAAGTGGAACTCTGGAAATTCACGATAGGTCGAGTTGAGTCTTTCCATCTTCATCCAGCGCTCGGTGACGTCCAGCGTCTGGTTGCTCATCAACAGGTTAAGGACGTTGACCTTCATGCATTCAGCGTTGCAGATGGAAAGACTCGCTGCCGTCTCGTCGCTCAGGCGGTGAGTTACGACGAAATTAAACAACACCTCGGGAATTTTGGCTTTGGAGTTGGTCAGGGGCACGCATGAGTGCCTCGAAATGCGGTACTCGTCATGCCTCGCTGGCCAGGCGGCGAACCGCGGCAGGAAGGTTTCCATCCTCTGTTTCATCCGGTCTTCCCTGCAGGTCGGCGTAACATAGCTGAAGGAGATTTCCATCGTCAACGTCGGCATACGGTAGATGATCAGATGATGCAAGTAGTTGATGTTTCCGTGTTTGTCCGGTTGATTAACACGACACGTGTATCTTCCCGTGTCTTCTATCTGGACATCAGTGGCGTGGAGTGCGCGACCGCTCGGACTTGGTCGCAGTCGATTTGAGACCAGTTCTCGGTCCCTATCGTCCAGCCAGACGGTATTGCTGGTCAGGTCCTTATTGGTCGTCTGGTTGGAGCAGGAAATCGTGGCGTCTAGCCCGTGGAAGATAAAGGTCGGGCTGTCAAAGCCAGTGGCCCATACCCCGACAGCCTTCTCAAGGGCCGGGGTCAGTAACGATGCGCCAACCTCCGTATCTGCGTTGACCGAGGACACCAGAGACCAGTGCTCGATCCAGATGAGCCACCAGAAGAAAAGCATTATTCGCGAAACGTATAATCGTATCTTTATTATAAAATCAAATTAAATTGTTTTGTTACTCTATAAACCAAAACGATCTCTTATACTTTACGTCACTGGTGGGTTTCTGAAGTTATTTGTAACGAAACTCTTTCAAAGTTTCCAAACGGGTCGCCTGGTATATCCTAAATAAACGAGCGACAGAAAATTAGAGACTCAGTCTCAACTTCGAACTTATTATGATCGTTCAGTTTAGTTTTGCTATCTCAACAACGCTAAACAGACAGACAGTTTTTTGCAACAGCTTACCGATAAATTTTTAAACTGTTTTTCTGAAGAATTTAACCGAAATAGCTTAATTGTCTTCGACGTCATCGTCGTGGATTGTTTTTACGTCACAGTGAGTTACTATTAGCAACCATCGAGGACGATGTATTGTATCGGAACCTGACGCTCCTATTGCGCTAAGATTTAACCGAAATAGATTCATTGTCACAATAAGTTACTACAGCAACCAATAGCTTCATTGTCTTCAAGGTCATCGCTGTGGATAGATTCTACATCGCAATGAGTTACTATTAGCAACCATCGAGAACAATGTATTGTATCGGAACCTGAAGCTAATTTTAGATTATATATCACGTGATGCAATTGCAATCTGACGTTTATTTTGCGCTACTTTTTACTCTGAAGTTTATACTGCGCTATTTGCTCGATGTAACGTGACGGTAGGACCTAACTGGCGTTCATGCTGTGAACCTACTTCGGATTTAATGTATCGAGACTGGCATTAATAGTTTGACGCAGTTTTAAGTTTATGTTGCGCAATATTTTTTATTACGTAGACTTCAAAACTTGTTATCGGCTATGCGGACGTTGGAGTGACGAACTTATTATTATTAATATTAATAATCAAAATCTCAACGATGACGTGACAATAGCCTTCACTCTGCGCTACGTTAGCCATTTGTTTAAAACGTCATCTATATTGTAAATCTGCGCGAAGCGCTGGCGAGCTGCCAAAAGAATTCTTTTTGGGCGGGGGATAGTCGGAAAATATACAGACATGGAAGTCGGGAAGGAAGCAGGGAAATGGAGTCCGAGAAACTGGAAAACGTTGAACGAGCAGGTCGTCAAACAACTGCCTCCCGTCCAACGGAGCAGATACCTCGCAGTAGGTAACCTTTTATTCCTAGTGTGTAACTAAGCGCATATATAGGCTACATTTACAGATATGCCAAGTCAGCGTTTCGTAGGATTTCGTAAACTTATTGAAGAATTAACCAAACCACATTTCTAACTAGTTTGTTCCTTCATTTACCCGTTCGTTCTTACGGTCGTTCAACCAATCTGTCTCTGTCGGTCTCTTGGTAGGTTCACATGTCTGTCTGTATGTCTGTCTGTTACCTGTCTGTCCACCTGTCTGTCTACCTGTCTATCTACCTGTCTGCATCTCTGTCTGTCTGTTTACCTGTCTGTCTACCTGTTTACCTGTTTGTCTAACTGTCTGTCTACCTGTCTGTCTCTCTTTGTGTCTGTTTACCTGTTTGTCTGTCTGTTTGTCTGTTTGCCTGTCTGACTACCTGTCTGTCTGTCTGTCTGTCTGTCTACCTGTCTGTCTGTCTACCTGTCTGTATGTCTGTCTGTTTGCCTGTCTACCTGTCTGTCTACCTGTCTGCATGTCTGTCTGTCTACATGTCTGCATGTCTGTCTGTCTGTCTGTCTGTCTGTCTGTCTGTATGTATGTATTTATGTATGTACTTATGTCTGGCTGTCTGTCTACCTGTCTGTCTGTCTGTCTGTCTGTCTGTCTGTCTATCTGTCTGTCTGTCTGTCGGTAGATCGATCTGATTGTGTCCTCTGCCCCTATGTGCTCATGTACGGTCGGTTCGCTTCCTCTGTTTGTAGTACGAGGCACCTTCTCGTCAGGTGGCTGATTTCCTGAACGAAATCAAGAAACGACTGATGGAACAGAGGAAGTTTGAAGACAGGTTGATCTCCATTATAGTGTCGCTCATTTCATAAAGGATTTAATAAAGGATATACTTACTTAGTTATTTACGTATCTCTTAACTTAAGCGCCTGTCTAACCGTTTAAATAGAAAGAACTTTTCTTAACACACAATTGAGGGTACAAAACGCTCTGTTAATGCACAGACATTGCGGCTGCAGATGACACTCCAGAGATCCAGTGTTGACTTTTCGGGCAATCTGCCAACTGTGCAATGTGCATAGCTGACCTTTAATGGCGTGGCGGTCATTAAAAACTGGCTAAATCGACGACTTTCACTGAAAAATTAGCAGGATCGAGGTGTTGAGACTATATAAAAAGAAAATTAAAAACGTGTACATAAAAATATGTGTACATCGCAAGTTTACTCGTAAACTCAAGAATTTATAAAGTATATAGGTCTATGACAGACACCAGCACATTCACGAGCGCTGCGTCAAGTCGTAGGGTCTTGTCCTGAGATACCATGAGGAGAATAAAATCCCGTTGTTCGAAGACCGGAGAAAAAAGGAAACAGAGGAACCATTTTACAGTGGAACTATTATTATACGGTGGAACGGAGGAACTATTATACGGTGTACACACTGTGTTGAGGTTGAGAGAAATGTGGAGGAGACTGATTGGAAAGATGATCGAGGGTAAGATTTCTTGAAAGGTGGACTATCTAATTAACAAACAAGCATCAATTGATGACGCTGAGCAATTGTGAGTTAAGGGCTTGCTCAATGTTCCTACATAGGCTCGAACCCGTGCTCTCCGCGTTACAAGTCGAGCGCTCTGACCAATGGGCTGCTGTGTCTCACCTGTGTCCTAAGAATGTTTGCAGAAGTAGCTGCATTTGCCGATTGCTTATAACCTGATCTAATTCTTAAAGGCTGAAGTGCTTGTGTGTCCACCTTTGTTCTTGTGTGTTCATAATTGTTCTTATGTTTTCATCTTTGTTCTTACGCGTTCATCTTTGTTCTTATGCGTTCATCTTTGTTCTTATATTAAACAGCCTCATACCGAAAATAACGAGAGAGGAACGAGAAGACAAACAGAAGTACATCAACATCATGGGTCGTCTCAAGTGAGTATTTCCGATTGACCTTTTAACCCCAGACTTACATTTAAACTCAAACACCCCTCAAAAGACACCATTTCAGTATTCAAATTCCGCTTATAGAACAATTACCCCGGTAAATAACCCCGCATGCAAAAAAATCCGGACAGTAACCCCTATACTGCGAAAGTATAGCGTAATAATAATAATAATAATAATAATAATAATAATAATAATAATAATAATTATTATAATTATTATTATTATTATTATTATTATTATTATGATAACGAGATTATAATTATTATTGTCATCATCGTCGTCGTCGTCGTCATCATCATCATCATCATCATCATCATCATATTGTTATTTTAATTATTGTTTTGTTGTTGTTATTACTATTGTTTAAAATTTTTACTACTACTACTACTACTACTACTACTACTACTACTACTACTACTACTACTACTACTACTACTACTACTACTACTACTACTACTACTACTGCTACTGTTGCTACTATTACTACTACTACTACTACTACTACTACTACTACTACTACTACTACTACTACTACTACTAGGCCTACTACTACTACTACTACTACTACTACTGTTGCTACTACTGATACTACTACTGCTACTACTACTGCTGCTACTCCTCCTGCTGCTGCTGCTGCTGCTGCTGCTGCTATTATGCGAAGATTTATTAAGGTCGAGTTAATATGACAAAATACACCGCGTATATGCCAGATTGCTTGTTATGTCATTTGATCCGAAATAGATTTTAGATTCGTCATATAAATCGTATGTAACTTATACGTGACCTTATTAGCGAGCACATAACAGACATCGGATACGACGCGAAAAATAAAATATGGTATAAAATTGGAGGAGAGAGGAGAAGAAAATAAGCCATCTCATCTGTTTCCCAATTTGCTGCAATATTACCCTGGAAATTTTGCCTGGAAATTATTATTTTCGAGTTCGGCAAAGTGCCTGGCGAAAGTTAATGAGCTTCCTGTGCTGAAAAGACGACTTGTTTTGATGTTATTTTTCGTATGCCAAGGATGATGGCGATGGTAAGACGATGATGATGATGACGACGACGACGACGACGATGATGACGATGATAATGATGATAACAATAAGATGATGATAATGACGACGACGAATATGAGTGTGACGATGATGATGGTTACGTCATTTGTTGAGGAGGAGGAAGATTGCGATGATGATAATAATGATGATGATGACGACGACGAAGACGTTAGTAGTAGTGTGATACCTTATGTTACGTACCACTATTTTAGTTGCTGTAGATGATGAATATGATTATGATGATGATGATTTTATTGTTGTTGATAATGATGACGACGACGATGATGATGATAATAATGATGATTACGACGACGACGATGATGATGATGATGCCATTTGTGTTTCTATCCAGGGCTGCTGAGGCGAGAGATCGCTTGAGACTCCTGCGTCTTCATTACGAAGCCCGTCACGTAAACTGTTTTCCTTCTTCTTCTGCTTCGTGTTCCTCCTCTTCTTACACTTCCTGTTATTATTTATTGTCATTTTATGCCACAGAACCTACGGAACAGGTGTGCAGTTCTCCCGCGAATAACAATGCCTCCTAATTAAAAACAAACCAGGTCTTATTTGGTTCACCGACGACTATGTCTGTATGTTTGAGTATCATGAGTCCATCCATCCATCTGACTTATTAGTATGTCCATCTGTCCGTCTGTCCGTCTGTCTGTGCATGTCTCTGTCTGTCTATGTTTCTGCCTATCTGCCTGTCTCTCTGTCTGTATGTATGTCTAATTGTCTATATGTCGAGTTCTGTCTGTCGAAATGTGTCTGTCTGTCTATCTCTCTGTCTGTTTGTCCATTTGTCTGTCTATTTATTTATCTATCTATCTGTCTGTCTGTCTTTCTGTCTGTCTCTTTGTCGAGATCTGTCTGTCTTCCTGTCTGCATGTATGTATGTATGTATGTATGTATGTATGTATGCATGTATGTATGTATGTATGTATGTATGTATGTATGTATGTATGTATGTATGTATGTATGTATGTATGTATGTATGTATGTATGTATGTATGTATGTCTGTCTGTCTGTCTGTCTGTCTGTCTGTCTGTCTGTCTGTCTGTCTGTCTGTCTGTCTGTCTGTCTGTCTGTCTGTCTGTCTGTCTGTCTGTCTGTCTGTCTGTCTGTCTGTCTGTCTGTCTGTCTGTCTGTCTGAGAACCCGCTGAAGGCGCTCTCTTGAAGGCGGAAAAGTTTATCTGATTTTGATTTCGGAAATCTTAGGCAACACAGACTGAATTGACTACGCAGTTCTATAATAATTCTTATTATAATTACAATAATTATTATTATTATCCGAGGTTAATATAATTCCTGAAAATCACAAAATTACGCTAGGAACTGTTGTTGTTGTTTGCGTTATATCCATTATTATCATTATTATTATTGTTCTTTATATTATTTTTATTATTATTATTATTATTATTATTATTATTATTATTATTATTATTATTATTATTATTATTATTATTATTATCATTATTATTATTATTATTATTATTATTATTATTATTATTATTATTATTATTATTATTATTATTATTATTATTATTATTACAGAGGTTTTATATAGCGCCCCTTCAAGGTTATCTACTCAGAAGCGCTCCCAATCCAACCAAGGTCAAACAAGACAGTATTAAGGCAAGTGTGGAACAGAGAAGAGCAATCGATTGGGGTCAGGCGCAGCGCTACTGGGAGCCCGTTCCAAGTCTCTGGGCCAGAAACAGAGAAGGCATCATCGTCGTCATAATCATAATTATCATCATCGTCGTCGTCGTCGTAGTAGTAGTAGTAGTCGCCGTTGTCATCATTATCATCATCATCACCATTGTTATCACTATTATCGTTTATGTTTTTAATAGTTGTTATTAGTCGTTATTAATTATTCATTCGCGTCATCATGACGCTGGTCGTGACGCTGGTCATGTCATTGTTTTCATGACGGATGTGGCTTTTGCTGTTCATTGTAGGCGCTAACCATCGAGAGACTGGTAACCTTTAAGCCGACGGCGCTGCAGGGCCTGAGACTCGAATGCCTCCTGAAGACACGACCTCTGGAGGATATCAAATTAGCCGACCGGTCGTGCGGAATCGGGGACTTGAAGTCGGATAAAGAAACAGTAATTACTTGTCACAAATCACTGCCTTCCTATCTGTTACATGTGGGGCCTCCCACGGCGTCCCTCCCCCACCCCCGTGGTCGGCAGTTTAGTCCTATCGGGCTTTTGGGCTTAGAGAGAAAATTATTCCTGTCTGGGAGGATGTACCGTTTCGAATGACGGTGTTTTCGTTGTTCGCGCGTCGCTGGACGAAGAAGAATTCATCACAGCGATACGAGATTAGTGGTTGGGGTAGAACGATTCCTGCTTGTCTTTTGCAGACATACACACACATACATGAACACATATACACAGAGGAGTTATACATATATGTATGTATATATATATATATATATATATATATATATATATATATATATATATATATATATATATATATATATATATATATATATATATATATATATATATATATATATAGGCAGTTATGAGGACGATCCCAAAAATTCGGAGTTAGCTGTCTTGGCTTCACCTTTTAAAGATATTTAAACCAGTTTCTTCTCATAAGGTCACCGATCTGACCTTAATTCACAAGTTGCTTGCGGATTCCCTCTAAAATGTCCAGTTTAAGCTGTTTTCTTTTACCTACAATGATTACTGGAATATCTGCTGGAAATGACTGAAGCTGTGTATTAGTGGTTGCACGCGAAGCCGCAAGAGTCGTGTGAATAAAGGTCAGGTTGTCGGCCTTATGAGAAAAACTGGTTTAGATATATTTTTAAAATGAAGCTATGATAGCTAACCCTGAATTGGTCGAATCGTAATCGTAACTGCATAAGACCTACATATATAGCGACTCTACATGTATGTATGTATGTATGTGCGCATGTACATGTATGTACGTCTATATAATTATATAACTGAGCTCCTTGGCAAACCACTTGTTCTTCTTGACTTGTCTGCTGCTTTTGAGGCTGTGGACCATTCTCTTCCTTCCTTTCCATTGTCTCCAGCCATGATTTGGTGTCTCTGGTCCTGGAATAAATTGTACCCATCTTAGTCCACGCTCTCAGTCGGTATAATTCATCTAAATGCTTTGTTTACGTGTGATGCTCTGCAATGTTACGTGCTTGGACCTATCTTGTTGACATTATACATCACGCTACTGGGAGCCCTGCTTTAAGATCAGTCGCTGGGGTATCATTTCTAAGCTGACGATACCAAAATCAATGTTTTACTTAACAGATTGTCCTGCAGATGTTGTCCGCTGCCCTTTAGGACGTGCAGTCTTGATTGACGGCCAATAAACTCCCCTTAATCCTTTTAAATTGAATTGCTACTTGATTGATTGATTGATTGATTGATTGATTGATTGATTGATTGATTGATTGATTGATTGATTGATTGATTGATTGATTGATTGATTGATTGATTGATTGATTGATTGATTGATTGATTGATTGATTGATTGATTGATTGATTGATTGATTGATTGATTGATTGATTGATTGATTGATTGATTGATTGATTGATTGATTGATTGATTGATTGATTGATTGATTGATTGATTGATTGATTGATTGATTGATTGATTGATTGATTGATTGATTGATTGATTGATTGATTGATTGATTGATTGATTGATTGATTGATTGATTGATTGATTGATTGATTGATTGATTGATTGATTATTCTTTTATTCTCATCGCACGTTGACACACCGCAACATGAAGAAAAATATAGGCCTATGGGGCTCGTAGTTTTAGCTGAACTCAACCAACACGCACACAGCACTTAAGATCAGTCCGTAACCATTATTACTCTAACTTATCATTATTCAACCATGTCCTCTGAGCGTCTTTCTCTTGTTTTACCAAAGTCTAGAACTGTGAACGAGCTTTTCAGTTTACTGGACCTAGATTTTAAACTCTCTCCGTTTGTCTGTTCGCTCTGCACATTCTTTACTTTTTGAGACTTTGTAGCTACCCTAGGCGACCTCTCGGATTTATTGGACTGATTTTCCTGTTATTGACCTGACTTGGTTTTGGTGCCTGTGCTTTAGACACCGGCGTGAAAGAAATGACAAATTAGTAAGAAAAAGGATTGCACAAATTACTACTAATATATGTAAATGTTTAAGTGAATGTATTATGTAAGTATGCATAAAGACACCAAAGTACTTCTGAAAGAGTTGCACACATTGCAAACTAAACAGCTGCGTTTAAAAGTAGTTGTGAAGACTTAATTAGCAGTTCGTTTTATCCATCCACATCTATCATGGCGTGTCTGTTCGATTGGCTTTGTTTGACACAGAGAAGACGAATTGAAGACTTGATGAAAGAATGCAACGTCAGTTCCCTGGCGAGGACTTAGGAGGAGGAGGAAGAGGTAGAGGAGGAGGGGATGACTCTGTCCGTCCGATCCTATATCCGTCCATCCCCCTCATCATCTAGCCAAACTAATTAACTATCAAGTGGCACGTGACTGTCAACTCAACTCCGTTGGGGATTCTTGTTCCACTTGCAATCCATGAATCTGATTATGATGATGATGATGTTATGCGACTTGTTTAACGCTATCTCTACCATATATAACCGTCTGCATGTATTTTTAAGTATTTATGTATGTATGTGTGTTTATCTGTATGTATGCATGCATGTTTATGTATGTATGCATGCATGTATGTATATTATGTATCCATGTATGTCTGTATATATATATTATGTATGTATGTATGTATGTATGTTTGTATGTATACATATATGTATGTATGTAGTATGTGTGCATGTATGTAAAATGATGCCTTCTCCTCTTGATACCCTTTTCCTTTTCATCATCTTGCTGTTTAATCTTCTTATGCTTGCTATTGTTTCCTGTTTCTTCTCTGTCTGTCTGTCTGTCTGTCTGCCTGCCTGTCTGTCTGTCTGTCTGTCTGTCTGTCTGTCTGTCTGTCTCTGTCTTTCTCCACCTTATTATGATCTTCGTATTGACATTGTTCGTTCTGGTAACTGTTATTTGTAAGTAGTTTCTCTAGGCAGAGACCTTTAATCATGTGCGCTTGCCTTATATATATCTGTGTGTGTCCGCGTGTGTGTGTTGGGTGTGTGTGTGTGTGTGTGTGTGTGTAGGTGTGTGTGTGTGTGTGTGTGTGTGTGTGTGTGTGTGTGTGTGTGTGTGTGTGTGTGTGTGTGTGTAGGTGTGTGTGTGTGTGTGTGTGTGTGTGTGTGTGTGTGTGTGTGTGTGTGTGTGTAGGTGTGTGTGTATGTGTGTGCGTGTGCACGCGCTACAAAACACCCCACCATTACAATAGGGCTATTTAATTCGCACATAAATATACAGAATCTTATACATGTTTTCTACAAGGAAATACGATCATTTGATATATAGCGATTTTTTTCATCTTGTACGGCGTCATTTCGTTTGATATGCTTGTGTGTGCGAATAATTGAAAATTATTTATCGTCACCTGGAGCTCGGCCTTTGCTCTGATTCTCTTTGTAATCAGATGTACTTGGTGGCCGCGGGCTTTTGATTATGGTCGAGATCAGATTGATCAATTTTGTTTTCATCGCTTTTTTAAACGTGCACTTGAACCAATCGTGTAATGAAACCGATCTATGGTATTAGCCGGTCTCTGCATCAGAGGCGTAGCTAGGGGGGGAGCAGGGGGAGCGGCCGCTCCCCCTGAGACCATTTTCCAAGATGTGGGGCCTTTTCACAGTTTATTCCAATTGTTCAAAAATTATTTATTCCAATCGTTCGAAAGACATAGGCCCTAATTTGTTTTCTGGAACTCTAGAAAGTAGGCCTATCTACACATTTTTTGCTGCCAGTTTACTTCGTCTTTCAATATTGAAAGTAAACATTGCAATCGTATTGAATCTTTCACGTTAGCTCTAAAACACTTTGCGATACCAGATGGGCATTCAGGATCTTGCAGAATTTATCTTCACTAATAGTTACCCCTCATAGAATCGTGGATGGTGAGATTAACAGCTGCACTACGAAACAGTTGGCTGTAGGCTAACAATTCTTAGTTCTTCTAATAATCTGGAAAAAAGTGCTAGAGAAGGCTTTCAGTTTATCCAAATATTTACAGAGAAGTAGCATTGATTTGATAACAGCTTTTCATTTGATTCAACTATTTGAAAACGAGGTATTAAAAACATGCGAGAAAATGATCGATTTTAAATCTAAGTTTGAACATAGGCCTACTGAGAAAGTGAGAATGAAGCAACTGAGCTGGCTAAAAAATGTGATATTATTATTGCCTATAAGCAACATATATTCTTCGAAAAAAAGATTTTCCATGAGGTAATGTCAGTGGATGATGGAATTTTTTTATTCCGAATATTTCTATAGCGCCTCTCGAAGTCAACTACTACTCAGAGGCGCTCCCGAATACAGCATTTGATACAGTGTTTGGAATTTTCACGCCGAGGCCCCACGAGCAATTGCGAGTGAAGGACTTGCCCAAGGTCCGTACGCAGCGGCTAGAGTGGGATTCGAACCTGCAACCCTCAGGTCACAAGGCGCCGAACTTACCACTGAGCCACCACGCCACACAATATCTGAATCATGGTTGAAACATAACTAGTGTTACTAGATTGTGTCATAAATCTTGTCTTGACTATTGTTCCTCACTCTACTATGGCCTACCTTCTAGTCGTTTGGTGTGCCTCATCGAGTGCAACGCTCTGCGGCGCGCCCTATTGGTCGAATACCAAAATTTGGCCAGGTCTTCGGTTATGCTGGAGGTCCTGCATTGGCTCCAGCCAACTGTCAGCCAGCGTGTAGGCCTAGTATAATAAAGGTTGTTTCTCTGGTCTGGAGGTGCTTGCTGGGACGCGCTCCAGCTTATCTGCATGTCCTTTGCCGCCCCATGCTGGGAGTTCAGGGTATACTCGCCACCTCCGATCTTCGGGCAAAGGGGTAGAGATTAATTGTGCCTTTTGCCCGCACAGCCACCATGCAGAACCGTGTTTTTCAGTGGTGGGCCTGACGGCATGGAACGGGCTCCCCCGGGATCTGAGCCTGTTCCTCAGAACTCCCTCTGATACGTTCTAACTCGATTGAAACTGTCTAGATTAGGGCCTACGATCGAAAGACAGTTTGCTAGCGAAATAGATTATGACGAAGTAATCGATAACTTTGCTAAAATGAAGTCTAGACGAAAAAGGCTGGTGTAATTGGTTTGTGTTCAGGGGCGCCCGCAGGCTTAAAAACATTGGACGCACACCCCAAAAAATTGGAAGCACACCCCTCCTTCCCGTTGCTCGTAGTCATACACTGAAAATGACTCGGAGTGACTCATAAAAGTACAGTATATAACATTTGCATATGATACCATGTGATATTATAGGGCCTACATACTGTATGGTAAATCAAAATTAACACAGTAAAATTTAAAAAATATCGACGCAATGCCTATGCCTTGTGTGGATTTGATTTCGTGGGTGGACGCACGTGCATCCAGTACGTCCGCCTGCGGGCGCCCCTGTTTGTGTTTGTGTTGTTATATTAAGCTTATATAATTTATGCGCCTCTGTGTTAGAGATCATGCGGACCGCGGTTCGCTTCCCGAAGGTGGCTTATTTCAGAGATTTAAATCTCGGGCTAGCACGGTCCCAACACGGGGACCTTAAATGGCGTGGCACCCATTCAAACCGGGCAAGCGGTGGTGAAGGATCTCACCCGATCAATTCTTTGAAAAATGAGCAGGGTCTAGGCCATATACGGCAGCTATAGAAAATCGCGTACATTTACTCATTTACTATACATATTGCTTTTGCAACCTTTTAAGTGTTTCGGTGTTTCTATTTAAAATACGAAACTAAATACGTATAATCATAATGAATGTAATTAATTGAAATTATTTATTTCGGTAGTTGGGGCCTTTTTTATGTGCTCGCTCCCCCTGGTGTTAAAACCTGGCTACGCCACTGCTCTGCATGTCATTGGTTTCCATGTGGTATTGATCATTTCCAAATCATTTCTAAAACAGGCTGTGTTGCTACTTGTCTCCGATGCAGTTCTTTCTCTATCTTGCTTTTTTGATTATTTAAATGGTGAATTGCCGTAATGAAGTCATTAAATTATATGACCATAAGTCATTAAATAATATCCTTCCCTCCTTTTCTTATCCTTCCTTCCTTCCTCCTTTCTTATACTTCCTTCTTTCTTTTCTTCTTATTTCTTTTCTTATCCTTCCTTCCTTCCTTATTTTTCTTATCCTTCTTTCTTTTCGTTTTTTCTTATCCTTCCTTCCTTATTTTTCTTATCCTCTTTCTTTTCTTATCCTTCCTTCCTTCCTCCTTTTTTTATTCCTCCTTCTTTCTTTATTTTCTTCTTATTTCTTTTCTTATCCTTCCTTCCTTCCTTATTTTTCTTATCCTTCTTTCTTTTCTTCTTTTCTTATCCTTCCTTATTTTTCTTATCCTCCTTCTTTTCTGATCCTTTCTTCCTTATTTTTCTTATTCTTCTTTCTTTTCTTCTCCTTCCTTATTTCTTTATTCTCCTTCCTTCCTTCCTTCCTTCCTTCTTCCTTCCTGCTTCATCTCCCGTATTTTCTTCCAATCACTCTTCTCTTCCTTCTTTCATTTCCTCCATCGATCCTTCCTCCATCTCTCTTCCTCTCTCGCAACCCGCTTCCTTCCATTCCATTTCCTAACTCACTTTGTCGCGCATTTCTTCCTTCCACCACTACCCTCCACTCCCACCTCCCACCCCTCCAGGCTCTCGCTCCAACCAACCAACTGAATGCATCACTCAAGTTTCAATGTGGCAATTTCCTCCAAGGCCTCGTCCACTTCACCATCTGGCACACGCAATCGTCCTCTGCATAAAGATCAAACACTCGACAGACGAGAATACACACGCAGAGCCCTAATATCGCTCACGCTATCACGCAATTACTTTCTTGGCGACTGTCGCTCAAGAAAACACCGGCAATTCCGTCGAGTCGCGGATAAATGCGGGTTCCTGTGGCCAATCCTAAAAGCGAAGCCTCGGATCATCGCAATTATGTTGATTGAACAAGGTTCTGGTTTGGCATAAATTCTTCTCGTCGGCTTATCCGATTCCACTTCTTGTGCAGAGAGAGTTTCCCTCCTTCAAGTCTCCGAATTTGTCACCACTTGTAATTATTACCTTAAATCTCGGGACATTTGTCAGACTTTTAACATCATATAGGTTACCGTAGAGTTGTTTTGCTGAGTTGTTTTGTTAATTGAGCGGCGCTATATAAACGATAATGGCGCTGTGGAAGTCATTTGGATTAGACAACTGTTTCACGTGTGCTCTATGGTATAGTGGTTAGAGTGCTGGACTGTCAATCGAGAAGTCGCGGGTTCAAATCCCCGCCAGGCAGAAATTTGGTTCGAGACTTCTGCTCCACCTGCGCTTCCAGTCAACTCAGCCATAATGAGTACACTGACCGCACACTGTCGATGGGAAGATGAGACGGCGAGGGAGAGGACTGGCCATCCGCCCTCATTTGCCGAGGCTAAGAAAAACTGAAGTCGCTAATACTTCATAGTGGGGGATGCCTCTGGGCTAGCTTAAGGGCTGCTATTCTTCTTCATCACTACTCTCCATCTGTCTGGTTGTCCCCTTGCTTCGGGACCAGAGTCCCCTCAGCCACAAAGTCTTCATATTTCTCTGACTATCGCATCTATTGTTTGATTTCTTCTTTGTTCTGTTTCTGCTATTGTAATAAAATGCGTCTTGCATAGTATTGTTATATTGTTATATACCGTTTCGTATCGTTTTTGTATTCTAATACAGCATGTTGTATTATAGTGTTGTATTGTATTTCACTGTGCTATTCTATATCGAACTGTATTATGTGCTGCATAACTTGTAATGTATAATTAATTTGTATTGTATTGTGTATTGTATCGTCTTACGATGTCTTTTCTTTCAATGCATTGATGCGGTTTCTGTGTGGCATCTTCTGATTTCCTCAGGCGCCGGAACTGACACAATGCAGTTGAATGTCGTTTGCATCAACAGGATTAACTGGATCATCAGGTTCAACTGGTTCATCAGCTCAACGCATGATGAAAGGAACCTTTTGTAGCGCCTGAACTTTCGCCGACTTACACAATACGCCGTTCGATGTTGTTGGTCGCCGGGAATAAACATACATACATCTATATATGCATGTATGTATGTATGAATGGATGGATGTATATGTATGCATGTATGGATGGATGTATATGTATGTGTGTATGTATATGTATGTATGTATGTATTTATGTATGTATGTATGTATGTATGTATGTATGTAACTATGTATGTATGTATGTATGTATGTATGTATGTATGTATGTATGTATGTATGTATGTATGTATGTATGTATGTATGTATGTATGTATGTATGTATGTATGTATGTATGTATGCACATGTATATGTGTACATATATATATGTGTATGTATATGTAGGTATGCATGCATGTATATAGTATGTTTGTGGTAAGTATTTATGTGTATATATGTATGTATGTGTCTATTCATGCATGCATGCATGTAGAAATGAATATATGAGTGTGTATATGTATGCACGTATATACCTGCTACGTATGAGATCTCACCTGCAGTGGAGCTACGGTCTTATCTCTTTCTACAGATCAGCTGCAGTGTCTCGTATACTAGACACGCTGACTATTTCAAATTCAGCTTCCATCGTAACTTGAAGACTTGTCCCCGTTGCGTTGTCTTCCACTCCAACATTTTAAAAACAGCTATATCCAGCTACTAATTAAGCTAATTATCCCGTATACTTATAGGCCCCTATTACTTACTTTAGAAGACATGAGTTTCCCTTCTAACTCTATTCTTGTAACTGTAATTGCAGATACAGCGTCACTTAAAGAGACACTCGCTTCCGACCACCACAAAATCACGATCGAATAAATGGATTTTCTTTTCATATTTCTGGTAAACAAGAGTTAACACAAATGAACGTTTAATATAATATAATAAGGGTTTTAAGTAGTTCAGAAGCACTGTGTTAGAACCACTGCATGAAATTAAGCCCTGGTGCCGTTGGCTAAATGACTCTTAGTAAGGGTGATTTGCTCCGAAACAAACTATAAGAACCCACTGCACCAGACTATCGCGCGATATATATCGTGTATCTTGCACTAACTGACACGCGAAATTGTATCATATATATGTGATCAAGCTATACATAGTGGTTTATGCATAAGCTACATATATTGACACGTAGCTATAACTGTATGTATGTATGTATATATATATATATATATTTATATCGTGTTGAATACTTTCTATAGAACGTCGACTCTGTGATTAAACTGCGTTTATATTTAACTCTCTACCATCGGTCAGTCCTTCATTTTCATCGGATGCTGCAACTGAATATTCCCTCTGCGCTTTTCCGCACCTCCCTTCCTCCGTCTGCCAGGATTGTCCGTCTGACCGATTCGTTTCGATCGGATCGATAGAGAAGGACCGACTGGTCCAATCGTCGGGCTACGAATACCACTGGACGCCGCAGAGAACCAGCGGTAATGGATGAGTCGATCTCGAGGTCTGATTCGCGTCATTTCCCGTCGAAATGAGGTGCACGGGGTGCAGATTGGACGTCAGTTCGAATCCCTTTGTGTAATCTAAAGCATCGCTGTTCAGTGAAGTATTCTTTTCCCGTCTTATGTGGTTCGTATTAAAGCTCGATGGTACGTACCATACGTATTCTATTTTTTGAAAGGTACGTACGTTTTTTAACGTACCCTATTTTAGGGTACGTAAACAATGCAAAAATACGTTAACCACGTCATTGCTCATTATAAGAATGTTCAATTTAATTTAAGCAACCAATCACAACCCAGTATACAGCGTAGTAAATTGCTGCAATGCTATATTGTAGGTCTATGTTTATCCAGCATACATTGCACTTAATGCACTAATGTCAGTCAGTCGGCTCAGTTCTGCTGCAGCACTTCAAAGTCCAACTCCAAGCAAAAGGTTGAACAGTTGAACAACTGCTACTTGACTTAATGTACACTACTCTGAACTTCTACTCCCAGAATCTGACTCGGAATCTTCAGTCTCACCGTCGATCAGTGTCATCGGGCAATTTTTAACTTATTCTATTTTAGGGTACGGGTCGCCAAGTAAACCATGAATAAAATTTTCGTGTATGATACGTACCATACGCGTATTGTATTTTTTGAAAGGTACGTACGTATTTTAACGTATTCTATTTTAGGGTACGCGTACCCTCGAGCTTTGGTTCGTATATATAGTGTCGAGTTTGAAAAATAAAAGATAATCGCAGTCGTGAAATCGTAATCGTTACCGTAAAGTCCAAATTTATAAAGCGCTACTATCAGGGGCTTAACTTTGTCTAAAATGTGGGGTACCAATTTCTTCTCCACTTTCTCTTTTAATAATTATATTCTTTATTATTTCAAACCGACAGACGCAGTAAGATCAATATCTTAATTAAACACACGGTTTGGCAGCTGCTAGGCGCCGCCCTATAGGGGGGGGGGGGGTTACGGGAGTCGATCCGCGTGCCTTATGCTCTCCTGGCCATGAGTGTTACCACTACTCTATCCCCCTCCTTTCGCATGGAGACCATCTCTGGGAAGGCACACTAATAAACTATTGATTGGCATAGTTTAAAAAGCGGGGGTACGGTACTCCTATTCGAAAAAGTGGGGGTATGGGTACCCTTATACCCCACAAATTACGCCTATGGCTAATATAAAGGTAAGCGAAGGGCACCAGCTTATTCACGAGCGCTGCGTCGTGTCGTAGGGGTTGTCCAGAGCTGCCAAGTGAAGATCCGAGTCTGGTTGCAGAGAGGCCAGAGAGGAGGAAAAGGAGCTGATGAGACTGGATTCGTTGAGAACGGGAAAGCTTGGAAGGCGGAAGATTGGATGGATTAGGGTAGGATTAAAAGAATTAAAGGAAATAAAGCCCCAATGTCCTATAGTGGAAAGTTCTACGCGAGCCGTTCTATACATTTTTCTGTTCTTCGGCTCTTATGTCTGGTACAGACAAACAGGGGCGTCTGCACCATAGACACCTTGGAGCAAATGCTCCATCCAAGAAGTGGGGGGAGATCTGTCAGTGTGTGTGCCACCATTTTAGGGGGGGGGGGAAGAACAGGGAGGGGGAAGAAGAGGAGGAAAAGGGACGTTGCTCCAATGACTTAGGGGGGATAGACGCCCCTGCAGACAAATCCCAAGGTCCTGGGATTGCTTACTCCAGTACCAAATATGATACCTGCCGACAAGGACAAATTTTCTTGCAGTACAAGCCAAAACTGGGTCAAGCGAGACTCAGTATGTCAAGTCAAATCCAGGTAGGGCCGCGATGTGTACTACCATTTACTACCTTGCCGTCGTTAAATGGTTATTTAACATTAACTTAACCTATTTAAAGATGTGAAGATCAAAGATTAAATAACCAGGCTTTCCTATGAAGCAAATTAATTCTGTCCCTATGTGTACTTTGATTTCGTGCGGGTAAAGTACCGACATCAGGTGAATTCATGGCGTTTTCATTGCCCTCGGTTAAGACGAACGCATGTGTGCTCTTGTTTCGTTTGATCGGGAACATTAATTACGTCTCAACGAGGTTTTACTACTTGTGTTGTCGCGTTATATAAAGAGGAACGGCCAACAATCACGACGATGCTGTTTTGTTTTCACGTCTCAGATCCTGGACACGGGTGAGTGGCTCTTGAAAGGCACTGTGCAAATAGTCTGAAACGTAAAAATAATATAGGTCAACATACAGACAAACAAGCATGCATAGTTAGTTAGCCATCAAAAGCAGAGGAACCTACAGGGTCATGAAAAATTTGTTAAAAGCCGGAGTCGCCATATAGAGGCATTTTTTTACACTATATTCATATTTATAATTCATAGTTACATTTGTACAGATTCGCACTATGTATGTATACATGTATGTATGTATGAATATATATATATATATATATATATATATGTATATATATATATCAATGTATATATGTATGTATGTAAGCATATATGAATTTATGCACATAAGCATGAATGCGTATATGTATGTATGTATGTATTTATGTATGAATGTATGTATGTATGTAAGCATGTGTTTATGTATGTATGTATGTATGTATGTATGGATGTATGTGTTTATGTTTGTGTGTGTATGTATGTACGTGTGCATGCGCAAATGTATGTGTGTATGTATGTATGTATGCACTGTGTATATGCATGTATGTTTGTGTGTCAAGAAACTTAATACAGCGCTTTATATTAAACTAAACACCGGCACTGCACGCACTCTAGCAGTGCCAGTCCCAAGCCTTGTTTAAGGAGTAGGGCGACGCTAATCATCTTTATCATGACACTGTTTGGTAAACAGTAACAAACCAAGATCGAACTGGTTACATTTCCCAGCTGTAACATTTACGCAGAGGAGACCGAAGACCGAAGTGAAGGGGTTAACTCTTTGTACCCCAACAGAGTTTATTTAGAAAGGCGACCGGTACTTAATAGGTCATCGATTTGTAAACGTAATTAATTCTTTTCCAATCCCTGCCACTGCTTTCGCACGTCTGATAAGTCCGAGACCAGACGGGACAATAAACACCGAGTGTAGTAAGATTCACTTTTAGACGGCAGCTGACGTAGGCCTACATGAGCATGAGCTCTGTAAATGGTGATGTAAATTTGTGAAATGCTCAGACCACAAACAAACTACGTTAGAAGGCAGTGATCAGGGAGACCAGCTTGCCATCGGCTCTACATCAAATCAAATCCGGAAGGACGAGACTTGGGTCGTTGCGTCAGCTACGGTGCCAGATCTGAATCCGATGGGGTCAGATTGGGGAAGACAGCTCTCTCTCCCTGAGTCTATGCGATCTGCTCAGTCACTTGTGTCATTTCGTTTTCATCTTAAAACTTGCCTTTTTAAAACGGCCATAGAATGATCTTCTAGACATTGACCTTATACCCCTAAGCCGTAATTTTTCTGGTTAACGGCTGGCTTGAGCAAATTTACGGCTGGTTTTTCGGCTAGCCGTAAAAGAGCGTAAACTACCTTTTTCGGCTAGCCGTAAATTTTTACGGCTAGCCGAAAAAGTAGTTTACGCTTTTTAAGCGCGTAAACTACCTTTCTCGACTATAAGTGCATCAATCATTAACACAGTAATACAATATACACTAGGGGCTACTTTTAAATCGAAAGGTGGGCAATATTCACTCAGTCTGAAAATAATTTTAGAAATAAATTCAAATAATTATGTTAAGAAATAAACGGACATTTCATGTTTTCAGTTCACATACTTACATTGCATCGAGTTCACATTCAATTACGATTTACGAGTATGTAATACTGATTGGAAGTTAGAACCACAAAATAATAGGGCTACCAGACATGCATTAATAGGTGTAGGCCTAGCCGCATAGCGAGAGAAAAAAGAAACAGATACACAGAAACAAAAAAGTGAAAATTCTGGCAATAGACTGCAGCCGATTTTGAAGCAGAGTAGTAAGAGTGTGCACTCTGCACTGACTTGCATGAGAGATAATTAGAAATATTAAACTTTGAATATAAAACCGGAAGTAGAACTCGGAATATATGCAACATCGGACAGCCTGGACAGGGCCCTTACAATAGACGATGAGACGTCAGCAATTACCGCTTATTGAACACTAAGTACAAATTAGCAAGCCAGCGTGGAAACTTTATAATCACAACTGTGTGTATGTTCTAGCCGAAATTTTTTCCGGCGGCTAGCCGTGAAATAACTCTCGGCGGTTTTTCGGCTAAGCCGTAAAATTTCCGGCGGTTTATCGGCTTGCAGAAATTTTTTCGGCTCGGCGGCTAACGGCGGCGGCTTAGGGGTATGATTGACCTGATTACGGCTTGGTTTTGCTGTGTCATCGGTTGATGCCTTGTGCATTAGACACCGGCGCAATAGAAGTTACTAATTATTATTATTAGCTCAGGTGAAAAATATTCGTTATTATGCATTTATTAACCGCAATTACCTGATTGTCCAAGGCACAATTCCTGGATCCAGAGCTGAATGAGTCAATGAAGACCTAATTATGGCATGAATTGATAACATGAAGTCGTGGACTCGATTATCATTCGACCGCTTGGGGAAAGAGACAAAAAAACGAATTGGATGAAGTAAATGTAAATTTACGCGATTTTCTATAGCGACCGTATGGCCTCAACCCTGCTCATTTTTCAACGAAATGATCGGCTTCTTTCAGAGATTTAAATCTCGGGCTAGCACGATCCGTACACGGGGACCTTAAATGGCGTGGCACCCATTCAAACGGGCAGCTATAGTGAAGGATCTCGCCCGATCAATTCATTGAAAAATGAGCAGGATCGAGGCCATAATTATACGGTCGCTATAGAAAAATGTGTACATTTACAGCTTATTCGTAGACGCTTAGTCAAATCATAGTCGATAGGCGGAGGTGAAATTGGATCCAGGTCAAAATCGTAATCGTGATCGTAATCTCCGGATTTCTACAGCGCCCAAAAAAAGCGAAGTCGCGGGAACCAGCTTATTCACAGGCGCTTAGACAAATCAAAATCGATAGGCGGGGGGGGGGTCGAATCGGTTCCAGGTCAAGACCCAAAGGAGTCAGTCAGGAAGACAGTAAGTATAGGGCATTCACCTATTAGGCCTATGACATTTTCAAAGCTAGCCTTCCTGTTCAAAGCCTTCGAAGGAGCTGAGCAGATTGCAGATCTTTCAGCTTTGAGCAGAGATAAATCATGAGTATTCTGAGTATTATAAAAAAAATGGATGCTCTTCGCTAGTACCCTAGATTGCAACAGTATTCTCCTAACGCAGCAGATCTACCCTATCACATCAACTTTTATTAATTATTCCTGTGATTTACGCGTGCATTATAGTCTAGTGGTAAGCGTGGTGGACTGTCAACCGAGAGGTCGGGGGTTCAAATCCCATCCAAGGCAAAATTTTGTTTCGAGGTCTCTGCTCCACATGCGCATCTGTTGGTGGGAAGATCAGACGGCAAGGGAGAGGACTGGCAAACCGTCCTCATAAGCCGAGGCTAAGAAAATGAAGTCGCTAGCATTCAATACCAAATGGCTGACTCCCAGGGTCTAGCTTTAGGGACTGCTCTTTGTCATCATCTTCTACTTCCTACACGTGCACGTGAAAACCACATGTCGTCTTCAAAACCTACAGCCATCCACTGCAAATGTTCCGTTGCCTACCCTGAAGTGTCCTCGTCCGTGTGTATAGACTGCTCACGGCATCGATATTCGGGATCGTGCATCAGGCGCCGAACAACTGAGTGGTGGAGATCTACGTGTTTTCAGAACTGTCCACAAAGCGAGGCCGCGTGCGTGGAAAGTGCACTCGAGTCGGGCAAACAAAAAGCGCACCCTCTGCGGTGCGTCGTGACGTTCGTTGCCAGGCAGTAATCTGATCTCCTGCTTCCTGACGCTCCGTCAATTCGTAGAAGGCCGGTCGCAGTCTATGGCCTTCATCGGGCGTCGGCTGGTAACGGAAGATCATAGGCTGCGGAGGACAAATGGATGGATGTACGCATGGGTGGACTAGCCATGGAAACGAGAAGATGCGAACACTTTTAAGTGGCCGCTGCTGCTGCTGCTGCTGCTGAGGTTCTTAGAGAGGCAGATGCACGTCTGGAAGCATACATCATGATCTGTAAACATAGATTCAGACGAATTTCTTTTGAATTGAACGATCCAAGTACTAACAATAATTGCATGATATGCAATAATATTATGGTATTTTGTCTGTATATAGGCCTACATATAATTCGAAAACAACAACGTGGTGTAGCTGGTGCATTGATATATAGCGCATAACTATAACCATAGGCGGCGATCCCGGGGGTCGAGGGGGACAAGACCCCCACCTTAAAGAGTGGGGGCACACACCATACATTTGACACCCCACATTTTGAAGAAACACCAAAAAAACAAAAATTTGTACCTCTTTTTGGCCAGATCAGTTCAGAACTCTTTCTTGACCAGATCAGTTCTAAAGTGCCCCCCACCTGTCAAACAAGATCGCCGCCAAAGACTGTAACATATATATATAATGCAGGTAATATGTGTACCTGGTCTTCCTATGTAATGTAATCGGTTTCTTTCAAAGTGGTTTTTATATAGCGCCTACAGTGCGCTATATATATAGCATATAATCTACGGCGAAACTTCTCCAATCCTGCGACTCGCCAGCAGTCGAAGATATCCAAAGGTATAAATCCGGAGTTGTCTGTCGTATATGGATGCAACTCCGCCACTGTTCGTACTCTGACAGTGCCAGTCCCAAGCCTGGATAAAGGAGGAGGGCGACGCTAATCATCTTTGTTATGACACAGCGTCGTTAAACTGAAACTACTACTACTATATGGATGCTACACTCAACAGGCCTACGAGGTTGCCATGGCAACTCGTCGTTAAAAGGCCAACCTGGATGCAATGACAACCTGTGAAAATGGTTTCACACGTCTGTTTTGGTAACGTGAGACAGAAAAGGAATGGATTGACACCGTCCGCTCGTCCGTTCATTCATGTATTCATTCATTCATTGTGGTGACAGCTCTGTTGTTAGCCGCGGTGGAGGTGTTGATGTTGGAGGTGGTGAGGCTGGTGGTGGTAGTGCTGTTGTTTGTTAGCACTGGTGTTGATGCTGGAGTTGGTGATGACGCTGGTTGTGGTAATGAAATAGAAAGAGCAGAAGATGGGGATGCAGAAGGAGGAGGTGGTGGTTGTCGAGAGCGTCAGCCAGGGCTTGGAAAGAGTGGGAGACAAGGTGGGAGTTTACTGAAGGCATATTTATGTTATGACGTTTCTACTTTCGCCGTTTACTAAGCAAAAACTTTCAACTTTAGATTTCATTTCATTATAGTTATTAATGGGGGAAAGGGGATGGGGGTTGGTCTGCAGTCTTCAATCTCTGCACAGGTCTTTCCATAAATCTAATCTAATGCAATACAATGTCTTCTGTAACGCCTTTATTATAACCGATTGGAGAAGCCATGAAAATCCTATAAATCAGAGGAAACCAGGAGAAGGTTACGGTGAGTATGCAGGTTGGTAGAGATGAGTAAACTTTGTACCTGAATGAAAAAAATTATCCGGGTCCATGCCCTTCCCCTCTTCACCTCTCTCAGCGGCTTCAGTTCTAAACATCACCCACCTTAACCGTCCGACTGGCTACCTGCCTGATCCTTCAACTTTTACCTGGAACGGAAACGGATCTGACCTGTCTATCGAGGTTGTTTTGACTGAGCGCCTGCGAATAAGATTACGATTTCAACATCTAACCTGATTACTAAAGTTCGTAGTAGGACTCGAACAGTTTTAGCCAAAAGCCAAAATCCGAACTAAGAAACCAAAGACACATTCGAAATCATGAGGGTAAAAAGTAGGTGATGGGGCATTGACTCCCTCTCTTCCCCCATGTCGACTCCCTTGGACCTAAAAGTGGATGACGGGGCATTGATTCCCTCGCTTCCCCATGTCGACTCCCTTGGACCTAAAAGTGGGTCGCGGGCCACTGACTCCCTCGCTTCCCTCATGTCGACTCCCTTTGACCTAAAAGTGGGTGACGGTCCACTGACTCCCTCGCTTCCCTCATGTCGACTCCCTTGCACCTATAGGTTAAACCGGTTTGAAGAAGTCCATTTTACGCGTTCATCGATGTGTCATTGGAGTTGCTTTTAAGCCGTGTTATTTTCTAAACAAGACGCCCGTCTGATAACAATGGCAAAGAATGGAAGAGAAAGACCATCGTACACAAATTCGAGATGGCATAGACGTCATATCGCCTGAGACGGTGTGCATGCATTGATGCGCGCGAAGGGCCATTGTATATGTGCCACAAGGTCCGTTGTTCTAACCCCTTTCAGACGGAGCGTATGTGCGATCGAAGAATCGAATTGTAGATAGAGGACGAGGCAGAAAAAGTGGAGGTCTGTGTAGAGAAGGAAACCTTTGCGATGTCTCTTTTCTGTCGTGTTGATTTAGTTCGGAATCTTTGGCGATGGGAGACACGTCTGTCTTCGTGAGCCAGGCATTCCTGCGTCTCCTTCAGACAGACGCCGCAGTGCCTGATCGATATAACGATCGAAGACAGACACACGCAGAGAAACTGTAGAGAGAGAGACGTTCAGATGGAGAGACGCGAAGGAACAGAGTGTAGGGATGGAGTGAGAGCGACAAACATAGAGAGAGCGAGAGAGAGAGAGAGAGAGAGAGAGAGAGAGAGAGAGAGAGAGAGAGAGAGAGAGAGAGAGAGAGAGAGAGAGAGAGAGAGAGAGAGAGAGAGAGAGAGAGAGAGAGAGAGAGAGAGAGAGAGAGAGAGAGAGAGAGAGAGAGACACGGAGAGATAGACGGTAAGAGAGACAGACACGGAGAGAGAGACACGGTGAGAGAGAGAAAGAAAATAATGTTTTATTAGAACGTTTAAATCTCTGTCTGTGTCGGGTTGTGTTTTTCCATGTGTGTGTGTGGTTGTAACTGTGTGTCTGGTTGTGTCTCTATATGTCTGTGTTTGAATGTTGTCCGTTTGTGCCTGACTGTATGCATGTTTGTCTGTGTGACTGGTTATTGTGTGTGTGTGTGTGTGTGTGTGTGTGTGTGTGTGTGTGTGTGTGTGTGTGTGTCTGTCTGTCTGTCTGTCTGTCATTAGATACCAGATGAAACAATGTTCTCTTCCAGTTGCGTTTAATGATTTCCTCTTGTATGAGTGTCGTGAATTTCCTGTTATCATCCAACAATGGTTTCTTCTAGCGGCTGATGGATGCATGATGGATGGACGGACTCCTTTCTACCATCAACGTCTCTCTATTTCTCTGTTGTCTAAGGCTGAGAAAATGCTGATGATACCATGAACTGAACCGAGAACTTTAAACGGTACAAATGTCGAAAGCAGCTCAGTAAGATGTAGCAGGTTTAGTGAATAGTGAATCGCTAATGAATAGAATTATGCAAAATTATTATGTTGTTCTTATTTCAAATGTCAGGAGACCACACACAGCATCAATGGCGCGAGGCAACTGGGTGAAGGACATTTTGCTGAAGGTCATTACTAAAGTGCCGTCTCAAGGGAGGTTCGAATCCGTGTTCTCTGTGTTACAGGCCGAGATTTCTGATCAATCGTATACAGTACCACATCTATAACAAAAATGTATATGCATAGATATTTATGTATGTATGCACGCATGTATTTATGTATGCATGTGTGTATCTATGTATATCTATATTTATGTATGTACGTATGTACGCATCTGTATGTATGTATGTATGTACGTATGTATGTATGTGCGTTGTTATGTATGTGTGTATGTATGTATTTATGTATGTATGTGTGTATTTATGTATGTATGTATGCATTTATGTATGTATGTATCGTATGTATTATGTATGCATGCATATACGAATGTATTATGGCTACACTCTTAGCAATAATATCTGGAAAAAACATACATTTTCGTGTAAACATTTTTCGTCTGATAACAGAGGGTAATTATAAGTCACGGACGCTGTGGCCTATGGTCAGACAATAGCGTGGTCTTTTGAAGAAACTAGACACATCTGTCTGGCTGTAAACTACAATGAAAATGTGCATTGTTTTGCTCCAGTTAGTTGATTTCAGTGAGTTGGCTAGTCGAGTCAGTGTCTACTGATGCGAGACATCGTTGTCAAAGTCCAATCCAAGTATCTTTCTGCCCATTATGTAAACCTTTTTTTCGAAAACAGGTAACTGTAATTGTGATCGATCTCAAGATTTCTTCTGCAGTCATCTATGATACATCAGGCACTCACGAACGCTCAGTCAAAACAAAATCAGTAGGTAGATGAGGTCAGGTATAAGCTAAGGTTGACGTCAACTGCCGTGGATAAGGCGTTCAACGTCTTTGAAAAGCACGAAAGCCATCCAATTGATAATTTTGTTTTTCTGTTTATGCTTATGCGGCATCTGTTGTTATAAGATGTCGTTAAACTCTGGATACATCCATTTCCGTTTATGTAGGTAAGCTTCTTTCTGAACGAGCTGAGAAGTTGGCAGCACGGCACTGCAGTCCAGTGCTTTCACAGGTGGTGGATAATTATTATTATTATTATTATTATTATTATTATTATTATTATTATTATATTATTATTATTATTATTATTATTATTATTATTATTATTATTATTATTATTATTATTATTATTATTATTATTATTATTATTATTATTATTATTATTATTATTATTATTATTATTATTTTGAAACTGTCTTAGAAGCGTTAAGATCCAGAGTTTAGCGGTCCTCGTCCACGATTAACTGTGCAAATGTGCCTCGAAAAGCGACGGCGTTAAATCGTTGAGTGCATATAGAGAGGCGCTTATTATTATTATTATTATTATTATTATTATTATTATTATTATTATTATTATTATTATTATTATTATGTTTATTATTATGTTTATTATTATTATTATGTTTATTATTATTATTATAGTCCTAGTAGTATTGATACGTTCTAAAATCCCTTCCCTCACCTTTATCGTAACAGCTTCAACATGAGGGGGTCCATAGAGTAGTGGTAACATCACTGGCGTGAAGTGCAGTAGGTAGCGGTATCGCCTCCCGTAACCTCCCAAGGTCCACTCAGCCTATCAATTCGCGAGATGGCGCGTTTTTGAAAATGAGATGTAGGACGTGATGGGCGCCTTGCAAGGCTGCCGCATACAGTTAAAATTCGACTCTAATAACTTGTGATCATCCGTTCATACTGATTTGTAATCATACTGCGTAATTGTCAGTTTTAAAATATTAAACGAAGATTATTATTATTATTATTCAACTAAACAAAATTCTTATTACAATCACAAATAAACTGATATTTATGGTTCTAGTGTCAAACCAACAGATTTACAGGCCCTCCTTCTGTTGTATGTACCTGAATCGGTTGCGGATGATCTCTGAACCGTAACGGTCGAACATCGATATGGTCCAGTGCATCGAAGAGAATTGATCGGTTTATCGATTAACAGTTTCACGCAGGAAACCGTTTGCCACGCACGTGGTTTCCACATAAAGGTTAAAGTTCAGTGGAGGTCATCAGCACGATTCAGCAGCGATTCGACCAATGGGTCGGACCCTTGAGTTTTTTCTGTATATTGGATCTGAAATCAGTCCAGATATAAATTTATTGGTAGCCTTAACCTCGACTAGCCTTAGGGCATAGTTCTAGAATAAAATGCATTTTCAATTTATACTTAGTCTTTAAAATTATATCTATTCTCCCAATTTCTTCTTATTCTCTGAAAATATCTATATTCTCCTGATTTCTGCTTATTCTCTCAACTAAAATCTATTCTTCCAAGTTCTTCTTATTTTCTCAAATTGTATCTATTCTCGCAATTTCTTCTTTCTCTCCGAAATTGTATCTATTCTCCTAATTTCCGCTTATTCTCTCAAATTGTATCTATTCTCATAATTTATGTTTATTCTCTCCAATTGCATCTATTCTCCTAATTTCTTCTGATTTTCTCAATTGTAGCCTATCTCTACAGTAGACTCTATTCCCAATTTCTGCTTATTTTCTCACTTTATACCAACAATTTAGGCTTTGTGCAAATTTGAGCAATAAAAATATCGCCCAGCCTTTCTTCTGCTTCCTTTTCCTCAAACCATTTCTCCATTCCGCAAGTTTTACGTATTATATAGCTTGTGCGTAAATAATTATAAGCATAAATGAACCACGGTTTCTCGCAATTAGCTCCGTAACGGAAACCTTCAGAAACTAACTACACCAACGTACAAACCTCTTCATGTTCTACGCAGATCTACGCCATACATCAATATACACATGCAGATATTATATTGACTCATATCCTACTTCATACATATCTATATATTTACATATGTGGACCAATGCATATATATATATAATAGTTGTCTTTGCGCAATCATATGTTGTGTATACGAGTGCATAGTAATTGCGATGCAGTGTTCGTCTCATTTCCTGTAACGGCGCCCGGTCTCCATGGCGCTTGACATCGATGGTAATTACCTCAGCCGAGGAGAAAGATATGTTGCCGAGCGCCATTGGCATCGCATGGACATCACAGCCTATCTCTTCTTCTCCTCCTCCTTCTACCTTTTATCCTCCTAGTCCTCTTATCGTCCTTCTTCCGCTTTTTTCCTCATATATATACATATATATATAATATATATATATATGTATGTATGTATGTAAATATATATATATATATGGTTATCTTTGCGTAATCATATTGTGGGGCGTGGTGGCTCAGTGGTAAGTTCGGCGCCTTGTGACCGGAGGGTTGCAGGTTCGAATCCCACTCTAGCCGCTGCGTACGGACCTTGGGCAAGTCCTTCACTCGCAATTGCTCGTGGCGCTTCGGCGTGAAAATTCCGGTACAGCATCAAATGCTGTAGTCGGGAGCGCCTCTGAGTAGTAGTTGACTTGAAGAGGCGCTATAGAAATATCCGGAATATACGAGTATTCCTATTACTGTTTATCCCTTTCGTCTTTATCAAGTTCCTTCAGCCTCACGATCCCCATCCTAGGGCAGCCATCTTTAAACGGCACCAGCGTCGATGCGCCGCCATCTTGTGAAAGCCTTTGCGCGGCAAATGGACAGCGACTTCCGGAGAAGATTGTTGGCGATGAAAAAACTTTTTACGTAATAGTTGACTAACAACAACGACAACGAAAGCAAAAATGACTGCCTGACTACTACTACTACTACTACTACTACTACTACTACTACTACTACTACTACTACTACTACTACTACTACTACTACTAATAATAATAATAATAATAATAATAATAATAATAATAATAATAATAATAATAATAATAATAATAATTATAATAATAATCCTTCTAATGCCATATTATAGTATTTCACGCGTGTTGGCCCAGGGGCGGATCCAGGGGGGGCCAATCCGGCCATTGGCCCCCCCATTTGAAATTTTTTATTTACTTTTGACATGTGTTGTAGGCGTGGATGAGTAAAACGTAGATGCAGACTGAAGACATTAAAAAGGTTAATGACTAAAAAAAAAAAAGGTCATCAACTTTTTTGGGAGACGACTACAAAAATTTTTGCCCCCCCTGATTGACCTTCTGGATCCGCCCCTGTGTTGGCCTATTACTGAAAATTGCTGGCAAATGAAAGAGACCCATTAGTCATCATGTCTGAGAGATAATTATTTCCTGTCTTGCGTGCAAAGATGTAAATACATAATTTACTGATGAATAAATATCTAAGTACAAATCCAGTAGCACTGTATAAACTTCAACGTGTCTCATTTACAAGCCTCCTATACGTACAATATATATATATATATTAGGTGTGGTTCTCAAAGCCATGTAAAAAAATAAAGTTTTAAAATGTATTATGGTACCATTTTATTCTGTTATGCTTCATGTAACAATGATTCCTACCAAGTTTTATGGAAATTGCACAAAATTTAGAGGTCGCTCAACTAAGTCAAAGTTCTTGAAATCACTTTTGTATTAAATGCATTGCACGGTTTCATATTTCACACCAGTGCAATTGATGCTTTGATTGTAAAACTATTAGGTGTAGTTGAATAACTTAGTTCATACTAATTTAATTTACTTACTTATTTATTTGTTAATTTACATCACTGCCTGTTGCAGCCATTTGGCCTATTTTTTTGCAAAATGAAAGTTTTTATTTTATTTTAGACAAATTATTAAAATAAAACATTTTGTCCAAAGTTAGTCACATCTTCTGAGTTTGCAGTACATTGAGCCTCAATTCGCAGAGCCAGGATTGCAAGCCACAGTCAGATTGCTGACAGAGTTAAACTCGAATTTAGTCAGCAAGATGTACTAGTATGTACCTGTAACTGTACATTGGGTTGGGAAGGTCCTTCCAGACATTACCAGCAGAGAGTTAGTTGATAGATTGCCAGTATTGGTCTCAGGATATTATGAAGTGGATTAATTACTCGGAGTGCCAAAGTTAAATCATGGCACCAATGAAGAAGCCAGTCAAGCTGTTTGTGAGTGTGTTGAAGGATTGGGGGGGGGGGGTGACAGACAGGGTCAAAGCGATGTCCTTCAACACTATACGGCATCAAATACATGATATCGAGCAAGCGCATATTCTCTAATCGAGACCAAAACTTGAAAAAGACCTATTGCATCTTACTTGTCGGCATTAAGTGCACCAAGCCATCCTTGGTGATGTTTTAAAACATTCATTTGGACCATCAAGTGGTCCAGACATCAAGTGCTTCAAGTGCTCCAAATACGCACTTTTTCAGCAGTTCCCTGAGAACTGATCATAGAAGGATACAGATAACTTCAAGACAGCACTTCAAGATTCGAAATGTTCAGAAATTCTGGCAGCGCACAGTAACTCAGACTCTAAATATGCAATTAAATTTGCCACGAACGCTTTACAATTTAGCAGCAAGCCTTGAGATGAATACCACGAACTACTTGAACAGTACTCACTGTCATCTTTCTTGCAGCCTCTTTGCTAGTCTGGTATACACAGAAGCATGAATTTGTTGTCCCTCATCCGATTACAGCGCCTTCCAATGACCTTCGGCTTCTGAAGTCTCTCTTGAAGTACAAGGAGATGAATGACATCATTTCTGCAGCAGCCACCAAGGCTCTTTCCAGGCACTTGTGGTATGTTGGAGATAGTAGCCTTGGCCTTTTTTCGACCATGGAATAAAGCGAAAGATGGTCATGGCTCTTCGAAATCCAAGGCCAAACACCGCCGAAACGCATTTAAGTGCAGATGAGTAGTATTGATAGCAAGCAGCTGGAAGATTTTGTGACGGTCAATACTCACAACTTCTTTGAGATACTTTAACTGCCCAGCAAGTTCCTAACTGAAATTGATACTGAACAATTGGAAGATAATGAGGACTTTCAGAAGGCGAAACAGTGTGCACAAAGTCTCAGGGTTCTGAGCGACATTGCCTGCGGGGTGTAAAACTCATCTTAGATTCAACTCATCCATCATTAAACATGAAGAGCAAAAACAATACCTATTGAAAGTTGTATCTGAGCACAGAGCTCAGTTCCCTGAGGCAAAGAAGTTTGTGCTACTGTTGGACTCCAACAAACTAAAACTCTCAAAAAACGGTTGTGCAGAAATTGCTCAGTAAATGGAAGTCTTTGCAGTAACTTTCTATTACTTTAAGACTAAATGCTCGACTTTAGGCCCTTATATCAATAGATGCATTTGTCACTCAGTCTCTTACAGTCTAAATTGTTCAGTTTGTGTCTTTGATTTCAAAAAGAGTTGTTAATATTTTGATGTGCTGATTGTTTATTTTTTGGCATTATGAAGATTGAAGAACAATGTTATCGTGAATAGTTAAAGTCATGAGCACTGAGCGACCTCTAAATATCAATCAATGAAGCTGAAATTTTACACTTATTCATTACTAAGGCAAGGTAACAAATTGAGAGGGTACCATAAAGGAAATAACAACTTTTATTTTTGAGGACCACCCTAATATATATATATATATATATATATATATATATATATATATATATATATATATATATATATATATATATATATATATATATATATATATTTAATTGCTTATGAATTTTTGAATACGGGTCTCCTAAACCTATAACCGAACGCAATATCTATGAATATATATATATATACGTAATTTATATATATATATATATATATTTATATATGTATATATATTCATAGATAATGCGTTCGGTTATAGGTTTAGGAGACAACCGTATTCAAAAATTCATAAGCAATTAAATATATATATATATATATATATATATATATATATATATATATATATATATATATATATATATATATATATATATATATATATATATATATATATATATATATGTATGGGGATCGTGAGGCTGAAGGAACTTGATAAAGACGAAAGGGATAAACAGTAATAGGAATACTCGTATACCACATATGATTACGCAAAGATAACCATATATATATATACTACCCTAATATATTATACTAATAAATCTATATAAGAATACAATGGTTTAATTGAATATGAATTTTTATGTGTGTACATGTGCAGAATTGATATAGAGTCATTTAAGAAACCATAACACAGGGGCTACATAAATTACGTATATATAGATGTATAGGCTCCTGCGGGGTCTTCTACACGGTGAGTCATTAAAAACCGTGTCCCTATATAAGTTAACGTAGTTCATTCAGATAGCCATGAATTTTAATGAAATTTCAGAACATTGACGCTTGATGGTCTAGCCAAGTGCTACATAAATTATTTGTTATAAAAAGCTGGCCCAGCCTAAACTGTAATTGCGTAACGACAACCCCGAAAAAATGGTGTTTACCGAAGAAGATAAACATATGTCACAACTTCTAAGAAAGAATAAAATTACAGTCCGAAACGTTTTTCAAAGAATTTTCAGATTAAGAGCTCGACGTGTGGTGGATTGAATGCTCTCCTTTCAAAGATCGATGAAACTGGGTCTTTTCATCGTCAAGCAGGTAGTGACCGCCCTCAATCGGCCAGAACGGTCGACAATGTTGAACAGTTTGAATCGCTGGTGCTCAGTCAGGAACGTATGGCGCAAACGCATCGTACGCAGAGACAAATAGCTCGAAAAATAGGAATTAGCCAGTCATCCGTTAGGAGAATCGTTAAGAGTGATTGACATTTGCAATTTTTAAAGAAACGAGTTGCGTCATCGAATTGTGGAGGTCAGGGACGAAATGGATCAGCGCATCTTGATGAGTCAGCCAAGCAGTTGCGTACGCGTCTTCGCGCATGCGCGTATGCCCAAGGAGGTCAATTTGAACACAGAATTTAACTTTCTCAATGCTCAGTAATAACTCTTCTATCTAAACTTAAAATTTCTTTAACATAATCTGATATCTGACGAAGTTATAGTAAAATATGTAGGGACACGGTTTTTTATGACTCACCGTGTATATCTTATAAATAATCGTCTATTATAGGCCTACTGTATATTCCGCGAAGATTATAACGGAGGGAGATGGCTAATGCACACAGGGTCACGTGGTGTACACTGGGGTCATTGTTACCACTGGACATACCACGGAGATCGAATAACATTTCGCCAGATTCAATTTGCTATCATCCGAAAAGCGATGCAGAGACTGCGCGGTCCGATGATATTTGATTAGCATCCGCTCTGCTTTACAAAGTCTTCTAAGATATTCAATGCGGTGTCTCCCGTGTATTGATGTGCACTGAAAATTGGCGTCCGCGTGCATTTCTAGTCCAGATATATAAGTGAGCGGCGTTGCACATTAAGCATTTATTCAGCTGACGTAAATCTCTATTTGCGCTTAGACAAAGACGCCCGAACATATTATTAACTTGGCATGTATCATAATATGCAATATGCTATTGGTAAGGGTAATTCTTCCTCCTCATTCTCGTCACCTCATCACCCTCTTCTTTTCTTCCTCTTCTTCCTCCTCCTTCTCTTCCTCTTCCTATTCCTCTTCCCTTCCTCCTCTTCTCACTCTTCCTCGTCCTCCTCTTCTTCCTCTTCAACTTCTTCCTCCTTCTCTTCCTCCTCCTCCTCCTCCTCCATTTTCCTGTTCTTTCTCCTCTTCTTCCTCCTCTTCTTCCTCCTCTTCTTCCTCCTCCTTCTCCCCTGTGTGCGTGATAGTCTAGTGTTGAGTGAGCTGGTCTGTCCACCCCGAGGTCGGAAGAAAGGGGTTTCGAAATTTCTGCTCCACTTTCACATCCTATCGAACTCGGCTAAAAATGAGTTCATTGACCGTACACTATTGGCTGGAAATTCATACATCGAGGAACAAAACTGACCACCTGTATAATGTATATATGTATGTATGTACGCATGTATGCCTGTATGTATGCAATGTAATAGGAGGTTTCGAGTGTTGGTAGGAGCAGAGTTGAGCAGAGCGGCTAATGTGTTGTATCGGCGGCGGTTCGGCGCCCCCACGACCAAGGTCGACCAGAGGATCGGTCGGACCCAGCTGGATCGACCTCGGTAGGAGAGAACCCAATAAACTGGAAGACGATCAATATAATTATATTAAGTTATGAAGACGTTTTTCCGACATACGTAAAGCGAACTGCATCTCTAGTGTAGTGTGTTAACTAGCATGCTTTTTTATATGCTAAAGTATCCACTGTCTTCTTAGACAAGGTCCGGTTCAATATTTCGTGCTTGTAATTCTCGCAAGCTGAGCCTGAGATCGCTGTTCGTCTCCATGCATGTCTCTGTCTTTGTCTCTGTCTGTCTCTGTCTTTGTCTCTGTCTCTGTCTCTGTCTCTGTCTCTGTCTTTGTCTCTGTCTGTCTCTGTCTCTGTGTCTGTGTCTCTGTCTGTCTCTGTTTGTCTCTGTCTGTCTGTCTGTCTGTCTGTCTGTCTGTCTGTCTGGCTCTCTCCTTCCACCTACGTTACGCTCAGTCTGGTATGGTATGCCCAAATGGCCGCAGCATATGTGCATGTGGTGTGTCAGACAACATGCCCGTGTGCATGATTTGATCAACTGCTGGCGCCACAGAAGTCAACCCTGGATATGCCTGCACCCAGGAAAAGGCGGCACCAGTAAGCGTACGCATAGACGCCGAAATCGATAACAAAAAAGCGGTTTGCAGTCGATAGAATTCCTGCGGGGACTCTGTGCAAATATTAGTCTATTTGCAATCATCAAAACGCACTTTATGTTCTGTTTTTTCTATAAGCTTTTATCCACGTTCGTATAGTCCCTACTCATCGGGCAAGTGATCGGTACGAGAATTGGAGTTCAAATAATATAAAATCACACGAGTTCAGACAGTTCAAAACGAAGATAAATCTACGAGAACTAAACACAGGCTTCTTAAAGCTTTGATTTAAATATGTTTAAAAGAGGGCTTACGCTGGATCCGAGGTTGTGCTTAGCTGCGAAGCATTGGCAGCAGTGTAGAAAACAACCATAGCCAGGAGAAAACGTAAGGAGAAATGTATCTTAGTGCGTAAATGTGTGAGCCCAGTGGGAGAAAGACATAAGCTTACTGTATGCGCTGTAGCGAAATATGGGGTAAAATCTGTCATCATTGCACATGGGAGGAAGTATTAATCTGTGTAGAAAAATACCTATGGCGTGGAGAGAAATCTATCTTAATTTGGATGAGTTGTGAGCCAGTGAAGAAAAAGACGTATGCCCTGGAGAGAAATTCATGAAGAAATCTATCTTCATTTGGATGAAGTATTATGAGCTGCAGTGAAGAAAAAGACCTATGGCGAGGCGCGAGATGTATGAAGAACTCCTGTCCTTGGCTGGAGAAATTAATGAACCAGTATAGCTAAAAATGAAGGCCCCTCTCCCTGCAAATCGCATCCTGTCCACCCGATGCTGCATGCTTTTAAAAACATATATTTATACATAACTGTTGAAAAGCTATATACATAGCTGTTTCTGCATGTTGGCGATTAAGCTCGATTTAGTGTGTGTGTGTGTGTGCGTGTGTGTGTGTGTGAGTGTGTGTGTGTGTGTGTGTGTGTGTGTGTGTGTGTGTGTGTGTGTGTGTGTGTGTGTGTGTGTGTGTGTGTGTGTGTGTGTGTGTGTGTGTGTGTGTGTGGTGTGTGGGGGTAAAAAATTCTGGAAAAGCTATTATATTTCTGTTTCTGTTAGCGATGGCACTGCCTTGTAGAGAAGCGTTGCTTGAGAGCTCGTGCAATTCTAATTATTATGAACCGGAATACAGAGACAGACAGACAGACAGACAGACAGACAGACAGACAGACAGACAGACAGACAGACAGACAGACAGACAGACAGACACACACACAGACAGACACACAGACAGACACACAGATAGACACAGACAGACAGATAGAGAAAGAGAGACAAAGAGAAGCTGAATCTGGTCAATTGTCTCGTCATATTGCCAGATGAGACGCCCAGTGGATGCGGTCTTAATAGACGGAGGGAAACGCATCCCACCAGAGAGAGACACGTTCTGTAAAGCCATGCATATGCATGTATACACAAGTGGTTGATTTTATTGATAGGTCGAATGATTCGAATCACGCTGTATCGCTGGCTGTCTCATCTGTTTTTCCACAGTTTAATTGTTGTCTCGCCCCCAATCTCTGTCTGTATCTCCTTCTCCCTCTCCCCGACCCTGTAGCTCTCCCTGTCCATCCCTGACAATCATGTGCTATAGCTCGCTCATTTGTATTTCTCCTTCGATTTTGATTTTGTCCCTACTCTGCTCACAACCCTTGCTTCTTGTCACTTTCCTCGCTATCCGTCCGTCTATCTATCTGTCCGTCCGTCTGTCTGTTAGTCGGTCGGTCTGCCTCTTCGTCTGCTTGTCTCTCTGTCTGTCTGTCTGTCTGCCTGTTCTTCTGCTTCTCTGTCTGTCTGTCTGTTTGTCTGTGTCTGTCTGTCTGTCTGTTCTTCTGCTTCTCTGTTTGTCTGTCTGTCTGTCTGTCTGTCTGTCTGTCTGTCTGTCTGTCTGTCTGTCTGTCTGTCTGTCTGTCTGTCTGTCTGTCTGTCTGTCTGTTACTGCTCCCGTCTGTTGATATCTCCATCCACTAGTCAACTTGTCTCAGATTGACTGATTGTCCGTCTGTGTCCGTCTTGTCTTCCCGCCTGTCCGTCCGTCCGTCCGTCTATCTCCTCCTCTTGGCCCAGTCCACCAATCGCAGCAGCTTCACTATATAATTCTAGAGCATGCATATATATACAGCTCCTCCAGCCGCAGTGTTTGCCCTGTGCAGCAGCCAACAGCGGTGGCGTCTACATGTGAATCGTCGCAGATGCGCAGTTACAGACCGCAGTCAGAACTTGGCCTTCTTATCACCGTCGCTTATCACCGTCGCTGGAGACGGTCGTCGCGCACATGAAGGCCGCGCGCGCACACTTAGTCCGCCGACCGCGTGAGGCGACATTAAAAGCGCCTCGTCGGCTGTCATTTGCCACTCTCAGGCCATCCGGAAGCAGTTCCTCAGCGTCAGTTCTTGGACAGATCGACGTCGGATCCCTCTTCCGACCGATCAGAAGGACCGTAGACTCTGTTGTTCGGGAAACGTTTGAGCGGTCTTAGATTACACTACGGTACGTGACATTGCGTAAATCGTAACCGTAATATCAGTCGTTGATTCGGCGTTTTATTGTCGTATAGTGAGAAGAGAAGCGAGTTATTTAGCGGCTCTGTGTCGATTGGATTTCGTCAGATTCCATTTGAAGTTAAACTGTGCGGTGATACGAGTCGGCCTGATCTCACATCATCCACCGTTTGACTGTTTACCTGTCTGACCACTGGATGATCTTACACCTGGAATCGCATCTGACTTTACCTAGCTAGCTAGTTTGTTTTGACTGCGTGAGCGCCTGTGAATAATCTGCTTCCCCGCGACTTGTTTTTTCTTTGGGCGCTATAGAAATCTCGAGATAACGATTTTAGTTAGCGTCGATGGCTGATCCGGATGAACTGAGGTATCGTCTGGTGGTCCTTGGAGCTGGAAAGGTCGGTAAGACGTCGATCGTTCAGCGTTTCCTGTCTGGAAAGTTCTCCGACGCCTACCGCCCGACCGTCGAAGACCTTCACTCGCGCAACTTCACCGTCGGAGGTACAATGATCCACCTCGACATCCTCGACACAGCCGGAAACCTCGCATTTCCGGCCATGCGCAGACTGTCCATCTCGACTGCGCATGCATTCCTCCTGGTCTTCGCCGTCGACGACTCGTCGTCGTTTGACGAAGTCCGCAGCCTTTGGGACCAGGTCCGTGAGCAGAGGACCGGATACCAGGACCTACCGTGTGTCGTGGCGGCTAACAAATGTGACCTCGTGTCGTCACGCTTGATGGCGCTCGAGGAACCGGGTGACTGGGCACGCGCGCAGGGGATCGAGACGGCCCTCGTCGAGGTGTCGGCCAAGCATGACGAGAACGTCGTCACCATCTTTCGTAAGCTGCTGCAACAGGCGAGATCCGCCTCTGGTGATGATGAAGGGAATACGGGAGACGAGGACCCGATCCTGAAGAGGCACTGCAGCGCCAACGCCGCCCGGATGAATCCCCTTCTCAGCCGACTGCGAGAGAAGGAACAGCTCGGCGCCGCCCAACAAGTCCCGCATCAGCAGCTTGCCCGCAGTCGCAGCCTCATTCGCAGGTCGCGCAAGCCAAAGGTCAAGCCAGGGGTCAACGGAGACGACTGCGCCATCTCGTAGTGAGTGAGGAGAGCGCGCCACCTGTCGTCGACCGTTGCTTGTTTGTCCAGCTTCAGCCTCGATCGCAGATCAACCACTTGTTGATCTGGAGACAGACTCAGCGACAGGAACCGAGGCAGAGGCAGAGGCAGGAAAACACGGACAGAGACAGATATAAGCTTAGACACTGTGCGAGAGACAGAGAGACTGCGAGACTGTGTGAACGGCCTAGGCAGTATAGGCGAGATAACGGATATCATTCTAGCTTGTAACTACTACTCTACTGCTGCTGCTACTGCTGTTGCTAGTGATGATGATGACAATGATAACGACAATGACAAAGAGTAGGAGGAGGTAAAGGAGGAGAAGGAAGTATTCTTTGTTCGTATGTGCCTATGCCCCTTTGCTTGACCGGTTGTGTGCCCATAGATATACGTCTGATTGTTATCTTGTATAGGATCGGTCGTGTGTTATGGTCGACCGTTGACCAGCGCTCTAAAGCCACGCAGACCATGAAGTCGTTGCCCGCTGTGTATACACTTTCCATTCCGTCGGGGGTTTATTAAATGCCCCGTGTGAGGGCCACTGTTTATGCTCGTCTTATGGGTCTTTACTGCGTCCGACCACCGGGTCTATCGGCTGCAGTATCTACATCCGGGATGTCTGTGTATACGTCGTTTGTCTGCCTGATTGTCTTGGTAATTGACCATGTCGTGTCTGCTGGAGTGTCTGGTGTTGTTACTCTGGGTGTGCCACTGCGTGTGCATGGTCTCTATATAGAGACTCTGGCTTACTGTTATGGATGTTTGTGTAGCGCTTGGATAAATGGGTATCCTGAGTAGGGCTTAGTTGTCGGTAGCCATTTTTGACTGACCCGACTCACGCCGAACTGATCCAACCCAGGTCTGTACCTGACCTTGACCAACTCTTGTCCGAGGGACGCCACAAGTCGTGCCTGAGTCACACACTGCAGGTCCAACAAAACAGACATCTAGTGGTAGCCCCGCAGGCTGTTTCCGTGTCTTCTCGGCTGTTTCCCCAAGGACATACATTCTCTCCGGGTGCAAAGCACAGCGTCTGTCACTGTTTACAGGACACACAATTCTCCTATAGGAGACTTTCCGCCAAGGAGTATCGACTGCAAACAAGGTGATCTTACAGGAGTTCCCTTTACAAAGGAAAGAGACGCCACGTCTCCGATCAATTAATGGATGGATTCCAGAGTTTAACGACATCTTATAGCAACAAAGGCTGTTGACGTCGACATAAATTATTTTGGCATATTACAGCTCTTATTTCAATGACTAGTGTATTTGCCCGTCATATTATGACGTAATATTATAGGCCTATATGTATCGTTGGCTATCGCCGTCGTCTAGACCGCCGTCGTCAAGACAACCAGTTTGTGTTTCACAATAGAACAGAACCCGTTTGTGACGTAGCGTCCCCCGACAGACGGACACTATATGGATATTATATGTATAGATTGTCGAATGAAAATAAAACCGTCTGCTGAGAATGACGTCATCGATCCATGATGACGTCAGTTGACGACGCTCTACGCCCGTGTCTAATCAAATATAGGAACTTCTATGGCGTCACTGTTATAATGCTCAAGGCATCAGTCGATGGTTTCGACCATGTAAAAGTCCTAGTGCCAGCCAAATTCCAGGACGAGTCCGATCAGAAGCCAAGGTCGGAGTTCGACATGACACGGAAACAGCCGAGGAGACACGGAAACAGTCGAGAGGACACGGAAACAGCCGAGAAGTCATGCAAACAGAAGACATGTAAACAGCCGAGAAGACACGGAAACAGCCTAAGGGTCGTCCGTTAATTACGTCAGCCAACTGTAGGCAGTTTTTGTCCCACTCCCTTGTCAACAACTGTCAAACATTCAAGGACCCCTTAATAAAATTATGATAAAAAATTACCCATGCACCCACCCCCATCGAAGACACTCGAAATATTAGATTTTCGAAAAGAACCCAGGATAGGCACATTTTAATAAGAGATTATGCGGTGCATTTTCTCATTTAATCTGGGAACAATAAGTAAGATAATTTAAAACGAAGAAAATATCGCGTTTGATTAAGTTACAAACAAAAAAGAAATAGATCACTCATAAAGACTTAGGCCTATAATAATTCCGAATCTATGCTGCTTCTTGATTAAATTATTGTCGACGTCAATTTGCCTTGAACACTCCTCCCCTTTTCAAGAATTGTCAAACTTTTTCTTTTCCCCTCCCCATCGCAATTTTTATGAAATAATTAGGCCTAATGGACGACCTACGAAATGACATCAGCTAAAAATGAGTTTTTAGTTGAGATTCGAAGACCAGAATATATTTTGCTTTCTGCAATTACGGAGAAAATAGGAAAGGAAAAGAGACGGAAAAAGAATAAAACTGTGGAAACAAAAAGGATGGACGGACTAGATTCAGGATAGAAATAGGGAAGAAAAAACCAAATAGGAATGAATAGAGTAGAATAGAAATGGAATAGGGGCCTAAATCAGAAGATAACTTGATAGATGGAGTCATAAAATAGAACACGCTGAACACTTAAAGTTACTAAATTTATTTAAATTTATTTAAATTTGGCGTATATTTTTAGGCAAGACGAAGGCGGGTCTTGCACTGTATGCTTGCATTAGTATATCTGTAGATACTCATACACGCGTACAGTTCAACACCCACATTTGCGCTATAAGGGGGTACGTGTGAATGAATGTATGTATGTATGTATGTATGTATGTATGTATGTATGTATGTATGTATGTATGTATGTATGTATGTATGTATGTATCTATGTATGTATGTATGTATGCATGTATGTAGCAAGATACTTGATATAGCGCCTTTTAAGTACTTCTTGGGAAAGCACTGTACTTTAGTAGAATCCAAGAACGTAGAGTCAAATGTATGGTGCATTATGTCGTTCCAGGTGTTGTGAGACCTACTGGGTTCTACCTAACACCGCTAATAGGGACACGTGTCGCGAGGTTCATTTTTACATCCAGATGGCTTATGTTATTTTAAAATGTTATATAAAACGCTTTATAAATGTTGGCATACAATAAAATACAATATATATACACACATATAGATATATATATATATATATATATATATATATATATATATATATATATATATATATATATATATATATATATATATAGGGATGCTCGATAGTGTAGTGGTTAGCGTGCTGGACTGTCTATCGAGAGGTCGGGGGTTCAAATCCCCGCCAGGGCAGAAATTTGCTTAGAGATTTCTGCTCCACCTGCGCCCCCTAGTTAACTCAGCTATAATGAGTGCACAGACCGTATACTGTCAATGGGAAGATCACACACACACACACACACACACACACACACACACACACACACACACACACACACACACACACACACACACACACACACACACACACACACACACACACACACACACACACACACACACACACACACACACACACACACACACACACACACACACACACACACACACACACACACACACACACACACACACACACACACACACACACACACACACACACACACACACACACACACACACACACACACACACACACACACAACACACAACACACAAACACACAAACACACAAACACACATATGTAAGTTGGTACGAACTACAGTTCAACTACACGTATCGCTTTGTTACAGTCCTCTGTTTCTGTGTATTTTGTCCTCTTTCTGCCTCTATATCTGTATCTTTGCCTATATATGTCTCTGTGTCTGCATATGGTTAATGTTTAGGCCTACATCAGATCGTGTAGGCCTAAAGCAATGGACGTCACAGCCTCACAGGTGCACAAATTGGAAAAACAAAGTATATTTTCAACAACTGTACCTTTAACGACCTTCAGGTTATGGTAGAATAACAAATGAAAATTTTGCGTGTCATTTCTAACGTTTCATTCAACAGTTGTTCTTCTCATTACGGATGAACTGAAGTAACCCGATCAAAACATCCAGCTGCCTGGTGTGTACACTCATGAATCGAATTTCTCTAATGTGCAGACTAGCCACAGACAATATTTTAAGTTAACGAACACCTGGCACTAGGCCTACTGTGTTTACGAGTCAAGGCGAGTCAAAATGTGTTAAATATCCATTAAAATATTTGAACTTAATGGACATATAGATATAGGCCTTCTGTGTTAAGGAAGATGTGTGAAAAATCGACTAAAATAGTTGAACTTAAAGTACATAATATTTATAGATCTTCGGTTTTTAAATAGATGTGTGCAATATCGACTAAAATAGTTGAACTTAACCGACGTAGGGGCCTAATAATTATGGGCTTCTGTTTTTAGCAGGATGAGTCTAAGTGTGTGAAATTTCGATTAAAATATTTGGACTTAATGGACGGCATTTTTAGCAAGATCATGTGTGAAATATCGACTAAATAGTTTAACTTAACGGACATAATAATTATAGGCCTTCAGTTTTTTGTAGTAAGATGAATTCAAATGTGTAAAATGTCGATTAAAATAGCCTACTTGAACTAAATGGACAAATAAATGCCTAATTTTTTAGCAAGACGACTCTAAATCTGTGAAATATCGATTAAAATATTTTAACTTAATGCACATAAAATTATGTAGGCCTACAGAGTTTCCGTAAACGCCCAACTGGCCGTTGTTACGTCCATAACAAATGTCCAGAACGTCCAAAATTTTCGGGCTCGGCGTAAGTATAATAATTCCAATGGTGAGCTGCATATGCCCTTTTGTTTATCATCGGAAGCATACGCGTAAGGCACTAAGCATAGTACAATGAACAATATACGACGTCCATCCGTTACGTTCCCAGTGTTAGGCGGCTTTATGCGGAATTAATAGGCCTACTGTTGTTTTTTTTGTCGTATACAAACTTCAATTGAAACTTGAAAATGCTGTCTTAAATATTGACAATAAAGCGTGTGATTCTGTATTCTTTTATGTCATATCGGCCCGGTCTGATAGCTGCGTACAAAATTCTAGGCCAGGACGTAAACTTGTAGGCCTACGTCCTCTTTTTAAGCTCTAACGGAAACCCTGCATATAGGCCTTCTGTTTTTTTAGCAAGACGATTGTAAATGTGTGAAATATCGATTAAACTGCGACCATTCTGTTGTTCTATGCATCTGCGTAAGATATACACACGCGCTGACATTTTGCCAGTCTGATTATCGTGATCGATGGCAGTGTTTGGTTATCGGCAGAGTCTCTCTTTCTGCGTCCAGCGCCGCTCTATCGCCGGTTCCAGGAATTGCACCGAGGCCTCTATCTCGTCGCCGCTCTACTCGCTATATTTGCTCACTGCCTGACGCAGTATCCATCAAGCGACCGGAGCCGGAGATCAATCTAGCGATCTCGTCGTCGGTTCTAGCTTCGATTAGGCGCATACAGAAGGCCCTTATAATAGAAGGGGCTCTGGTGTGAGGGAGATCCAGGGGTTCAGCGGCCCTGGCCTAAATTCCTGTGGTATCGTCTCAAATGTTTACCAGGCATCTAGGGTTTCAGTCATTCGTTTTTCGTGTTCGTTTATTGATCCCAACAATTGACAAAGATACGAATTGAACAGTAAGTGGTTTTTGCGGTACAAACGGCAGACCCAGGACGGATAGTGTTCCACTTAGTTAGGGCCGCCTAACAAGCAATAGAGATAGCGCAAACAGTTTAAGAGAATGTGTTCTAATTATCCCTTAACTGCAGGAGACGTCTCAAGTATGAATTGAACGTTGGTCATATCCATGGTCTACCGAGCAAAGAATCTGGCTTAAGAACTAAAGACACACAACCTGAATTAGCAAGGAGCGCACTTGCTTTTCATTGATTCTTCGTTATAACAAAATTTGGACTAGCCTACAGTATAGGCTTATCGAAATCCCAGAAAGGGTTCGAACATGTCGGCCCTTAACCAGAGCTCTAATCATTTCACCAGTTTTCGGTAAGCTGGCAGTGAATGTGTAAGCATTCCATCAAATCTCGTAAAGTCTTGATTCCAGAAAAACTTTAAGTGCCTACCACTGACTTACTGAAAACGCTGTACAGAGGCAAGGATGCTTTATGAGGAAGCCTTCTCGGTGGCTTGACCTAAACCCTGGAAATCTACTATGGTGCTTGTATGAGTCTGAGTTAGTAAAAGGTCGTTGCATGCAGATAACATACTATTAACAGATAAGACCTTTTTATGAGGTTGTGTATGGATATGCTGGAATTTAACTTGACAAATTTGGACTGGCGCCACTTTATGTTTTGTGGCACCTCTAGTGACTAAATAGTGAAATATAGTTCGCTAGGTGGCGCCAGTGTTGTGCTGTTGGCGCTGTTTGTAAGTATAATGGTAAAAGGTTATTGTAATTATAAAATTAAAGTGTAAAACCAAACTGTTGAAACTCAGTTCATGAATTCAAACTACTCTGCCTGTTTAATCTTCTAATTAACAAATTTATCTAGCTATTTATTATTATTATTATTATTATTATTATTATTATTATTATTTTATATTTTATTATTATTATTATTATTATTATTATTATTATTATTATTATTATTATTATTATTATTATTATTATTATTATTATTATTATTATTATTATTATTATTATTATTATTATTATTATATATAAACCGAAATGAAAGTATGTAGCAATATGACTTTCAAGGATTCGAAGAGTAGGCCTACGTTATTCACTCACCAGCTCGAGCAGGGGTGGATCTAGACTTTTACTTTACGGGGGGCGATTTCATGGACGTCCAAGGTCAAAGGAATTAGGCCTAAAATTAAAATTACTTATCAAGTTTAAAGCATGTCTAAAGCAAGGGCGTGTAGAAGTAATATTCAAACTGCAGTCCGGCGCTGTACATGCGTAATAATAATCACACGACATTTATCCTGTAGCACAGTATAGCATATGAAATTTTTAAATTTTAAATATAAAAAAAATTATTTTTTGGTCTCTTAGGGGGGCGATCGCCCCAATCGCCCCCCTCTGGATCCGCCACTGAGCTCGAGTCAGATCACTTCCAGTGGGAACTGGAATTCGTTTCAGAAACGGTATTCTCTTTAAAGGTTGCAACATGGATTGAATTCCTACAGTACCGCAACACATATGAGCAATGTATTAAATTCAATGAAATTAACTAATAAACTTTCACTTAAGAAATTCTTGGATCAGCAAGGAAACCCAGAGCTCTAATCATTTCACCAGTTTTCGGTAAGCTGGCTCTGAATGTATAAGCAATCCACGCAGTCTCGTAAAGTCTTGATTCCAGCTTAACCTTAAATGACTACCATTGACATACTGAAAACGCTGTACACAGGCAAGGATGCTCGATGAGACGCTGTTTAACTGAGGAGCGGGACCGAGGGACCAACAGTCTGAAAAATTGATAGGTTAGTATTTTAATAACTTTCGAAGAATCGGGTTACCATTATTCGAGCAGACCACGTCTTGAGAAGCGTAGGCCCCTATGATTAGGTTGTACTGCTAGAGGCGCTTTATAAATTCGTAAATACAATACAATACAATACCATCGACAGGTTCCTTTATACATACCTTTCGGCATCTTTCGGTAATCTAAATAGTGAAATCTTTTGCGAATTGTTGGCCTACGTGGTTAAGCTAGCTGCAATTAATTGCAGCACACAAATATCCCTCCTCGCTTCGAAGCCCTGTTGATAACTTCATCAAGCATCAATTCAATCGTATGGTGTCGCAACACATTCCAAGTTAGGTGAGGTGTACATTCAGATACATTGAGTGGCATATCCTACTATAGCGCATTGGATAACATCTGGCGTAGAGTGCGAGAGGTACGGAGATCGAGTCCCATAGGCGGACATGCTTTGTAGGCTGCAATTTGCACCGTGTATTGCCGGCTGTCTGTTCTGTTAGTAGTTAAGGTTTATCGCATAACATCATACATGTACATGTACAGCGCAGTGCGTTTGCAGGCGCTTAATTAAAGAATAAATATTATTATTATTATTATTATTATTATTATTATTATTATTATTATTATGACTCAAAGGTGTTGGTAGTGGACAGAGAACACGAGAGGATCTCAATAACATGTAACGGCACGATTCTGGAGCAGGTGAAGTCGTTCCGATACTTGGGAGCTATAATGGAGGAAACTGGTGACGTGAGCGGAGAAATAAGAGCTAGATTGGGGATGGCGAGAGTGGCAATGGGATCGCTTGAAATGATCTGGAAGGACAGAGCCATTGGAATGGAGTTGAGGCTGAGATTTGTGAGGTCGCTAGTATGGTCGGTGGCGCTGTACGGTTGTGAAACTTGGACTCTGAAGGCTGAAGATAAAAGAAGAATATCAGCCTTTGAGATGACACTGTATAGAAAGATGTTGAGAGTCAGCTGGAGGGAGTTCAGAACAAATGAATCCATACTGGAGGAACTACGACCGGAACAGCGACTGCTGGAGGTGGTAAAGAGAAGGAAGCTGAATTACTTCGGACACATGACAAGAGCGAACAATCTATCGGCATTTATATGTCAAGGCTATGTGAATGGAAAAAGGGCCCGGGGAAGGCCGAGAAGACGCTGGATGGACGATGTAGAGGAGTGGACGGGGCTGCAGTTGGCGGATTGCGTAAGGAGAGCAAGGGACAGAGAGGGTTGGAGAAAACTGACGTCGTTGGCTCTGGTCTCCGATCCGCAGCAATGAGGATGGTCATGATGATGATGATGATTATGACTCTGAGATATTTGGTATAAATACTAGCCAATTGGATAATTGATATGACGTAATAATGTTATGACGTAATAATGTTACAGTGGTAAACGTTCCAATGTGTGATGTTCGTTGCAAATATCAATATTATTGTGGCTCATACATAACATACTTAAGCTAACCGTAGACCTATGCTACGCGTATTTTTGTCTACGTATCTGTCAATGGCAGACATCCGTGCACAATGGTGTCATCCAATGGTAAAATGTTGTAGGGGTTCGGTTTATTTATATAAATTCGCTTCAGAATGGGCCAAACTAAGCGTTCTGCAAATATTCTGCAGACTTCTCAACTAATAAATACTATCTTGTCGCTATTCATACTGCTAACTATTCATACTAAAATTTCGCTGGGTTCTTTTCATTTGCGAGTCATGGCGGTATGTGTGACGTCGAAGTCGAAACGCAGATTCCTATAGGCAAATATAAGTAGCCTGACAAACCATGGGCCAACAAATGTAAAATAAAAGCCTTTATGTATGTGTATATCAGTATTCGTCATTGTGTGCATAAATATATTATTTAGTAGTCACACTGCTATATCACAAATACATGCATATGTACATATATATCGGATGGTTACGATGGGCTTTCACCACGGCAATGGTCTCGAAACTCTTAGAGCGTCTTCAACCATTCAAGGACACTATATGTATGTTCAGAAACCTGTATTCATATATGCACAACTGCATTTATATATACCCACATTCGCTTAGGCTTGCTGGACCTACAAAAAAATCCTGCTCACCGGCCCGACTCCACTCGAGCATCTGAATCAGGAGTACGTAAGACTTGGTAGGGTAGGTGGGGGCAAGACGCCCACATTAAGCAGAAAATGCAATAAAACTGTCCTGTTTGACATTTTATTAAAGCTATTGATTAGGAAGTAACAGAAACTATATTTACCACTTGTTATGTATCAATTAATGACAATTATGTTACATTGAAGTAAGAAATTACCAAAAATATGTCACTACCCAAGTAGGCGTTTTGCCTCATACTATGGGGTAAAACGCCCATGGGTGGGCGATTTGCCTCCTGTCCTCCTGCAAACTTATTTACGTGTTAACTAAAGCAGCTTTGCCCTTACAGTCAATCATAGGGGCGCGTAATATTTAAAGCAGAACTGTACTAAGCAATATCATCATCAGAATCACAATTAGGGCACAGAAAGTGAGCAGTACAAGCCTCATGAGCCCAAAACTTACACATTTGACATTGCAACCATACTTCTCTCGGCCTACTGTAACATTCCCCACACATTACACATGGTTCCTCTTCCTCATCGGTGCTTGATGGATAGCTGCTCTTCCGTTGACTGGATTTCATGGACCCTTTCTTCTTTGAAACCGATCCTGCGCCTTTTTAACTGTTTTCCTTGGAAATATCATCATGGGAGGGAGATAAGTTCCCGCAGCACTCATGGCGCATATCACCGTAACTTTTTCCGCGTTCTCCGCTTGTGATTTTGCTCACTTATCTAATGCCTTTCGTTGCGACGATGTTTACGGGTCTATGTAGGCTACATTAGTTATGTCCGTTTCATCCATATTCCAGATTTGAGATGGAAGAAACTGACGCTTCTGAAGAACCTCTTTGTAGAGCACAAAGAATTTCTGCACCTGTGGTCTGTTAAAGGCGACAGCGCGGGACAAATTCGTTGCCTGTGGACTCCTGATTGACAGATCTGGATATCGGCTAAAGAATCCATGTAACCAGTCTCTTCCCGCCTTACCACTTGTCTTGTTAAACGGATGTTTCAAATTGTATGACTCCGCTATTTCAAACGCCAGACGCTTGACGTCGTTCACAGTCAACCCGTACATGGATTGCTCCATCGTCTGGATGTAATCGTGCAATTCCTTCTCCACGTGAGAAGGAAGCGCAGGCAAGTGTCTTCCTAAAGCCACCTTTCCGGGTTGTTGAACTTTGTGATCTCGGTGTCGTCTGAGTGTGCGCGCCGGTATACCGTATTCTTTGCTCGTTCTGATTAGTGGTGTTCCGTCATTAACTGCCTTCAGCGCGTCTTCCAGGTTTTTGTTTCCATACTGCCCTCGCTCGGTTTTCTCGACGTAAGTCCGAACCATTCCTAACACAGAAGAAAAGAAAGTAATTGTACCCTATAGGCCTACTGCTTAATAGCCTACTTGCATTGCTTAACTTATGAATCGCCATGGGGTAAAACGCCCAGTAGGCGTTTTACCCCAAACACATGATAGGCGTTTTGCCCCACACAGCATACCTCTATTGTCAAGATCACAACACCAAACCCTTGCATTATCGCTCACAAACAAAGTTCATAATCCACAAAGTACATATAAACCTGCTAAAATGCAAAGGCTCATCATCGGCACGGCGAATCTTGGCACAAATATGACAATGTGGTTGTAGTGAAATATTATAAGCAAGCAGGTTAAAAGGAAAAAATCGTGATTTCTTACTCACTCGTGAAAGAATCGGCACCCTTTCGAAATAACAATATTCGGTAGGTGGCATTACCAGTTTCCGCTACAATGCGCTCTGAAATAATAAATGCTTGATGTATTTATGACCTATAGGCGTTATGCCTCCAGTGGGCGTCTTGCCCCCACCTACCCTACGCGCCGTCATTCCCTCTTCTTTTCTGTCTCTGGTCGACTCCATAAACGGTAGATCTGCTCGCATCTAAATCATTCTGTCAGCATTGACCACATATACCAACACATTTTGAAATTACAACAGCTTCATTACAATCTGCTCATGTACTATACACAGAGCAGAACAGTCAGTGTAGACTCTAGAGGTAGTCCGAAAACGAGATACATTGTAATGCCCGCTCTTCTCTCAACAGATGTCGCCGAAATCGTGGCATCGACTAAGGGGTCACGTGTGGTCGTTGACACAAAGCGACTATATTATTACGTCCGATGATACATGTCTGTGTCGACCATTTACAAAAACAGTTCTAAGGCTGTATACGGTTAACGACGGAAATCATTTTCGGATATGCTGGAATTTAACTTGACCAATTTGGGCTCTGTAATCAGATTTTGGATAGACTTTTAGTTTAGCCTACATGTATATAGCGGAATATGTATTGTAGGACTTCTCAAAGGCATCGAAGTTAGGCTATAAGACAAATCTGAAATTAAGTGACTGTCTCTCACAGAAAAATTAGATTTTCAGTATAAAATATTATTCTGCGTTGGTTTGCCAGGTGAGGGGGACATTTTTTAACTGATCTGGTCAAAAAAGAGTTTTTAACTGATCTGGTAAAAAAGGTAAAAACAGTTTTCGCACTCATGTGCGAAAAAATTTGATGACCTTTTTGGGGGGTTTCTTCAAAAAGTGGGAGGGTCCTATGCATGGCGTGTCCCCCCACTGTTAAAGGTGGGGGGTCTTGTCTATCCGGGTGCAAGGCGACAGCATCTGTCACTGTTTACAGGACACACAATTCTATAGGAGACTTTCCGCCAAGGAGTATCGACTGCAAACAAGGTGATCTTACAGGAGTGCATTTACAAAGAAAAGGAAACCCATGTCTCCGATCAATTAACGATTGTCGAATGAAAAGAAAATCGTCTGCTGAATGACGTCATCGATCCATGATGACGTCGGTTGACAACGCTTTACCCCCGTGTCTAATCTAATCTAATCTAATCTAGGAACTTCTATAGCGTCACTGTTATAATGCTCAAGGCATCAGTCGATGGTTACAACTATGTAAAAGTCCTAGTGCAAACCAAATTCCAGGATGAGTCCGGTCAAAAGCCATGGAGGGAGTTCGATATGACATGGAAACAGCCGAGGAGACACGGAAACAGCCGAGACGACATACAAACAGCCGAGAAGACACGGAAACAGCCTAAGGGTCGTCCAATAATTATGTCAACAAATTTTAGGCAGTATATATATATATATATATACACACACATATATATATATATAGGCCTATATATATAGTTGGGCCGTACCATGGTACGAACTACACGTATCGCTTTGTTACAGCTCTTTGTCCTCTGTTTCTGTGTATTCTGTCCTCTTTCTGCCTCTATATCTGTATCTTTGTTTATATATGTCTCTCTGTCTGTGTCTGCACATGGTTAATGTTTAGGCCTACGTTAGATCGTGTAAAGCAATATCGGATGTCACAGCCTCACTAGTGCAAAAATGGAAAAACAAAGTATATTTTCAACAACTGTACCTTTAACGATCCTCAGGAAATTCTAGAATAACAAATGAAAATGTGTCTCATTTCTAACGTTTCATTCGATAGTTGTTCTTCTCATTACGGATGAACTGAAGTAACCCATATCCGACCGGTCTGATAGCAGTTAGAAATAAACTGCGTCCAGAATTCTAGGCCAGGACGTAAACTCGTAGGCCTACGTCCTCTTTTTGAGCTCTAACGGAAACTCTGCATATGGGCCTTCTGTTTTTTTAGCAAGACACATCTAAATGTGTGAAATATCGATTAAACTGCGACCATTCTGTTGTTCTATGTATCTGCGTACAACGTACACACGCGCTGACATTTTGCCAGTCTGATTATCGTGATCGATGGCTATGTTTGGTTATCGGCAGAGTCTCTCTTTCTGCGTCCAGCGCCGCTCTATCGCCGGTTCCAGGAATTGCACCGAGGCCTCTATCTCTTTTCGTCGCCGCTCTACTCGCTATATTTGCTCACTGTCTGACGCAGTTTCCATCAAGCGACCGGAGCCGAAGATCAATCTCGCAATCTCGTCGTTGGCTCTGGCTTCGATTAGGTGCATTAGACGGGTCAATATATGGTTGAACCCCAAAAAAATTGATACAAAAGGTTTCTCAACTGATTTTGTTACCATTTGGCATGCTTATTAACATAGTAAAAGTCTACTCTGTTCTGACCATTGAAAAATGGTCATTTTCAAGATGGCGTCCAAGATGGCTGCCGCGAGCTAAAATTGTTCATATCTCAAGCACTATTCAACCTAGAAAGGTGGATTTGGTGTCTAACTGTAGGGTTTATTGCTTAGCATTCAGTTAAAATAACTTTAAAATCACTTAATGCGTCATTTCAAGATGGCGTCCAAGATGGCTGCCGGGAGCTCAAATTGTCTATATCACTCTCAAAAGTTAAAGATAGAAAGGTGGTTTTGGTGTCAAACCGTAGGGTTTATTGCTCAGCATTCAGTTGAAATAACTTTAATCACTTAATGCATCATTTAATCACTTAATGTATCATTTCAAGATGGCGTCCAAGATGGCTGCCGGGAGCTCAAATTTGCTATATCTCAAGCACTATTCAACCTAGAAAGGTGGTTTTGGTGTCAAATCGTAGGGTTCATTGCTCAGGGTTCAGTTGAAATAACTTTAATCACTTAATGTATCATTTAATCACTTAATGTATCATTTCAAGATGGCGTCCAAGATGGCTGCCCGGAGCTCAAATTTGCTATATCTCAAGCAATATTCAACCTAGAAAGGTGGTTTTTGTGTCAAACCGTAGGGTTTATTGCTCAGGGTTCAGTTGAAATAACTTTAATCACTAATGTATCATTTAATCACTTAGTGTATCATTTCAAGATGGCGTCCAAGATGGCTGTCGGGAGCTAAAATTGTCTATATCTCAAGCACTATTCAACCTAGAAAGGTGGTTTTTGTGTCAAACCGTAGGGTTTATTGCTCAGTGTTCAGTTGAAATAACTTTAATCATTTAGTATATCATTTAATGACAAATTCAATGATCATACAGTTTACAGTTACATAGCTTACACATACAATTAGTCTCTACTCGTCATCATCGCCCGACTGCTTCGGAAGAAACTTGTTATGTGGATTGACACATATTTTTAACTTGGCACGGTTCACAGGCAGCAGTACATGGGAGTCCATTTCTTCTACACGAGCAGCGGGAATTGCAGCAGTTGCAATGAATGACTTTCAAGAGAATTTCTGAAAGCGTTGACATAACTGGGGCAAACCGATTATCCTGGAGGTTCCAACCCCAGTTCATGGCATCCATACCCTCTGCTTTTCTCATCCATATAATTATCTGGTAGTACGCTCTGCGACAATGAATTTTAGTAGCAGTTTCGGTAGGTGAATACGTTCTGGTGATACAAATGATGAAGCATACACAACCTTCTTGCTGAAGCTGTTATATGGCATTTTCGCAAAAGAATCTGTGCACTTGCTACCAAGCAGGACACCTCTGTGGTCTGATTTGGGACGGTGAATGCATTGGCACATGACCAAAGGATAGTGTGTCATTTTACAAGCTTCTGAAAAGCATTCTTTTTGTCAACGCCGAATATGCGAGAAGTCGTGTCGCAACCTGTCACGGCGTGGATAAACAACGGCTGAGAACACATGTCATTTCTGAGGATTTTCTTAAGATGGTTTATGTTGTACACTTTGCCATCATCTTCTGTCTTGTCAGATCCGAAGTAAATACTCTTACAATGTGGTTTTAAAAGGAGAGGAGTAAGATGAGGAGATCGGTATCTTCTGCGATTAGCGTAGCTGTGTGTAGAAGAGATGTCTCTACTGCAGCTTTCCTAGGTGCACAGACCACAGAGCAATCCCTTTTTCTGAGCTCATCCCTCACCAACCATATCAGTTTCTGTTTTCTGACAGCTCTTGACAAGAACTCCTCTTTCTTGCCTGTTTCAGCAGTGAAGCTGATAACAAGATAAATATTGTGGCCTCTTCTCAGATGCGTATTGTCATTAGTGGATGGTCCTGGCTCATATCCGTCAAAAAGAACCGTTGTACCTGCACCATATTGCCGGACGGTGAAGTCGGGTTACGACTGTGCTATTGCATCACAGGTTTCTCCTTTTTTCCACAATATCCGATGAAGTAACGAATTTTCATCGAGGACGTGTCTCTCTGTCTCTGGCACAGAATCTATCCCTTGCACGTTCACTGATCGCATGAGCTATCTGTGACTTATCGGCCTTTCTAAAGAGGGCGGAAGGGAAAGGACTGAGTTCGTAACTCATAACCTCCTCCAATTATAATCTCTCCAGTTTCGGCAACTACCAGGAAACGTTCGAATAGAAGAGAGGAATCAATGGTTCTGCTCGCTGCGACCGCACAGTCCCGCCTTTAGGTATAGGCGATTTAGGAGGCTGCGTAGAGGCGGCAAATTCCGAAAATAAAAATAATATAATAAGTTAATAAGAAATTAAATGGAAATATACGTGCTCAGTAAGGGGCGGCATTTTTTGTCCTTGCAGGTGGCCTATAGCACAAAACTGTCAAAGGCTGTCTCTGCGACCGCAACAGCTGAGGTTCTTCCAAGGTTTGAGGCTTTATCCTTTCTTCTGAATGGCAATATAAATACAAGCTTTCCGACCATATTATGCATGATCATAGGTCCAACGTCCTTAGATATGTCAGTAAATGATATACTAAGTGATTAAAGTTATTTCAACTGAACCCTGAGCAATGAACCCTACGATTTGACACCAAAACCACCTTTCTAGGTTGAATAGTGCTTGAGATATAGCAAATTTGAGCTCCGGGCAGCCATCTTGGACGCCATCTTGAAATGATACATTAAGTGATTAAATGATGCATTAAGTGATTAAAGTTATTTCAACTGAATGCTGAGCAATAAACCCTACGGTTTGACACCAAAACCACCTTTCTATCTTTAACTTTTGAGAGTGATATAGACAATTTGAGCTCCCGGCAGCCATCTTGGACGCCATCTTGAAATGATATATTAGGTGATTTTAAAGTTATTTTAGCTGAATGCTAAGCAATAAACCCTACAGTTAAACACCAAAACCACCTTTCTAGGTTGAATAGTGCTTGAGATATGAACAATTTTAGCTCGCGGTAGCCATCTTGGACGCCATCTTGAAAATGACCCTTTTCCAATGGTCGGAATAGAGTAGACTTTTACTATGTTAATAAGCATGCCAAATTGTAACAAAATCAGTTGAGAAACCTTTTGTATCAATTTTTTGGGGTTTGGTGTTTTTTTGTCGTATATTGACCCGACTACATACAGAAGGCCCCTTTAATAGAAGGGGCTGTGGTGTGAGGGGGTTCCAGAGGTTTAGCGACCCTGGCCTAAATTCCTGTGGTATCGTCTCAATTGTTTACCAGGCATCTAGGGTTTCAGTCATTCGTTTTTCGTGTTCGTTTATTGATCCCAACAATTGACAAAGATACGAATTGAACAGTAAGTGGTTTTGCGGTACAAACGGTAGACCCAGAACGGATAGTATTCCGCTTATAGCAAGCGATAGAGATAGCGACAAAGACCTTTAGAGAATGTGTACGTACGCAAAATAAATTTCTAATTATGACGTCCACATTAGCCTATTTATAACTCTGTATTGTCCTATAGTCGTCCGATGGCATTTTATTACATTATATAAAAGCCATGTACAGTTATTCTGTGCTGTGAACGAGACACCTATAATTTGTCTATATTGGCCCTCACTCATCCTTCAATCTGGCCTAAAGTGCAGACTTTCGAGATACTTTCTGCAGCTGGTCTTCGGGGGGGGGAGTGAGGGGGTGCGTCAAGTGTACGTACGCGAGGGGTGTGGAAGAAAGTACGCTTGCGAACAGTGGGGAGGGGTCCAATTTTCCCGGATTTTTGCGTACGTAATATATGGATGGCCCCATATGAAAATTGCTAAGTACAGTTGCATTTACAACAGGTAGACTAATCGATGGCTGTTCTTAAGTCGAGCAACCCCCTCCGTTAATGTTGTACGTAGAATAGTATAGTTGAATCTAAATACGACAAAATGCCAATAGGAAGATAGATGTGCACACACTCGCCTGTGAATAAGCTGGTAGTACCTGATACCAGCGACTTCGCTTCATTGGGCGCTGCAGAAATTTCGAGATTACGATTACGATACCGCTTATCACGTTTCAATCTTTTGTTCCTCAACGAAACTTGGTTCTCAGATTTGACACTTTAACGACGATCGAGAGTGTACTAAAAGCGACTGGGAAACCAATGCAGCTCGTCGTTAAAGTGGCAAAGGAGCACATAAATTATATTAATGCATGGCTTTCACCCGGATATGTGATGTCTCATTCTTGGGAGACCTAACGGATTTGCAACTGCAGGGATCTCACGAGTCTTAGAAGCGGTGGCACAGTGGCCAGATGGTGTCTCTGGAGTCAGGGCACAAAGGATGTGGTAACGTCAGTCTTGTTGTCAAGACCTTAAACCTCAAGACCAAGACCAAGACCTTGAACCTCAAGACCAAGACCAAGACCAAGACTTTGAACCTCAAGACCAAGACCAAGACCAAGACCTTGAACCTCAAGACCAAGACCAAGACTTTGAAACTCAAGACCAAAACCGAGAAAAATACCCAAAAAATCACAACCATATCCAGACTTCTAGTCCTTACTAAAAAATTGTCAAGTCGGACTACTCGCTATTTTAATTAAAACATGAATCTTTAATTTTATTCAAAGAAAACAACTCCAAATGCAGACTGCAGAATTCCGAATTCGTATTTACAAAAGTCTCATGCGAAATTTTATTCCAAATGCCTTTTGTATTTTATAAAAACGAATTCGTTCAGAATTTTCTGACCAAGACGTGACCTGTGGGGCCTCATAAAAATTCTGCCATGTGAAAAATACGTTCTACAGTGCTGAATTCACTGGCTCACAGAGCAGCTTTTCAAGTACCGGATGTAAATGTACAAATTGTGAGTCTGTTTTGAAATCATTCCCAGGGACGTATCTAGCGTTGGGCTTGGGGGGCTTAAGCCCCCCCAAACGAAGTTGAAGCCCCCCCCCCAAACAAGTCAAGCCGTTGTATGCTTACGGCTAAAATTCGTATGAACACTTTATAAATGTTGCCATGTTCAAGGCTTAAGCCCCCCCCCCCAAACGAAAAATCCTAGTTACGTGCCTGATCATTCCATGGTAAATAACCGGAAGTCAAAATAAATGTCCAAAACAACAGTTAAACCTCACTCACACCATGTAAATACTAAAGCAATTGTATTAGTAATCATTGGATAAATTTTTTAAATCCTTGTCTTTTGTTAAATGACTGTTCATATTGTCGAAAGTCTTGGTCTTGGTCTTGTAAAACCAAGACCAAGACTTTGAGCCTCAAGACCAAGACCTTGAACCTCAAGACCAAGACCAAGACCAAGACTTTTGGTCTCAAGACCAAGACCAAGACTTTTAAAACGAACTCGAGTGCACTCGAGACCAAGACCTTGGTCTCGAGGACAACAAGACTGGGTAACGTCGAGTTGTAAGGGACTCTAGAAGTAGCTTACCACTTACGGTGCCATAAGAATTGTCATTACATTACCTTACAATTTCGCCTTATCTAAAAGCCCTAAGCCTCTATTGTGCGAGGGCTTACCAATCTTCGTGCCCGGGGCACTTGGACCTTGGCCCATCGTCAGTAACCCAATAATTATAAAAATAAAAGTCGCAGGTTCGACCGACGAGGTTTCGTAACACTAAGAGTAATTGAAATTTGATAAGAACAACTTTATTAAGCAAATTCCGCTTTAGAAGGCAGCTGGCGTTTGAGCAGTAACGGCTGACTAAAGAGTTTGTGTGAGAAGCTACACCTGGCGAAAATAATGGAAAACCTGTCGGCTCTATAGTCTATACCACGAACTGAGATATTCTTTGGCGTTTAGCAAACTCCATTGCAACCGGACAGAAACGCGTTTGAAAGGAATAAGTAAGTAAGTAAGTAAAAATCGTTACCTTCCTGCTCTACAGGCTTTGTAGCGAAATGATTATAGGCTAGCGAGCTCAGATGCGACATAAGCACTTTTTTCCATTGTGGAGGACAGTCTGTGAATGATGGAGGACAGTCTGTGAATGATGGGTCCTTGCAGAATTAACATATAGCCTTAATAAAGTTCTGCTACTTCTCGCTGTCTTAAGACTTCTTTTCTCACGGGGCTCCTCGCACTGGGAGCGCCTCTGATTTGGTTGTACTGCGAGAGGCGCTTTATAAATTCGTAAATACAATACAATACAATACATTATAGCCGCGTTTGGTGGCATCTTGTGGTTACAGTTAGGCCTACTATTTGCTGAATTAGACATCGTGGGTCGTCCCACTCGAAAATTGGTATAGGAGGCGTTGTCCAGTAACTGATTTGACCGATTTTAAGAGTTGATTCTTCGAAACTGGAGATCGATAGTAACTAACGGACACTGGACAGTTGTACTGCACAATAACTGTATGCCGTATCTGGACCGCTCTGGGTAACCATTGTGCGTATACCGCAACCATACATGCATGAAGGTAATACATGAAGGCGCATATCATACATGTAGAGCGAAATAGATGTGTCATGACGTCTCTCATCAGATTGTAATTGGAATGCAAACCGACTTGGCCTACTATGTCTGATCCGCTGTTCCATCGTGATAATACGATATTAACGGCAGACAACGGCGATATGAAGGGAGTCGAGTCACTTAGCCTGAGCAGAGAACAACTTAGGGATCATTTGCACAGCACATTTTAAGAAACTCTCAAATTTTAAATCCTGTGGGTCTCAGGGATTTAACAAGTCGGCCTACGTTAACTACGAGCTGCATTGGTTTCAGAGTAGGCCAGGTCAGGTAACATATGAAGTCAGGCAAGGTATGGCATTTAGGTTGTGGTCATTTAAGCGCAGCGACTAGGCCTACTAAAGAGGTACTGTAATTGAAGGGGGTTATTAAGAGGTTATTCTCATGGAACTATATTTACCTGATCAGTACCAAAAGGATGATCGCCTTACATCGGTATTCACAACGAAACACAATACCACATGAACTGCACAAGTGCATACGGGTGTACTGCTTCATATTGTTGTTATTATTATTGTTGTTATTAGTATGCATTTATTAAGCACCACTGTCTAGTGTCTTCCGAAAAAACAGATCCTGTAGCGACCAGATCTTCACATTGAGACAGATTATAGAGAAATGCGTGGAGGGAAATACAAATATACTTGTCAACTTCATAGATTTCAAAAGGCTTTTGACAGTGTGCAGAGACCAGTGGTGTGGAACATTCTTGCACAATATGGAATTCCAGGAAAAATCATAGACATCATAAAAGGGATGTATAAAGAAAGCAGATGCACGGTGAGAGTGGAGGGGAGACTGGGGGAGTGGTTCCAGATTGTTACGGGGGTGCGGCAAGGATGCATCTTATCGCCGTTGCTGTTCCTGTTAACGATTGACTGGGTATTGAGGAGAAGCACGGAGGAGGGAAGATGGGGTTTAGAGTGGAGAGGAGCCGAGAGGCTAACAGACCTGGACTTTGCAGACGATATAGCGCTACTGGAAGATACATGGGAGGGAATGAGCGAGCTCACGGGCAGAGTGGAAAAAGAGGCAGGATTGGTTGGATTAAGAATCAATACTTCAAAAACAAAGATCATGAAAGTGGGAAAATGGGAGACGAGAGAGAACATCAAAGTTGGGGAAGATGTAATAGAGGAGGTGGAGGATTTTTGCTATCTGGGAAGTGTACTTGCAAACAATGGTAGCTGTGACAAGGAGATCAGAGTTAGGCTGGGAAAGGCTAACGCCACATTTGGAAGATTAAACAGCATATGGAAAGACAAAGGACTAAGCATCATAACAAAGACAAGACTATACAAGGCCTTGGTCCTGACAACATTGCTATATGGAGCGGAAACATGGCCTATGACGAAAGCTAATCAGAAGAAACTAGAGGCGGCTCATCATCGGTGGCAGAGAAGGATACTAGGGGTCACGTGGAAAGACAAGATAAAGAATGAAGATATAAGAAAGAGAACGGCTATGGAAAAAATGGAGGATATGCTGAAGAGAGCACGCCTACGCTGGCTGGGACATATGCACAGATCAAACAGTGAAAGAATCGCGAAGCAGTCACTGAACTGGACTCCATCGGGATGGAAGAGGAAACGTGGGAGGCCGAGAAAGACCTGGCGAGCCACGGTCGTGCAGGATCTGGAGGACGGAGAGATGACATGGGAGGAGGCTGAGGGAGCTGCAGAGGACAGAGTGATGTGGAGGAGCTGTGTCGCCCGATGCGCTACAAGCGCGTGGAAGGACTAAGGTCTAAGGTAAGGTCTAGTGTCTAATAACCACTATCTGTGCCAGTGTACCTGAACCGGGAACCATAGGCGCCGACTTCTTGGGAACCTTAGGTGCCAATGCACCCAGAGAGAGTTCAGTGGGTGCGTCGCACCCAGAAGAATCCGGACCTGAAATTCATATTTTTACACCTAAGCAGTAATCTCACAACTTGAATACAGCTAGAACACAAATACCCAACATTGCATGATCTCACGGTCACAGCCCGTACATAAATAAATTATTTATTTATTTATTATTTAGGCCGAAGCAGTAATTAAGGTTGCACAACTATGTCAGTCACCATCACATGAGCTTCCAATACTTATTCTAACCTTGCAACCGTTGACAAGAAAACTATTTTCTTTCTCCGAAAATCCGTTAAAACTCACCTACCTAGGGAGAAGGGGAAGGGAGGCGAGGGAGGGAGGGAGGATCCATGCACCCAGAGGCGCCTATGCCGGGAACCACACGCACAGAGGCGCATTGGACGCATATTAGTGCAAGGTAATGGCTCGTTTATTACGTGCCTCCATCAACAATAATCCTATTCAGTATCGTCTTAACGTTGAAGGATATTATGCACAAACAAAACAACAGTTATCCACAACAGGACGACATTTCTCGAGGGTCCAAACCGTGAACAGAAAACTACATAAATATTAATTTAGAGAGCCTTAAACGTGTGATCCACGGTCCATATACGTAGGATATTCTGCATACAATGCCGTAGCCATCTTGCGAATAAAATAACAACAAAGAAAGGTTGTGGCTAACCGGGAGCAAGTGTAAAATGTAAATGTACGCGATTTTCTATAGCGACCGTATATGGCCTCGACCCTGCTCATTTTTCAACGAATTGATCGGGTGAGATCCTTCACCACCGCTGCCCGTTTGAATGGGTGCCACGCCATTTAAGGTCCCCGTGTTGGGACCATGCTAGCCCGAAATTTTTAAATCTCTGAAATAAGCCACCTTCGGGAAGCGAACCGCGGTCCGCATGCTCTAAGTGGCAATTACCTCAGAATTTACAGAAGGAACATTTCGCCAAATTAGTGCACATACACTCTGCACAGGGAAGGATGCCATTCAGGATGCCAACACAAACTTGGCATAATTGTAATTCTAATCACAGGTTTATATAAAGCCTCCTCAAGAAACTCTTCAGAGGCGCTCCAGAAAACCATGATTAAACAAAATGATTTCAAGCACTTCCGGAATAGTAGGAAAAGAAATAACGAGGAGCTCATGCCATAGGATGCTAGGCATCCTGTTCTATAAATAATGTAGGAAAACATTGGTCCAACATTGTCAAAACGTGTGCTTGTGAAAGGCAAGTGCATTTACTGTGAGCCACAGTGCCCCAGAACACTGCCAAAAAACATGCACAAAAATACACATCAACACATAACAAAACATTTCTATTTTTGCAGAGTTTTAGTTGAGAAAGATGTTTAAATTTATTATTATCAAACACACATATTCATATATGTACACACTCTATACACATTTCTTCATTATATACAAGTGCAACCAAGCTTCTGCTAACACTGTGTCTCCCGATCATGTTGTACTCCTGTACACTGTGTCTCGAGAGGTTGCTACCTTGGTTTCAAATAACTCTGGACACTCCTTAAGACACGGTCATTACGATGTGAAACATGGTAAAAAAAACGCCTGCAGATATCAATTACAAATTTCACTCAGTTATAGAAAATGACTTCACAACCAGGGCACTTGATATGGCTTCCATAGCAGAATTATTTGTATGTCTACATTAATCTAGACACTTCATGTATTCTACCTTTCACGTATCGCTCAAACGCACTGCACTTGCTAGTCTCAGTGGTGTCAGACAACTAGTGGTGTCAATCATGTTAATAATGCTCAAAAAACGGGACGAAGTCACCACAGGCGAGCCCTCACACACGTGTAGAGCCCAGCCAACACAGCATCATAAGGAAGGACATGGACACTGCACACTCGGATAACTTGCATTTCTCGTGATTATCAAACCTAAATAAATTGTGACCAAAGCTTAGGACAATATTTCTGCAATAGTTCAGAATTCTGAGAGGTCATTCATTCAAGCCAGGAAAGACTACTAACAACAAAGATAATAACGACTATTGTTATAATGATAATAATTATCTTGGTATTGTAAACGAATAGTCACAGCCTTTTCACATTTTAAACCAAAATTCTGAAAAGCAGCACAAAATTCAAAGCACAAAAATCATCAAAATGTAGCAAATGGTAATCGCTCGCTTCAAAGACAATCCAATTTATTCAAAGGAATACACAGAGTATTCAAGTATCGGCATTAACCTATTTACAGAAACTACATGTACTTTCAATGCGCACACACAAACGTACGCATGTCAAACCTCTGTACACATCAGTCATGTACACTCACACGCAAAGCAGTTCAAGAATTTTACAGCTATGTACAAGGTTATTTGGTGTTAATTCGAGGTGTTTTTGTTATATGTATTATGTAAATTCCACTAGCACTTTACCTGCATGCTGTGTATATCTAAGGTTCAAATGATAAGATCATTTGAACCTTGGTGCCCTTCTCGAAAATACTTGAAGATAGTACCCAATAAGCAACTGAAACAGTTGGACCAAAACAGCAAAAACATGGCAAGACATTGGTTCTTCATGAATTCCTCAACAACCAATCAATGTAGCTACAAATTAGCACCAGAAGTATGACCAATCACGTTTCTTGCCCTCGTATCCTTGACCAATCATATTCCTGCAGCTCAATCTCTACCGACAGTTTGTGAAGTCAAAATGTTTGACCAGTCAAACACTTGCACGGTGTGCAAGTCCAGATCATCAGTCCAAATCTCCGCCAAATTGCAAATGTCATTTCTATCAAGCATTGCCCAATAATAAGTAAGAAACCAATCGCCCGAGTCAACAAAGTCGACTGAAAGAACAGAAATGGGCAGTCATGGACGCAGGTGGGAAGAGGCCAAGATTGCACGATAAAACACAGAGAAAACTGAAATAAATAACAACTTGGCTACGAAGAAATCAACAGTGCAGACAGAGGTATATTTCGAAAAGCTATCTGAATTGACCAACAAGCTGTATGAAATGAACCAGCTAGCTACATGCTCGAAACTCCTATCTGCATGACCCATCTATTTGAATGATGCATTTGGCCTTCACCACAGCACTATATCATGAATGAACGAACTAATAATCTGAACAAACCAGAATTATACTGAGCTTTTAAGTAAAAGATACTTAATCAAGGAATGACCCAGCTGAAGGAACACGCTATCTGAACGAACTATCTGAAGGAACAAGCTATCTGAAAGAAACTATTTTCATGAGCTATACGAATGAACGAATGAAGCACCTCTGTCGAGAATTCAAGAGTAAACTTCTGACTGGATTTGAGCAACGATTTGAGTACAAAAACAACAACAACAACAACAACAACTTCAACAACAACAACAACGACGAGAGCTCTCAATGTCTCAAAATCATCTTCAGATTTCCCGGCACATTCACAGCACCGCCTTACAAGTTTGTCTACACTAATACTAAAGATACTTCTACTGCTGCACAATGCCATTTTCATCATGTTTACATAATTTACATAATTACAGCTACACAGAGAAACCAATTACCTTGCCTTCTTCTCCATTCATTGTTCAAAATCTGGTGGCCATGTTGGGTCTGCATTTACCATGTTCTTGTTACAGTGGAGTGATAATTATTATGCTCGAATGCGACTTGTATTTATGAAGAAACACAACACAAAAGCCTCAACTGTCAGAACCAGACCGTTTTTGTCTGTCATCAGTTCACAGTGTAAAATTTGCACATCACAAACATGATACACAGTTACTAATGGAATTAAAACAATCATTGTTAATATTGTTTCTACTTTCTAAGGTCTCTAATTGGTATGGATAACAGTCACAAAGCCAACAACAAGCAACAGCATAGACGGTGCATTTACTTTACGATTTAACGACTTGACAACAGAATGCATTCATTACGAACACATTGTAATGCAACAGTGATTAATTTACCACCGGCATAGCGCCACCCAGAGGTGGGGATACCCCAGCTCAAAAGAAAGGGGCAAAATTGAGGTTTGGTCAACAGTATGATACGCTGTGGTTCCTTCCTGCATCAGCTCTAACCACAGCCAAACTAACTGAGGCAGCTGATGATGTCATTTCCAGGCCATTTGTCAAGACTCGCGCCATGTACTCCGAGGTCTCTTCACAATAATTATCACCTTCGTACTAGGACACATAATTTCACATTACCTTTATATAGTGCTACATGTATTTCGGGGTAGGTAATTACATTCATACCGCACCATTTCAGTACCATGAAATAACACTTACATATTTTCACATCCCACGTTTGAGCAGATGATTTTGCAAACATCCACCTACTGATTAACTTTCTTTCCCAAATCTTTGAGTCAAACCCAAATATCGTAGACCAAAATTTAAATCTTCAGAGCAAACGGTGAGCGATTTTTGAGTGGTCCTCTCTCACCCCATGCCTATGCCCTCCCCTGTATTGTTGGTGTCAGCCTGTCAGCCAATAATTCTTGGATTTCAACGCTGTTTCAATCATATACCACAAATCAAATCTGAATTCAAATGCATTCCTATATTATAGATATACCAACTAACCAATCACAATTAATATCCTGCCAGAACATAATTTAAGTTTCGTATACGAAATGAGATTTCAATAGTGGAAATTCAATTCAATTTGTTTAAAGTATTTACTAAACAGCCGCTATTTTTCAGTAAGTTAACTGACTCTTGTCTTTAAATGTTATTACGGTTTCTTTTTTAATGATTCTGTAACAGAGACTTCGCTAGAAAAATGGCAAAAGCACAGAAAATGTAAGCAAAATGTAAGTAAATCGCTGCCAACTGTTCTAAGTGAGCTAAAACCACAGATGCAAAAACGTTGAGCCAAGAAATAGTAAACGTTAGAAACCAACAAAAACAGAAAACCCTGAAAAGTAAATTTTAAGAAACAACACAAGAACGTTTTTGAAATTCTCTATGGTTATAGCTATCAACTGTCCCAACGCTAAAGGAAGGACCTATCGTGAACATTGTCCTCACTTCAAACTTCATGATTTTGATTTCAAATACTGGCCATCTTATTTCCATACATATCCATATTTGCCTCAAAGAAGGGAGAATAAGAATAAGAAGACGAGGAAAAGCAGTCCATTAAGCTAACCTGAGAAGCAGCCATGGGATGAAGTATTAGCAACTTCATTTTCTTGACCTTGGCCTACGAGAGCTGGTGTTCAGTCCTCTCCATCGCTACCTTCCCACGGACAATGTATGGTCAGTGTACTCATTATACCAAAGTTAGCTAGGGGCACTGGCAGAGCAGAAATTTCAAAACAAATTTCTGCCCTGGCAGGGATTTGAACCCCAACCTGTGGAGGACAGTCCAGCATGCTAACCACTAGGCTAACGCACAACGTCCCATTAGAGGAAACCAACCAACCATAAATACATATGGTAAAACAGTAATAATCATGTATTTGGTACATCGCCATTGTATATTAGGGTGGTGCGAAAAAACTAAAGTGCGAATTTACAAACGTAATAGTGTTTAAAAGTTGCATTTGGTAAAAGTAAATGACTGTGCAAAATTTGGTTGAATTATTTTGAAGTTCTGAGGTGCCCCAGCGGCGTCGTCGAAGTTCGATACTATACCCCTGTTGCTAGTGTATTAGAGCCAATTCATATTAAGGCGAACCTTCATTCTTCAATGTCCTTCATCCCTTCAATCCTCCATATTAAGCGAACCGGTAGTGGGCTTACCACCATAGGCGTAATTTTTGAGGGTGGGGGTACGATGGGTACCGTACCCCCAGTTTTTGGACTGGGGAACCGCACCCCCACTTTTAAAACAATGTCAAGCAATATTTTATTATTGAGCCATCCCATAAATCGCAGTCTTCGCCTTGCTTTGTGTATGGAAGAAATTGGTATCCCTCACCTTTTAGACCAAAGTTATGCCCCTGCCTACCAGGTCATATTTCAGGGCACGATGTTAATTGTATAATATATTATCAATGTCATGTATAAAAGTTTGTAGAAATTCGGTTTATCGGAAATTTTTGTAAAAAAAAGTCTTTTCGATCAGTTATCCAAAATCAAAACAAGAACCGCTGAAAAATATAGGCCTACTGATTTTGGATATTCGTGCGAGTTACCGAAAAATGTCTTGCCAACTTATGAAGACGTTATGAGGCACTACAATTATATTAAACATAACATCAACAGAGTCAACACGGAAGGAACCAAAGAATTTACTGTCACTCAAACAGCAGAAATCGTAGCAAGACACATCGTAGCTATATGGAGAAAAGCTTCCATCGTGACAGTTTCACATACAAGAGTTCTGAAGGTGATAAGAGCATTCCACGACGAATTTCGATCGCCGACCTATTAGGTCGAAAAAGTAGTAGTAAAAAATGGAAAACTCTTAACATAAATGTAGAGAAAAAGTTTTTACATCAAAGCTTGCAAATATACCGTTGACAATTGTAAGTGTCCGAATGCCAGAAAGGTGCCAAACGATGAACATGAGTTCCTACATGATCAGCGGACGATTAGAGTAATGATTATTAGCGGTCACGATAAGATTGCATCAACTAAACTAAAGAAGCGGCATGAGCGAAAGCTGACCGAGCACCTAAGATGTCGCAAACATTGGATTTCAGCAATGAACAAACATTAGCAGACAGTAGTGATCAAAATTCCGCAGGGGAAAGAGAAATAGATCCAGTTAGAGCTGTGCCGATAAGGCTTTTTTCCGATTATTCCGATAGCGCGTGTAGCCGATTATTGTAATAGCCGATACCGCGTATGAAGCCGATTATTTTAGTTTCGCCCAAAAACTACGCATACGACGTTGTATAAGGGCTATCAAGGAGTTTCCAGTCCTGTGTATAATAGGTCCTTGGTTTCTACAGTGTTTGCTAAGTAGTGCAATGCTAAATATAAATCAATAATAAGAAACAAGACATAGACACTAACACTTGTGCTCAGTTTTCTATTTGTAACGAAAATTGTGCAAAAAACGTCAACTGTAAAATAATTTGCATCGGCGCCGATACTTTTTCTCCGATACCGATTATGCCGATTCCTCTAATAATCGGCCCGATTACGAATGCTCCCGATGCATCGGTAGAGCTCTAGACCCAGTACAGAGTCAAAGATTAGCAGACGAAGAAAACATGGATGCATCAGAAAACCAAGTAGGCCCTACCTTCATAGAAGTAAATAAACCTAAGCAAACGAGAAGAAACTTACCAAACTGTCCATAACAATGATCTTCAACTTCTTAAAATTTGTGTTTAGAAATGTTCAATAACCAAACGTATAATTTAGTGAAGGGTTTAGTTATTTGTGACAAATATATTGGTAATCACTTGCGCAATGTGTATTAATCGTTATGGTAAGTAATCGCGTATTAGTATTTTGCATGCAACTGTTACTGCTAAATTTCAAAGTCGTTGGGGCAATTCAAGAAATAGCACTAGCAACTGACAAATTTAGCCACAAGTTCACCTCTTATAGACACAACTTTTTCACACTATTACAATTAATAATTCAAAAAAAATTTTTTTTACCATTACGTTCGCACCACCCTATTGTATATACATACATAGGTAAAACGTATATACAAACACATATTATTATGGGCAATTCATTTTTACAAATGAAGATACATGATGCATATGTTTAGCATTCATATATATATATATATATATATATATATATATATATATATATATATATATATATATATATATATATATATATATATATATATATATATATATATATATATATATATATATATATATATATATATATATATATATATATATATATATATATATATATATATATATATATATATATATATATATATATATATATATATATATATATATATATATATATATATATACATACACATATGTGTGTGTATAATGTATATCAAATGTGAATATGTGAATAATCTATTCACAATTGTGATGCCACATTTGGTGGCAAGATTTCAGCATGGCAAAGTAAGTAATGAAATGTAACACGATTTAACAGAAACTCCCCCCACATTACCTCGAGTTTTTAAGCCTCAGTGTAAAGGATAAGTTAATATCAGTTAGATGCGAGTTAAGAGCGCCTTGCTTTCTGCAAAGACATAACTTCGGATATTCAGACATTTCCCAGGTTTCAAGAATCGCAGTTGCTGGCAACTGTCGGTCGTAAATAAGTTGCGGATGTCTAAACGCATAAATACTTCGGCCCAACTATTTACTACCAAAAAGTAACCAGTCGAGTCCTGATATGCCTCTACCACTGGCTTAACACATTACAGTCAAATAGAAACATCTGTTATTTTTCCAGCAACAGGCAAAGAAAGGAAACGAAAAATATCAATCAATCAATCAATCAATCAATCCGTTTATTAATTCTGATCTATCAAACTTCTTGAAGAAGTTTGCACTGTTTGTTTTTGTCATCCCCATTCCCCACACACCCCAACACAGAAGCAGACGAATCACTTTTGACATGGGAGGGACGAGTCGAAATTCTAAGCCTAAACGTCAACAACGCCAAACAATTCACCGAGAAATAACGAACAAGTTCACCGGTTGCGATCCAGACGGCAAGTCACGACAATGTCACTGGTATCGTTTTGGACTTGGAAGAGTCCAGTGAAGGCAGATCAGATGACGAAACCAACACACGGTCATCCGACGAACCAACACACGTTCATCCGACGCACACAACAACATCTCGATTATATTGTTACAGGACACTTGAAAAGTTGAAATGTAACTCATTCATGTGACCCGGTGCGTAACATCGATAATCAACGTTCTGACCGCAGTAACTCGAATTAAAGTTCGTGGAACTATCAGCAGAATCCTGTCCTGCATCGTGACAGCGCAAGTTACCTATCAACCACAAAGTTCGTCTGTCACCTATTTTCAGATAGCAAAAACTTATCAAACACTCATTTGTCTGTTAGATGTGATTAAAATCTCAAGTTTGTTAAATTGCTCCGCCAATCGCTTCGGTGAACATCACCGCTGTTCAGGCCTCTCGTGAAAACCAGTGCAACGGCGTCGTACTTTTAACAGCAGTGGTTTCGCTCGCTTGCGGTTACGCTGTCAAAGACCAGGTAAAGCGAAGAACAAAGATCGAGACAACCATGCAACTACGATCATGCTGCGATGTCGAATATCTCGATGATCAGCGGCTCGAGCTGGTCGATCTGCATGTTCAAAAGCATGGCTGTGTGTTTTTCGTTAATGTCTCGTATGTCTGTTAATCTTTGCAGCAGGCGAGGCAACATCAGAGGGTCAGTTGGGTAGTTCACCTGAACGTACTCCTGTAGGATGTTCGCGTACTCCTCCTGCGCCTTGGCAATGATCGGGACGCTCTTTGGGTTGGCCCGGTCGGGCGAGAAAACAGTCATAACGATGAGCAGCATGAGGATGACATTGTCATTGCGCGTCGAACGCAGTAGCTTACCAACAAAGTTCTGGTAATACTGAAGAAATGCCATGCTCTCCGGCGGTCCCTGCTTGAAGGACATCGCTGATACCATGTGATCCTTTCCCTCTTTGTTCACCTGATAAAAAAATCAAGCACAGACGGTACAGTAAAAATGTGGCTTAAAAAATTCTTGCTTAAAGCTGAAAACAAGTAAAGCCAGTTTGTGATGCTGAGAAGTGCCAGAGGCTGCAGGGCTTTAACGTGCAGTGATACACAAAACGTGCAGTCATGAAAAGCTGTCTGTGCAGGAAATGAATTGTAATTCATAATTCTTTATGATTTTAATTATTGAAAAAAATGACATGTGCAGTGATAAATTTTTCTTAAAACATGGCCTGAGAGGCAGCAGAGGTAAGCAACATTGAAAACGATGACATTAAGACAGAAAACATGAAACAGAAGAATAATGGCGGTATTGAAAACAGTAGTGTTTTCAGAGTTTCTGAGCCTAGGCATATGACGGTAGGTGTACTGTAATGTACATTTACACAGCAATGTCATGGACATTTGTTGTAGCCCCAATTTAATGAAACTGCTCAGTAGAACTCAGCCCAACATCATCATTCTACCATAGAAATAGATGGATTTCAGCCTGTGAAGGTATTCTCCATAAACTAGTAATTTTACAAAAGAAAGCAGTCAGGCTAATTCAGGGAGCCCGAAGAAACGACCATACCTCCCCTATATTCAAGATGTGGAACCTGTTAGAATTAAAGCAAATAGGTTTCGCCCAAATAGGAGATCTCCTTTTTCGTTATGAGCGCAATCTACTACCTGCCTCATTCGTGGGATACTTCACTCTCACTTCCCAAATTCATGACCATTTTACTAGGAAAGCCACTTCGTACCGACCAGGAAAAGCGCGCACTAACACGCGAGAATTTTGCATTAGAACAGCTGGACCACTACTTTGGGATACCATTCCAATAGAAATTCGCTCCTCCTCTAACAGATATCAGTTTAAAAAACGTTTACGTTCATTTATTATACACTCATAGAATTCGCCTTAACTAGACTCCTCCTCTTATAGGTTCTGTTACAGCTTGGGCCCGTCAGCTACGCGCACTGGCCCGTGAGTTCCTTAGTTAAGGTTTAGATAAGATTAGTTAAGTTTTGTTCCATTTCTTTCTACCTCTCAGAGCCCCCCATCCCGTTTAATGCCCAGACTATTCTTTATCTTTTTTTCTAATTACGTCGGGAAGGATTACTTATATGCCATACACTGAACTTTGTTACAGTTACATGACCTGTCGGGTGTCCCCGCCTAGCGGGATAATTATCCCTTTGGGGCCGCCCATTGCTTCCATCACCGACTGTTCTGTCTCACCTTATTTAATCTAGCAGTAATAAATGTTTCTAAATTGTAATTTTACTGTTCGGTTGCAATAAAAAAATATTGATTGATTGATTGATTGATTGATTGTATTCCGTTATTTGGTAAACCACTTTGGACACGTGAGCTCCAACCACGGCAAAGCTTCTATGTGCACAAGTGAACCATCCAGCATGGCAGACCAAAGGATCTATAAGCTCCGAGTGAGGAGATATAACCGCCTAGTTCTTGGGGCACAACCAACTAAAAATCTGTGCATGATACAAATATTTATATGTCAAAATTTATCTCTTCTGTGGAGAGTAAAGCCAGCACAACTCTATCTGAACATGTCTGTAAATTGCCAAATGAAGGAACTGCACCAATTGGGCAATGACAGTCACGCTGGACCGAAATGAGTGGAAAGTAAATATTCACCTGCCAACTAAGCGAGCCAGAGTTGAAAATCTTCGCCGAGCGCAAGATGAGCACCTCTACGACGGCCCCTTTGAGTAGCGAGATCTGGTCTGTTTGGTCAAGGCTGCGGAACACGGTCAAGTGCTTTGCCATTTTGACGAGCCGGCGTACCGAAGTGTCGGCCATGTTGAGGAACTCAACATTTGACGGAGCGTCGATCGGCTGCCGTTCCATTGGCTTATCGAACGATATCTGAAAAGACCGCATCACCTCGTGTAGCATTTCACGACACCACGGTGATAAGTTCTCAATGCTGTTCGGGTCGACGACCGACGCGATAACGTGAGTGACGGGTTGCTGCTCGGGTCCGGTGCTCGAGTCGAGCCCCTGCGACGTGCTCGCCGACGAGTTTTCACGTCCGGGTGAAAGACTGTAGCTCTGCGACACGGAAACGTCACCCGTCGTCGTCGTCGGTGGGAGCGAGTTTCCGCTCATGGAACGGCGGAGGCGGTTCTCCTGGATCTTGTGGCAGCGCTGTTGTTTCTGCTGTTCACCTGAAAACACACTGACTGATCCAGTCTTTGTCTGCAGATTCTGTGGTTCTGCAATCGTTACGAAACATTCAACTTCACCATTTTGCAATCCAATACCAATCCTAACAACTCATTTTAAACTCCTTTCATTTTTTCGTTCCAGAAAGAGCAAAAGAATTTAACTTATTTTTATTTCATTTAACAGTTTCCATATGGCACCATCATCCAGTGCACATGGCTCCAAATTGGTGCCAAGTAAACGTGTTTTAATGACTTGCTCAAGAGCTGTATACAGCAATGAAGAGAGGCTCAAACCTGAACACTATACATATTAAAAAGCCAAGTGCTCAACCCACTAGCTCCCCTGTCATGACTTCTCCAACTGTTAAGTAAATAAGCAAATATGAGGAAAGTAAATTGTATTGTTCAAAGTGTGAAAGAAAAATATAAGTTCAAAGAAAACGATTGTGAAATCTTACTCCTTCACTTATCATTCTGCTTGGCAAAACTGATGCATCTTTGGGACAAAATCCTGATTGGTTTAGCTAGTACCCTTTGAATGTACGTAAATATGGATCTGGGCTTTCACAAAGCCTAATTGAGAAGAAAAGCAGTCCCTTAATCTAGCCCTGGGGCAGCCATGGGTATGAAGTGTAAGCGACTTCATTTTCTTAGCCTTGGCATTTGAGGGCAGGGCTCTCCCTCTCCTCTCATCTTCCCACCGATAGTGTACCGTCAGTGTACTCATTATAGTTGAGTTGGCTAGGGAGTGCAGGTGGAGCAGAAGTCTCAAACCATTTTTTCTGCCGTGGCGGGAATTTGACCCCCCCCCCCGACCTCTCAGCTGACAGTCCAGCACACTAACCACTAAACTATGGAGCACCCCATAGTTTAAGGACCTCTCAAAGGTCAACATGTCTGTCTAAGCGACCTAAATAGGTCAGTCTTGAGGACCCCGGTCTTAGCCGAGGACCCCGGGGTCGTCGGTCTTAGCATAAGACGAGATTGTAACCGGAGCTTAGTTGAAGGAGCCTTACATTTATCAATCATTTACTATACTATATGACCCAGCAACCAAAAGCCGAGGAATGTCTGGCAAAGTAACTAGTGTAAACATGTTAACTACTTCTTTTGATCTCTGCATAAAAAGGATCTTTCAGAGAACACCTACACGTGTTACTGAAATATCAGCATAAAACAGCAAGCAATCGCCACATTTAAGGTTTCTATCATCATCTTAGAATGCCATCGTTAAATAAATATATATATATATAATTGAACCAGTAAATCTTACAGCTTGGAAAGATAGGTCAGATATATACAAGAACCCAGATTATTTTCAAAGTCATAAAGCCGGGCATAGAGCTTTTAAAGCTTTATGCAAAAGTGCTCCTAGTTTTCAAATGATGGGTCGGATACGCATTAAGAATCCAGATCTCCAGCTAACAGTATGTTTCGAAGATGTCAGCCAAATCTACGTTGTTTAAACATATTCAGCAACTAAGGAGGCTGTAGTCTTGGCTCCTTGAACACTACTGTACTGATCACCTTCTGATCATGTTCGTTATGTGCCCTGAGTGTTACGGTACCTTGCCAACCCTCTGCACAACAGCAAAGTGCCAATGTAAAATAAAACGTTTCTGGAAAGGCTAAGCGGTGGCTTCAAAGCTGCGGCAATTGCCTCAGATACTTAATGATCCTGTCACAACTATCGATCCGAAAAGCTCTGAACAACATCGACAGAGAGAGAAGTTACAGGAGGAGTCAGGCAGAGACTGCGTCCTTGCGATCAGAAACAACGTAGAGATTGTACAGACAGAGTTTTTCATACATTTTAGTACCAGCTCATCGTTAAAGTGTTAAGTAAAGGAAGAAGAGGGAGACACACCAAGAACAAAGAGGAACCAGACAGACAGGCGGACGGACAGACATACACGTAGACAAACCGAAACACAGACAGACACACACACAAACAGACAGACACAGACAAACAAACACATAGACAAATAGAAACACAGACAGAAGGATAGGTATAGGGATGAATACATCAGGCACACAGAGGAAGAAAGCGAAATCACACGTAAACACAGATATTACAGAATAGGAACACATACACAGAGGCTGCCCTTATTAACGACTAACATTACTGACAAATCCTTCCAAGAGCCATAAGACTCTGGAACTGGAAAGGAAAGATATCTCCTGGCGATAGGACGGAACGAAAGAAACCATACAAACGACCTCATCAAGAAACCGACTCTTGACGACTTATCCAGAAAACGCATGACTGCTACTCAGAGCAGCGGTTGTAAAACTTCATTTTTACTGTACCACCGGGTAAAAAATCTAATGTTGGTGTACCAACAGCAAAGGTCAGATCAAAAACAACAATTGAGTGTGAAGTCCCTTACGATTAGCATAAGAGTGTAGGTAGACAAATATAAAAATTAATATATAACTTTAAGATTGTAATCTTTTTAAATTTTGCGCATACTCCTTAGCGACACCTGGCGTATCACTAGTGGTACGCGTACCACCGTTTGAAAACTGTTGACTTAGAGGACCAATGAAATCTAAGTGGTTTTCATGAGAAGCATGTCCTAGCAATGGGACACTGGGTTAGAGCACTGGCCTTGCAACGCGGACAGAACGGATTCAAGCCTTCCCTGCAGACGTTTACTGTATAGGGACCTCAAGCAAGTCCTTCACTCACAACTACTCAGTTCATTGACTGATGTTTGGTCATTAGATACATGGGGCTTAATAAATGCATAATAAATAAATAAATAAATAAAAAATAAATTTGCAGATAAGAATGTTAAATGTAACTTTAGATAGCCAAACCACCACTGTTCTGGTAAGATAGAAGTCCATGAAAGCACTGCTTCTCAGAGATTAACATATTATGAAAGGTGCATTACAAAACTGCAAAAGATAGTTACTATTTCATGCACTAGGCAATCATAGTTGCAGCATCCTGGATTTTATTCCCAGTACATATAGTTAAAAATCACAGTTTTCATCTATCAATTCAAGCAACCTCATCAGGAAACAGCTCTGCTAAGTACAAAAGATGCCTCAATTCCTGCACCACACAAAATAAAAAGTTATGAGCAATTATTATTTTTATTATTAGTAGCAGTAGTAGCAGCAGAAGTATTACCATTGTTTATTACTATTATTATTGTTTTGTTATTGGTTTTTGTTATTATTTGTTAATACTTGCAGTCACAGAAATCACATTACATCATTCCCTACGTTACCTAACCTGACTTTACCATGAGCTCAATCTAGCGAAAGCAGAGGCCAGGAAGCAGAGGTCATGTCTGAGGTCAGGAAACAGAGGTCAGGAAACAGAGGTCAGGAAGCAGAGGTCATGTTGAAGGATCCATTCTTACTCAGTATCAGTTCTCTCTTCATCCCAACTTTGAAACACTTCTGCAGGCGACAACGTTTACAGTAGGACCTCGACTCAACCGTCACATCACACGTCCCATTACAACGACCCTTGATTTCCTGTTGACCACAAACAAACACAAAGACAATCTCAGTTATATATGGGTCAGTTAGATGTCCAGAAGCAGTACTTTGTCTTTTAACAACAGAAGTAGTACTCTGTCTGTCTGTCTGTCTGTCTGTCTCTTAAAAGCAAACAGCAGCAGCAGTACTTTGCCTTTTAAAAGCAGAAGAACTTTGTCAAACAAAACTAGTATTTTGTCTTTCAGTGAAGCAGTACTTTGCCTTTTAGAAACAGAAGCAGAACTTTGTCTGTAAAAACAAAATGAATGAATGAATGAATAACCCAGTGAAAGTGGTGCTATATAAATGCCATATACGAATGACTGATTGAATGAATGAATAAGCAAGTGACAGGTTGTCAGCAACTGTCGCAGACGTCTCAGGACGTCATCGTTCCAGTCGTCACCTTGAATGCATTTCGTCGGAAGAAAGCCTTGCAGCTCTCGCAGGACATGGCGTTGAAGTTGTATCCGAGCGCCTTGTCTCCGCAGACGAGGCAGATCTTGTCTTTGACGAGGTGCATTCTGGGAGCTTTCTGTCGCGATGACGACGACGTCGACGTCGACGCACGCTCTCCCTCACCACCCGACATCGACATCTTGTTTCCTAGAGCAATCCTCTGCAACACAACAACAACAACACACTTTAAAGCGTCTCCATCTTCAACGATCGTCTGCGCTTTGACAGATTGGCCTACACAGCTGCCCCAAGGCAAGCACACGAATTCAGGGCTCCTATAAATAAATTTTAATTACTGTATGTATGTATGTATGCATGTATGTATGTATGTATTCATGTATGCATGTATGCATGTATGTATGTTGCATGTACATGTATGCATATGTATGTGTTTATGTATGTATGTGTGTATGTATGTACGTGTGTGTGTATGTGTGTATGTATGTATGTGTGTATGTATGTACGTGTGTATGTATGTACGTGTGTATGTATGTATGTATGTATGTATGTATGTATGTATGTATGTATGTGTGTATGTATGTATGTATGTATGTGTGTATGTATGTATGCATGCATGTATGTCTGTATTTATGCATGCATATATGGATGTATGTATGTATGTCTGTATTTATGTATGCATACATGTATGTATGTCTGTCTGTCTGTATGTAAATACGTTTGCATGTATGTGTGTATCTGGCTATTTGTTGAGCGCCTTTTAAGACCCTCACAAGGGTGGTTAACATGACAACCTAACAGATCCACGGTCTTAGCCATCTGAGCCACAGTCGGAACCCCTAATCAGACCAAGTAAATGCCAAGAAGCACGATTCACAGCAAATATCAAAACGTCAGTAGCTGGTGCTCACGTTTTGTTTATGAGGCAGCTCAGAGGAATTAACAAGACGTCCTGCAGAATGCAGGTATCACACAGTTTCCCAATTATGCAGCACAGAACAGTTTTTGGAATGTTAAAAAATAAGTGGGTTAATATTTAAAGATAACAAACAGCGGAGTTCATGGTAGTAAACAGTTATCGGTCTCAGCTCATTTTCAATGACAGGAACCGAAATTAGTTTCTCAATGCCACGATATCGAGGAAATTCTGATCACAGCCATATTCATAATTATTGCTAAAGTATTCTGCACTTCTTAAAGAAGTTCAGAACTCAAGAAAGCACTCATTTAGAACTCGTCCAGTCACATTTTTACACAACAACCCCATTTCAGCACCTTTGAAAGACATAAAAAAGGTGCTACACAAATGTCAAAAATATGTGCATGCACTGAGTGATGAAAGTGATGCGAGGTCAGTATGCCATCCAGGAAGGAGTATGACCCAGGTCACATTTTGCCATTGTCAATTTCTTCAAAATAATTACTAATCGTTGATCTGGAGATTGTCCCCTATCACAGAACCTCTGTGCCACCACTGACATCTTTTCCATGCCGGAAAATACTTTCCTTCGCAATACAGGGTAACGTGATTGTTCCTTCATCCTAAACTTCCACTCGGAAACTAACAAACCCTGCGGTAGTCATGAAAGAACGCAATCGTCTAACCAGAAGTTGAAAATCATTGCGTCCCATGTTCGTCGCGTCGATGTCATTGGTTTCCTGATCTGCCACTGACTGTGTAAATGATCAATTACATGGCCTTACCCTAATAATAATGTTTGTGACATTTAAATTTAGGATTCCGGCCGAACCAAGCCGGATTTACGGTTGTTTTTTTTACCCCCTTTTCAATAATTTCCAGTAAAACAACGTTGGACAGTTCACGCGCAGGACCAGCTGCCGTCAGTATTGAATGGACAGCCAGTCCGCTGGGCGGCGGCGCACATGGCTGGAGTCTCTGAATAGCAACATAACCTTCCTGCACTTGCGAGATGCATTATCAATCAAATACGCCTCTGCCTGTTTGTCTGTCTGTCTGTTTGTCTCTGTGCTCTCTCTGTCTGTATGTCTGTCTCTTTGTTGGCGGAGATGAAAATGCCTACAACGCCCTTTGTCAGTTTGCCAGCCAGCGGTCCCCGCCCCCTTCCCGTCGCCCCAAGAAAAACTCTATGCGGCTTCAAGGTTAAGGAGTAGCTGTGCTATACCGCAATTTAAAGGGTAAGTATACATGTTCGAGAGGTCCGTAAGGCGGTATAGATATACCCAGACATATCCATATATACAAGAATGCAAGAACTCGTCAAATTCTTCCTTAGAAATAAGAGAAAAATGAATTGCTAGAAATCTCATTCGTTCTTATTTATTGCCATCAGTATCAGTCACCATCCTCTTTTAAATTACATAAATCATGAGGTTTATTTTGAACAAAACTGAAAATTTCCATATGAAAAGAGAGTTCATAATATTATTCCTTCTTCACTTTTGCACAAAACAAAAGATCAGCAGACAATCATTACCCCAATCAAGATCTGCAATAATTAATTAACAGCCTACCAATTCGTATAAGTTTATAACTAGAAGAAGAAGAAAACGAAAAAGATAAGCTAACTGGTGGATAAGCGAAATGAAAAACTTACGTTTTAAGTTATGACCGAAATGACATACAAGCCTGAGCAAAATAGTGCAGTATTTTGACAGCATTTTCAGTGGTAGGAAATGCACACTATTCAACCGAAAACACTCCTTCACCAAGAGCAGTTACATTGAACAACATAAAGGCCAGCATATACTGATTGCCCATGCTCACAATAAAAAATGACAGTATATTCGACTCTCACATATGAAGCCCTGTACAGCACCGTGTAGTACGAGTTTCTCTTTAAGGACCGGGGTCATAACGAAAGCAAGTAGCGTCAACCCCTCCTCTATCCAGGCTTCGGACTGGCCCCACTCGAAAACGGCAGTCCACAGCAGATTAGGTCACCCCACAGATATAGTACATTACCGTTAGACAGTAGAAGTCTAATTGTCTGAATGTTTCAGCTGCATTAGTGTCTGCTGAGGGAGGAGATATATCACTCTAGAGATTGCATAAAAAATCAGTCTGTGAATCAGAACCTTGAAGTTCTTCAGACTGTGACAATTGCTAGGCCGACTAATTAATTACCAGTGACTTCTGGATGAGGAATCTGTAGTGCAGTATTTTGACAGCATTTTCAGTGGAAGGATATGCTAACTAATTAGGGGCCATCCATTTAGTATGTACGCAGAAATCCCGAAAAATTGACCCTCTGTACGCAAGTGTACTTTTTTACCCCCATCCCACCGGCGTACGTACGCTTGACCACCCCCCCCCCCCGCTCCCAATAGAACGGTCCATATTTAATTCATGGGGCAGGCAGCCAGGCTGTGTCTGACTCACTGTTGAGCTGCGTGTTAATTCAATAATAGCAGCCAGGGGTAGATTGGCATACAAGTGACCTCTCCCACAGTCCTACTTCTCCCGGTAGTAGGCCTACTTTCTGCAAGAAATGAACTGTGGCTCATTTGAAGGCCAATCAATTAGAAGGCCAATATAGACAAATCATAGTTTCCTATGCGTAGGCACATTATCAGTAGACACCCCCATAGGCAAGCATACGCATTTGAGTTAACACCCTCCGCCTCCATGCGTACTAGGGAATGCAAACCCGACGGGTTTTTACAAACCCGGGTTTCCGGTTTTGGCGCCAGTAAAAACCCGGGTTTTTACCGGGTTTACCAAACTTTACATGATAAGTATTACTGAACTTTGTTTTGCGATAAGAACAACGTCGTTGTATGCAGCTACAAAGTCCAAAGTTCTGCAGATGACAAGGGTCATCTACGTCCTTGTGTTTGAGCAGGTTTATCTTATGCTTGGGCGGGAGATGAATATGCATACATCGTGTTGAACCGCCGACAATTTCAGTTTCGATTTACATAACTGGCACTGAGCCGTCTGTTCCACAGAATCGCGAACGATAAAGTGTTCCCAAACACCGCGCTTTAAATTTGTTGATTTAAGCATTGCTTTTTAAGTCACTAAATTTATATAAGAACAGTTTACCACTACCATGCGAACTGGATAATAATAATAAGACGATTTGTATAGCGCCGTAGCACAGCCGAGGCCGAAGAAAAGGGCGCTGTAGATGGCGGCGCCGGAGGGTGGTGCACCATAGAAACTCGGACTTCGTTGGATTTAGTTTGAGACGGTTAGACGCCATCCACACTGAAATGCGTTCAGACAGGTAATGTCACGAGTCAACAAACTCAACATTCGGCCTTGTCACTGGTTGTGTGAAATGTGAAGCCTCACTCATATAACGTCACGAATAAACAATTGGAACGAGCCGATAAATAAGTAAGTAGAAATAGTATTACGTAATACCAAGTGCAGTACTAAAGCTATATTTCAATTACTCTGCATTTGTGAGTTTCACGGCGTGAACGACGATGAAAGTGACGCTTTTCAATCACGCCAAACCCGGGTTTCAACCGCGGTTTACGATGACGTAGACAGGTTTGGCAGATGTCCGTCCCTCACTTTGGCTGTGGGGGCTGTGGGGTCCCCATACTTGCGTTCGATGCAGAAGACAAGACTGCACGTGCGGGTCAACCTGTCACAAAGGGGACATTACTTCCGTCGTCTCGAGAGCGGAAGCTGTCTTCGTGGGTGGAAGAGTGGAAGCTGTTGTGGCTTATGTGGTGCTCAAAGTTTGTATTACGCTCAAACATAATTGTTTCACCTGCAGGCCTCCTTTGTTGTTGTTAATCTTTCGAGTTTCGCTGCATTTGTAGTATATTAATGATAGTGATATGCATCCGAAATAGGCTACATTTATATTGTTAAGCTACATTTTAATATAATAAAATAGTAATGAAAAAATTTAATGTCATTGTTCAAACCCGGGTTTCAATCGCGGTTAAACCCGGGTTTTCGGGTTCCGAAAAATCCCGGGTTACCCGGGTACCCGAGTAGGCAAAACCCGGGTTTGCATTCCCTAATGCGTACATACTACATGGATGGTCCTTATAATGATCTCTGATAATTATTAGGTACTGGCGAAATCATAAGGATTTATAGTCTAGTCCTAGGCGAGTGGTTGGAGGTGAGACAATCAATTGCAGCATAACGTCTTGTTCTCTGATCCACCTGAAGTGACCATCGACTGACTTCTTGGACATTACAAAACCAGCGCTATAAAAATCATTAGATCAGGTTAGATTTCTGCATCTGCTTTAATATCTGCTCGTTAGTTTAAAACCTCTTCCTGCTTTACACCGTCTTCCAAACACAACATAAGTAACACAATGTTATCAACAGCCAGGGGCGTCTATCCCCCCTAAGTCATTGGAGCAACATCCCTTTTCCCCCTCTTCTTCCCCCTCCCCGTTACTCCCCCAAATGGTGGCACACACACTGACAGATCCCCCCCTATTTCTTGGATGGAGCATTTGCTCCAAGGTTTCTATGGTGTAGATGCCCCAGTCAACAGCAGTCCAGAATAGCAGGATAAGTTTCAAGCAATCCCTATAGGGCTATAAAAAGGACTGCTAGCAGTCGCATACAGTTGTTAACCTAGTCTGATCTAAGTAAATAAGTAAGTATAGCCTCTATTTTCTTTTGACAAGCGCACATGCATTACATTTTATACAATGATTACATATACAATTATACATTTGAAATAAACTAGTCACACATGCACACGTAAATATAACTGAAGAGATACACTGGTCGACAAACTACTTATAAATGGGTTAGATTTAACAAAAGCTAGCATGAAACGATGTCCTCCCTTGCGAAGTGAGTACTTGTCCTCACGAAGAGGTGGCAAAAGCTGATAAATGCAGTGGCAAAAAAAAACTGCGCTTTCTGTCTGAGCTTCCTGTCTGATCTAGCAATCAGCTCTTCTACAGTATACATGGTTCTTCTCATAATTAAATTTGCCACCTGCAGGCCTTTTTCAGAGCTGCATTAATCTGAAGACCTCTAAGGTGCAGTCATCATAATACATAGGATATCATAATACATCATAATAAACAAGATATCATTATTATTACTGACCACACGAAAAATGAAGCCACAATTGGCAATCACAATATATATATATATATATATATGTGTATATATATGTGTATATATGTATATATATATATATATATATGTATATTATATATGTATATATATATATATCAAGGTGAACGTACATTCACCCACATGTGAGGAAAATGGAGGGTAGGCAAGTTTCAAGTATGTGTAAAAATGACATCAGAAAACTTATTTTTTTAAATTGCGCTATCCTATGTCCCTGTCTAACTGTCAAATAATATGTAATATTTTTAAATGGCAGGACTTGAGCTTCAGCTTGTCTGACCATTTTATTTCTTACCTGTATAACAGTTTACTGAAATACTGGATAGTTCATTGTGAGGTCCCCTTGTAACTGCATGGCTATGTTAAGATGCCCTATAAATTGTCATTATTATTATTATTATTTACATATTAAGCCCGAACTGTTTTTACCAAACATGGCTATGGTCGTTATACCAGTTAGGTACACTGGTAAGAGCATAGGCGGTGTCCCATGAGCCTCTGTGTGAGAGTGCTAGTGGATCGCAGTTTGAATCTCAACGGTGGTGGCTTACTTCAGAGGTTTCAACTTCAGGCTAGCGCTGTCCATACATGAAAAATTAGCAATGTCAAGGCCATACAGTCACTATAATACGTGTACATTTAATTTACCATTGATGTTGTATGATAAGCGCAATGCTATTGCTTCCACTGGAAATTCATTCAATGTGTGTGCATGAGTGAAGACAAGCATTTGGTAACAATGCTAAATCAATTGATTCAATTCATCACACACACCTCAAACGTGCAAGCTCTCCTTCCATCTGTCCGTCGTGACGAAAAGCATTGAAAATTTGCCACTATGCTCTGCCTTTGTGTCTTCCGTTTAGGACATCCAGCTTCACACGCAAAACGGATACCAGTCTCTTATTGTTGCATTGTACGCTATTAAACTACGTGTAGACTCGGCCGCGTAACACCAGTTACTCTTTCTAACAATATCCAGCACAGAACAACAGTAAGTATGACGCCCAGTCGCATCAGAATTAGTTACGTTGTCTGACGTATTCAACGTCGGACTCTTGATGATCCTTAGTCCGTAACGACATGCACAGAATTAATATCCGGCTGTCGATAAAAAAAGGCTTCAAACGATTCTATCTCAATCTCCCCACCAATCCATTGTGCACATCCGCTTCTGTTATTTTGGCAGAGGACAAAACCTTTGCTTCATCCCAAGGCCGCCCGCGGCGAAGTATGACCGACTTTTGTGGAGGTAGTGGCTGCGGCACGCCACGATCTAAGACGATCAATATGATGAATAATATATGTTATCTTTTCATTCATACAATCTATAGGTAATTGGCATGCCGTCGACGACAACGTGTTCCATGTCACAAGAACTCTATATTCGTTCACATAAAGCTTCACACAATTAAGCCGAAAGCATTCATGGCGGTCAGTTCTATCGAATACTCTGCCTGTAACAAGTCTAGCAACACTCAGATGGGACATGGCTGACTTTTCAATGCATTTCCACGTGTATGTAATCTAGCCAGAGAACTAAGAACTTCTGTAGCGCTACTCCGAGTTGCGCGGAGGCCACAAGTGAAAACAAGCGTTATAACAATGTCAAATAGATTAAATTCATCACATACACGTAACACGTTCACGCTCTCTCTCCATCATGCAGAAAAGCAATGAAATCTGCCACTAACATCAAACTCCCAGTTTATTTACTACTCAACATTGATGTAAATCACTAAAGTCTTGAAACAATAAAACACAAGGCGTTGATAACTTGATTAATAGGTCAAATAAACCCAACAGGCTGGCCTATATTTCTATTGTTAACATACCAGGACTATACCAATTCAGTTAAATTGCAAGGTAACACTGCTATAAACCAAATAAATTATCATTTACAATGCAGACTATTAACAGCTTGTATATCACAACATGTTTATCAAGTAATTTTTAATGAAACTAACAAATGAAAGTTCATGGGCTATGTATTGTATATATATATATATATATATATATATATATATATATATATATATATATATACATGTATTTATGTATGTATGCACATTGCACACATGTATAAAGAACCTTAACATACCACACTAAAGTCCTGCATGTAATAAAAGAAGAAATACCCTACCTTACCATACCTTGCACAGTGGTGAGTTGAATCCTCAGACCTTTAAAAGTACTGTGTCTGAGAAAAAGCACAAACACGGCTTTTATCTGCAATAAATGTCATCATCGGTACGACACAAACAGAGTATTTTATAGACTTACGATGAGCGTGGAAACAGTATCTTTTTAAATTCTTTTATGTACACTGTTACTGGAAAAGCTACTAAATTATGCAGATAACTGCAAAAGGACAACGTCTGCCCACCTGGCTTTCAATCTCCTACTGTCTGTCCATCTTTCTATCTCTTATTGTCTGTCTGTCTGGCTTTCTGTCTCTTACTATCTGTCTGTCCATCTTTCTATCTCTTATTGTCAGTCTGTCTGGCTTTCTGTCTCTTACTGCCTGTCTGTCCATCTTTCTTTTCTTACTATCTGTGACAAGAGCTGTCTGCAGGCTCATCTTTCTATATCACTTACTCTCTGTGTGTTTATCTTTCTATCTCGTACTGTCTGTGTATATGTCACTGTGTGAGTGACTGTGACTGTTTGCCTATCTGTTATTGTCTGTCTATTACTTTATGCCTGTCACTGTCTGTCTGTCTGGCTGTTACTGTCTTATTGTGTGACTGCTAATATTTTCATCTGTTTCAGACAACCTCAGAAGCTTGTAAGTTTAATCTGTGCTGATGATATTTTTTGCAGAAACCAATTGAAAAACTAATTATTGAAGGAAACACTTCAGTGCAGGTGCAGCGCAGTGCAGACAGCACCTGATGGACAGAAACTATGAACTACATTAGGATGCAATGAAGGTGTACAAGAAGAAGACAACGAAACCTGTAGGAAGCACAGAAACTGTAGGTGGTTGGCCATACAGACTGAATATGGGAAGACAGGACACCAAAGCCACCACCAGAGGCAGACAAAAACCAGCCAAAGACCAAATGAACATCAGTGACGATTAAAAACCAGTCAAAAAACAAATCAACATCAGAGGAAGATTAAAAACCAGTCAAAGACCAAATGAACAGCAGCTCTAGGAAGATTAAAACCAGCCACAGAACAAAACAGAAAGAACCAAAAAATCAGTAAAAAAACAAAGAGACAAAACAAAATATCTTCAGCACTAGTAATTCTAGGAAATCCGATAATGCCCCATTTATCCGTTTTAGTTTATCGGAAACAGTTTCAAAATTCAAAATCAGAAAATGAATCTGTGACATAGGATCAAAAGAAATCAGAGACGACATCAAGAGATTATTTTGATTTGAATGGTCCTTACAGACTACCAAGCTCGAACAGATTTTGAGCTTCTAGTAGGAACTATGTCGGTTGTCATTTGACCAACCCTCCACTCAAATAACTGAAGATTCCACCCATCCAGTGGTAATCCCTCCACTGGGCAAACGCAGCACCTCCATTCACCACTTTTTTCTCGGCTGACTTGACCCATGCCATGACACTCTATATATTTTAACCACATAGAAAAACCATATTCCACACGCTAGTGGTAGCTGCACAGTTTATGACACAGTAACAGGTCAATCCCTGACATATTGTAGTCCAAAAAAATTGGTAAACCTGCACATTTCAGAAATAACCGACATCTAAAATTGCCCTTGCTCGAAAACAACTTAGTAATATAATGCCAAAACACTGAGCAGACAATTAGGGTAGGAGCTGGAAAACAACCCTGCCTTATAATAACTAAAACGGATGTAAATAAAATTGACACCGGGCAAAGAGATATTAAGAGTTACAAAAGCGCAGTCGAGAACAACAGTTGTATAGACCAGCGGTTCTCAACCTGTGGTCCGCGGACCACTGGTGGTCCGCGGCCATCTGCCTGGTGGTCCGCGAGCAAGGCCTACAATTTATATTTTCTTACAATTAAAACATGCAAATAGACAAATTTTGTCAATTTTTTAAATATTTGTTTTATTTCAGTCGCTAGTATAGTCTAGATGGCAGCATGAAACTATAATGTGGATTTGTGGCCAAAAATTTCTTTTACATTTATTTGTTTTTGGCACAATTTTTAGTGGTGGTCCGCGACCGAGACACAAAATTTATAAGTGGTCCTTGAGTGTCAAAAGGTTGAGAACCGCTGGTATAGACCGTGTCTCAAAATAAACTGTGCAAAATTGTTTCTGTCAGAACTTCGTCAAATTTCCACCGATTTTAATAATTTTTGGTAGGTAGATGGCAAAATAGCTTAAATGTTATGCTATACATACATTTTCCACCTCGCCGGACTCATGTCACCGTACTACCTTGTTAAACACAGATGTGCCAATTTCTTGTATAGCGCTTAAATTTTAACAACTAGAGTGCTCAGATTTTGTTCATCAATTCGTTAGAGGGCGTCAGATGTTATTTATTAAATTTCTAAGTTTAACTAGTCTACCCTCAGAATAGCTGGCAATCGTTATTTACGTATTAATGACGTAACTGTTTATTTTAAGCTGCGCTATCGTTGATTAAAAATGGTGTTTTCGAACGTTTTTACGTCCGTACATCTGTGTTTAACAAGGTAGTGCGGTGACATGAGTCAGGTGAGGTGGAAAATTTATGTATAGCATAAAATTTCAGCTATTTTTCCATCTACCTACCAAAAATTATTAAAATTGGTGGAAATTTGACGAAGTTCTGACAGAAACAATTTTGCACAGTTTATTTTGAGACACGGTGTATATACTGGATATCAGGATAATTCATACATAAAATCTTAAATCTGAGCATAATGTACCATTTCTTATTTACAAAGGGATTAGAAAACTACAGATGAGATGACGCATCAACTTACACCCAACAATTTACGTCCATTAAACTGAACTCATTTAGGTGACATCTCGTGACAAGGGATTCGAGTTCTAGGACTCAGGACTCATCTTTAAACTGAAGAAGACTAATCAACAGCCTCACCGTCACAGTTAATCACACAACCATCAAAATCACATCTCCATTACTCCAGGCAAACATCAATTCTAGGAAAACATATACGCAAACCTTGGATCAACATACTCGTGTGACACGCGAAAACAGGAAAAAGTAGGCTAGTAAATTTCATTGACCTACACACTACAGCTACAGATGATGATGAGTTCTCTGCCCGAAGGCAGGTTATTGGCTTTATGCCACCCGGGGATGAGATGAGTGAGGTGGTTTCCCGTTGCCTTCCTCTAATTGTGGGTGAGCAACTTGTCCAAGGTCACTACACAGTGGCTTGAGGTAGATTCGAACTTGAGACCATCTGGTTACAAGGCACAGAACATATCGCTACACCAACGTGTCCCACTAAAGATATAATGTAATGCTAGTGAATTATTTTTATAGCACTTCTGAGAGATTCAAAACAGGCACCATATAAATAGTCATATATATCCTTACAGCAGTGCAGCAACAAGCTACATTTAATAAATAATAATAATAATAATCTTTTCTTTACTTTAGCGCCTGCTAACCGCACTGTGCTGTACAGTGAACATACATGTAGTAGAAACGGCAGCCACACAGGGCGCCTTACATACATGTGTACAGTAGAAGCACATGATAACAGTTGTACAGGAGTCGAACACAACTGTTTATACGGCAGCCAACAGGGCGCCATCACGGCCTACTATTCATTTAACCACCGTCGCCACCTAGCGACTTGAAGGCTGAATAAACCTTACGGGTCTACGGGGTTCGATCTTGGTACCTACTGCTCTTCACGCCAGTGTGCTATCCATTCCACCCCCCACTCTACGGCCCCCACTACTACAGTTATTAACTGCAGACGAACAGTGAGTATTTCAAAGGTAAATCTTCTTCAGAGCTACTGTGTTTCTTAAAAAGCTAAACCGTTTGTATGGGTCTGCATACAGGCAAGCGTGAAGTTCGGTTAAATGGCACAGTTAACTGAAAAATTCATACAGAGTCTGCCAGTTGAATAAGCAGATGTGCCAGTTTTTACAACTTCTGGCCTATTTGTTCTCGTTATTGTGCCCTGCACGGGAATCGGAAACAACTATACGTTTTTGGACCAGCATGGGTCTGTGGAACTTCGGTCGACTTTAAGACAGACTGTCCTAGTCGGAACAAAATACATAGCCATAAACCACAGTTAAATGATGGCTATCCTTTCATCTTCTTTAAGAGCAGTTCACAAAAGGTGTTATTGTAAGCGCCAGCCACACACACCCACACACACACATACATACACAAACACACACATACGCACACCAAGGTTCGAATAACAAAACATCACAAGATGTCTTATTATCAAGTTTTACAGCCTGTAAGGAAAACTGCTCAGTTGTTAGTTTTTCATAATCGTAACCTTCAAATAGCTTCAGCAGTCAGCACCTTAAGTGATGGAAGTCGACCTATTGAACAGGTGCTCTGTAAAAACACCAAATTGGTGATGCACATAGGCCTAAAGTTTGGTTTGATTCCAGGTCAGATCCAGTCTGGCAGGTTGATTGCTCTTGCTATAGGCTAATTGGTGCGCTTCGGCCAAAATATCCACAGCTGGGATGGCTAACATGCCACTATTCACCCAACAAGCCCAAACCCTAAGTAGGTCGCATAAATTTCAAAGGGCAAGTTCAAGCACGCTCAGCAGACAGGAGGAACATCCATTCAAGCAAACTGTTGACGTATTCCCTGCCAGTGCGGCCCCAGTTTTAACACGCCACACCACAATATACCCGTGACTTCTCCGGCTAGTTGTGAAACGATAGACATATACTCACATCCATCACTCTGTTGCTCCCCGATGTAAACATTCTAAAAATAACCGGCTGGCCAAACAGTCCCAAATATGTTCATTTCTGATTGGTTAACAGACAAGTTACAATCATGTTCATTTCTGATTGGTTAAAACCAGGTCACATCACACTCCGTTATTATCTTTCAACAGCCGAAGTCAGCATCTACATACTGCAATTGGAACAGTCATAGCAAAGGAGAAAGTCTACCACACCATTACAAGTCACAGTTTAACACCGCTGAAATATTTAGGTCACAAGCTGCATAACAAAACCATATCATAAGGCTGTAAAGGCCAGGATAAGCAGCAGATATTCTGTCAGTCCCAAGCCTGCATAAATGAGGAGGGCGACGCTAATCATCTTTGTTAAGACACAGCGTCGTTAAACTGTAACTAACCAAGATTTGCAGGACCCTAATAACACCAGGAAAGCAATTGAACCAAGTTTTCTAATAAAATGGTCCAACAGTAAATCATTAAATCACAAGCAAAACACTACAATTTAAATCTTGGAGGATTTAGAAAAACCTGCCATTACCCTATACCACAAACGAAAGATTTTAGATTCAGAGTCTACAATAATTACGATATATACGCACAAGTGTCAAATATGTATGGTACTGAATACAAACCACTTCACAGTGTGAATATGGATAAAGTTCAACAGCATTACATATATAATCATAATCTCAAAATCTCAAAATTTCTACAGCACTAAAAAAAGCAAAGTCGCAGGAACCAAAAAACCAAAGTCGTGGGAACCAGCTTATTCACAGACGTTTAGTCAAATCATAATCGATAGACAGCAACCTACTTTGAATAGCATTGCATATACATGTCTGTTAGCACATGATTGTGCATACTGCATATGCATGCTTTTTTAATATTGTGATTGAATAGCATCATCTTATATTTGTATGCAGATATTTAAATTACAATCAGTATGATATTGGTAAAGGGTTTATTATTAAGCACAGGACACAAATTCTTAATACGTACATTCGTACAAACTGCACAGCAGACAGACAGACAGAGCTTGACGTCATATGTTCTAAAAATAGTGATCAACTACGGAACCTAGCTCCATCTGTCGGTAGAAGCTCATCTTTAACAGCTTCAGACAGACAGACAGACAGACAGACAGACAGACAGACAGACAGACAGACAGACAGTCAGACAGACAGACAGACAGACAGACAGACAGACAGACAGACAGAGACTGAGACAAAGACACAGAGGACCACCATTCAGCATTCTATGTCTATCTGGCATTGTCTATTCTTAATAAAGAACAGATAATATAACTATCTGACATTGTCTATTCTTAATAAAGAACAGATAATATAACTAAATATCCTGCAACAAAAACAGAATGTGTGGCATCGTGTTTTGACAGGTGAAACCACTCTTCCAAAACGCCACCTCTCTCCTGGTAACCACACCATTCGACGTCTGTTGGATTTCTCTGCAATTACTGGAGTTTCTTATTAAGATTCCTCGAAACAGTAAACATGACAACAACCAACATCACCTTCGATGCAAGAATTCTTCAACAGAGCTATGGATTCTCAGTTGATAAACATCAAGTCTTTGTCTAAGTCCTCCTCTGTCTTTGAACACCTCTGGGAGTGGCACTACAGAAATTCCACAATACAATCTACGGATTACAATTACTATGCAGCTTAATGCGTCATTCAAAAATTTTTCCTTTTGTCTAAGTCTCTTTTTTTGTCAAACACAAAAGTGTATCAGATAAACCATGTCCAGGTCTTTCCTTAACCTAACCAACATTAACACCAACTTGCAAAAACTACTACAAATACTACTTTCCTGACTAGATGTCTGAGAAATAGACTCCTTATTAAAAGTACTAATACTACCACAAGTAATAAAAAATAATAACACACTACTAATATAACTACTATGAATACTACTACTGCTACAATTACACTACTGTTCTTTCTAACAGCAATGTTACTGTCATTGTAACAACAGCAATATTTATAAATCAACGATTCTTTATTATTATATTATCAATCAGCTCGGCAGTCTGTAACAAATCTTTGACATCAAAATCCAGGAGGAGCCAGGTGAGCGATCCGAATGAGACAAGCAAAGCAACTGCACTAGTTTACTGATACAAGTGAAGAAAAAACAGAGACAGCAGAGAAGCCAGAATTAAAGCCAATCGTCTTCTTGGGTGCCACTAAAAGACTAAGCGGCTTAAGTGTTTTCTGCCTTGCATTGCCATGGGTATGAAGTTTTAGTGACTTCATTTTCTTAGCCTCGGCACATGAAGGCGGGTGGCCAGTCCTCTCTCTCGCCTTCTAATCTGCCCACTGACAGTATATGGTCAGTGTAATTTTATAGTTCAGTCGGCAAGGGAAATCGCAAAACAAATTTCTGCCCTGGACGGGATTTGAACTCCCGACCTCTTGGTTGACAGTCCAGTATGCTAACCACTACACTATCGAGCACCTCCACTCTATAAAGGTGTGTAATATTACACTCCATCCCATTTCTTTATAAAATATCATTGGTGATTCTGTTTCAACGACAAGAAATATTGCCAAGGATACAGAACATGTTTTGCTGCTTCTGCAAATATTTTTTGGACACTGTGTAGCAAACTAAAACTTCTAATAACCGTTGCTAGTCCATGGAACAGCAGAGAAAACCTCCTCTGTCATGTTGCTTGTTTTTACAGGTTTTTTGAAAAGATAGAAGATTGTAATGTGGACATGTGGATGAAAATGTCAGAGACAAGGAATTTGTTAGCCGCAATGCGGCAATAGAGAAAAGGCAGTTTCTGATGAAATGCAAGCGCAGTATTTGGTGCTAGAAAGGAAAGTTTCTGGTAATGTTTTCTCTAGATGTTGAAAAACTTTTTCAGCAACAGTTGTTAGCCTTACGATTGATCTGACATCTTTCAGCTTTAGTACATATATCAGGACAAGAAATCATTCTTGACATTGTGTCTGGCTCAGCAAAACACAGACATACTCCAAGGACCACATTCACACACACACACACAGCCAGACTTTAAGAGCAACAGAACATAAGACACACCTGCACACACACACGCACACACACACCTATACCCACACACACCTGTACACACTGTATACACACACCTGTACACACTGCACACACAGATACCTGTACATACACATGTGTACACTATACACACACACACCTGTACATACACACACCTGTACATACACACACCCGCACACACACACACACACACACACACACCTGTACACACTGTACACACATACATCTGTACACACACACACACACACACATGCTCACACACATACACACACCAATGTAATCAAACACAACATTGGCATTTGGAACAGGACACTTTGTACAGAAAGGCTTAGCTAAATGGGACAATTGATAGGTCAGATGTAGGATGAACACTAGGTCAGCATTTGTTGTTTATAGGCCTATACCTGTAAAACATACCATGTGCCACTATCCAAAAATCCATTTGTGCTTTAAACAAAACTTTGATCATTTAAATCCATGGCACTACAATATAAGCCTTACGTTATTATCATTCAGAATTATCACTGTCAGAATTATTATCATACAGAATGTTGTGTGACAGTCCAAATACAACCACGACAACAACTACTATTAATAATAATAATAATAAAAACAACAAAAACAACAACAACAATAATAATAATAATAATAATACGGTAACAACAGATTGTAACAGCAAAGGCCCTTCTTTCAAGTTTAAATTTGTGTCATGCATGAATGCATCATAACAATGTAAATCGTTGAATTGCATTGTTATCACCTCTATTCCTTTTGAACAGATCACAACTTGCTGGATATTGACCCATAACAAAAATCTTTAGCACAAAATGAGCATGTTTTAATGTGTGTGTGTACATATGCATGCATGTGTGCTTGTGTGTGTGTAATATATATATATATAATACACACACACACACACACACACATATATATATATATATATATATATATATATATATATATATATTACACACACACGCGCACACACCTGAGTCATAAAAATTTTTGAAAAGATTTATAGCTGTCAGGGTTAAGAAGCCACATGACTCTGGCTGGTCTATCCAGGGATTTTAAAGGCAAGCCCCACTTCCGTGGCCAAGACTTACGACATAGAAAGTACAAGGCGCATACATAACCTTCAAAACTGTCAAACGTGCGGGTGGGGGATCGGCAAGTGACTGACATTAAGAAATCATAAAATGCTTTCATCCAGAAAACTGCTTTTCTTCCACGACCTGTATTGTTGTAGACTTTAAGACGCTCCGCAGTAAAATTAACAGCAGGCACAAAGAGTCACACCCAGATGTTTGACTGAATTGCAGACATGACGGTGAATATCTCAACTTGGATTTTTAAATGACAGAGTCACGAATGTTAAAAAGGACTGTAGAATAATTGTGCAATATCAGTAAATAAATCAGGGCGTCACCACATGAGGTCTGTCGACTTGTGACATGGGTAACCCAATTGCAACTGTAACACAGGACACAGTAGCCCAGGGGTCAGAGTGCTAACCAAACGCAGAGAGTACAGGTTCGAGCCTCCTACGAGATGGTTACTGTGTAGGGACTTTGAGCAAGCCATGCACTCATAAATTGCTCAGCACCATCTACTGACAGCAGAGCTTAATAAATGTGAAATAATAATAATAATAATAATAATAATAATAATAATAATAATAATAATAATAATAATAACAATTAACAATGAGGGCTTGGCCTTTCTTTCTGCTCTAGGGCAGAAACTCAAAACTGTTACGGGGACGTTCGTGAAACGTCTTTCTTGTTTCAACGCCTTGCACTCACGATTCAACGTTTCAACGCGGTGGCCTTTAGGGGTGCCTTCAACAACTTTAACCTAGACGAATAGGGCCATTCCAGACAAATCTATTTTGTAAATAATGTTGAAGTCCCTGAGGGATACTGTATACCTCGGGGAAAAAAAATAATAATTGACTTAGCATAGGACGAGGCCTGATCTTCTGGAAATAACATACCAGCAAATTAATATCTAAGTCACCGAGGGATCATATGTACCTTGGGGCAAAAAATAATAATAATAATAACTGCAACAAGTACCTTCAGGCTAGAAACAAGTTTTTAAAGTACACCAAACATTAATAAAAGAAGCTGTTGAACAGTGGCACACTTTGACCTAGTAAATCCTATCTTGTTTATCACCAACAAGGGGCGAAGGACTGTGGTCAACAATGATCAAAACCCATAAACAATCTGTCTAAGGAAACTGGACCACACCCTGGGTCATCCAGGCAAAACGCAATCCAAGCAACAATAAGCCATGCAACAGTCATAACAAAACTAGACCAAGACCCCCTGCATCAACTCGTCTCTTTTTCCTCCTCTCCTTCATTTTCTCGACCTCTTCTCACACACTGTCCCTTCTTCACTCTCTTTCCTTCCTACCTTCCTTACCTCCTGCAGCCTTCCTTCAATCCATCCATCCATCCTCTCTTCCTTCTTTCCTCCCTGCCTTCTTCCTCCCTCCTTTTCCTTCCCTGTCATCTTCCTTTCTCCCTCGCCGCCTTCCCCCCTAATTTTTTCATTCCAACCATCCTTCATTCACTCCTTTCTTTCTTCACTCACTCAGTCCCTTCCTCCTGTGCACCGTGAAAAAGCAAGTGCATGGTGGAAAACAAGCCCCTCCCTTCCTTCCTTCATTCTTCCCTTCATCCCTCCCTATATATATATATATATATATATATATATATATATATATATATATATATATATATATATATATATATATATATATATATATATATATATATATATATATATATATATATATATATATATATATATACATATAACACACTTGTGTACATGTAAGCATCACACAATGTTGACGTAATGCAACCGCGGACCAGCTGTCTACTTTCCTGGGCCACGGAGCTCAGTTATCAGCTAGCCTTTAATTGCCACATTCATCAACACCCTATCCAACTAGTTTCATCATCATTAAATGCAGACCACAGATCCTCCAGATCTCACAGCAAGAAGCAAATCAAAGAGGCAGTTAATTAATACGAAAAGTATCCAACACCTATCCACGAAACTCATCATAGTAGACCAATTAAGAAATTTAAACACCAGTTATCAAAAACATAACTGTGGTTATCAGCATCAGTTTGTCCAAAAGCAGTCTCTTAAGCTAGACTTCTGCAACCATATGTATGAAGTGTCATTGACGTCATTTTACTTAGCCTCAGTGTAAAAGGGCAGGTGGGCTGTCCCCTACCTCGCCATCATGTGGGGCGTGGTGGCTCAGTGGTAAGTTCGGCGCCTTGTGACCGGAGAGTTGCAGGTTCGAATCCCACTCTAGCCGCTGCGTACGGACTTTGGGCAAGTCCTTCACTCGCGATTGCTCGTGGTGCTTCGGCGTGAAAACTCCGACACAGTATCAATTTATCAAATGCTGTAGTCGGGAGCGCCTCTGAGTAGTAGTAGACTTGAGGAGGCGCTAGAAATATCCGAAATAAATAAATAAAATAAATCTGACCTTCCCACCGACAGTGTACAGTCAGTGTACTCATTATAGCTGAGTTAGTTAGAGTCACACGTGGAGTCAACTCTAAAAAAATCTGCAATGGCGGGGATTTGAACTCCCGAATGGTCGACAGTCAGAACAGTAGCCACTAATCCATGGCGCAGCCTCCCCCAATACAAAACTGGATGACTATGAAATGTGGTGAAATGGAGGATTTGCCTTCACTTCATCTGAAATTTCCTTTTACTGCATCCCTGCGTGTCACAGATGGTAGCATTTTACTGGAAACTTGAGAGAGATAACTATCTTATTGCCATTTCCTGCCTTGGAAACTGAAAGTGAAACTGTCACCTAATGGAAACCTTATATGTTGGATCAAGAGTTTAAAGAGATGGTTCGCAAGAGAGCTCATCGAAAGTCGAGAATCTTCCAATGAAATATGCTCTAAATGGAGGACCTGCAGGCGCTAGAAGAACTGGATAGATGTCACTGTATATGGTAGAGCTCTCTGAAATGACCAACCCAAAGACTTTCATGGCGGCAAATAAACTAACAATGCCAAGGTACAGACTCAACAGCATGCGAAGACATGCAATACACGTAGTTAAAATATAGTTCTTGTTTCACAATTCTAAAAATAATGCTAACAGTAATAATAATAATAAAAATTAATTAATAAATAAATTAATAAAATAATAATAAAAATGATAATAAATGATAATAAACAAATAATAATAATTAAAATGATGATGATGATGATGATGATGATGATGATGATGATGATGATGACAATTCAAGCACTTCTATACTGCCACTGAAAAAATGCTCAAGATATCATACAATGTTTTATATATATACATATATAATTTTCAAAAATACACACACATATATATATATATATATACACACACTTTATTACTTGCAATCTCAATTGTTATTTGTTTAACTGAATACTTGCAACAGCAACTATATTTACATGTTTACAAAACTCAAGTTAACACATGCATTCAATTACTTATTATAAACTGCGCACATATCAAGACTACTGCACCTGGTGCAGTAAGTTTCAAAGGTCATGATGTAATACTCCAATCCTTCATCAAACAGAATCTCTGCTTCAGCTTCCTTTGATCAGGCGAAAACGACAGCTGCTGTACGATGCCATCGTTTACAAAAGCCAGCACTTTAGCCGTTGTCGACCCACACATCAGTCCGAAAATCCTCACTTCGCGGCTGGAGACAGCCCTTATGAATTGGGGTGGCGAAGTGCATACACCAGCTTTGATGGTGATCAATGCCCATCATAAAACAATTACCCCACCAAATCTCTATCATCCTCGGTGGCTGCAAGCTGTTATATCAGGATAAAGAAAGGCTTTTGAAAAACACCCTTGGTAGAGAAATAACAGGGTCAGGTAAAGTCAACGTCAATGTCCTGCCAACCACAAGATGTCGCTAACCACTGGAAACTATGCCAAGATGTCACTACGCCAAGATGTCACACCAGTCAGGTACAAGTGGAGTCAAGTAACTTGATGTCTGAATAAAGGAAGTGAATGAACAATTCATCAGCTTTGCATGGAATTCTGGAGTTTATGCTTCAATTCAGGGTACCTTGGACGCCTTCATAGGAATCATATCCACATAGTAGCCTCTATAACACATACAAGATGTGTTCTTTTAATCCAATTTAAGAGATTCGTTTCTACTTGTGGTAGAAAAATGATAGCAACAACGACCACATCATAAAAGCACAACAACAACAACAACAACAACAACAACAACAACAACAACAACAACAACAACAACAACAACAACAACAACAACAACAACAACAACAACAACAACAACAACAACAACAACAACAACAACAACAACAACAACAACAACAACAACAACAACAACAACAACAACAACAACAACAACAACAACAACAACAACAACAACAACAACAACAACAACAACAACAACAACAACAACAACAACAACAACAACAACAACAACAACAACAACAACAACAACAACAACAACAAACTAAAAACGGACATTGTCTAGAGCCAAGCCACAAACACAGCAATGGGGGAGGGGGTTCTGCTGCCGAAAGTTGTTCTGATAGATAATTAAGTCCTTCACTATGACTACTGTCGCGTCAGTCTCTAAAGTACAGAGAACCATCCATGAGCAACAACAGCTTACACATAAAAACCCTTATACACAGCTCTGTTTCTGTTAAACAGTTGCCAGTATTAGCTTTGATTGTGAAACTAATGCCAGGAAACGACTAACAGATATCAAAGATGCTCCGAGTGCGTAAGTTTATTATGGATTCTCGACTACGATTTCGCTTGATGCGACCATCTTTTGATGTCAGGTGTATTATGATAACTGCTCTGTGGAAGTCATTAGATGAGAAGGCAGAGTAATCTAGATATTGCAACTAACGACTGAGCCGACTTAAGGATTTCTTCACCTGAGCTCATAATACAACTCTTTCATGTTGAAGCCACAGTGCTATTACTTCCCACCGTCATATATAGCGAGAATCCCCGCACACTCTTTACTCAGAATGGACGACTATACCACTAATCCCTTTCCTGCCTACACAGGCTGCCTCCACGAGAACGGGAGGGGTGGGGGTTGGATGGATTCAAGCTGCTTAGTGCATAGGCAACACACAGCTATATATAGTACTCAACAATTACTTCTTTTTAATTAAAAACCTGCTCCTTTAAAAAATTACAGGGTCAGAAAGATTTTCACAAATGTCCTTGGGTAATACAGCAGACAATGACACCAAACGAAAAGCTTAAGTCTTGACTTGAAATGATCAAAACTGATAACTGAATTTTTTAAACTGAATTCTTAAAAACTCGCTTATCTTGCTTTTATCATTCAAAATTGTGTCCGTATATATAACTATATACACTTTAAACCATCATTTATTTCCACAGCCCCTGATCCCGCACTGCTATCCTCAAGCCGTGCAGGTCTTGTTTGCACCAATCCTCGATATCATCTGACCACTTCCTGTTATGTCTTCCTCGTCTCCCATTTCCATCCATAATTCCCGTTATCACATTTCTTAGTTTTCTATTGTAGTCCATTCCGCATATATACCCAAATAGACTCAATTTCCTTCTCATTAGATCTGCCTTTATATTCAATTTCCTTCAGACCTCCTCATTTGTCATCTTCATTGTCCAAGTCAATTGTAATACTCTTCTATAACAATACATTTCAAATGCCAGTATTTTATCCTGGTAAGTCTGTTTAATTGTCCATGACTCACAGGCATAAAGAGCTGAGCTAAACACACATGCTCTTAAGACATTAAATTTGGTCTTCAAACTCATTCACTCTCCATTCCAGATGGCATTTATTTAGATCATTTAAAAAGAACATCTGTCACGATCACATCATAGTGCAAACATCATTTTCATATCAGATAAGATTCTCCAAGGTCAAAACCAATCCCCATATTTACAGTTAGGCAATACGTCATACACTGGACCAACTTGGAGGTGACCAGTGGTCAGCAAATAATGCTGAGATGTTAGTTACAAGAGAAACCTCTCCACAGAGATGAATATATCAACAACAAGTGGGAGGATAATTCTCTGCTCAATTAAGGCCCATTAGAAGACAATTTAGTAATTACATACAAAATGTGACTGCTCTGAAGTATAAGTCACGGTTGTTAGAGGATACAGATTAACATTTACAAGTGCAACTATTGTTAGCGGTAGTGGAAGAGTTTTTTTTTAATTCTGGAAAGCGTTCTAGGCGTTTCTGGATATACTTTATGTAAATTAGATCTACTTATTATCTAATACACCGGAGACTCTGTGCAGCGCGTTTCATTATAACACAAATTCAGAAATAGCACTATCAGGGAGTTCAGCAACAGCAAATGAACTCATTAAATATGACATCATTATACAGACATTCCTGTTATAACCCCAAACAGTTATAAGGAGTTCCCCGTGTGTCTCCCAATGACAGCGTTATGAAGAGTTTCCTGTGTAAATGAAATTTTTCATTAATGCATGGGCAAGACTAAAAGGCAGTTGGCCTGGTCAGATAAGTTGGATGACCCTGCAGCCAGTACACATAAAGAGGTATATAAAAGAGGAAAATGTTCGTGTGTGTGTGCGAGCATGTGTGGAGCACTGGAGCAACAGAAAATATTGCCATTTGCTTATACTTGTTCGTGCCTACATGTAAACAGAAACATCGTGTAGGAAAATAAACTGAATTCAGCCACGTGGCTAACCTGGCTTCCTTTGTGGCAGTTGTTATTCTTCGTTGCATACTTAGCTTTACAGCCATTCGGTGAACACAGAATAACTAAATCAACCGCTGGTTTACAAAACATGCAGTTTGGGAACATTAACTAAGTGTATTAACATCCCTGGCCAATCCCAAGGGGCTTAGCACATTCCTTGGAACCCTGGTCCATCCTTTAGCCACACCACTGAAGACACACACAGGCACACACACAGGCACACACACACAGGCGCACACACACACACACACGCACAAAACAGCTTTCAAATGGGATACTCTTTCTTTACTTCAATTTATCCAAAATTTTAACATTTTCAATACTTGTTAAGTTTCCAGCCTCTCCTAAATCCTCCAACATAACATTACTATTACTTAGCATCATTAATGTATTTGTAACATATTGCGGTTTGTCAATGTGAGTCGATAATAAACGAATAATAATAATAATAATTAATTTAAACAAAAGTATTTCAAGAGCCAAATACTTGCATTTTGCTGACTAATAATAAAGAGTAAAATAAGACTGTCAAACAAGGTAGGTCATTTTCATAGAAAATATTTCAAGGGCTCTCTGATAATCACTATCCCCTCTAAGTAGATTATCAGAAAGACGACCTTTACAGAAAAGGTGGCCGAATTGCCTGAAATAACTAGACATAAATATTAGCTCTCTTGATATGGAATGGGTTTTTGACCTGACCCAAATACTGCCTGTCCTAATATGGGATGGGTGTGTGACCTTGTGACTGACATAAATATTACGTCTGGCAATATGGAGTGGTACTTCTACATGAGTCACTGGGCTGGTTTGAAGGCGTCCGCATGGGTGTTCTCAAGCACTAGGACCCTAAACACTTGACAACTTAACGACCTAGGTCAAGTTGTTTGGGCACACACGTGTCTCTCTCTCTCACCAGGCACTGTACCTTGGGATTCGTCCATTGCTAGCTCAAGGGTGTAAAAAAAGAAATGTGTACGTACGTGTGTGTGTATGTGTGTATGTATGTGTGTGTATGTGTGTGTGTGTGTGTGTGTGTGTATGTATGTATGAATGTATGTATGTATGTATGTATGTATGTATGTATGTATGTATGTATGTATGTATGTATGTATGTATGTATGTATGTATGTATGTATGTATGTATGTATGTATGTATGTATGTATGTATGTATCAGAGCACTTGTACAGTGCCCTTTAAATAACTCACAAGGACGCAATCAATGCCTGATCCTCTAAGTCCCACTTTGAGACACAGAACCTCTTTACTAATTCTGACAATACAGCGTGGAGTGAAAGAGAATTTTAATGCCACGTCAAAGACAGTCCTACACATACATTAGGGAACATTTAATAACATAGCAGGTTTTATTTTGCTCCACGTCTCTATTTTAAAACATTTACGTCATGACAATAATGCCAGCAGAAAGACTCAAGCACCCAGCACAGCCTTCAAAAACAAGAGTTTCCGCACTTGAAATTTAATTGAATTTGTAATGCGCAACCAAAATGTGAATCTGAGGCCTTACAGCACAGCCTTCACACACAAATGGTTTAAACAAACGTATGCATCGTAAACAAGTCCAAAGCTTACACAAACAAGTTTACAAAAGCACAAGTGTCGAGCATTCATGCAATCAACACAACACTGTCTAGCGCCAGTAAAAAAGCTGGTCTCTCTGACGTGGCTTTTGTGTGTCGCTGAGAAATTTCGGAAATTTGCACTAGATTACATTACTCTAGACAAAGACGAAGAGATACATGAAAATAATGCATAGAATGTGTACACTTGGTTTGACCAAAGATGCGTAAATGAGCAAACAGTTAACAGAAATTGCAACGCTTACAGAAACACGTAAAGATAAGCAAAGTCATTTACAGAAACAAATGTAGATACACGGCAAGCAAAGAGTTCACGGAGACACACAGATAACGAGACATTAGCAAGAGACACACATGCCACTTGATAAGACATAAGGAGGTACCAGACATCATCACAGACGCGATACGACACACATACACACAGTTTCGTCTGACTTACATGCAGATGGCAAATCATGTTGTTAGAGAAGACCGGGTGTAGTCCTCTTGCGAAGGCTCTTCTCATAACCAGAACGCGGCTTTCTCAGACGCAAACACACACGCTAACGAACGCACGCACACACGTAGGTAGTTCTGCCAAATTCAAATCCTAGTCATCACCCAAACCGACTTTCAGTCGACGCAACAACATCCAAATGACAACTCGGTCGACCGCTGGGCGGCGCCACTCGCCTCAAACCTCCGCCCGTAGCCCGGTTACAGGTATAGGAGGCCAACGAACCCGGTTACAGGTATGGCCGACCGTCCGTCCGTCGGCCGTATCGCTAACACGCGTATTGATCTCCATCCACTTCGGTCGGATCTATTTTGCGCTTTGGACGGTTTTCTCAGCGGCCAGCCAACGTCTGCGCCCACGTTCCACTGACAGCAGACGCACGAATATACAACGGACGGACAGACGGTTAGTGAGACGCAGAATTAGGACACGAGGAGGAGGAGGAGGAATAGAACGAGGAAGAGGACAAGAAAGAGGAGGAGGAGAAGAAAGAGGAGAGAGAAGGAGAAGAAAGAAAACTAGGAGGAGGAGGAGAAGGAGAAGGAAGAGGAGGAGGAGGAGGAGGAGGAGGAGGAGGAGGACAAGGAAGAGGGGAGGAAGAGGAGAGGAGGAGGAGGAGAGTGAGGAGGAGGAAGAGAAGAAGGAATATAAGGAGGAGGAGGAGGAGGAGGAGGAGGAGGAGGAGGAGGAGGAGAAAGAGCAAGAGGAGAAAGATGAAGAGGAAGAGGAGAAGGAGGACGAAGAGGAGAAGGAGGACGAAGAGCAGGAAGAGGAAAGTTAGAATGATGAAAGGGAAGATGAGGAGGCTGAGTGAGGAAAAGGAGAGTGAAGAAATGGAAGAGACTAGGATGGAGAGTGAGGAAGAGCAGGAGGAGCAGGAGCAGGATGGGGAAGAGGAAATGAAGGAACTGAAGAAGAATAGAAGATAGGAAGATGAGGATGTGGTGGAGACATAAGCACATAGGGTGTGGATGGGAGGAGGCTCCGAGGAGCAGAACGATCAACAGGAAATGGAAGAGTACGATGAGAAGGAAGAATGGGGAAGAGAAGTATAAGGAATGAAATAGGAAAAGTACGAGAAGGGAGGAGGATGAAAACGAAGACAAGACGTGTACGGGGTCATCCGAGGTCAAGAAGGGATCAACGCAAATCGATAATGACCTCATTTACATCGTCCTGCCAAGCGTTGAATCGGACGACGTGTAATAACGCATCAACCACTAGATGTCACATCAACGTCAATAATATTCAACTCTTAAAACAATTATCGAGTGGGAGGCAGTCTGCCTCACTTGTAACTACAAATAGCCTTCCGCTTATAAATATGGCGCCACGCTATTATGGCAAGCGGCTACCGAAGCATAATGGCTCCGGCTCTCCAAAGACATTGTGTTTGCCTTTGAAAACAAAACAATACAGAATACAAAGAGACCGGTGGGTCGACGATCGTTAAGTTCTGCAGCCTGTGAGGACATGTTATATGTGCAAGCAGTATATCGCACGACGATTGAGGGCAGACTGCCCCGCTCCGGCGCATTGGACCCTGTCCTCCTGGAATAGTCTTCCATTCGTATAACATACTTTTCTGCCACAGATATCTTAAGAAACACTTTCAATCTATGTTAAGTCGCATCTTTTTTTATTCATTCATTCATTCATTCATTCGAAGATTTATATAGCGCCTCTTCAAGGGAACTACTCAGAGGCGCTCCCGACACCAGCACGTTCATATAAGACAGTTTTAAGATTTGCAAGAAATAGGCCAGGGGTGACCCCAGGGCACATGCGGAGCTCTAAGGGAAGTCTATTCCAGACTACTGGACCCACCACTGAAAAAGCTCGACTTTGCATAGTCGTGGAACGAGCAAATGGAACTAAAAGTATCCCTTTTCCTGCTGAGCGGAGGGAACGTCGACCTTGTTAGCTGTTACAGATCTGTTGCAAGGTATTAAAATGAGCACTATAAATCGCCACTTAGACATATACACGTACATAAGCGCAGAATAAATTCAGATACACCCTATACTGGCAGACATGGATGGAACACCATTATATGAAACAGCCTGCCAGTTTTCGCTTCCACAATTATTTCCCAAACGATCAAGTTGCTACTGTTATTGAATGCTTAGATCCCTTAGTTTTGACAGCAGTGCTTTGGAGAGAGTAACTGAAGAGGCTGTCCTGTTGCATGATATCACACCCACCCATAAAATGAAGAAAGTTTATCCGAGATATAGATGCAACAACATCGTTCCTCTGTCGGTAGAATATAAAATTATTATTTATTATTTGTGGGGCATGGTGGCTCAGTGGTAAGTTCGGCGCCTTGTGACCGGAGGGTTGCAGGTTCGAATCCCACTCTAGCCGCTGCGTACGGACCTTGGGCAAGTCTTTCACTCGCAATTGCTCATGGCGCTTCGGCGTGAAAATTCCGGCACAGTATCAAATGCTGTAGTCGGGAGCGCCTCTGAGTAGTAGTTGACTTCGAGAGGCGCCATAGAAATATCCGGAATAAAATAAAATAAATAAATAAATTATTATTATTATTATTTGCCTCAAGGTACATATTACCCTTTGGGGACTTAGAGTATTAATCTGTTAATATATTACTTCCAGGATATGAGGCCTCGTCCTCCGCTAAGTCGTTGAAAGTACCACGGAATGCGACGGCATTATAGCGTTTAATACAGATGGAAAGGCAATAATAATAATAACAATTAATACTAATATTTTTATTATGCATCTAATACGGACCACTATGTAATGACCAAGTATCAACTGATGGCACTGAGCGACTGTGAATGAAGGAAAAGGAGGACCGTATACACAGTAACCGTTTGAAGGAAGGTTCGAACCTGTACTCGGTGTTACAAGGTGAGCGCTCAACCATACAACTGAGCACTGTGTTCTTTATTACGAAAACATTGCCCCACTTGCAGACCTGCACAGGAGAATCTAAACTAAGCTAATGACTTCCATAGTGCCGTTATAATAATTAATAATAATAATAATAATAATAATAATAATAATAATAATAATATTCGTTTAATATCTTCAAACTGACAACAACGCAGTATGATTACAAATCAGTACGAACGGATGATCACAAGTTATTACAGGAGTCGAATTTAACTGTACACGGCAGCCATGCAAGGCGCCATCACGTCCTACATCTCATTTTCACAAACGCGCCATCTCGCGAATTGATAGGCTGAGTGGACCTTGAGAGGGTTACGGTAGGCGATCCCATTACCTACTGCACTTCACGCCAGTGATGTTACCACTACTCTATGGACCCCTCCATAATTATCATAATGTCCAAGTCTGACATCAGTTGATGGTTGTACTGAGTACTAAAACAACACAGTGTAGCAACATGCAACGTCAGATGAAGTCTCAAACTTCACAGCAAGCAACAGAACCAGTTCAAACATTGGAGCAACCTACATGCCGAGCACAACATTTACAAGTATCTTGGACCTTAAGAAAGATTCATATCTCGACGTCTCGTTTCATCAAGCCATTACGTCCAGCTTCTTCCCATCTCCATGAAATATAAATGCCATGCTATGCGCTACTCGAAGAATCTCCAAATCGACTTGGCCAGCCAGCATGCTGAGAACCGTGGAATCAAGAGTCCTAACTCTGCCACTGCTCGTACTCAGTGCCAGTCCCAAGCCTGAAGAGATGAGGGTGATACTAAGCAGAAGAAGAATAAGAGCAGTCCCTTATGCTAGCCTGAGAGGCAGCCATGGGAATGATTAGTGACTTCATTTTTTTATAACCTTCGCGTTCACCACAGTCAGGCCCAAAGCCAGAAATAAAGAGTAGGGCGTCCAAAAGCATTCAAAGTCGTGACCGCCCGATGCCGTGAGCGTATGAAGTCGGGACCGCCCGATGCCGCGATCGTACGAGTCCAACTGCAAAAGTCTGTATTGCCCCTACACTGAATGACTTTTGGGTTTTGATCACAATTGTAACAGTTTTGTTTTATATACTGTGATACAAACAACGACGTGTTAACTTCAGATTGTAACTTTTAATTCCGTTATTTGATTAGTATAGTCTAGGGAACAGATGATCACATGTCCCGTTACTTGTTATTAATCCAAGACGCTATAATTATTCATACGGTCAAGGTATTTATATAGTCAAATTCAAATCAGTAACCAATTACCATAAAACAACCTCATCTAACTGGCACTTAATTACACCTCTCCTAGGTTATAAATAGCTGCTAGAGAAGTGCATCTTGTGTGGGAAAAGGAACATCCTTACACAGATGAAGGGGAATGGATTATACACTATACCACAATGCCGTCCATGCACAATATATGCCCGTCCAAAATGATTTTCAGCCGTCCAAAGGACGGCTGGCTAAGGGCCTGACCACAGTGTACTGTCTGTGTAGGCTACTTGCTATAACTGAGTTAGTTACAGGGTACATATGGAGCCAACATTTCAAACCAAATTTCTGCCCTGGTGGGGATTTGAACCCCCAACCTCTCAATTGACATTTTAGCGCCCTAGGTACTAGACTATCGTACACTCTAATAAGAAAAACAATAATAATATACAGAAAAAGCACACAAAGATGAAGAAAAGGAAGACAACGATGAAGATGAAGTAGAAGATGAAGAAAAGGAAGACAAAGATGAAGATAAAGTAGAAGATGAAGATGAAGAAAAGGAAGACAAAGATGAAGATGAAGTAGAAGATGAAGATGAAGAAAAGGAAGACAAAGATGAAGATGAAGTAGAAGATGAAGAAAAGGAAGACAAAGATGAAGATAAAGTAGAAGAGTGGTCAGTCCTTTAAGAAAGACAGCTAGATACATGTCTAAAATCTTACCAACTTTAGTTTTTCTCACTCTCAACATACAATGAAGGGTGACCACCGAGTCCCTGACCACTGACCAGTCCTCTGCCTTGCCGTCCGATCTTCTCACTGACAGTGTACGGTCAGTGTAATCATCCGCGACGAGTTTACGAGATGGCCGAAGTTGATCCAAAATCTCAGAACAAATTTCAGCCACGCAAGAATTTGAATTTAACTTCCAACCTTTCAACTTACAACGAACTATGAACAACTATGACGACTGGAGTATCAGACATTCGTGTGGATGACAAATGCAGCACCAAGTACGTAGCATCTGGCTCTCGACTGACTCGTGACACATGTAACCAGAGAATTATCTACCTCCTTTTTGGACAGCCTTCCAACAATATCTGCAGCAACGCACATGTAACATCATATGCTTAGGGTTAGTCTTTTGTTGTCTGACCTTTGAGCAGCGTCATCATCATCATCATCAGTTCCTGACGCCATCCATTTGGCAGCGATGGATACGAATAAACGACTTCCAGTGTCCTTGGTCATTTGTCAAGTCCACTCCCCCCCCCTAGTGTTAGTCCAAGTGATGTCATGTCTTCATTTATATTACCTATCCGCCTATAGCAGGGATGGCGAACCTATGGCACACGTGCCCAAAGTGGCATGCGTTCAAATTTTTTGGGCACGCGGAATTCAGAGCGTCCCCCAAAATTTCAAACCTAGAAATACAAAATCCCTGTAGGAACCCACATTTTCTTGTTTGAAGGACGTTATTTTAAGACATTCAAAAACAATCTTTGAAATAACGTCTTTAATTAATTTTTTTTACGATTTGTTAACTAAAACCTATATGAGAAAAATAAATATATACTGTGCAATATTCCAAAGGGCACGCTACAGTATTTTTAGAAATGATTTAGCAGCATTTTGGCACGCACCTTTAAAAAGGTTCGCCACCCCTGGCCTATAGTCTTGGTCTGCCTTTGTTCTTTGAGCAGAGTCATATTTCATGCTAACACCGACCACCCTGCAGACTCGTAACATTGGAAATCCCCTGAGACCGCTAATTTAATTGCCAAAAACGACCACTATTCCGACAGCAATGGTCTTACGATGTATGTGTCTGCTCTCTCAAGGGCACTCGAAGAGTCATAAGAGAGCGGGCATAAGACAGCGGCCATAAAAAAAACTGGCGTAGCATGAGACCAGACGAACAGGGCCGTAACAACCAACTCTGATGGCTGCAAAGTGTCCTAGAACGAGACCTGACTCTCAACCGCGCAAACGCGACAAGCACCCTGTTTCGTAAGAGTAGATGCTTAGTGGACCGTAAAACTGGCATCTTAAACAGACCATTAAGTCTGCTGCTCTTCAGGAAAAGCCACTTATCATCCGACAAGATCTTAGCAGAGCCATGCACAGCTGCACAGAAAAGAGGTGTACATCAGTGACACACAAAATAAGTCTCCAGCAGGCATTCTCTCATGACAGTTACCTAGAAATTTACAAATACATATTACAAATACATATTTCATCACACAGCCACCACCACTACCGCTAGCAGCAACAACACCACAAACACTATAACCACCCCACATATCCTCAAAACATATAACAACCATCACCGCCCCAACACCATCGTAAACACTACAACTGCTATCACCATCTTACGGACTGACATTCTGGATAGTGACCTGTCAGATTACGGCTTGGCTTTGGTGTGTCATTCGTTGACGATTCCTAGTGCATTAGACACTGGCGCAATAGAAGTTACTAATAACAATTACACCACAGCTAAAGAAAAGAAACCCGTTCTCCTTCACCGGGACTCGGTTGCAGGGAGTGCCTCTCAGTACACATCTTGCTTAATAACGACTGAATTCACGGCCAAAGAAAGTTATGGATGAAATCTGACACTGTTTTCGGCCACGAACAAGGAGGAAATTCACAAGCACAAATCCACTTAAATGAATAACAGGAACTGGCAGTTCTGTGCTAATTAGATCGCTCAAATCAGAAAATTTTTTCCCGTCTATCCAAGTATCAGTTTCTTTCCTTTCAGTCGACAACATTCGTCACGAACATAGGAAATTTCTAAAACCACGTTCTATGGACAGGGAAGGATTTCTGTTGCGCTTGCCACTGCGTCTCTTAAATCAACCGAATTACCAAGTCACGTGATGCAGCGCTTATAGAGTTCCAGGAAACGACATGATGGCCAAATAATTCGCCACCTTTCAAGCCACATATACAGCAAGTTACAATAAAAGCAGACCATTTGCATGCATCTGGGAAAACATAGGTTTATGTGAGCATCACAAGAATCTCATATTTTTTATGAAAAACTACTGTTAATGGTGAGCCGGGTTAGATGGCGCGAACACAGACATTTACTAAGTTAAAAATTTAGAATTATGACAGCCATTGTCTTAGACACAAAGGCGTCATTAAATATTAACTGACACATTACCAGTACTTTACAAGTAAACAAATGTCTGCATACAAGGGCTGGTACTGATAAAAAAATTAATCGATTTAATCTCCAAAATTTAACTTTCATCAATCGATTAAATTCAACTAATTTGGTATCTGTTAACCCTTTTCCGCCGGACCGGGTCACGGGTGACCCGATTAACCCAATAGGTATCGGAACAATTCCGGCGGGAATGGGTTAAAAGTTAATTGTGAAAACTTTAAAATGTAGTCACCGATGTTTGTGCGGAAGGTGATACATCAGCGATGTGTTTGAACCACAGTAAGCGAATTGCTTATTGCAATGAAAACAGTTAATTTTGTCACAATCTTCAACTTTTCCATTGCTCCGTATTTCCCTCAAATGCAAAACGATCGCTTAATTTGCAACTCAAACGTTTCACATCATCATTGTCCGCGATACTGTTTACTCCGGAAATGGACCGCTCGACATCATGAAAAAAGTACGAAAATTAATCGAACAAACTGAAATTAATTGATTAAAATTTGTAATGCATAATCGATTATTTAATCGTTAAAATCTGCAGCCCTACTGCATACATAAGTATTTCCTACCATACATTACTTACACACATACATATATGCAGATGACCACATGCAATAAGTACCTGTACATTACTTTTACATATCTACACAGACACCTACATTCATAAGAACCAGTATAATTACATTACTTTTACATATCTACACAGATGCCTACATTCACAAGTACAGTACAACTACATTACTTACATATCTACACAGATGCCTACATTCACAAGTACAGTACAACTACATTACATTTACATATCTACACACATGCCTACATTCACAAGTACCAGTAAAATTACATTAATTTTACATATCTACACAGACGCCTACATTCATAAGTACAGGATAACACTGGTTTATGTGGATACGAGGACTGGGAGATGCTGTGCTGGCCAGCTGTTCCTCCACTCTCATCATGGGCATCAGATAAACAGCAGTGGATGCAAATCGATGGGACAGATCGACCTCCTCACATCCAAAGAAGCAGACGCCACTCAGCGCACTGCACTCAGCCCGCCTTGTTTATGGTGCGCTGGCGCAATCAGCGACCTAAGACCCGCTTACAAGGCCACCAGGGAACCAGCGCAGCAGAATAATGGAGTCCCTCACCCATACCTCCGCCACCCATACCTCCACCGAGCAAACAACTCTCACTTTCGATATGGGCAGCATACAGCGTCTGTGCAAATCTATACTGAAAGTCAATACAGAAATCCGCTCTGATCAACATAACAAGGTCGAGTCAGAGGGGGTTCAAATCCCTGCCAGAGCAGAAGTAAGTTTTGCCGTTAACAGTGTCCATGGATGCAACACTTTACTGAAAGTCAATATATATTGAAACCCCTCCTGATTTAGATTATAGAGGTTGAGGGGTGGTAAAATCCCTGCCAGGGCATAAGTAAATTTAAGGAACCCAGCAACAGTGACTCCACCACGTGGGTTGGAAGATCAGACTGCAAGAGACAGGACTGGTTAGCCTCCGTCATGTGCTGGTTACCCTCCCTCATGTGCTGGTTACCCTCCCTCATGTGCTGGTAACCCTCCCTCAAGTGTTGCTTACCCTCCCTCATGTGCTGGCCACACTCCCTCATGTGCCGGGGCTAAGAAAAGCAAGTCGCTAATACTTCATACCAGCGGTTGCCTCTGGGAGTTAGCTCAAGGGACTGCTCTGCATCTTCTAAATTACTGAATGAGTAAATAGTCCGATGGTTAAGACATGTACCTGACTGAACAAAGCCTTCATTGAACTTAGTACAAAGTTTCAGTGGTGACAGGTGATAATCGGGTAAGATGCAAACCGGTCAAAGGTCAAACCAAATGTACAGCACACCGTCTGAATGAAACGAGTAAATAATATAAACCATTGAAGCGATGTAAAAGAAAGCAAGGTCAGGTCAAGGTCAGGTCAGATGGGATCGGGGTCAGGTAAGGGGATCTCAGCTTTGTTACTCCATTAGCCACAATCCTCAGGTTGATGACAAAGCACCATTAATAATATTTAAAGCTATATGTGACTGCAAGAACCTGCCAGTTAAAAAGTAACTAGTAGTTACTTCAAAAGTTACCGCAAAACAGTAACTAGTCACAGTAACGCGTTAAAAGTAATGCAGTAACGCACAACACTGCTGGTGATTGGTCTGCAGCTAAAAAGAGACTTCATAAATCCCAATTCAGAACCTGGTAATCAGCCTACACCTGTCAAAAGACCTACACCAGGTAAAAGGCCAAGACCTGGCAAGAGGCCTAGACCTGGTAAAAGGTCTACAGCTGGCAATATGCCATTCCATGTAGCAACACCTGGGCCATTCCTGCGAGCCAGAAGTGGAGGCAGGATGGGCTTCTCGGGCAGGTAGATTCCACCAGTCCACAGCATCAGCAGCTGTAGCATCTGCTTTGGAATGCCAACTCAGAGATAAGTCTTGGCTTCTTGTTTCAGTGTATGCATATGCGAAAACTGGTCTGCCCAGTCATTAAACAAGACTTACTTCTCTCTTCGTCTCTCCATCCCTCCTCTTTCTGTGTGTCTCTCTCTCTGTCTATCTCAAACTACTCTCAATCTTTGTCTGTCTTTGTCTGTATGCCTCTCTCTCTCTCTCTCTCTCTCTCTCTCTCTCTCTCTCTCTCTCTCTCTCTCTCTCTCTCTCTCTCTCTCTCTCTCTCTCTCTCTCTCTCTCTCTCTCTCTCTCTCTCTCTCTCTGCTGTCAGTCTTTCTCTTTCTCTATCTGCCTCTCTCTATTGCTCCAGTTGTTTCTATGTCTTTCCCTATATGCCTCTCATTGTTTCTCTATCCTCCATCTCTCTGTTTCTCTCTCTCCTCCATATCTCTGCTTCTCTTTCCTCCATCCCTCTGTCTCTTTCTCTCATTATGATTTGCTGTCACTCATTTCTCTCTTTCTCTATGACTTCTGTCTCTCATTACCCATAACATGCCGAGTCTATGATCTTTACGAACTCTGACCAGAATAGACTTCCTACAAAACAAAAGCAGCCACTGCCTTCGTTGCACATAATAACCTGAAAGAACCAGTTTGACTGACATTCAGCCATCGCCACCTATATCTCTTCCTTCTTTCTCCAAACAGACACACTCGCACACTAGTCAAGCAGTAAGCAACCGGGTCTTTTAATAGCCTACCGCAGTGGTTCCCTACCTTTTTCACAGCAAGGCACCCTAAAACTAAAAGTCACTCACTCAACGGCACCTGGCCTTGATTTAATTTATTTTCTTCCAGCCAGTTCTTTATTTTCAATGACGAGCAACGTTCCCTGTATTCAACCGCAGAGTTGCGACTACTTCTACACTACTTTAAGACTAGTAGTAGTTTTAGAAATAGTTATAGGCCTATGTCAGTGGTGACAATCAGTAGTTTGTCCCATTTTTTTTACAGAAGACGATGCCAAAAATATAATCCAGCCGCTGCACACCTAGAACAAGCAGGTTCACGGCACCCTTGGATGCCGCGGCAGGCACCGAGGTTGGGAAACACTGGGCTACTGCGTAGATTAGCATAAGAACCAGCTGATTGGCTCATTTCATCACATGACTACTTGCTATCAATCACTGCAATCAACGCCTTGAATTCCTAGTCGGCCTACCACCCTGAACTAAGCCCTTTAAAAACAATAACAACAACAACAACAACACAAACTCCTCCAGACCAACGAAACACACACATGGCACATATGCAAGTGTCTTGCATGGATGTATTCAGTGCGTCTGATTTAAGGCGAGCGATCGATCGCTCTCCTTGGTCGCTCGCCTAGCAAAGGTACCGGCGAGCGATTTACCGCTCGCCTACCGGTAGGCTTCTCACCGTTGGTGACAGTCGGTCGTCGCTCGCTGAGTTTGAGTTAGACTCCAAGACGATAGACGAACCTGGAGTCAGACCATCATTTGATTTACCTAATTGAGATTAATTTGATGAATAACTAAACTTGATGAATAACTCCCGTTATTTGACACTATTTATACAGGTTTGGCCACTACCAGTTTTCCAGGGCTGAGAATGTGCGAATGTTTTTTTAATGTTTTTATATATTTAGCCTATGTACACCAAAATACGGTTCGCAATTGGATTAATAAAGAATATTCTATTCTATTCTTATTTAATTTACTTACTTGCGGCAGCGGTGAATGCGTGCCGTGACCTGTCCTAATTACTGCTGACTCCAATTTCATGCAATATAATTGGCCATAACAAGACGGTCGACACCTCACGCCGCGTGACATCATCCGTAGCATCACTCATTTCGGAAATTATTTTAAACAACAATGGCGGCGAAGATGAGCTATTTGAATAATAATGTACAGTTGAGCACGTATCTGTCATGGAAATTAGGCGATTCGTTCGATGTCGATGTAGTCGAAATAGAAAACCGTCGGACTGTGAACAAAATCCTGCAGAAAGCACGCCGATAAAATTCGAATGGATTGCCGGCTGAAAGGTCAAGCTAAAAACAAGTGTTCAACGTATGCCGAAGACTGAACCAACGTTGTGAAATCAGCCGTCACACGTCATCCTATGTCAATGGTAGGTTTCTAATGAATGTTCATTCATTCATTCATTTTGAGAATTTATATATCGCCTCTTCTAGAGACCTACTCAGATAACGGAACTGAAGTGAGACAGGCTTACTAGATGAGTACTGTATGCAGCGATACGAAAAATCACGAATACGATAGGCCTACACAAAATACACAGTACACAAGAGCTCCCGCTGCCGCAGTCGACCGCATATCGCTCGCCTACTCGAACCAGCGCGATCGATTTTCAACCCGCCTACTATTTTTAAATCAGACGCACTGGATGTATTGTATTGTATGTGTGCATGTATGTATGCATGCATGTCTATAATGTATCTGCGTAAGTGTGTAAGTAATCCAGTAAAAAATCAACCAAAGTTGACAAGTTATATAATAGCCACGTTACCCCTAACCTCTTACACAGTTGGAAACTATGTAACAAGTTGCGTTTTATGTCAGCTTCAGATTGCGCTTAAACAAAACTGATTGATTGATTGATTGATTGATTGATTGATTGATTGAAAGACACATCCACTGGTAGACTGTGCCTTGATTTCCTGCAAAACCTTTTTATAAATGCTTTCGATATCTAAAAAGCAATGGCTATAGATCACATAACTGATAGCTATATACTGCATTGCAAGATCCACCAACCATTCATAATCACAGCACATTAACAAGGATCTCGGTTGCATGATTTATATGACACACGAAAGGATATAGCTTCCCACAAACACCTAAAAGAGTAACTTTATTCCGACGTAATTAATTTATTGGATGACTGCAGATTATCTTGTACATAATAAATCAGATGTTTATCGGTCTATATTATAGCACATTTGTACATTTTATAGGACACATGGCCAACGAAACAGCCACCTTCAACACCATTCGAAAAACAGAAAACATCTCATAACACGCAAACCATTCTTGATATACGGCTATTAACCCAACATAAGTCTGCCTCCCAGTCTATCTCCAGCTCACTGCCTCTCCTTCTTTATATATCCATCTGCACGTCTCTCTGTCCATCTCATCATGTCTGTCTATCATTCTGCTAGACTGTACACAGGCCTGTCTGTCTGTCTGTCTGTATATTTGTCTGTGTGCCTCCTGTCTGCTGTCTATTCCTCTGTTCTGTCTAACTATTCATACACATTTAGTTGCTGTTTAAGGATGCTGTGTCATGACAAAGACCATTAGCTTCACTCTCATCCTTAATCCAGGCTTGTGACAGATGTAATCCAAAAAAGACAGTAATGGAGTTGGAGTTCTTTCAATCTACCCAATTCGCCCCATCTATCTGTTGACAGCTGTATTTAGACACAACCCAAACCATGTAATACACCCACACACAACATGGTCTCCGTGGATGTGCATTTGTGCTCACGGTTGTCAGTAGCCAAACAGACAATCGAGGAACATCTGAAGGTCAAGACATCAACTGACCCAAAAAAAGGTTTGGTCGACTGACCACAGAACTAGAGGGTGCGCAATAACCCAGTCGTCAGCATACTGGACTGTCAACTGAGAGGTCAGCGGTTCAAATCCCTGTTAGGGCAGGAATTTGTTTAGAGCTTTTAGCCTCATTTCGGCAACGCTAATCATCTTCATGACTCTTAAATGTTCGCTCGGCTTCAATGTGCACTTCTGAAATTTGTAATGAGGCATTATTGAATTTACAGTTGTAATGTATTAATAATAATAATAATAAAACGATTTGTATAGCACCGTAGCAAAGGCGAGGCCGAAGAAAAGGGCGCTGTGATAACACAGCATGGTTAAACAAAACATCCAGTCATATAATGGATCATTAACAATAGACATCATACAGCTCATTACTACATTTATTTATACTAGGGCTGTACCGAATATTCGCTTCGTATTCGCTTCGGGACCGAATAGTGAGCCAAATAGCTATTCGGTATTCGGCCGAATAGTAGCGGTCGGACCGAATACGAATAGTAGTCACGTGACATCTGTTTCTGCATATGCGGCTGTTATAGCGAGTGGAGTGAACGCTAAGTAAGTGACAATTTCTAAGTTTAATTAAATTAGTTCCATTCCTAGTTTACACAGACTGGCAGAAGAATGCAAAAATTACAAGTAGTTAACTGTTTACTTTTAGTTTATGCATTAAATTTACTGAACTGAAACTTTTGCTTACATTTGAAATTTTGAATGTTGTCGGTGGACCTATTTTGTACACTATTCGTATTCGTATTCGTATTCGGCCGAATAGTTGGTCCAATTATTCGTATCGGCCCGAATAGTGATAATCACTATTCGGTACACCCCTAATTTATACTACATTTATTTATACCACAGGTATGAACAGTAACAAAGCATCATGACATGATGATGGTAATCATCCACCTATTTTCGTTTATGATTCGACACAGGTGAATGCACTGGGAGACAATTCAACTGATCAAATGTACAACGCTCCAACATCCGTATCCACATAGAACCTTGTGCATTCTGTGTGGCTGTGCATGAGTACACTTCTATAATGATGTGCATTTACAATGTGACTGTGTCAGTGTGTGCACACGTGTGTGCATGTGTCTCCATGCATGCGTGTGCGTGTATGTGTGTGTGTATGTGTGCACGTGTGTCTGCATGTACAAGTGTGTGCATGTGTGTGTGTGTTTGTGTGTCTGCGTGTGCATGTGTGTGTGTCTGTGTGCACATGTGTCTGCATGTGCAAGTGTGTGTCTGTGGGTGCATGTGTGTGTGTCTGCGTGTGCATGTGTGTGTGTCTGTGTGTGTCTGCATGTGCATGTGTGTGTGTGTCTGCATGTGCATGTGTGTGCACATGTGTGCCTGTGTGTGCATATGGGTGTGTGTGCGTGTGTGTGTGTGTGTCTGCGTGCACGTGTGTTTGTGCCTGGGCGTTTGTATGTAACCAAGGCCTCAATCCTCCGGCAACATTGGAAAAACAGTCAACAAGTACGTTTCCCTGATGGACCAAAATAGAACAGAAATAATAAGTAGGCCTAAGTCTCAATTAATGATGCAAATGAACCAAAAATAGAGAAGGACATTAGTAGCACATAAGCTGACGAAATGTTGGTCACTGGGAACCCAGATGCTATGCTAATTTCTATGTTAATAAATAATTACACGTAACTACAACAAAAGGGTCATTATTCAACATATCTATTTCTTAACCCACGACTTACTAACTAAATGTTGATATGCATACATAAACATACAGTATGTATGTCTGTATGTATGTACTCAGTATGCATGTATGTATGTATGTATGTATGTATGTATGTATGTATGTATGTATGAATGTATGACTGTATGTAATACCATGTATGTATGTATGTATGTATGTATGTATGTATGTATGTATGTATGTATGTATGTATGTATGTGTGTATGTATGTAATACCATGTATGTATGTATGTATGTATGTAATACCATGTATGTATGTATGTATGTATGTATGTATGTATTAACCTCTTTCTTTATGAATTACTACACTTAGGTACCAAAGAAAATCCACGACTACCTTGCAGTGGAAGCTTATTGGTTCTCACTCAGTATATCTTGTGCTATATGGTGGCTGACTAGTTGAGTGTTTGCATAGCAGTATGAGGGTGCAGATTAGAGACCTGCAATCAGCAGAGCTCAACTCCCGACGAGATGTTTCGGGATCTGGCCAAGCACAGCACTGCATTGGTAAAAGTTTCCACAGCACCTTGAACTAAGACACCTTTCTAGATATGCTTTCACGACTAAAGAAGCTCAATTTCAGTGGTTCACATGATATGGTTCACTTGATGAACCATGACACTTCAATTGAGCTCTACAATATGCATCCTCTAGACACTATCTTTTAAGTACTCTTTAAAAAGCACTTCTAACTAGCACAACTGACGTTAGAGTCGAATCATCCTTAACAACATCTGACTGCCTAGTGTCTCCTGATGATCTTATTGTACTTATTTCACAAACAACTATAGCTAACTATGTGGAGAATTCATAAATGAGCATGATGTAAATATCTAAAAATAATAATAATAATAATATTAATAATAATCCAGTGCTTGTCTATCAGCATTCATTGATACCTCAGGTCAAAAAATAAATAAATAAAATAATAATAATATCAATATTAGAACAATGTACATAGTTTCAAGTTTAGACCTGTCATTAAACAGTGGGGCTATATACATTAAGAAAAATGAATACTCGATAATCACACCTCGGGATACGGAAATTTCGTCCCCGGAAGAATTTCCCCCGGAAGATTCGCCCCCGACATTTCGCCCCCGGGAAGATTCGCCCCCCTGAAGTTTCGCCTCCTGGATCTATGATGAAAATGTAACTAAGACTCTAGAAGCTGGATTAGCGATGAAAATGTAACTAGAAGACTAGAAGCGGGATAATAATAATAATAACACGGACAATTTCTAGATCTATGATGAAAATGTAACTAAGACTAGAAGCTGGATCGACGGGGGCGAAACTTCCGGGGGGCGAAATGTCGGGGGCGAATCTTCCGGGGGCGAATCTTCCGGGGCGAAAAGTCCTAGAACCTCACACCTCAATGACACATACTACAGCATTCACACATGCACAGAGCCTTAGATGAATTCACCAAATCGCACAGCAAACCATGTTACTGAAGATTTATTATAGACAAAGCTGCTCCTAGGTAAAAAGTTTTTTTAGAAACAAGCGTATCATCTGTCTTTACAAAAAACAGATTCTCACACCAGATGGCCACACCCGTTTCCTTTACCTTCACCTTCAGATAAATGTCACTGTGCTCAGTCAACTGTGCACTTACTTCAGTGTTTCATTCTAAATACTACAGCCAGTCAATCAATCTCTACAGCAACCAAGTAGCCAGTCAATCAATCTCTACAGCAACCAAGTAGCCTGTCAATCAATCTCTACAGCAACCAAGTAGTCAGTCAATCAATCTCTACAGCAACCAAGTAGCCTGTCAATCAATCTCTACAGCAACCAAGTAGTCAGTCAATCAATCTCTACAGCAATCAAGCGCCAGTCAATCAATCTCTACAGCAACCAAGTAGCCTGTCAATCAATCTCTACAGTAACCAAGTAGCCAGTCAATCAATCTCTACAGCAACCAAGTAGCCTGTCAATCAATCTCTACAGCAACCAAGTAGTCAGTCAGTCAATCTCTACAGCAATCAACAGCCAGTCAATCAATCTCAACAGCAATCAATAGCCAGTCAATCAATCTCTATAGCAATCAACAGCCAGTGAATCAATCTCTACAGCAAACTAATTTACGTTGCAAACTGATTTTACAGATTAAACATACCCAACCATCTTGGTCAAACAATCATAAGGAATACGGAGCAGAAATGTCTGCAAACAACAGACACTAGTGTGCTCAAACTGTTCATAAATACAATACAATGAAAACTCTTCATATTACAGCCAATGGCGACCAATTTAAGAACTGCATTCCAACAAAATCACCTTATAATGAAGTCACGGTCCGAAGCAGAATTAAATCTCGAATCAATGCATCCAGTTGACTGCACTATATCGGTAATTATATTACTGATATTATATTTGATATTTATATTTGAAGAGGTTTGCTTATCCTCTTGTACGTAATTGTGCCCTGCAGGCAAAAGGTTTGCATCAGCAATTTCCTTCTACTGCAGCAAGTCGGAATTCCTGAAGACCAGACATTGGAAACACAAACGTCTTTTGCCCACATTAGTGTAATGATGTATTGTGATGTAATTTAACGTCACGTAATGTAACGCAGGAGTCGTGTCAGGGAATCCACTTTATTCCCCAGTGCTATCTCCAGTAAAGTGTGCAAAAGTCAGGCTCTATGCTCCATTTTGGTCTGAAGTCTGAATCTGGGGGGGGGGGGGTGGCAAGGCTGTCGCCATTTAAAACTCTTTTAACAGCATACTGGCAAAGTTTAACAAAACCTAAAAATTAATCAGTTTGCCACATAAATCAGTTAACTGTGGAAATTGACTGAATGGCTGTTGTATTTGTTGTATCTGTTGTATTGTTCACCCTTCACGTCTGAGGTTTGATTTAAATCCAGTTGAAAACTAATTTCAAAACTGTTTCTGTTCAATGAAAAACCAGAAGTAACAATTAATTGCTTAACAATTAATCAACGAATGAAAGAAAGAATTGCTACACAATGGATGGATGAATGGCCTGACAACAAAAGACGAACCATCCAGATGTTGCACTAGATTCGAATCTGAAAAGCAGCTGTTAAATGCCACCACCAATAAGCAAAGAACTTTATTACAAAATCGTGCTTTCTTTTTAAGGACCACATTAACCCTCTGGTTTGGTACATTTGTAACAAGCCATTAAATGAATCACATTAAATTTTAATGGACCTTTTGGCCAACCATACACGTGACAACCTTTCCCTATTAGTTGCTAAGCAACAGATTGCCAATTTCACATTAAAAGGCATGAAGTAAACTCAAGACGCTATGGTGAAGGTCAGGGCATTTCCACGCAGCCTTCACACCGTAGATATCGTTCTCCTGATTCAATCTCAAGGACAGTCACTAGCAGAACAATTTGCATCCACACTGAACGCATCGCACTTGACGTAAGCGAGTTACAGAACTTTTAACACCTTAATGATGACAGCGTATTAAAAGGACTGGAAACCACTGCAGCTCATCGTTAAAGTGTTGATGAGTAAAACTCAACACAGGTCAAGTCATTACAAACACAAAGTGAAATTCAATTCAAATTACAAGGTATCAAAGGATGTAATATAAGCTCATTCACTACTTCCTGGCTACTGTGCTGAGAGCGCCTCTGAATAGTTATTCTGCGAGACGTGCTTTATAAATTTCTAGATACAATACAATTCACGTATCTAAACAATATACATAATGTAACTGAAACTGGGGTAATGGAGCACAATAAAGCAGAGTCAAAGGTCCTATATATACATGGCCAATCCATCAACCCCTTGCCATTCCAACAGCCAATCCTACAACCCCTGGCCATTCCATCAACCAATCCAACAACCTCTGGTAATTCCAACAGCCAATCCAGCAACCCGGGATATTCAAAACAGAACAACAAACAGTAATAACAGCAACGGAAATCATATTTCCTGCCCAGCACTGGCAGCACACATTTTTTTCTATTGAAAGAAATGCTGCCCACGCATGTCCACTTAACCCAGATTCCCTGGAAATAAATGCAAAGGGTGCTACACTGGCTTCCTGTCTAGCAAAACCAAAACCAAACCCAAAGCCTTTTGTTTGGCTGGGCTTCGGTGGTCATTACTACTTCCATCACACATTTGGAATAAGCGATTTCCCATTGTAGAACCCATCGACAATGTTCCCACACTGAAGCTCATAACTTTTCTGCAACTGAAAGCTCGGATCAAGGTCTATCAGACTGGGTACAATTTGTAGGGTAAAGAAGGGAGGAAATTCCCTTCAATGGTTCAGAATATCCTCCACCATTGGGATGCAGCATTTACCCCATTTTGCTTCTGCCCACACACAGGTCCACAGAGGAGAAACTTGATCTCATTTGTTCAGACTAACCCCCCCCCCACTGGGATGCAGCATTTCCTCATTTTGCTTCTGGCCACAACTCCTTCCCCTCCCCGTCATATTTCTAATCATAAAAGGCCCATGCAGACAGCCATGTTTTCACTTCAAGCTCTCATAAAGACACTTCAAACCCACATGTTTACAAAACAGTGCTGGTGGCCCTGCTGGGATTATGTTCTGTCTTCCCTATTCTAAACCAAAGACGTAGATCTGGTGAGCATTAATTATGCTGTACCAGCCTTACAGGCCTTTCTTTAATTGTTTCCGTCATAATAACTGTTTGTTACGCATAAGAACGATTCTGTCACCAGATATACGATACGCATGAACTAGAATGCATACGATCATACGAAATCTGAGCTCCACAAACTTGGTGCACTTCTCTTCAACGACAAGTGCATTGCCCCTTTCAGCCATTGTTGCACAAGCATAGGCGCAGACTTTTGCTTTTGTCTCTGGTGCATGTGCCCCTCTCCCTTCCCCTAACCTCCCCCTCCCTTCCTCTTCCCTTCTCTTAAGGAGGCGAGTTTTAGCGGATTTCGGAGAAAGAAAATTGTTTTCTTGTCAAGGGTTAGGAGGTTAGAAAAAGTATTGGAAATCGGTGACGTTCCAGTGTTATTATTATATACGAATAAATAAATAATTTATTTATGTACGGGCTGTGACTGTGAGATCATGCAATGTTCAGTAGGCCTATTTGTGCTGTACTTCTCAAGTTGTGAGATTACTTACGTGTAAAAAATTTGAATTTAAGGTCCGAATTCTTCTGGGTGCGATGCACCCACTGAACTTTCTCTCTGGGTGCATTTGCACCCAAAGCTCCCAAGAAGTCGGCGCCTATCTGCACAAGTGCAGTTATTGTTGCACACTGCTGGTAAATTCTTATCCAGATGGCATCAAGTTTCATGCTAACTTCTGACAGAGAAACGTTGATATGGTAAAGTACCGATAAAGGATAAAGATATGGTAAAGTACAGATAATCTCAAGCTTATGACATTCAGCCTTTAAAACAGCCTTATGAGTTATGAGTTGCATTCGTTGTGTTGAAGGACAATCTACTTAAGTACAACAAGCAACAACACCAATCCAACAACCAGACAACCAATTCTTCTTTCGTTTGGGTTTCATGCCAATCAATCAATCAATTTCGTTTATTCTCAAAAGCAAATTAACAAAATCACAACTTGTTACATAGTAACTTGTTAATTACCATCACCACATGAACTTCTCAATGTAATTTCACATGAGGGTTCCAAGAATCGAATCCTGGAAGCACTCATGAAGGTCAAATGCATTCTCAATGTACCATCTTGATGCAACGAATAACGACCTCAGTTTTAAACTCCTGTCAGATGCAGTGGAGACGAGAGGCACAGGTGTCTGAAAAAGCTTTTAGTCCATCCATAAAGACACCAATGTTACTGTAACATCTGCAAAGTGCTTGCAATTAGAAAACGGATCTTAACAGGCGTCTCATTTACATCCCATTTACTGCTTCCCATTTACCGCTTCCGTTGCCCCGATGCACACGACACGTGATCGCATGTAACCTAAAACACCGAAGCCTCCTCTGAACGCGCTTCATTACGAAATGAATTCTGAAATAGCACTGTTTTGGTATTTACTCCTGCATATACTGCAACTTTATCATTAATAGCCTCATTATGACAACAGGATAAAAGGGTAAGGTATGGTAAAGTAAGGTAAGGTAAGTTTGCATACACTGTGTCTCTATCAATATTGGTTCTCATAGCAATTGTCCTAGAACTGAACGAACAACAGCAATTCTACCATGCCACTTTTCCCTGTGAATTACACGGCTTACCATTTGTACAGCTCCCAAAAGGTAGCATCGTAACAAAGTTCCAGCATACTTATTACACAAATTTCTCCCTTTTTCAAACAGCTACTTGAAAGGTTCTGCATTACGTTTCTAGATAAATACATCTATGTACACATGCATGCACGCAAGTGTACATACACATGCATGCACGCAAGTGTACATACACACGCATAAAAAAGAAGTGCGGTTCCATGCCCTGTCACACGCTAGTTTTCATCTATGTGATTCCCTACTGCCTGCTTTAACACTTTTAAATGACGAGAGAGTACTAAAAGCGACTGGGAAACCAATGCAGCTCGTCATCAAAGGTTAAAACCCTTCTTTTCTTCCTGTTTGCTTTTTGTAAAAATGGAAAGCTTATCTTTTTCCAGCTACCAACAACTTTTGAGATGGATTCAATAGATAGCACAATATAAGTAAACTAGCGTATTTGCCTGTCATATTATGACGGCAGTGTATATAGGCCTATATGTATCGTTGGTTAAAATGCTCTGATCGCCGTCGTCAAGACGGCAGTACTGACGTCACAAACGGTTTCTGTTTCACAATAGAACAGAAACCGTTTGTGACGTAGCGTTTATCGACAGACACATGCTATATGGACATTATATGTATATATGGTTATTAAAAATAAAAATAATAATAATAATAATATGGTTCAATAGGATTACGGATGTCAGGAGAGGTGCTAAGAATAGCATCTAGCATCCGGTTAGGAACCGCATTTTATGTGAACCACATACACGTAAATGTGGCGTGACAGTAGAACCCAATGGCCATCACGGATTCTCATGACACATCAAAGCAGCAGGAAGGAAGCAACAGCATGGTAAATGGCGTGATTTGGCGGGCTTTCACCAGAACCACAATACCGGCCATCAAAGAGCCCGATGGCCTGACGGTAAAAGGCCTGATGAAGTCACCGTATATACCTTGGTCCAGAGTTCGTTGCTTCGCGTGGGGATTTAACAGTGCCGGATACATTCGCAGCATCATACAAGCATTTAACATCGCAAAACGCAGGTGCCGCAGCAGAAAAAGCAGCCCACACTAAGGAAAGCAAATATGCTGCCATCTCACAATCGCACCATTTCATCCCTGTTGCAGTTGAACCCGAAGGAAGCTGGCACACCGAGTCACTGGAGTTTGTCCAAGAACTAGGGGGCAAGATTTCAGTAGCGCCAGACCAGCCATCTGCTCTGGGGCTTATCAGTCGTCCTTCAAACTGGATACGCCCTATCTGTTTTAGGCACCTCGAATCAATCGGAACAATCTCAGGAGACTAAGCAGCCCAGGACTGAATGACGGTTTATAGGTACAACTGTACCTATAAACCTAAGAGACTGCTCTCTTATCTTTCCAGTTCTTTTGGTAGACAATAGATGACAGACATGACTCGTGATTGATCTCATCTGGCAGCCGTTATCTGCCAAGGACTGACCACGGAAGGACACCATTTGGTCATCCGATAACCGATAACCGGACACTGCATTTATCATTGCGGATGGCAATTATGTGTGGCTATGGGCATCAGCTGTCCAATATATCAAGCTAAATGAGATTTAATCCTTAAAAAATAGACACAAAGACTGAAAGGTCGTTACGACAGGCAGTTCCCATATTCCCTCTTAATGTCTTGGCTATCATTTGGGTCACTTTCCCAAACAACGAACAACAAGGATTCCTAGCTGATGAAGGAACGGCAATAGAAAAAATCCTACCATATAATGGAACTCGATTAATAAAATGAGCTACAGAAGTGGCTGGAAAGTAAGTACTGGTGCACAACCAACTGAATGTTATCGTTATAATTGGTACTAATAATTAACTATGATAGAGCTGCTGCATAATGATTAATGATCAAGAAATCAACGGATGGTCCACGAAATCTGAGCTGTAATCAGTTCGATATATATATATATGCATATATATATATCTATATATATATGCATATATATATATATCTATATATATATGCATATATATATCCATATATATATATACATATATATATACTATATATATATATGCAGTTGTCCTGTGGTTGTGTTATACTGTCATAATAACATCCTGCTCTAAGCCTGAATTAAATATGGATTCCACGTCCAATCCAAGGCTGAATAACCCATGAGACTGGGTTATAATGACACACACCTACACACACACCTACACACACACCTACACACACCTACACACACACACACACACACACACACACACACACACACACACACACACACACACACACACACACACACACACACACACACACACACACACACACACACACACCTACACACCTACACACACACCTACACACCTACACAAACACCTACACACACACCTACACACCTACACAAACACCTACACACACACCTACACACACAAACACACACACACACATGTATGTAGGTGGCACTTCGGTGTGTCAACACTGGCTCAACCCGGCTCGTGCTCGGGGAGTGCCCCTGAGTAGAAACCTTGAAGGGGCTCTACACAAATTTCCTGAGTGAATGTACATAGTCTGCCAACATCCTAACTTGTCTGACAGAAATCACTCACAGCATACAAAAGACGGCTTGACAAGACAGACCATACTGAGACTAAAATCAACCGAACCATCATCAACCACGATGAAGAAACGATCACAGAGATCTGTATGAGCTTATTAAAGTGCTTCGATCAATGGCTAAAGACTGGTACATGTATGTCTGAAAACGATGCTTCTGGAAGGCCAGGCCTTCTTCAGTCACGCCTGCTTTCCTCCCGCCCAGAGGCCAACAGAACAACTAGGCCAAGCCATTCATCCTTCTAGACTTTAGACTATTTTTACACCGCCTGGTCTCTGTCGTGGAGACCGAAATACAACTCTGTGTGGCGCTGATATGGCTCAGAGGGGAAGCAAAATCAAGCCACTTATGAATTACGAGACCTTTTTGGGTCAAACCTGTCAGACGGCAACACAATGGAAAACTAGTTGGTGTTGTAGTCTCCCATACGGCCAAATTCAGTGGGCCAATAGGGGCCTGTATCGAGTCACTGGTGGCCATCTACGATCCCAGTGTGGGCTGAAGGAAAGTCGTTTTCTAGGCTACAGTCCTGGGCTAAAAATCAAGCGAGTTTCAAAGACTCCAGAAGCTCAGTTTGAATACCGGAAACAAAAGAATAAATAACATAACGATATTTCCGTAACTCAATTCTCACATACCGCACACGATACCCACAATGATATCCACATCAATCCCTGATGACACCCATATAAATCCCATGCAATATCCAAATGTATCCTACACGATACCTAAATAAATAGAAAATGATGTCCACATGGATCCCAAATGACAGCCAAATGAATCCCAAATGAATCAATTGCCAGCACAGCTCCAGTTACTCAACCGTAGTACACCTAGCCAAACACCAAGTCCTATGTCCAGTCACGAGGCGTCAGTTTAACCAACACAATCACGCAACAGTTCAATGTTCAGACAAACCACCCTTGTCGACAAACAACATTAAACAACAACATTAAACGACAACATTAAACGACAACATTAAACGACAACATTAAACGACAACATTAAACAACAACATTAAACAACAACATTAAACAACAACATTAAACAACAACATTAAACAACAACATTAAACAACAACAGCACTAAATGACACATTCTCCAAAACGTACGTACTAAATAAGAGCACGACAGGTGACAACAGGGTGCTGTGATCCATCTATTTAGTTATTAGCCCACAAAATCCGTATACGATACAATCAGAGAAGGGTAGCCTCTGGGTGCAACCATGAAACAGCCCTAATCCGTCTTAGTTCCTAGAAATGTCCATTAAATGTGATGAACTTGATGAACAGAATAACCTTTCCCAAAAGCCACGGTATATACACATAGAAGAAGATAAACCAGAAAGGCAGCCATGGGTAAGACGTGATAGCGACTTCATTTTCTTGTTCTCTGCATATGATGGTGGGTGGCCAGTCCTCTCCCTTGCCATCTGATCTTCCCAGAGTTACAGCATATACAGACTTGCACAATACACAAATGTACATGTATGCACATAATGTACATGCACTGCATACATTACACAGATATACGTCATACATATAATGTACAGATGTACTGGAATGGAAAAACACATTTACGATAAAGTTTACCACATGGTGATTTACAAGGCTTCAAAAGCAGACTTTACAAGAACTGGACTTGGCAGTTTCCATGGCAACAACAATTATGGCTGGGTCATAATCGCCCAATAGAGGAGAATGACCAGTTCACAGGTCATGCTTTAAAAACAGGGGAATACAAACCCCCCATGGAGATCGAAGCATGATACCATTATAAGACCATACATGATGGCATATCCATCCCTAATATAATGCCATAATTTATCATAAATACATACCATGCGCAATGGATATTTATCACAATGTCAATTTCAAAATGTCTAATAATGGCACACACTAATATGGCCAAAGCAGTCATGCATGTAAACTGGTTGGTGCCACAGAAATAGGCTCAGCTGTACAGCTAACCGCCCAGATAAAAAAAATAACTAAATACACTTGAAGCAGAAGATTGCATCTACATGTCATTAGAATAAGCGATCTGGCCTCATGGCCACACTGACTGCTCTTTATTAACAAACAGCTGATCAATGTCTGTGAGCCTCAACACTAGCTGTCTCTGTAAGCAGACATTATATGCATTCCAAAGGATACGACTCTGCTGTCAAGCTGAGAAGGAACAGGACCAATGCTTGGACCGCACACACAAACTAACATCCGTATTGTAATCATAGTCATCATCATCAACATCACCTTCATCATCATTACCGTCGTATTCATCATCATCTATTATATATATTTATTGGTCCTAAATACAACATAGAAATATTATAACAATACAAACAAACAAACAAACAAACAAACACACACACACATACATACTCCAACAACATTCAAACACATAACCTTAACATACAAAGTTACACCATAGCAACCTCACATACACTGAATGACACTACCTTGGAAACACTTACATTTCAAAACGTGCAAATGGCATCAGCTGGGATCAAGAAGAGAAAACTCAAAACCTAGACGCAACGCTTCACAGGAAACCAACCTTCCAACTGCGCCTACGTCTACACTCGTGTCATTTTCTTCGACCAGTAGTCTCCATAATATATCAGAGTTCATAAAATCTACAATGGCTTCGGTTAATGGGCGTCCCCTGCGGCTTCATCAAAACCAGTCAGCTCTTGCCCTAAAGCCACTGTAGGTAAACTACCTATAAATAGAGCATATACCTATGCATGCATGTATGCCACTAAACCAATTCACGTTCACATATATACCTAAATGACATAAATACAATTTTAGATGGGTCCATAAAGAGGTAAACAGATAGACACTCCGAGGCAGGCAGGCAGGCAGGCAGGCAGGCAGGCAGGCAGGCAGGCAGGCAGGCAGGCAGACAGACAGACAGACAGACAGACAGACAGACAGACAGGCACCTGCCTATATACAAGACATAGAGAAAGAGAATAAAGACTTGTATAAACCAAGCACCGGCAAGTCATGTCACGAGAGGTAACCTGTCACTGGTGTAAGGGGAGGAATGAAAATTGGTAACATGGAAAATATCAGAGCAAAAATGAACCGACTGAGTCTAGAATATCTGTGTCGGGTGCCAGGCAAGAAATCAGAAACTGTGCGTTCATGTAGCAGCCCATTTTTTATATAGCCCATTTTTTATAACCTAAAACTAGAGACACTAGTCCTAGCTAACAACATAACCACCAGCAGACAGCACATACCATGGAGTTCTCTCTCTGTTCCATGCTCCAAGCCAGAATAGAACTGAATTCAGTCGACCAAGGCGTATCTGGAGCTGGATGGTGGATGCACACCTTTTAATGCTCAACTCAAGGCTATGCACGGCCTAGATACGAATCCAGGATCTGGATATCTGGACGGAGGGGCCTGGGGGGGGGGGGGAAGAGTCGTGGAAACTGAGGGTCAAAACTAACTCACCAGACTAAAAAAACTAACAAGTATATGTAACTGCATGTAACAATGCTGCCTACTACATCTGTTTTTACGGAATGACCAGGATATTTAAAGTTCATCGAACCAATCCAAAGAAGTCGTCAAACTATAGAAATGCCACTCCTAATGCCACAGTCTAAAAGCTACAACACTGGAATAAGCTAAACCAGAGATGTATAAAATATCAGAAATTTGTTCTCAACCTCAGCAGCTACTGGCTGGTCCTCTTCCTCGCCGTCTGATATTCCCACTGACAGGATCATCATCACCACCATCAGTTCCTGACGCCAGCCCTTTGGTGGCGATAGGTACGAATAAATGATCTCCATTGTCCTCGGTCATTTGTCAAGGCCATTGCCCCCCTTAGTGTTAGTCCAAGTGATGCTATGTCCTCATTTATATTACCCACGACACGATACAACACGGGATGTACTCATAGCTGTGTTCACTAAAATCACTAGGGGTCCTAGTGGAACAGAATTCATCAAAAACATCTTTTGTGTTCTAGGCACCATCGACAGTAGCCGGGTGGTGCCTGCCTCTCCCTTAGATCTTGACCTGGAACCGAACCTGGTATCGATTTCCTTCTGACTGAGCCCCTCTGAACAAGTTGGTTCCCGTGATTGAGGTTTTTTGGCTGTGTGGAAATCCCAAGACAACAATGACTCACCGGCTGCATTGGAATAAATCACGAAAACACTGAGCCCTGAATGCAAGATGATACGGTGTTTATCACTTTGTTGGTTGACCTTTGCCATTTCACCCAGTGGCATCCACACCCGTCATGACCTACTCATGTCTCACTCATGCCATGTTACATAAACTCATGCCTATGGACTTTCAACCGGACGTTCAAGTGTCATAACAGTGGACTCTGCATTCACTCTGAATGAATCATTGTCTCACGTCTTGTGCGTTATAATAACGACACTATAATAATAATAAAAACAACAACAACAACAACAACAACAACAACAACAACAACAACAACAACAACAACAACAACAACAACAACAACAACAACAACAACAACAACAACAACAACAACAACAACAACAGCAACAACAACAACAACAACAACAGCAGCAGCAGCAGCAACAACAACAACAACAACGATAGAGATCTACACGTCACATAATTTAATAAGAATCTTGTATATGCATACATAAATTCATACATTTGCCTACTCCAATTGAGTCTTCTCTCATAAGTGCTATAGCACCATTTTAATAATGCAACAGGCATCAATCAATGGCACAAAGCATGCACCATACAAACATGGCTACACACATGTATATAATATAATATATATACATAATTATATATATATGCGGTGTTAATATCTCTACACAGACATCTTTTATGCTAATCCTATTATTATTATTATTATTATTGCTTTTATTATTATTAATACATATATATATAATATATATACCAATACATAAATACAATGATACATACATTCATACGTACATACATCCATTCATTCATCCATACATACATATTTACATACATAAAAACAAACTCGCATAATTTACATAAACCAGCAACATCAATCGTGACAGAATATATCGGATGAACCACGATGGAACCCATTTTGTATCACTTTCCCTCCAAATGCTCCTTCCAGCGTTTCACTGCATCAATTATTTGCCACAAGATCAGCAAAACAAGTCGTATTTTTAGCATTTCATATGCATAAACAAACAGCATATACACGAGACCTTGCATATCTTTCGTCTACAGTTTTTAAAGCAGAGCAATGAAGACCGACACACTGAGTGACTCCAGTCACACTTCTCTCTCTCTCTCTCTGGCAGGGTTGATTTACAGCACTTTTTACAGGCTCTCTGAGTAGCGACACAAGCTTAATGTCAACATCAGGTCAAGGTAATGTATTGTTAGGATAAGTATATAAGAAGTATGCCCAGGATTAGGTCTCTTCAGTAGTGGGGTTCATGACCTTTGTCTGAAATGCAAACACGCAAACACGTCAACAGCAGTCAACAACTGAACCACTTCTTGAGTCGATTGCCTGACTCGACAATCAAATGTAATTTTGCAAATGTAAATTTGACATGAAGCAACGCGATTCCAAATGACGGTGCAAACGCAACCGAAATGCACGACCAACCGCACCACCAAAATTAGACTGCTAGGGGAAGTGTTTAGTGCCCTCTCTCATCACCTTCAGGGTGTGTTTTCTCCTTAAACATTTATTTATTAAGGTACATGTAAAGTGCAATTTTTGGTAACCACAGCACTCTCTGCCCAACCCGAAATCATGTTTAACGCTTTTAAGAAGAGAAACAACATCAGTATGCAACATCAGTATGCAACATCAGTATGCAACATCAGTATGCAACAAAGTGCACAGAAAACGGAATCAGTCACCATTGTCGCTATGTTAGTGTTCCCTTCACACCACACTAAGTTGTACAGTATGTTGAAGTGACGAGACTTAGCATTGCGAATGAGCTGTGTGGCGCTGCATACATTGACAGCAGCCGCGATTTTATGCTTGATTAATAAGATTGGATGAAAGCCACAACAGGATGAAGAATGTACAACAGCTGCTGCTGCTGCAAGAACATCACAAGTGCAAAACACGGCGAGACAGATGGATAGACAGATGGACAGTCTTTTGAAACCTCTTCCTCTGGGGATGTCGAGTGTGCACATACATCAACTATGCTTCTTAGTTATTATACGGTACCATATTGCCAGCACAGTAATACTTTCACTTCGCTCCTCTGTGGCTGGATCATCTCTTATGGAACAGCCCTTCTTCATCTCTTATGTAAAAGGCTATCTTCATAACTTATGGAACAGCCTTTCTCAGGACTTTCCAGTAATGCAGCCACTCCTCCAGTGCTACTATAATACAGATCGTTCTCTACACCCTGCATTCAGAATTTTGTGTTCAACCCTTAACCATGTTATGAGCTCAAGAAGTAGCACTAAACCAGATGTTTTGTGACTACCTCCCTTATAAGAATGTTGAAGTCATTATGTACAGCCCTGTTATAAAAGCGACAATCCTAGAATATGATAATTAAACTTTCATGTTTTTGCTTCAAGAGCAGAACAGAACATTCACGATTCTGAGATTAGAAAAATAATCAAGCCTTCAGATCAGAACACAATATATATATATATATATATATATATATATATATATATATATATATATATATATATATATATACAGAAATAATTATGTTCATATTTTTCAGGTATACATGGAATATTCATAGATGTATACACAGATTAGATAACAACATAAATATAACAATAATCATATATCATATTCAACGATATTCATATTCATATATCATATCAGATAACAACAGAATGCTATATTTTGAGATTTACACATTGCAGTAAATACTCATAGATCAATTTGGCCCTAGTGAGCATGTAGAGAAAGACCCTGTTTCCTAGCCCTCTTCCTGTTGGTCTTTCTCCGAGCACCAAGCAATAGAATATCTTCGTCTAGGACAAATTCTAGTTAAGATTTTTCTGAACGTGGTACTCCCTGCCCTAGTAAGTCACCTTCAGATCCTTAAACACATGGGCACAAACAGTAACTCGTGGATCAGATGAAAGTAGATTAGATCTGATGAAGTAACTGGAGACAAGAGAAGAGTTGATCAGATAACATATTTTAAAAGATCATCATTGAACAAGCTACAGTGGTGCCAGAAACAGTTATGTCTACAAGCAACCAGACCTTATGAATACAGCACTTTTAAGAACCACCTATAGGCATTAAAGTTGCAGTCATGTTGTGTCAAAGCACCACTTCACAGATCCTAAACCCAGTGGCATCACTGGGGGGGGGGGGGGTGTGTGTGAGCCGCACCAGGTGACACCTAGAAAGGGGGCAACACCAACATGACAAAATGACTATCTAACATTTTTTGCATAGTTTCAGCAGAAATTTTTTATTTTTAAATTAACAATAACGGATAACAACAAAGATATTTTCGTATGCCCAGCTTACTTGTACTGTATCAGCACCAACTATGACCTAATCCTGAAACTCTATGATAATTCACTTTTGAACCTTCTAATGGGGGTGACACCATGACTCACCGCACTGGGTGACACCAACCCTAGTGACGCCATTGCCTAAACCTGTTCAGTTAAAATGCTGTGAAACTGTCAGGCCACCGAAATGCTGTTCCTCATAATCAAGCACGAATTGCACAGTGAATGACTATCACACAAACACCAGCCGACTTACATCGAGCACCTTTGATCATAAGCTCATCCAATCATCACCCCATGCAGGTTAAATCTACGAGGAAACTCCAGTCATCAGCCAGGCATAAATTCAAGTTAATCTAATTAATTTATGTAGCGCCTGTTGAAGAGTACTTCAACATCACTGTAGGATCAATTGAAATGTTCTGTTCAAACTATGTACAAGAAGCAACATGTGGCTCCCATGGATCCAGTTTTCTTAAAAAAAGCAACTTTATCAGCCTTCTGGTTTCTTCCATGGGTCTGACCCTCCGAATCGACCATATAGCATATATTTTATTTTGGAATGCCATCGACTGATCCTTATTACATTATTATAATGGCATTACAGAAATTCTAGAACTAGATTACCTGTGTCAAGGCCAAAACTACGGAAGTCGCTAACACCTCAAACCCATGTTAGCCATCCAGGGTTAGCCTAAAGGACTGCTCTTCTTCTTCTTCCTCCACTCAGAAACCTTGTGAACAATAGTATTTCGAAGAGAGCAAGAACAGCCGTAAGATTGAGATGAAAAGCGATGAAAGATGTATTAAGACATAAATCATAAGCTTACCTGTAGGTCGATTACTTAGCAGACATCAGACAGTACTTGTATATATCCTAAAACAAATCATCACATATTTATGAGAAAAAAAACTCCATTAATGAGAGCAACCACCTGCTGAAATGGACAGCCATATACGACAAGCACCTGTCACATTCATCAAGACACTGCTCTCAAAGCCCTCTAGGCAGTAGATAACAATATGTGAAATGGACAGTTTAACTAATAGGCTACATTATAACAGTCTAACGGATAAAGCTATGAAATGTACTAACGGTTAAAGCTATGAAATGTAATGGCTTCTATGAAAGTTAAAGTGCCATGACTGTTATCCGACAATATCAATGCCACAAGATGTTTCTAAAACAGAAATGACTAATGTCCGTTTAATATGTAACAGCCCATAAAAATTTGTATGTCTCAATGTTTACAATCTGATATGTAGAGATTCCATGAATCTGCAATGTCTGTTTAAATGCACAGCAACTTCAGACTTCAATTCAGCCAATGACGCAAGCCAGCAAGGTCTCAAAGTAAATGTAGAGTTCATATGTCTGAAGCAGAACATAAGGGAGGCACTCATTTCCTCTCTTTCGATCCTTGAGCCAGAGGTGGATGAATCCCTAAGTCCTGGCCACGGACCAGAGCATTGCAGGACTTGCCAGCAGGAATTTTTTGCTGTTAACTTCCCAGCTTAGAAGAAGGACAGCAGTTCCTTAGGCTAGCCTCAGAGGCAGCCATTGGTATGAAGTGTAAGCGACTTCATTTTCTTAGCCTCGGCATACGAGGACGGGTGGCCAGTTCTCTCCCTTGCCGTCTCATCTTCCCACCGACAGCGTACGGTCAGTGTACTCATTATAGCTGAGTTGGATAGGTGGCTCAATTGAAGCAGAAATCTGGAACCACATTTCTGCCCTAGTAGGAATTTGAACCCTGACTTCTCGGTTGACAGTCCAACACACTAACCACTAGACTATCATGCACCTGCTCGTACCTAATTCTACTCGTTAGTGACAGAGAAGGTGTGCAAGAACAACCTGTTCGGGTTCGTTACAGAGTCCACTCTGCTGGCTCAAACCCAAAATCGTCAGATTTACAGGCCAAGCGTGCTACCAATTAGACCAACTGTGTCCATCTTATAGGGGAATTCCATTTCATGAACCAAGCTGAAAAATTCAGGGGATCAGAACAAACAAGCAGCTAGAAAACCGAGTCTACAGTGGATGTTAGAGCTGTACCGATATGGCTTCTTGAAAATTATTCTGATACCTGTATAGCCAATTATTGCAATAGCTGATACCGCGTACAAAGCCGATTATTTTTTTATTTTTTTAGTGAAAATGTTCGGTTCCCAAACATAAACCTACTAGTACTGTAACTACTATTACAATGCATTATGCAAGCATGTGTTTTGCTGCTTGCACTTGCCATGATACAAACGAGCAAAACTTCTCGTGATTTGAATTTTGCAATTGTTTAGAATTTTACGAAGAATTGTGTGGGCCGGATAATGTGTTGAGGGCGGAATAAAAAGTGTTGGCAGTTCGAATCTGGCCCACGGGTCGTAGTTTGTCCACCCCTGTGTAAACTGTATAATACGTCTTTGGTCTCTACGTCCTTGGTTTCTAAGTAGTGCAATGCTAGATATAAATCAATAATAAGAAACAAGATATTTGTGCTCATTTTTATTTTTTGTAAAGATAATTGTGCAAAAAATTTAAATAGTAAAATAATTTGCATCGGCGCCGATGCTTTTTTGCCGATACCGATTATGCCGATTCCTCTAATAATCGGCCCGATTACGTATGCTCCCGATGCATCGGTACATCTCTAGTAGACGTGCTCCATAGTCTGCACCCAGCACACTCCGATCAGCTTCTTGTTAATTTAGTAGTCGCACACATCATGAGAGCATTCTCTGAGCATACTCAGAGCAGACGCCGAACACACCCAGCGACTCTGTGTACTGGTATTAAACTGCGTCAACGGCAAAAGCCAACCGTCATGTATCACCCCAGCACAATTGATCAGCCAAAGAAGCAATTCTTAAGCAAGCACCATAAAAGAAAGTAGGGCTTCTTTTCACTGGTCCTAAAGTAAACACTGTGACATCTGAATGGCAGCAAGTGGTGTCAAGTTTCGGCACGCGATGATCAGGTCTCTCGGACGATGACCCAAATCGGCTAAAAGGAACCTTCCACATCTGATTATACAATCGCCAACAATGCAAAATGCAGAAGCTATACCTAAACATGATTGGACAGCGGACAAGCAGCCAAACAGGCCGCAGTCTTTACGCAATATAGTGACGTCACAATGTAAATCACTGCGCCAGTGAATAGGCTGGTCTCCGTGACGCAGCTTTGTTGTTTTGGGTGGAGGAATTTCAGAGCTTTGCATTACATAATGTTCAGTGATTACATAATTACGTCATAGAGTTCAGGCAGCAGTTCATAAGCGTTAGGCAGATGAGAACATTGTGCCAATTGCTGATGTAAAATCCGTCCAGAGATTACGCTTCAAATCAGGAACTATTGTTTCTTGCTAAGATGACGCAGATAAGATGACAATGCCTGTGATAATAATTATGACAAGGACTGTGATAAGATGACAAAGACTGTGATAAGATGACAAGGTCTGTGAAAAGATGACAAGATGTGTTAAAATGACAAGGTCTACAATAAGATGACAAGGCGTGCGATAAGATGACAAGGTCTGCAGTAAGATGACAAGGCTGCAATAAGATGACAATGCCTGTGTTAAAATGACAAGGTCTGCGATAAGATGACAAGACCTGTGAAAGACGACATGCCTGCGATAAAGTGGCAACAGAAACAGCTGACACATCCGCTTACCTAAACACCGATGAATCAAGGACTTGTTAAAAAAACACTTTCGTCGGAAACCAGAACATCATCCCGAAAACAAACCCTTGAATTCCGACAGACCCGATCAATACGACCGCTCTAGAAAACTCCCAGCGACAATCGCTCTCCGGAGATTCCGCAGACTCAACAGTTCTTTATACCAGACAGCGAACATGTACAACCACCCGAAACCCCCCCTCCCCCATACCCCACCCGACCTCTCATCATTCCGACGGCTGGCTAACCTTGAAACATGCTGTTATGTAAGCCCCAACGTATACTGCTCCTGAGCAATAAACGGGTCGCCTGCAACAGGATTCTCAACGTCGACCTGAACTGCTTAAATATCTATAAAAACGCAGATCTACTGGAAACGGCAAAGCAACAAAGACGAGGAGGAGGCGACACAGTCAGCCACAGCTGCTGCTGATCAAAATCCGACGCACACATCATGAAGCCTTGCAATACAAGAACGTCATTAGATTTCTAATAATGCCATCCGCTGCCGTCACAGGAACTGTTCCCATAGTAACAGGAACTGTTGCCATAGTTATAAGAGGAACTGTTGCCATAGTCACCAACTTGCCAGTGTCCGCTCATTAACCGGGTGAGCAAGCTTTTTCGGTTGCTGGATGTCCCTGTATCTGCTCGATCTGCTCAGCTGCTCGTGTCATTTCGAGCTCAACTTAAAACTTGACTGTGATGGATTGCTTAATGCTTAACCCCATAGGCTGTCTCTCTCTCTCTCTGTCTTACGGACTGATCTTCTGTTTGTCAAGCTGATTACAACTCGTTTCAGATGTGCCACCAGTTGAAACCTTGTGCATTAGACACCGGGGCTATAGAAGTTACTAATTAATAACACACCGGTGGTTTGGTGGTCATGTCATGCAACCTTTCATAGAAGTCCTGGGTTCAAATCCTAGATTTGTAAAGACAGACAATATAATGCTACGATCTTTCTTCTGAGTATGTAAAAGAAGTTATGCAACAGCATGCAACAGGTTTCATCACACCCAACTAAAGACAGATGATGATGATGATGATGATGATGATGATGATGATGATGATGATGATGATGATGATGACGACGACGATGACGAGTTCTCAACCCGAAGGCAGGTCCGTTGCCTACCTCACAGACAATTGTTGGTGAGCAAATTGTCCAAGGTCGCTAAGCAGGGTTAGAGGTAGATTCGAACCTGCGACCCTCCGGTTACAAGGCACAGAACATACCGCTACACCACCGCGTCCCACAGATACACAAGAATCTTTGAGTATGTAGTTTGAGAGGTTTCAAAAATGCTATATAAATATGTTCGTACGCACTCGTACATACATTGATAATACGCACATGTTGACATCGACCCTGTTACAAAATCCAGACGCTACAGTTCCTCAAGGGGCTCGAAATACAACTGAAGAGCTCTCAAAAGGTCGTTGCTTGACATTACTGGTTCCGCCGTAATCTTAACAAGGCCACCAACTGTCTGACCGCCATTATAATTTCAGATTTTTTCTTTAGCCCGACTTTTATGGGGTTCAGAGTCCACATGAAGCATTTGGTCTTGACGTTGGTCGCCAATCAGTCCAACTGCAGTTATTCTAAGCCTAGACGCAGACGAAAAGTGCCTGAGTAGTGTACTAGTTATCGTACACTTACAACAATCATAATCGCTATCATAAAACTCCAAGGACGATCCATCACCAGAAAGTATACATACTTCTGGAAAAAGGAGCCTTTAGGAAGGTTCTGAAAGGTTACAGACAATCCCTCCTTGTATTTGTAATTCCTAAATTTCCAAAAATTTCTTTAAAAAACTTAAACACTCCTCAAGACTGTCCTAGCCTGACCCAAATGTGTGTCAATTCAATTCCTTCTCTGCAGATCTGACCTAGTTTAGAGCAACAGTAAGAAATGCTATTGATATTGTGGCAAATATGAGCAACCAACAGGAAAATCAATTGGTGGGTTACAAAAACAAGCCCCTTGCCTCTGCCCTGCAAAGCATTTGCAAGCTCGAAGTACTCACCTTTGATACCAAATGCTTTGTACTCAGTACACAACTGGCAACAAAACGTCATCTCAACATCGCTATACCCGAGCCAGGTTCTTCAGATGACAGTTGTATTCATAAACTCATAATCCAGCCACATACACATTCATCTGAGCTCTACAAAGAGCTTCATTGAAAGCGGACAGCTCTTTACAAAGGCAGAGAAGAAGAAGAGTTGTCCCTTACGCTAGCCCTGAGACAACCATGGGTATGAAGTGTTAGCGAATTCATTTTCTTGGCCTCGGCATATGAGAGCCGTCTCATCTTCACACCGACAGTATACGGTCAGTGTACTCACTATAGCTGAGTTGCCCACGGCGTGCAGGTGGAACAGAAATCTCAAACCAAATTTCTGCCCTGGCAGGGATTTGAACCCCCGACCTCTCTCGATTGACAGTCCAGCACTCTAACCACTACACTATCGGGCACCAGAGGGCATCCAGTATAAATGGCCACATGGGCAAATACTACACTTCTTTTCCGAATAATTTCTCTATTAGCATAAAACATTCCATCAGCCTAACGTAGAGCACTGCACAAAAAGGCGCTATATAAATAAAAAAGTTGCTATATAAATTATGCATACCATTGCCTAATAATTCGAGCAGACACGTCTGCCATCAAAGAATAGTACAAACAGTAGCACAGATCAACGGCACAGGATGCTTACAAATGCATACGCCGACCAGCGTAAGCATAATACAGAAGTAAGTATGTGTGTGCGTGTGTGTACGTATGCCTGCATGCAAGACTTAGTGTCTACACGGAATGGTGCCACCATACTTGGCTAAAGACTGTGTGCCAGCATTTATCAGCTCACGATCAGTCTCGTTAGTGTTTGGGAAAGAGCTACGACTTGATTTGGTCCTGCAAGGCCACTGAGACACCTGGAAGACCATCTGCCCAGCTGTCTGGAATGCGCTGCCCTTCGAACTCCATGTTCTGGAACTTTCTATTCGAAGCTTCAGGGAGAAATTAAAGACTAAACTGTTCAGTTCACCTGACTAAACCTAGCTACTACTAACGCATTTGCAGTATATCTATTTATATTAACTGGTGCTTTATAAATATTCATAATAATAATAATAATAATAATAATAATAATAATAATAATAATAATAACCAGTGCTTTTATTTATAGAAAAATTCCTGAACTGAACAATTATGAAAGGGCTAAATCGTATTACTGCCATAAGCAATTTTATCGAATAATGTTATAACGCGCAATATTAAATTAATTATTGTGTCTACATGCGTTATTAATTATTAATTAAATTAATTATTGTGTTTACCTGGGTTACACATTAGCTTACCTAGGTTACACCTTTGTTGCTTCTGTATGAATTTGGTTGCAATAAAAAATATTGATTGATTGATTGATTGATTGATTGATTGATTGAAATTAATAAACACTGAAATCACTTAAAGTAACTACATACCGGTAATTTGTTTAATTAAAATAACTAAATTATTATTTAATAGCCATTCCAGAACATTCTGGCAGAAAAAAGCACTGCTAATAAAATAGCAGTAATAATAATAATAAAATATAAAAATAATAATAATAAAAATAAAATAATAATAAAATAATAATAATAACAATAATTAGCATCACAAGTAGCAAGCTGCTTCTGTGGAGCTTTATAACAGTCAACACAAGTAGTAAGAGTCTTGCATGAAGCCGGACACTATGATGTTTCATTCCTAAGGGCATCATTATTTCCCTTTGGTCTCTTGCCCCACAGTCTCAGAGAACGACATGATTTTACGACGGCAGCTGTGACTGGCTGGCCGACCAGTGCTAAACTAGTTGCTATCTCTAATGCTATAACACAACATGGACGGATATCACAAGGCAAACAGATTCCAGTTATCAGAGCAAAGTGCTCCAAAATCAAAGTCGCAAAGGCAGACAGAAAGAGAGACTCACAAAGAGAACAACGCCAACACAAAATGACAGGCAGGCAGGCAGGCAGGCAGGCAGGCAGGCAGGCAGGCAGGCAGGCAGGCAGGCAGGCAAAAAGTTAGACCATATACAGACTTCCTGAAAGAAATACACCAACCCAAAACGGCTGGCTATGCCAAGTTCCACGGACAATTTAGACCGGAATTACCGAAACCCGATTCCCGAAAGTGGTGGAAATGCAAAATTGACTGAAGTCTCAAGAAAAACAATTTTTCTACCAAACGTTTGAATCCTGATTAGAATATTCGAAAATGTCTTGAAAAGTCAGATTTGTGCAAATAATTTAGTTCTAACTTAGAAAATCATTTTGGGGATCCGGCTAAATTCTACTTCAGGGATTGGGGTATCGGGGATTCTCTACACACCCACCGATGGACGTACGGACAGATGGACGTATGGTCAGACAGACAAACGGACAAACAGACAGACAGGCAGACAAACAAACGGACAGTATAATAGACGTCTTGGTAGTTGTCATCTGTAACTTAACCGTTCATAACCTCAGGTAAATATGTTTGTCAAAACACGGCAACTGGAATTTTTTGTCTGTGTTCTGATCCGAGTTAATGATGTTATTTCCTTGGTTCGAGAGACAGCCAAGCAATTTATTAGACACGAGACATCAACATCCAAGAAACAGGCCTTCTATACTTTATTTGCTACAGTATCCGTTTCTTGTCAGGCACTTTTAAAGATGTCACAGGCAAATAGGAAATATGAGCAGCCTGTAAACACGCAATTTCCATTTCATTAGGCGAGTTTCGAAGACCGCTGAGAAGAAATTTAAAAAAAATGAGTCATGCATGGAAATCTGCTGACTAATTATAGAAGCCCATATATTACAACAAAGACCATGTGCAAACTGTTAATTACCTATTTTTGAGTGACAGAATTAAGTGTTCATACCAAAACAAGTTAATAAGTCCACAACGTGTTTTTGCGAAAACGTGCAGAAATCACATGACAATTGGTCTGTCAAAAGGCTGCCTTAAAAAGGAAGTTGGTAAATTGCCATCCTACCAGTACCATGTCCTCCACTGGCTCCCTCTTCCACAGCAAATTACTACAGCACTCAAAAGCAAAAGCACCTCTTCACAGGGGCTTAGTCAAAACAAAACGGATTATGCCAATACCGCGTACAGCCAATTATTGAAACAGCCGATACCGATTACGAGACCGATCATTTCATTATTTGTTTAGTGACACATCAATGTTTCTGTGGTGCCTAGTAAGTAGTGCAATGCTAAATATAAATGAATAATAAGAAACAAAACATAGTTATTTGTGCCCAGTTTTCTTTTTGTAACAATTACTGTGCAAAAAACAAAGAAATTTTTATTTAGGGCCTATTTATTTCAGCATTTTCGCCGGCTGCTGCAAGACATCAGTAGGGGGTGTTGTAAATTCTTTTTAAAAACCGTTACCAATTATTTTTGCTAATAACGATTTTACCGATTTATCCAATAATCGGCCAGATTAATCGGTACAGCTCTATCTGACATAGATGCCACCGGTAGGTGAACTCATGTCCGATCACACGGAGGTGCGTGGGATGTGCGCAATAACCAATGTAGCTAACCTGGGGCAGTACTAGCCCCACTTCAACGCCCAGGCAACGTATATACAACCCCAGACATAAAAAAACAGCAATCACTGTTCTTACATCCAAGCAACAGGTTAAGCCAACACTTGACACAACAGAACAACAGCCTAGCGCTATTACTTTCAACCCTTGACACAACCGAACAACAGCATCCAGTATCAACTTACTCTTTATTCTAATCTGCAAACAAAAAGAAGTGCTTGTATTTTGCACTAACACACGACTGGCTATGGCACGCTTTACAGACAGACGAACAGACAGACGGACAGGCAGGCAGACAGACGGACAGACAGACAGACAGGCAAAGAAACAGGTAGACAGACAGGCAAACAGGTAGACAGACAGGCAGGAAGAGACAGGCAGACAGACGGACAGACAGACAAACAGGCAAAGAGATAGGTAGACAGACAGGCAAACAGGTAGACAGACAGGCAGGCAGAGACAGGCAGACAGAGACAGGCAGACAGACAGACAGAAAGACGGACAGGCAGGCAGACAGACAGAGAGACAGACAGGCAGATAGACAGACATTTCCTCTTGCTTTCCTTCTACCTGTGACAAGGTAAAAGCACACCGTATGGCATCTTGCACATTAGCAAATCAACCAGACGCTGTCTAACCTAGCGAACAGTTCACGTAACAGACAGACAGACTGAATGACTGGCAAAGGCGTTGTTGGTTCATTCTGCAGTTACTTCTGTCATCAGAGGGGAACGTGAGCTGTTAACAGATGGCTGGCCAGACTGACTGATTGTCTCATTGAATACACACAGATAAACGCAAATCTTCATACCGCCTGCCACATTTAATTTGGCATGCACACTGATTTCACCCAACACTGACCACCGACTAATGATGCCTTCAGCATTGTCACAGTGACGCTATAAAGTATAGAAGTTACTGGATAAAGATGATGAATGTGGTGGTGGTGATGATGATGATGATGATGATGATGATGATGATGATGATGATGATGACGATGATGATGATGAAGTCCACGAGCACGAGCACGAGCACGAGCACGAGCACCACCACCACCACCACCACCACCACCACCACCACCACCACCAGACACGGGTATGAAGTCTTAGTGACTTCATTTTTTTAGTCTTGGCATAGGAGGATGGGTGGCTAGTAGCCTAGTACTCTCCCTCGCCAACTGATTTTCTCACCGACAGCTAGTGTACAGTCAGTGTACTCATTATAGACGATTCGCTGGAAGCGCACGTATTTGGCATAATTCTGGCGGGAATTTGTTCCAGAGAGGCGAAACAGCTACGGCTATGGAGCAATTTGCAAATTTACTGTGATGAGGTGATGGAAGGGCAGAGAAGCGTTAGGGCAGAAGAGGGGCGGGTTGAGCGAAGTTGTTGGATTACGAATAGTTGGCGAAGATAGATGGCTGGGCGGATTGAAAAGTGTTGTAGGTGAGTGATTGGACTTAGTATTTTAGTTATTCAGGTATTTTAAGCCAAAGGAGTGATTTAAGGACAAGAGTCACGTGATGGTGTTTGCAGGGGCGTCTATCCCCCTAAGTCATTTGAGCAATGTCCCTTTTCCCCCTCTTCTTCCCCCTCCTCCCCGTTCCTTCCCCCCCTAAAATGGTGGCTCACACACTGACAGATCTCCCCCCTCCTATTTCTTGGATGGAGCCTTTGCTCCAATGTTTCTATGGTGTAGACGCCCCTGGGTGTTTGGGGATTTTAGTGATGGTAGAGCAAGAGCATTCTGGATAGCTTGAAAGCAGCTTATCTGGGTGGTGTCTATATTCAGGAAGAGCGAGTTTCAATAGTAAAGTTTAGCATGGAATATGGATGTAACAACAATAGATGTAGTTTTGCAGTTGAGCATATGTGGTAGATTCTGTGAAGATTGTGGACACGCATGAAGCAAGAGCGGGAAAGATGAGCGACATGTTCCGAGAAGCCAAGGTTTTGGTCGAAATTTACTCCTAGGTTGCGGACAGAAGAATTGGAAGTGAATGTGTGGATGGATGCAGAGTTAGGTTGAGGAGAAAAGTGGTATCTGGAGTTTTCTTGAGCTGGTCACAAAGGCCTATAAGTATGAATTGGACTAAGTACGGTAAATAGAACATCATCTATTCCAATGACTGAGCACTTTCAAATCGGAAACCTTCAAAAGAAACTGATCACCACACTTTTCATTAGGCCAGTCAGAACTAAACTCTTTAGCCACGGTTCCGTGACATCAGCCGCAGGGTATAACAGCATCCTCCCAGATGCCGTCTTCCGCCAGCTGCTGTATCCAATGTCTAGCCGACAAATGCACCAAGGACCAGTAATTTAGGAGATGAAAAACACACAAACACAAGCACATACATAAACACACACATGCGCGCACACACGCACATAGATACACACAAACACACACACACACACACCTACACAAACATGCACTTAATGCTCAACAAAATGAAACCTGTGGAGCTGAAACTCCACGCCGTCTGCTCTGACCCACTGACCCAATTTTCCAACGGACCTCTAGCCAATCATGAACCAGGACACGACTGCATCCACCCATCCATGACAACTGCTTATATTGCCGTGAGAAACGAAGTGACAGCGCCAGAATTAAGCTATAATCATAATCTCTACAGCTCTCAGTTGGCGCCGACATAAACCACGTCGCGGGAACCGGCTTATTCACAGGCGCCCAGTAAAAAGAAAATAGACTGGAATGAGGTCAGGCCTGGTTCCAGGTCAAGATCCAGAGGTCAGGCAGCCAGGCAGACAGTCAGACGCTACAAGTGGATACTATTGAGAACTGGAGCAACGAGAGACGAACGTAAAAACGACAAACTGGAATAGGATTCGTTGAAAAAGAGTGTTTTTATTTTGAGTGTATGCAAGATGCATGAGCGGAATTATACGTAAGTCACCTTGTTAGTCTGTGCCTTCCTGTAGCATCCAGTCCCCACCCATCACTCTCTTAACCAGGTACTCCCTGCTAAGCACCTCCATAAATTCAATTTACTGGAAAGCGAGAATACAGCTGATGCATAAAAAAATCCTTTATCATTCGCTCACTGTACAGATATAAATATTGTGATACGGCTAGTTTTAAACGATTGCTCCGATATAAAACCTGTTAGCTTTAATTCCAACTGTTGGCCTACGTAGTTTTGTGCTGTCTGTTAGACTTTTAAAACTGTTTGTAATATTGCAGTGTTTTTTCTACAGGCATTGTGCTACTCTTTTCACTATTGTAGGCATTGTTGTTGCAAAGTGTACAGTAGTAGTAGTTTCAGTTTAACGACAATGTGGATAACAAATATCATAAGCATTGCCCTCCTCCTTTATCCAGGCTTGGGACTGGCACTGCCTGGCAGTAAGGCACGGACGTGCAGTGGCGGAGATTGCAAAGTGCAAGTGCATGTCTCGTGCTAATAAAGATTACTTACTTACTTACTAACTTACTGAAACTACCCATAGACCTCCAGAGACAAGGAGATATTAGGGCTAACATGCGATTAAGCAGAAAAGCAGTTTCTTAAGCTAGCCCAATGGTAATGAACTGTTCGCGACTTCAACTTTCTTGGCCTCTGCATATTATGGTGGTTGACCAGTCCTCTCCCTCGTTGCCTAATAATTCCCACCGGTAAATGTACAGAGCATAGCTGAGCAGGCTAGAGAGTGCAAGTGGAGTCTAAAGCTCGAAATAAATTCCTGCCCTGATGGGGATTTGAACTCCGGACCATCGGACTGACAGTCTAGCATGCTAACCACTAGTAGATCTATCACACACTCCAACAAGTGATCAAAGGAGAAGCTCTCTGATCCAATCTAATCACTTCTATAGCGCCGCAATCATATGCACAAATAATCACTTGACTGTGGTTGATCCCAGTGAAACCATCGTACAGAATCTTAGATCATTGGAGCAGATCAGCGCCTTCGCTCATGATCCTATAGGGAAAGCAGAAGCCATGCAACGGATGGGGAAATACATTGGAACAGACGAGTTCCAAGTAAACACCTGGATGACATTCAAGTGACATTTACCTGACATTAGTTTATGAAAGATGGCTACAAGCAAATAACCTATGACAGCCTGCTGTCTGTTTAATGACACCTTCATGGCAAAGACAACGGACGCTTTTGTGAAGTGCTAAAAGACGCTAAATTAAGTGTATTGATAGATACAAACATACACACATATGTACATGCATACACACATACAAACATACACAGATACATACCATTACATACATACATACATACATACATACATACATACATACATACATACATACAGACATGCAATGAGCACTGAGCAGCACTCTTCTGTATGTAGTTACAGTTAATGACACTGTGTCATGACAAAGATGATTAGCGTCGTCCTCCCTCTTTATCCATTCTTGGGACTGGCACCACCAAAGTACGGCAACTATGGAGTTGCCAGTCTTCTGTGTATGTGATCGTTTTATTCAGTACCTTTTCCCAGAGTCTCCATGAAACACACAACTAAATGCTAAAGGTTCCAGCGCAAAGAAAATAATAATGTCATACATGTTTTACGTAAGCTCTCAAATGGATGTCGGATGAGACAGACAGACAGACAGACAGACAGACAGACAGACAGACAGACAGACAGACAGACAGACAGACAGACAGACAGACAGACAGACAGACAGTCAGACAGACATACACATACACATACACATACACATACACAGACAGACAGAGAGACATAGACAGACATACACAGACAGACAGACACATAGACAGACATACACAGACAGACAGACAGAGATATAGAGAGACAGACAGACAGAGACAGACAGAGACAGACATACACAGACAGACAGACAAAGGCTCCTGAAAAGATAAAAAAGCGGATCTGCCCGGAGCTGAGGCTGGTGGGTAATTGTGTTACTGGAATCGGATCAATAAAGGACATTGATCATGGCTCTTATCCCTGCTCATCCAAATCGTTCTCTGCACATGACCGTCATTGTGGGCAAGCCCCCTCCCTCCCATAAAGCCCTCCACCCCATCAACAAATCAAGTCAGAATATCAAAATTGAACACTGACCGACCACGGCAACTCAAATGTCTTCCATTACTCTTAGCAGACACAATCGCCATGGCAACACCAGTCCAGTGTCCAATGGCTTAATCAAATCCCTCTTCCATTTCCGTAAACTGGCACAACAACCCCAGCTGGTGTTCTGGACCGCAGCACACCTCTTTCCATCCAGCTCTCAACCTTTGAAGATATGTCAGATCGCTGTATGTTTTGGCATCTCTGACAGACCTGGCAACCGTGCCACATAAACACACATACACTCTGTCTGTCTGTCTGTCTGTCTGTCTGTCTGTCTGTCTGTCTGTCTGTCTGTCTGTCTCTGATGTAGATGTTATTCTTTCTTTTACTTGTACTGAACTATCTATTCCTTGACTGCCTCTAACAGCTGAAGAAGAAACAACAATGGTCCTCACTCCGTTCCTGTCCAAGTACCATCTCTCAGGGCAACTCGTCACAAGCAATTTAACGATTTCACGATTTCAGTTACACGGGGCAAATACACAACGCAAAGTCCCCCTCTTGCTAATTATTTCACAGAAACGTTGCCGACTCTTGTTGAGGTAGCATAGATCATAAACTTCTATATAGATACCCTATCTATATAGAAGTCTATGCATAGATACAGTTACCAAGCGCCATCGCAGTGCCTATGGTCGTTAACTAGTCGTTTGAGAACTGTTGAGCCGCCTAAGGAGGGCGATATCAAGAACACCTGTACCATTCCTTTCTTTAAAGACATGAGTAAATACCATCCTATTTTAAGAATGCTCCCTCCCTCCTTCTTCACAATCTCTAGCTCCCTCTCTCCGATCCCTCCACCAAATCGCTAGATATCTCGTTTGATCGGTACTAAGCAAATAATCTTCTTCAACAGCGTAGGACAGGGTCAGAGCCCCCTCTACCCCCCAACTCCCGTGCTCGCAGTGTGCCTCTCACGCCAGATGACCTATTTACCGCTAGGGCATTAACCTCCCTGACGACTTGATCATTATATAAACAACCATCAAGCGACAATTAGGTCATCGCCGTCAGACCTTTGAGATCAAGCAGTACAGCCTGTTACACTGTCTAACATAAAATAAGACTGTCTAGTCACGCTGGTCCGTCAATACGCCTGGTGCACATCGGAACAAAACAAAAGAAATGGGTCCCTAAAGCTGACCTTAGAGCCAAACCACTGGGTACTAAGTGTTCGCGAATTCATTTTTCTTAGCCTCGGCATATGACAGCGACTGGCAAGTCTTCCTAACCGTCTCAGCTGTCAACCACAGTGTGGAGACGGTTTAGTCAATTGATATCCAAGTTGACTTTTGTGGTGCAACAGGAGGAGCAGAAATCTCAGCAATGGTAATGGTAATTGCAAATTTATATAGCACCACTTCAAGAGAAGACCCATCAGAGGTGCTTCCGGCCTAACATAAAGAAAATGGTCTTCAGCGTTAGCGGAAAAGAGGCAAAAAGAGGAAGAGAAATCTCACAGCCATCAGGGCCCTGATCAGGAATACAAAACCCTACCTGTTGGTTGACAGACAATTCAGAGCCCTAATCACTATAATATCACACGCCTGTGCAGATCATGCCCTGAAGCTTTACATAAGCCGTGTAAAATCTAGCATCTAAGAGGCTCGTGGCTTATATATAGACCAAGCACTGTGCTTGGAGATTATAACACTCCAGATCATGCTTACGACAAGCCCTGCATTTGATTAAAGTAACCGAGTTGTTTTGGATTAAGTCACCAGGGAGAAGGCTGAAGGCTTTAAGCCAAGCACTGTGCTTTCGATTTCAGTAGACCAGATGTCTGAGATTATGTCATGGGACACATGTCTTGTAGGTCAAACACATTGCCACAGATCTTTCACATGTCTGCCTGGCACCAGCAATGTACTCTGACTGGCACTCAACATTTACCCTTCATTAGTATCATCATCATCATCATCGTCGTCGTCGTCGTCGTCGTCGTCATCATCATCATCGTCATTATAATAAAAAATACTTTCTAAAAGATTGATATAGTGCTAGTTAGTATATAACTCCATACACTGCAAATGATCAGTGTCCATTCTAGAGTGGCCAGACAACTCCCTCTGAAATGTCTAGTAGGATCAACCGTCACTGTGGTCTACAGCCGTAAAGTGATACTTCCCAAGTATAACAGTTGGCCTGAACACTTTGAAGCAAACCACTTCCCTGAACTCAGGTTGCTAGTCAAGCGTACTTGGCTCTGACTTACCATTTAGGCACCACAAAACTAAAGAAGGGTAAGTACGGACTACCTAACATCATAAAGTTCCCTTTTGCTACTCTAACCCATCCAGATAAAAGCCATCTGATCTGGACCTATAAAACAGAGCCACATGAAGCTGGTTGATGCTGAACAACCGCTCAGGCTGACGTTCTAAATCCAATTTTAACTTAAAACAACACTTGTTTTATGTTGCTCTCCAATTGACAGAAGAAGAAGAAGAAGAAGAAGAAGAGCAGTCCCTTAAGCTAGCCCTGAGGCAGCGATGGGTATGAAGTGTTAGCGACTTCATTTTCTTAGCCTCGGCATATGAGGGCGGGTGGCCAGTCCTCTCCCTCGCCGTCTCATCTTCCCACTGACAGTGTACAGTCAGTGTACTCATCATAGCTGAGTTGGCTAAGGGGTGCAAACGGAACAGAAATGTCGAACCAACTTTCTGCCCTGACAGGGATTTGAACCCCCAACTTCTTGATTGACAGTCCAACACTCTAACCACTGCACTATTGCGCACCCCCTGTATACATATCCAGCATAAACACAATCATAAATAGTCTGGAATAATCACAAGCATGCATTGTCTGGTCCTGCTTTCAGCAAAAACACAATCATAAACTGTCAGGTCTTGCGTCCAGAATAACAGCAAACCTGTTGCATCAAATTCAGTACCTAACGCCGCCGCCCCACTCTATTGATGATGCAACCGCCCCGCTCTATTGATGATACATCAATAGAGCACATCTATTCATTTCATTCCGTTGTTGACGCTGTTGACTTAAGTCGTCAAGGTCACCTAGTACAACTGTAGCAAGCTACTTGTCCAATTTTCCTCGATGACGTATTTACAATACCATACAGTACAACTACAATCTAAGTAAGTAAGTAAGAATATTCTTTAATGAACCAAATGCTAACCGCATTTTGTTGTACAGTCGACACAGTATCTCATAATACCTCCTAACAAGTTCAGAAGTGCACAGGGAAGTTTTCAGTTAAAAGTGAAAGACAGTCTCGCTAGGAAAGTCGCACACATGAGGAGGCAGGAGTTCCAGATGGAGCGATCAACAACTGCAATGAATGCCGTCCAGAAACAAGATGTGCTTCCAGGAACAACATACTTTCCAGCAGCTATATAAATTGATAAACGACTTAAAAAAACACCATAACTAACTTTAAATATCCTAGAAAGTAACTAAATACATAGAATACAACATAAATTGTTATTGCAGACGTCCATGAAAAAGTAGAACAGCTTCCTAAATCCAGCAGGTGAAAGAGAATTGAGTGCTTTCTAAGTAGACAGTTTATAATATAATGTCTTTGAGCATTTGAGCCACAGCATGCCTTCCATTAAGAGCCATAAATTTATAATGCATCTATTACCCCTACTCCTGGTGGAAGCCCATATGTGCAGTTTGATTAACTATTTCAGGATAGTCGCTACAAACGACAGCTCCTGTCATTTATAGCAACCTCTGCAAAACTGGCATACACACCAGAACCTCATTAGAGAGAGTCAAGCCAAGAACTGCTCTATATAGCAAGGTAACGTTACATAACAACATAACATACCATAACAAGGGTTTTAAGTGGTTCAGAAGACGTGTAGTCTGTGTTAGAACCACTGCAAATTTACCTCGAACTCTTAATAGCCCAATTTTCCTAGCTTCTTCTTAAAAGCTGTTATAGTGTCCACTGAGACAGTACTATCGTCCAAACCATTCCACAGGTCTACAACTCTTGCACTAAAGAATTTCTGCCCTAATGTTCCCTTCGGCCTCTTAAATAATTTATACCTGTGTCCCCGAGTTGCCTTGTTCGGTGCTAATTCAAAGAACCTCTCCCACTGCAGTGCTTCCTTTCCAGTCATAATCTTATAAGCTTCAATCAGATCTCCTCTGCTCCTCCTTTTCTCCAATGTTGTTAGTCCACACCTTTTCAACCTTTCTTCATAGCTCAGATCCTTGTAGCCCCAAATCATTTTCGTAGCTCTTCTTTGTACTTTCTCCAGTTTTTCCATGTCCTGTTTCAGGTATGGATTCCATACCTGGATGCAGTATTCCAACTGTGGCCTAACCAGTGATTTGTACAACCTTATTATTATATCTTTGTCTCTGGTGACTATTGTCCTTTTTATCATACCTAAAGTTGAATTAGCCTTTTTTGCTGCTTCAGCACATTGCCTTGAAGGTTTTGCACTCTTGTGCATAATCACTCCCAAGTCCCTTTCTTCATCACTCACTTTCAACACCGTGCCCCCCATTTCATATGAAAACTCGTTGTTTCTCCTCCCCATATGCATCACTGAGCACTTTTCCAAATTGAAGAGCATTTGCCAGTCTTGTGACCATCTGAACATTCTTCTTAGATCTTCCCGCAGTATCTCTGCTTCTTCTTCATCATCCACTGTTCTACATAGTTTTGTATCATCCGCAAACTTAGAAATTTTAGATAAAATCCCATCGTCTATGTCATTAATAAAAAGTACGAAAAGCAGTGGCCCAAGCACTGATCCTTGTGGCACTCCACTTAGCACTGTCGTCCAGCCAGAATGTTTATCACCTATGCCCACCTTTTGTCTTCTACCTGATAACCAGCTTTGAATCCATCTTAGTACCTGCCCCCTAATCCCACCTGCTTGTAACTTTTTGGCCAGCCTTACATGAGGTACTTTGTCAAATGCTTTGGCAAAATCTAAGTAAATTACATCTACAGGTTTTCCCTCGTCAATCCTCTCATAGACCTCGTCAAAGAACTCCAACAGATTTGTCAAACACGAACGGCCTTTGGTAAATCCATGTTGACTGCCCTTTATAATATCATGCTCATTCAAATGTTTCACTATGTTATCCTTGATAATTCTTTCCATGACCTTGCACACCACACTGGTTAAACTGACTGGTCTGTAGTTACCTGGTTCACTTCTATTTCCCTTTTTAAACAGTGGCACTATGAGTGCATCCTTCCATTCCCGTGGTACCTCTCCAGTCTGCATTGATTTATTGAAGATCTGGGCTAATGCCTCTCCAATTTCCTCCCTCACTTCATGTAAAAATTTTGGATGGAGTTCATCTATGCCCGGACTCTTGTCGGTTTTATAAAATATTTATAATGAGTTTATTTCCTATAAGAGAAATAAATTTAGAAGCAAAGTCCTTGACCACGTTATATCAGAACATTCGTCTTTGCCAGAGCATTACAAGGAGCTTCTGGTGCAAGGTTAGACCCCATTCTTGTACAGACACAATTATAACAAAGACCATATTATAGCAAGGTTCAGCTTATCTGTTATTTCAGAGCTAATTGCCCTGTTATTTAAGCCAATCAATATATTATCTTAAGGCCACTTACCCTAGTATTTAAATTAAATTAATCAGTCCTCGGAAAGTTAATTAATCTGTTATTCTAACTATTGTATTGCAATGGTCATTCCAGAGATTAATTCTCACTTATTTAGTATCCGACTCCTGAGGGATTTAAAAAAATTATATTATTATATTATATTTGACTTGATCTGTCATTTTAAATCCAAATAATCAGTATATTTTAAAGCTCAGGCCAATTTTTTATGTATATTAAGTGGTGTCTTGCAAGTCCAAGCATTAACACCACCAGAGAGTCCATGAATATGCATGTAAACAGACAGTATATTAAGTGGTGTCTTGCAAGTCCAAGCATTAACACCACCAGAGAGTCCATGAATATGCATGTAAACAGACAGTAGCTACACATACCGCCGTTGCTAAACATTCTAACCACAGTAGTTCCCGTTTGTCATTACCATACACGGAATTTAACAGCACAGTTTCAAACTCCCACACGAGACAGTAATAAATCTCTTACTTGAAACCTAATTAACCCATTAATTTAAAGCTAATTAATTATGTTAAAGTGCTAATTAACTCTTTTCGACAAAGCTGATGAATCTGCTATTTTAAAGCTTATTTCCCAGTTATTTAAAGTCAATGAATCTGTTACCTTAAGGCCAATTACCCTATTATTTAAATTTAATTAATTAGTCCACCAAAACCTAAAGATAACTGTTATTTTAAAGCTGAGTAGTCTATTGTATTCAAGTTAATCAATCTGTCACTTGAAATCCAATCAATCAGTATATTTAAAAGCTCAGACCAAGTTTATACACATGGTCTCTCAAACAGAACCACAGCCTGCGTTGTACAGGACAGTGCTATACACCCTGACCATTAGATCGCCACCCAAGGTAACAAATCAATACACCCAAGCCTCGAATCGAGACGTCGATTAGCCGGATTACTGTAATATCAGTGAGATAGCGGATCGGGAATTGTGTCTTTCCAGACAACGCCCTTGAAAAAGTCAATGCCAATGTTTCTAATAATCAGCGGGTATTTGTTCTCGACTCATCGCAAATGATTGCAAATGCGCGTTTGATTACGTCAACACCCTGGGGACTAATTTCCGGTAACGCTAACTTAGTCAGTTTCAAAAATGATAAATTAGAAATAGATACAAGAAAAATACGGATCATGGTATGCCTGTAGATGTATTAGATATCTGCCCTCAAGACCTCAAACAGAATGATCAGGGTTTTCTTGCTGTCAAGGCTTGTTATCCTCTCTTTGTAGATTTAAACGCAAAGTCTAATTGGGCAAAAATAGGGTCTTCACAAGATGATCAGCTTTTTTGATTATGTTTTCTAAATACTTTGAAATTTTTTTGTCAGCTATACAGAAATCCAACACAGGTTTAAGCATTAAAGATTTCAATAAACATAAGCTGCATGCAACAATTATAAACATACTTCTCACTTGTTACAGCGCAAAGGTGAAACAAGAAGGGTCCTTGTCCTATAATGTGGTAGCGATTTCAAGAGTTAAAAGCTATTTCAAGAGGTTAGTGCGCATTTATACGATAAAGCAAGGCAGAAAACAATAGAACTATCAGCTGTATTTTATTCTTAAATGTATTATGTACTCAGACCTCTACAAACTATTATACGAGCACTTACAGCACAATTAAAAAGAGCACACGCGTTCAATATCAATACTTTCGAGTGTTCGACTATTAACAAAAGATACTCTAAGAATATAAAAACAGCTCTTAAGCAATTAAAGTTAATTCAAAAATACTTGTAAGAACAGCAGTTTGGTAGTGAGAAAAAGTATCACCTGATAATTTTTTGGGTTGACTTTCAACATCAAATCTTATATCGCTGAAAACTTCAAATTGGCTGTTGTCCAGCGATGAGGTACGTCAGTTAAGAATTTTTACATCAACCTGTACGAGTTCATAGTTACGGAAGCGGATTTTGAGTTTTTGACTGGTCTAAAGAAGTTGGAAGGGTCACAAGCAAACAGTAATCTACTATCTAGTGGGCTGTGTGACCTGATACAGGTAATATGCCTAATTTTGCCAATGACAAAAGCTTGACTCTTTCTGGGAACGATCACAGAAGCAATACTCATCATTCTCATTGACATTTCACCTGAAAAGCACAATAGGTCTCGGTGGGGATATAATTTTACAATCGTTGGGCTGGCAGTCCAGCACTAGAATATCAGGCACTTTCACTGTCAAACATCCAAATGTCTGCATGTACACTCTACCATACAACTGCAGGAACGTGAATTAATACTCTTGCATAGTTAACCAAGCTATAGACTACAGTAAAGAGGTCTAACGCATAACAAGAACTATTAACAAGCACCTGTGCAAACATATCAGAACCCTTGCTTCAAATGGCTGTAACTGATACGCTTCCACCTCGGACTTGGAAGCCCTTCTATGTTATATTTACACTGCCTTCCTTTGTTGGTTTCTCTTGGAGTTCGGTCACAGCCTCAGCTCCAGCAACCTGTCTATCACAGGTCAACTCCTTTAATCTAAAATCTCCTAATAGGAGTGCTAGCTTACATCTACCATAACCAGTAGGACACAAAATTTTGAAATAGCAGCTTTCTGCTTTGATTTTTTATATTAAAATATTTAAGAAAATTGGCCTAAATGTGTCTTAGAAAACAATAAATAATTTTAATAATAAAATATTATGAATAATATGTTAATAATAATTTATAAGTTATATTATAGTTTTTAAAATGTACAAAAGTAATAAATGGAAATTTCAGCCATTCCAGTTCACCTACAAAGAACTTGATTTTACAGTGTCAATGAATCAATCAATCAATCAATCAATTACAGTGTCACTGGCTACTTGACACTTAGGGCTAAAAATAACAACAGTAATTATAACTATTATTATTATAATTAGAAGTTGTAGTATTTACAAACTTGCACTGAAAATCCACACACTGATGGCCAACCCACAGCAGATCTGCTGGTAAATGCTGATAAACGAGAACATACCACGAGTGTATAAATACAAATACATGCTAAAGACTCGTATAAGCAGCTTATTCTACGGTACTTATCAACTTGCTTGAGACATGTCCATAACATAAACCACTGTTAAGCACCGGTCCTTATCCCTACTTTACAGCAACTCATATCTTTGCTACCAAAACACAGGTACTTAGCGCAGAAACTATGCGTGCACCTATCGCTACCAGTAACCGTGCTCCCATAACATGTATTTCTGAAAACACTCATTTGGAAATCGTTACAGAAATACCCGTAAGCCTAAATCTCCCTCGTAAAAGGAAAAGTGCAACCTTTCTGTACGTCAACAGACCTAAAGACTTTGCTCATTAGCAGAACTGAAAGAAAAACAACTGGATAATTCATTCACAAAACCAACAAAACCAAAATAAACCATAAACTTAACTATTTGCAAATTTGACATTTATTGGTATTTATGCCTCAGTCTTTATAAGTGTGCTCATCATGTAAAACTTATGCCAGCCAGGGCATCACATTGCCACGTGCAGGGAACACGACATCAAAGACAAAGACATGGATGGGAAAACGTGATAAAAGATCTTAAAGAACAAGACACGTACATGAGAACGGCCCTGAAAACTATCAGAGACAGGAAGAAATGGAGCCGTCTTGTACAAACCCCATCGTTGGCACACTCCTGACAGAAGACAGAAAAAGAATTACTCAGTCTGAAGTGACTACCGTACATAATAAATACTATATGACTATAAACTTAGTAAAACTATTTCCAAATTAGAAATTTATTGGTATTTATTCCTCTGTTGAAGTGACTACACACTACATACATTGGTCATGATTAGACCGTGCGACCATGCTTTTCCGCTGCTGGTCCTGCATACTGGAACAGTTTCCCTTCTGCAATTCGATCTGCTTACTCAGTACAGTCTTTCTATCTTTCCAGGTTCTGCATACCAGTCCCCGGCCAATCATCCCTGCATTCGGCAACCTCTGGAAACCGAATATTCCCAATGACCTGGCCCGCATTTGGTGCTCAGGGCTTTTCCTACTCTGGTCCTACTGTCTGGAATGCCTTACCGACTGCTATCAAAGAAATTGCTCTCCCAATAACTAGTTTTAAAAGGATGCTTAAACCCTTCTTTACTGTGGTCGGCCCATCCTCCTGGAATAAGTTGCCTTACAGTCTGCGACATGGATGCTTCAGCCTCTCTTTGTCTCTTTTCCTCAAGTGCTTGAAGACCATTTATCGCGATCATGGTTTCATTGTGTTAGGTCAGGAGCCCTCTGATGAATCTGTCTTGAAGTGGCGCTATATAAATTTGCAATTACAATTATCTTATACTGTTATTGCTCGAACTTTGTTCACGGTCACTGCATGCACCTTTGAGGCTGTGATAACTGTGTGCATTAAAACTGTCTGTTTAATAATAAAAGAAAGTCCAACAAGTACAAGAGCTCGTTAGCCACAAAGACTGAAGCACTAGCTGTCTCCTCTTATAAGGTTCACTAACTGCATAATTTCTAACATCAAGAATGTCAAGCCTGCGCTGACAACTCACAACTTGACCTAGTTCTTGGAAACATCTACTAGCCACAAAATTTTAAGTGCACCAGTTTTAAGAGAGCTAAAAGGTGCACCACAATGTCACATACCTAAGAAGCGAGTTCCGTGTCATGATCAATGCCTTAAAACCGCAACAGACAAAGCCTTTGTACGTTCCACACAAGTGCTTTGCGCCAAATTCTGGTCAGCAACAGCAGACGAGTATTGGTCAGTTCGTGAAACACTGACCAGCCTCACCGAACGTCAATAAGACGGCCAGCACGTTTCTGGGAATCGGGCTTCCCGAGAGGCTTCTGTGATAACCAAGAATTTTATTTCACCTTCAAGGAAATTTACCAGAGCCAGCAATTTTCGTTTCAACCTCAACTTTCGCTGTGCAGAATGCGTTAAAAATATCCATACACCGGCTCCAACTGGATAACTTGTTTCTGCAGAATTGCCCGAGAATTCCTGTTGCTTTTCATCTGAATTCATCGGGCAACTCAGTTGCTTAGCTTGGCCTATTATTCTCTGTACATATGTACACACATAGAGGAGTCTTGTGTACAAAACTTGGCTGATTTTGCTAATTTGAGCCGAGCTGAGCAAGATCAAAACTATGCTCTGAGTAAAACTAACACAACACAGAAAAAGCACAGGTTGGTATACTTCTTAAAAATGGATACTAATCTGTTTTTTCTCAAATTAACTCAAAATACTGTTGTGAATGCCAGAGAACCTTAGCAAGCTGGATTTAAAATTAGGACAAGGAAAACAACAAATAAATTTACGGCAATCATCGATGAACGCATGCACCTTTAAGACATGCAAGACGACAGTTGACGAATAGGATATGAATAATTAAAGGATATGAATAATTTAGCATTATTTTCAATCTCAAGTACTCAAGAAAGCAGACACTTCAGGGGCTAAAACTACCACCGTGGATGTCTAGCTACAGGCCACTGAAGCCGTGTTTTACTGCAAGTAAAGTATACCACATCCCATTAATGTCAGTTGGTAGGAGATTTACTTACAACTGTTATTGTTTAATAAGTAGCAGCCCAACACAGACAGTAGCGCTGTGCTCTGCTCACTTGGAAGATAACAAATGGTCATTCAGAAATCATTGACAGAAATTAGGTACGCACACGCGCGTAGAACAGCCTTGAATGATAAGAAGCACTGTCATCAGAGAGCAAAAACTGTACACACGTCAAGAATGTCAGCCAGGTCAAGGGCATCTATACAAGCATCACATTTTCATGTAACTGGGTCACTGCCACTCTCAAGCCTAAATAGTCTTTTTTCCTGGCTCTAAGGAACCATTTAGGCATAGGCATAAACTATAGACATCTGCAGCCTCTTTAAAGCCCTTAAAATGACTAACCTGAAATAATTGTCTACCACTGTTTTCTGAACCCCACAACCAACTGAACTTTCACCTTTTGGTGTCAATCATTACCATAACAAAGGAGAAAGAGTAGTGCAGTCCCTTAATTCATAGGCGTAATTTGTGGGGGTACGAGGGGTACCCGTACCCCCACTTTTTGGACTAGGGGGTACGGTACCCCCCACTTTTTGAACAATCCCAATCAATATTTTATTATTGTGCCTTTCCAGAGATCGCAGTCTCCACCTTAGTTGGTGTACGTAAGAAATTGGTACCCCCACTTTTTAGACAAAAGCCACGCCCCTGCCTTAATTGGCATTAATTAGTAACTGCAGCGCCAGTGTATAATGCACAAGGATCCAAGCGATGATGCATCAAAGCCAAGCCATGATCCAACTTACCCTGCCCCGTCTGTTAAGCTAACCCCATAGGCAGCCATGGGTACCAAGTGCTAGCAACTTCACTTTTTCCGCTCTCCCTATTATGAGGGTGAGTAGCCAATCATCCTTCACCACTTGATCACCCCACCAACAGTGCAATGTCCGTGTGCTCATTGTAGCAGAGTTCACAGGGGGCTCCGCAAGTGTAGCCAAAAACTTAAACATGTTTCTGCCCAGAATTTGAACCTCTGATCTCTGCATTAACAGTCTAGCATGCTTACCACTAGACCATCATACACAACAACACAAAGTCCGTGGAAAATCCGCCTTCCGGGGATGCAAGCAAATCCCACAGAACTTCCGACAGAAACGCTTACCATGTCAAGTACTGCCACAGGCGCCAAAGAATTAATCTAAGGAAGTGAATATGAACAACCACTTGTCACCTGACGGAGGGATCATCAATTTTTTCATACTGCTGTTTCTGACAAATAATAAGTGTTTTGAAATCAAAAAGAGACCTAACCTTCAACGTCAAACACTCAAATAACATCCTTAAACCCCAGAAAAGTATGTAATCTTGTGTGGATGGATTAGGTGCAACTTAGCTGAAATTCATCATCTGTTTCAGGCAGAAGATTTAGATTTTCAGTGGCAGATTGTTTCCAGAATAACGGCACAGCATACACGATACCCAAAAAGTTCAAGGCACTGCGAGAGGCTTTAGGACTAACAGGCCCCCACGGGTTCCCGAGTGCATTGTCTGGATAGTGTAAAGACTGAAGCGACAAAGTACTGAGTCTTCCACCTGGATGCATATGGGGTTGGAATCCCAGTCACACACACAAAAAACATGAAAATGATAAACTGCTTCATACCACTTAGTCTGAGAATGAGACATACCTGTAGGGACCAACAGATCCATCAGCCCTTGAATGATGATAACTTGAGGGTAGACTCTTAAAAGCAATGTCAAGAAAAAGCAGACACTAGCGTATGCTCGATGCTAACAGACACAAAATGTTAATAAAGCAACACGCAGCACTGTCATCAAGAAGCACGGACACCATCATTGCCTGTGTCGTTGATGCACACTATCAGGAAATCTGATCATGATGGATGGGACTTTATCAGTTGATTTTTTCTGCAGGGGGGAGAGTGGGCAGCAAGTTGCGCAACATCTCGTAACCTGAGCATTTTTTGCTTACCGACAAACGCTCTCTTTTTAACGAATTTAGAATCAATTAGGCTAGTGTAAATGATGCTTCTCCGAGGTATTTAACGGTGCCACATAACGTTTCTGGATAACTAACAAACGTTACTGTGGTCTACCGCCAGATTCCGTGTGGCCTTTCATTATTAATTGAACAACTGTCTGGCAGGAGGCAAAAGGAATGCTCTTGAACATCAGACAGTTTCTGTATGGATCATACTAGTGACATTAATATCTACTCTTAATAGACACTGCTTCTAGAAGCATAACAGCAGGTGAAGTTTACACCGTAAACGTTGCTCATTACATTACACAATGCTCATTCTATTAAACAATGCTCATTCTATTACAAAATACTCATTCTATTACACAATGCTCATTCTATTACAAAATACTCATTCTATTACACAATGCTCATTCTATTACACAATTACACAACACCTGAGCATTATTCACGTATTGATTAACTTTATGTCCTTAGTGACTTCAACACCACTTAGATTGACTATAGGCAGCAGTTTTGTCAACTGAAGGTAGGGGATTCAAATCCCCACCACGGCATAAATTTCTGTTCCACTCACGTCCCATAGCCAACACAGCTGCAAAGAGTACACTGTGGATAGGAAGATGAAAGAGCAAGGGAGAGGGCTGGTCACCTGACCTCATATTCAGAGGCTCAGAAATGAAGTCACTAATGTATCATACTTATGGCTACCTCTCAGGCTAGCTTAAGGGACTGCTCTTCTTCTTAAGTTTAATTTTGTGTTCTTTTTCAAATTTGTTTTGTGTTTTAGTTTATTTGGGTTTGCATTGTCTATCTGTTTTATGCTAAATGACCCACACATTGTTACCTAACCATACCTAACCCACAAACAGAGACGATTTCACCATAACAGCCAAAAAATTGCCCACCAAGCTCATTTTAACTTCACCTATCTGCACTCACCACACAAAACACACACACAATGTAGAACCAAGCACAGATTCGCAGAACAGGCAAGAATTGGGTCAGAGACATCCAAATGAGAGGCATGACATTTAAAAAGGCTGCCAATTTCATCTAACCCTGGGTCATAATAACCCGGGCGACATATAACAGTCCGCTGCGCCGAGCCTTATCATGAAACCAATCAGTTACAATGAAATTTCCATCCCGGCCATTTCGCGGTCGGGCAGAAAGTGTTTTGCAAAAGCAAGGACGAACAAGGAAAATAACAAGCCGCGTCTTAATGAAAAGACAGAGCTTTCTTTCTGTAGAAATCCGATTTGCATATATACCTAAATCACAAAATCCATACTAAACTCTGTCAAGCTAAGCCTTACCTACAAGGGAATCAGAGGCATACTGGAGCTATAAAAAAGGGCAAATACAACTGTTGCTCTCTATCACCTAATCTATGCTCATCTACCGAGTTCTATAGCGCCACCATTATCTATCGCAAGCACAAAGCATCTATCAATGGTGGTTCCAGTGAGTCGGCAGTCCAAATCATAATATATATATATATATATATATATATATATTCGTTTATTGAAAAAACTGGATGGCACACCGCACCCAGGAACATTAACACGGGAATCATAGCGAAAAAATAATATGGATAGCTAAAGCAGTAATGTAATGTTAGTTGAATGATGTAATATAAGTTATATAATATTAATTAACATCCTAACATTAGTCAACATAGAAACATCTTAACATTAGTTAGCTGTGGCCAATGCCCATGTCTGTGGAAACTAGCGAATAAGGATCTGGGAATGAAATTTCTATCATCCCTGTTAGGAAGTACGAACTGGTGAGGACGAGGACGTCCTGGCATCAATTACACGTGCCAGGTTGAAATCCAATAACTCTGAGAAACTATTATGCGTGACACATATACACACGCCAGAGAATCCTTACAACATGATTTATAATAACATAAATTCTGAAGTAACATGGTTACAGGAAATGAATAAAAAAAATTAGTTCAGCCATTGAAAATAACTGCATTATTCATTATAAGGTAGTTCTTCACTCCAAAAGAGAGTACTACAAGTTTCTGGTGTACAAGTATATCCGTCTCTCTATCAGTCTACCTATCTATCATCTATCTGTCTACCTATCTATCATCTATCTGTCAACCTATCTATCATCTATTTGTCTACCTATCTATCATCTATCTGTCTACCTATCCATCATCTATCTGTCTACCTATCTATAATCTATCTGTCTACACACCTATCATCTATCTGTCTACCTATCTATAATCTATCTGTCTACCTATCGATAACCTATCTGTCTACCTATCTATCATCTACCTGTCTACCAATCTATAATCTATCTGTCTACCTATCTATAATCTATCTGTCTACCTATCTATATTATATAATCTATCTATCTCTCTACCTGTCTACCTGTACTAAAAGGCAAGAGCACAAACTACTAGGCAATCATGCTGCTTGGATTATCACACAACTCCTATCATAAGAAATGTGCAGATTATCACGTGTCTCCCATCAAAACAAATACATAACATAACTGCACGGCGGCCACAGTCCGAAGCGAAGTGTCTAACGATTCACGAATGTACAAAGTGCAACATGTCGACTGGTTTGACCTGACCCACGTGCTTTTATGTACTGTAAAGTCCCAATGAGATCATAGTATCTGGACACAGATAAGATCTTTATTTTTGTTGCCTCCTTTGATATAAAGAATCATTTCTCCTCTACTATAGGAACCCCACAGAACTTAAAACTCAAGAGGCCCTAGCAAACAGACATGCCCCAATTCTCGGCCAATAACAGTGAAACCGCACTTTAGGGTGCAACATTATATGCTACAGTACAACAGAAACTCGCTATAACACCATCTTTGGTTCCGCTTATGGCTGTAAATGTTCCATTGTTCCCTTTAATGGGTATACCTTTGGCTCCAATTGTGCTTGTTAACAATGTTAACATCATCTGTATTACTTCATATGTTTTATTTGTTGCAAAGTCAGTGTTCTGCGAGTTCCACTTTCATTAAATAAGTAGTACAGTAAACTCAGGAGGGTTGTTTTCTGTAAAAGAAGAACTGAAGACTGAACCAATTAACGGGTTGAATAAACGAACATAGATAGTAACAAAGTCACATTTTTGGCTTCAAGGTTCACAGAAAGCCAGGACTTCACACCAGTTATACCTACAGATCATTTACCACATACACCACGGCGGGAGCATTAACCACCACAAGTGTAACCAAATTAAGACACTCCTCATCCACGAATCCCATCCTGATTCCTCCTCTTCCCATTACCGGCTCCAATACTAAACACCATCCACCATAGCCGCCCGACTACCTGCCTGATCATTTGGACCTTGCCCTGGAATCGATTCTGACCTTACCTGCCTATTAATGTTTTTGACTGAACGTCTATAAATAACCTAGTTTGCGTGATTTAGCTTTCTTGGGCACTTCAGAAATTTCAAGGTTGCAGTTACCAGTACCTAGTACTTGCAGCTACAAACAGTCACCAGAAGGACCCAGGAACAGCTACTCTCCGGGGGGGGGGTATAATTGCATGGCACATCTTTATAAGCCCAATTCCTCTTAACTGTAATCAAAAATTTATAAAGCATCACCAAAAAAGGTCAGTGGTGCTCCCGACCCGGGTCTGTGTCACTGACAAGCCTAAAGGGTGCCAGATGTTTGTGAAACTGTGAGGGGGGCGAGAGATTAAGGAGTTCTAGCTGTAAGTTCTGATGAAGACGATTCCAGCTGGATGGGCCAACAAAAGCAAAACTCCTCGACTGGACCGTAGCGGTGCACATACGGGGGCCACCAGGAGGCCACGGGCAGCCGACCAAAGGGAGACCTAGCCAGGCAGAGAGGCTATCATTTCTGTCAAACCATCCATGTACAACAGTAGGTCCCAACCTTGTTCATAGCAAGGCACTCTTACTCAAAGTCATTCAGACAACGGCACTTGGCCTTAATTTCATTTATTTTTCTTCCAGTTAGTTAGAATTTTAATGGCAAGCAGAGTTCCTTGTATTCACCCTCAGGTTGCGACTCTTTCTACACTACTTTAAGTTTTAAAAAAACCTTATAGGTCTATGTCAGTAGTGATAATCAGTAGTTTTCACATTTTCTAACAGATAAAGCTGCTTAAATATTATCTAACCACTTCTATGCCTCATGGCACTCTTGGGTGTCGTGGCACCTAGATTAAGAGAAACACTGGTCTACAGTCTAAACCAGGCACACATATTACATTTACTAACATAAATGGCCAATGGAATGATCAAAGACTGAATCAGAAAACACAGACACATGAAAAACAAATGATAAACATCGGCACAAACAAGATTAAAGAGTAAGGGTAAAAATTCAGCAACAAGAAAAGAAAAACAAAACAGACGATCAAGAAATAACAGGCAACAGCTACACGCAGTGATACATCCGTACATCCAACTGTGAGCAGCCCAGAAACTCTACAAAGACCAGCATCATCTTACAAACAAACATCGGATCTTGTAACAAATAAGACAGACAGTCGCAATTTCTAAGCAGCTGCCGGCCAACTTCTTCCCGTCGAAGGCTCCACTGTGACAGACATAAGCACCTGGGCTGAGAAATGAACACAAGCAGTAAACAGAACATCAACGAGGCCACAGTTCGTCTGTGGCTAACAACTCCATGTTGTTAACCACCAAATAATGTGTTATATACCACCAAATATGCATGGCTAATTATGCAGCCACACAGCAACCACGAAATGGTCGAGTCCAGTTTAATTCGCTTATGGCTAACTCATATTTTCTGGTATGTTCTGCATCAGTCTGTTGTCCAACGCTCCTCTGTGGTTTAATTACACAGCGCCATGCTTCCTTTGTATGGCTTAATCCGGCTTACAGCGTATGCTTAGCCGTGCTTTATTTCCCTTTACTTCCAGCCATTCTTCTACGATACTAAGGCCAAAGAAGCTTTTGAAGACATGCGACAAAGGTGAAAGCAATTACAGTCATAACATACTTAGGCCAAACAAGCTTTGAGGACAAGTGACCCCCAAAGGCCAGATAAGGTAATAACAAACGTAACCACAGTAAAAAAAAGGCTTACGCTGAGGCCTAATTAGGTATGAAAACAACCAACTAAGAAATCAAAAGAATTTTTTACTTGCGTATCTACTCTGACATTTGACTAACTGCAAAATAAGCTTCAATCAGCTTGAAGAGCCAAAGCAGATGATGTCGAGCTACAGCCTACAGCCATATAATCCACTAATCACAGCCACACAACAGCATCAAATGGCAACAGGTCATCCACCAACAGTTTCCCATTTTCTCTCAACAATTCTAACATCTAGAACAATCATAAGCCCACACATGTCTGCTTTAAGCAGACAAAACTGCCTAGAACTGACACAAGATATTAGATATCTGTAATAGTAACTGTGTCCCACAAATCTTGCACCAACATCAAGCACTAACTGTAATTGCATGTACCTAGGAGCATCCCAGAATTACCAAGCCCCATTATGCTCAACGACCACTTTAGCTATACTATCTCTCTTGTATCAGTTGTGTATCTTGATATTTGTACAGTGTTTTATCACTGTTGACAGTGATAAAACACTGTCAACATTCCGGTCAATAAAGAAAATACTTACTTACTTACTTACTGTAAAGAACGTCTCAAAGCCATACTAAAAAAATCATTATCTATATAAGGCCAAAAAAAATAATGGTGTGTTTCCGGTAACGCGACCGAGTCACTTTTTTAGCGCGACTCGGATAATTTTGGGAAAAAATTTTTTTTCCCGTAACCCACAGCGTGTCAGAGTTCCGACAATTGAAAACATTGCATTCCGTGCAGACGTGCAGAATTGCGACATTATAGCTGCGCTCACTAAAGCAGATGGCTTTGGGAAATCAGCGGTCTTTCTATGTAAACAAGTGCACCGTTAATTAGAGCAATGAATTGGCTGTAAGTTTCCCACGGTCAGTTTTTACAAAAGTGGGGAGGGTCGGGGAGATAATAGATCCGAAAGTCGGCGATTTTCCCACGGTTTCTCGCCAGCGTTATTTCACTAATCCGATCGTCGTACGTATTCAATCTTTCAGCAAATTCTACGATTATCGTAGGTACCAAAGTAGGCCTACAAGTAAAGCTTCCTTTGTAGAAACCAGCCTCAAGGTCAGCCCCAGCCTCCTAAGCAACCAGTCTACTTAGCAACCAACCTCCGTAGCATTTAACCTTAACCATCCTTTTTGGCAACCAAATTTCGTAGCAAACAGCCTCAATGTCAGCCTCTTTAACACTCAGTTTCAGAGTCAGACTCAGGCCGAGTCTTTAGCAACCAGCTTCTTTAGCAACCATCCTTAACAGCCAGCCTCCTTCGCAGCGAGTGTTCTTAGCAACCGTCCTCCTTAGCAACCACCATCTTTAGCAACAACTTTCTTATCAACAGCACTCCTTTGCAACCAGCCTCCTTGAATATCGATCTCTAAAGCACCCCTCGGACACGGTTTGGGTCCGCTACTCCGGGGTCCGCTATACATGCCCTATATACATACCTACATACATACATACCGAGATACATACATGCATAGTTTTCATACATACATACATACATACATAGAGTATGCATGCATACATACACACACATACAGAGATACATACAGAGATACATACATATATACATAGAGTATGCATGCATACATCCATACATGCACACAAGTATGCATACAAACATACATACGTACACATGTATGCATGGATACATACATACATACAAGTATGCATACATACATACATGTATGCATGTATGTATCTCTGTATATGTGTATGTATGCATACTTGTATGCATGTATGTATGCATACATACATACATACAAGTATGCATATATACATACATTCATACATACATACATACATGTATGCATGTATGTATCTCTGTATATGTGTATGTATGTATGTATGTATGCATGCATACTCTATGTATGTATGCATGTATGTATGTATGTATGTATGTATGTATGTATGTATGTATATAGCGGACCCCGGAATAGCAGACCCCCGAAATAGCATTGTATAAAAATATTTTACCAAAAAAAAAATATTTTCCTACCTACCTACCCAGTTTTTTAAAACTGTTACCGGAAACACACCATTATTTTTTTGGGGCCTAATGCCTCACTTATAAACAGCGCTACAAGTCTAGTCAGTGCAGCAGTAGACTCACCTAGAACATCAGCCTCAAAAGGAGTTCCTCAAATGAAGAGGGCGCCACTGACAATTCTGTTGCCACCGACGACGATAAAGTCTGTAAGACAAAAGTAAAGTGATGTACACATCCAAGATCACAAACCACATTTGTAAATTATGGCCTAAGTGACATTTCGGCAACGCAGTCTACAAAGATCAGCCCAAAGTCAAGGAAGTAATTAAGTAGCTGAATCATAAATTAAGCAAGTAGTCAGATAAGTCAGCAAAGTAACCAAGTAAACATGTATGAGGTGAGAGTTTACTGTAACATACAGTGATGCTACTGTAAATAGCACCAGTTAAAGGAAACTCCTAGGCAGAGCTTTGGACATGGCAATGCCAATCCATCACCTAATAAAATATTATTGAACTTGTAATTGTAATTAATGTAATTGTAATTATTACGATTTATATAGCATCCTCAGTAGCACACTACTTCCAGGAGGCTTTACACTGTTAACTGTCATCACAAATGCTAAGAGTTACTTAGTAAGTACATTTTTAACTGTTTTAATTGTTTAACCTCTGTGGGAATAATACAGGGCAAAACTTAGAAGCAAAATGGCGTGATGTATGCAATGTGCATATATGTGTATGTCGATTTATGTAGTGACTTTTTAAAACACACAAAGGCGTACTTACATCATCTGGTCATTTCATACATAAATGGCATATATGCAGAATACCGGTACATATATTTAGAATTTGGTAAGCAAGTAGCAACAAAAAAGGTAAAACGTGCATATACTATCTAGATTCCAGAGGGATTCTTAATCCATTTTCGAAATAATGTACACCGATTCCTGCATCCCAAGGTCCTAGACACGAGACTATAGCAGATCCTAGGACTTGCCATTTAATTCTCATACAGGTAGGCAAGCAGATAACTAGGCAAGTAACTCAGATAGGTGCAACTACCTATAGACGAGTTGAAAACGTACAAGTATCTGGCTATTTCAACAGCACTTTCTGAGAACATCTCCAAAGAGAACCTCTTTCTGAGAACCTCTCCTGATGATCACTGCATCACTTTCTCATCATCATTCCTAGGAACCCATGTCCAACACCGGAAAACAAAATGCCATCGATGCCTTTAACGATGCAGTATGCCATCGATGCCACTAATTTAATCTTGGCAGATTCACAGTGACGAACAGAAGCACAGTATTAATTAATTAATTAATTAATAAAATTAATGTTCAACAGGAACAACTGCAACACACGCCTTCCATAAACTTACGCCACCACAAGTCACATGACCTGCCACATTACGCATTCACGTCATCCAAGGACAAAAACTCTTAATGGCGCAGTTCGCATTTTGCACAGAAGCCCTTCAACTCGGGCACCATTAAATCCCCTCAACTTCACATCCATCCCTGGACGCAAGCCATGCTGCAGCAATGGTTTTCTCCAATAACACTGCACAGAAAATTGACAGCAAAAATTTAATTTCTCCAGTTGCTCCAATTTCCTATAATTTGTATCCATAACAACAGATGAATTTTGGAGTTGCAGTTTGTTCAACAATCTTTAAGGTCTCTGACAGATGTAGACAAGTATCTCCTCCTTTTCCCTTCGACCTGATCATCAGCCAAAGAGGATAAGCTCATGGAAGCCCGATACCCGTAAGAATTGGACATGGAATGCAAATAGTAAAGACTAGTAAATATTTTAGAGCATCAAAAAGTAAACATCGGGATTTGAATCAGAAGACAAAGAACTATTTATACGAATCATTTACAGTAAAACAATGAGCCATTCTCGAAGGCAGGCCACTTGCTTAAGAGTTGAAACTACAATTGCAAATCTTAATATATAATCTTATATAGTGCCACTTCAAGACAGACTCGTCCTGACTTAACACAATGAAACCACGATCAAACAGAAATTTGGTCTTCAAGCGCTTCTGGAAAAGAGGTACAGAGAGGCCTAGTTTATTTTAAAGAAGTTTCTGGATTGGAAGTGGCATTAATAATCACGACAACAATTCCACTGAAAAGAAGGTTTAGAAATATAAGATGAAACATCGTCCTTTACAACCTCGCATCTCCGAACTAGGGCTTCACCTAAAAAAGAGGAATCACCAGATTTTAGCCACTCCAGAAAAGACCAAAGTCTACACAGATGAAATCAATATGTGAGCCCTGCTGGCACATTTTGTAGACCCTACAGGGCTAAATGTTCATAGTCATATGCTATCGGCACCCCATGAGCAGGTTCATGGCACCCTGGTGTGCCGCAGCACCCAGGTTGGGAAGCATTGCACTAAACAATACATGTGCAAGTGTATGTAGTGCTAATGTAATATGAGATTCATACAGCACCGGTTCCATGAAACTCCAGAGTGCGGTGCTCATCAAGTTCATCCTTAACCACAGATGGAATGCAGTATGGCCCACCGCTCGATTGCAGTGTAAAATTTCTAACAGCAATTCCGTCTTAAGTCAGATGTGGCCCAGCTATGGATTTGCTAATGCACAACTGAAATTTATTGGTGTGTTTCAGGTCTGTGCACCGAGTCTACTGGTACCATAAACATAGTACCAGTAGCTCAAATACACTGGTTTCCTTGTCTATGCATCCATGTGCTCTAATCTAGATTGGATGCACTCAAAATGAAACCACAGATGAAGCCTTCCAATATTTATATATTATCCAATATGTCACCTTTATACAGACATGTCGGTGCCATTACTACATTAATAGCACTTATGTTACATTTTTAACAGTGCAAAATAAATAGCAAGAAATGTATATCTATATATATAGGTATAATATATACATACACACATACACAACACCAAGTTCAACGCATAATGAATTCTAAACTTTTAAACTGCAAATATATAAAATAAATAAAATAAATAAAATAATCAAATAAAAAATAATCAAATAAAAAATAACCAAATAAACAACTAAAACAAAAATGTGGATTTCACTCTGAAAGACTGTGCAAAGAAAAGCACTTAGCAAGACTGAAGATTACATTGAAACATGACAGTACAATCAATGAGTTTCTAATTAGAAACACCAGAACGGTGCTCTCAACAAATCAAGCTCATAACATACCAAGTATATATTTATTTCCTATTGAATTGTTTTACATTTAACATCTATGCATCACAAGTGTTGCTCACCAGCAGCCAGACCAAAAGTGGGCCACAGTACACTGTCCCAGTTTCTGATTATGATCAATTCACTGCCACAATATTATTGTAAATACATCGATCCACTGTGCAGAATTATATTCCGTGCATAACTTCACACACCTCGCCTTCAATGTTAGGATTTGATGCATCGTGCACAGCACAGGACAATCATCAGCGGACGTAAATTTTCAATACTACAACTAATTAGTTAATAAATTCATTGTTTTGTACCTACGATGATTAGCTTAAGTCGAATATTTGAAAGGAAACATTACTCCTTTGCGAATAAAACGTAGGACTCTATAACCGACAATCCCAATTCCGATCAAAACGCCTTAACATTATACGACGGCCTAGACCTTCGCCGATTGCCAGGACCAAAATTGCACTTGGTAGAGTACGATAGCATATCGCAGAATACACAATCAGGACCTTACGGTGCCAAGGATATAATGCTGATCTTGAAAATGTTAAGACAAAGCCTTACGCTTACCATAAAACCTAAAAATTACAACATGTAACAAACTCTATAGTAATATCGACTTTACTAGGTGTATTTGTCTTCTTACATAAGCGGTGCGCGGTGATGTACCACCAGCATGGAGACTGGAAATTTTGTTGCGCCACTATTTTGATCTGACTTCTATAGTGCCATCATTATAATACATGATAACCACAGCTGCTGGTCATACTATTTACTACTTTTTTGGAAGTTCTTTCGCTTGAATGCATATCTGCCTCGTCGATTTTGCTTTTGACAAAGCGCATGCAAATAAGCTGACTTTGTTTCTCATTAATCGCTGATGATAAGCCTTGGTCCGCATATTAAAGTAGATAGTAGATACTAAAGAAATCCAAAGAACGCGATTATGATAATGTAATAAAGGTCTACAACTTCACGACCAGAGTCGGCCCTCAATGGGCCATTTGTGTAATCTAATTTAATCTAAGCTCTAAATTTCTAAAGCGCCACTATAGGGGGTCCATAGAGTAGTGGTAACATAACTGGCGTGAAGAGCAAGAGGTAGCGGGATCGCTTCCCGAAACCCTCCCAAATTTAGGTCCACTCAGCCTTTCATTCGCGAGATAGCGCGTTGTTAAAATGAAATGTAGGACGTGAAGATATTAAATGAAGATTATTAATTTAAAAAAATTATAGAGTAATGGTAACACTCATGGCCAGGAGAGCAGCAGTATGCGGTTCGATTCCCGCAACCCCCTCGGGCGTGCGCCTTGAATGGCTGCCATAGCGTTGTGACGTTACCCGCCGAACATAAAATTTATAGGCTAGAAAACGATTATTGTATTAATCAACCTAAAAATAATCTCGCAGTGCGTTTTTTATGAATACGTGCTGCACCAAAGAATTGAGCTACATAACGCTACAAAGTAATCCAAAATCGCCATCCCATCCTTACTCGCAGACGAAGCAGGTCGAACCCGCTAATTCGGAATCAGCTGTTGGAGGATTTGACTGGAACGCGGTGGAGCTGCTGGAGCAGTGTTTCCGCTTTTAAATTTGAACAGGTTTAGGGTTTCGTGTAATTGCTACCATAAAATTTTCTTTTTAACAGGAAAACCAGTTCTATGGTGAGAAAATAGGTAAAGTGAAATTACTGAGTGAACTTTTTAAATGAGTTACTATATGACTCTTCAACTCTTGTACTGTGAGTAAATATGGGCAGGAAAAAGATGAGGTTAATTAAAATAAGGAAACTTATTATCCTCAGTTTTTGGTGTCGTATGTTGAATGGCGCAACTTTTCACGAAGTGCGTCCTACTTCAGCCAGGTGTATCAGCCCGACACTATCCAGTCCAAAAACACAGGTCGGCGACTCGTAGGTCGTTATTATTTTTGTTTCCTGCCCTCCCTTTCTTGATTCTCGTCTTTAAGGCAGACTCCTTTCCTTGTATAACCCAGTCGTTTTCCACTGTCGCTTTATTTGTAGCCGTCAGGGGTCTTTCGTCCTTCACCAGAAAATATATCAGGTTATAAATTGGTGGTGCCAAAATTGTGTTATATAATTATCCAATAACCTAAATATACACAAATATAAATATTTTGCTTGTGTGTTTTATTGCCTGCATACATACATTCATTTGTAAAGTAATTTTTAAATACATACACAAATAGTCCTATGTAGATATGTGCATATGTATAGGCTACGTAAAACCATAAAAATGAGCAGCATAGTGTGGTATGTTACATCCATATGACAAGCAACATGCTGATGTGTAGAATATTTTAATCCATATTAGTAATAACGATAGTTTTTGTTAGTAAGACGTTCTGTTCTGTATCTTGTTTGTTTTACTTCTCCGTTCACTAGGAAGTTGAAAATGAAGACAAAGGTGGATATTCTTCAGATGATTGACAGGCTTTTAGATATGGAGGAGAAAACTTCCATGACAAGTGTTCCATGCTGTCGTTGGAAGGACAGCTGGGTCTCCTCCATGGTTGCTTTTCCAGATAACTGGTTGCCCATGAGTGACCAGGTAAACCTACTGACTTAGCTAGCCGCTGGCTTTCTTTAAATTACATTAACTCTGAGCTCTAATTATAAAAAAATAATCATGTAAGCATAATACATAAATTTCTTGATATCTTCATGGTCCTTAAATCTCTTGATAATCTGCTTTAATGAAGCAGGGTTTCTGTATAGCAGTTTTGTGTATTTTTTGTTTTATACACCATACTCTTGCTATAACATTGGATTTGGAATCCACATGTTATGACTAATGGCCGCATTAAACTGAAATGGTAATTTTCGACCTTGTAGGCTTACATGTCCATGTAGCTGTGTATTTGCAGGCTCTTAGGTGAGCTAATATTTGCATTAAAACTCAGTATAGTGGCAAAATACAAATCTACATGACACTCGCCATGAGTGTCATTGGACTCGTAAAGATCGCCAGAAAATATGTTAATTCGAATTGCATTTTAAAATTCATTTGAATGATTTGTATTCTTAGTTCTAAGTTTGCTTCCAATCTTCATAAACTTCCGGCAGCTCTGTGTGTGAAATGCTAAATTTATAGGACACCAATTTTTGTAATCAAATAAAGCACATATAAAGCACCTCAATATCAGCCTTTTTATTTGAAAGAAAGAATACACAGTGAGAAATTCTTGCTGTATTTATATATAATATTATGATTCAAGCACATAAGCCAATTTTAATTTAAGAAAACTAATAATACAACATTTTTATAGCATTCCATGGGGTGTATTGATGAGCAGGTGTAGAAATGAGGAAGTGAATCTTTCGAGTGTATTCTTGCAGAAGTTTCTTGCAGTGGATTTGGAGAAGGCGACGTCAGAGTTTTTATCCGTGAAGCATCATTTCCATCAAACGGTTGCGAAAACTGAAGCTGAGATCACGAACATCAGACGAATACAGAATCCAGATCTATGGAAGTCTTATGTTGTGTACGTTTTGCTGCATTTTAATATATTCAAACTCTTCATCACCTGTTAGAATGGCATTGGTAAATTGCTTATTTGTTACTTATTTATTATGCATTTAGTAAGTGTCGCTATCTAATGACCAAGCATCAATGATGGCACTGAGAAGTTGTGAATGAAGGCCTTGCTCAAGGTCCCTTCACAGAAATTGTCTCGGAGGAAGCTGGAACCTGTACTGTCTGCGTTTATTAAGGTACCCATACGGTATTGGAAATTACTAGTAATGTGTTGACCGTTGACCTTTCCATCTGGGGTTTGAAATCGCAGTGTATTTATTGTCAATCCATGTAACCCACAAGGAGAGGATACAGGCATTATCTTTTGCTCTGATGTCTCCTTTTCTTTGGGTCTCCTGGCAACAGGCTTATGGTCTTCGTTTGTTATCTCTTGACAATAACAGTATTCGTGTTGATTGACAAGCTCAATGACAAACTGCAGTAACATTGAAACATATGATAGTACAATGATCAAGATCTTGCAGAACACGCATCTTGGCAGCCTGTTATGTGCCCACTCATTTTACAGCTGCCCCCTAGGGAGTGGAAGGCTGAGTCGACCTGTACGGAGCTTGCGAGTATCAAACCACGTCTTCCAAGATCTTATATTCTTCGAACAAGAGTGTTACCATTCATCTATTCCCCTCTCCAACCCATCCCAACCCCTCTGACTTGATGCCGCATTCATGAATGAGATGATGCTCTGTGCTCAGTTTTGAAGTAGCGTTTTGGAAATTCTTAATATTACAATTAAGTTGTCGTGTATTGATAAGCAACGTGTACTCTACGAGTTTGCGTCGCATGAACATTGATGATGAAGATGAGAAAGATGTGCAGTCACGTTAATGGTGCAGTTGGCGGTATTTATGGTAAAAAGAAACACAAGCATGGTATTTTAATTTTTACCAGAGGTAAAAACGACGCATGGACATAAAAGCCGGCTTCTTTTAAATGCCAGTCTCCAGTTGCCATCAAGGGTAAAATTATGTGTGCAAATAAATTCTAGGGGTGTTTATAAGCAGACGCAAGGAAGAGGTCCAGCATCGAGAGGAGTGGCAACATTGGACGTTCGAGCCTGTCTGAGACAGATAACCAGAAGAAGAAGATATATATGTACACAATTAAAATTCACTTTTAACACTAGCAGAATGATAACAAATTTTAAATTTGGTTATACTCTGTTTTGTATAGGAAGAAAAATAAAGTGTTCGTTGAGAAGGATCTCTTCTTTCCTGTCAGTCGAAATATGGTGGATGCTGTTTGTAAGAACAATTTTGACAGGTCGTTTAGCAGGCAGCAGGACGACCGATACGGATTTGGTGAGAATTCAGACGTATTTTCAACTGGTTTATACTTCCTGACTTTTAGCATGTCGTGCCTGTGGCTGAGGTCATTTCAGTTCATGCAGATCTCACCAAGTGGAAGGGTATTGTATAAACTTCACCCCATACCATGTTGTTTGAACCTCTGACATGCTCAAACTTGCTAAAGAGGTGTCAGAATTCAGTGGGTGCATGATGGGCCTATAGCAGTTGTCACCAGTGATGAAATGTAATATCCTTTTGACTGTTGACTTCAGTTTAAAAAATATAAATAAAAGCGTTAATGTAAGAAAAATGCTAAATACACAGTAAACCATTAAACTATAAATAGTTTAAATTTAAGTTCTAAAAGATATTAAAACTACTGTTTAAAAAGAAGTTTTTCAACTTACATCAAACAACAAGTTCGCTTGCTTTAATAGCAAAGAGTTTATATCTCGTATACCAAGAGCCTACATTGATCTCACCAATATCTACAATCAGAAATTGATACGGAAGCTCTGCCTGTACAGTATTTTGCTGTATGTACAATAAACGTACTGCCATTTGCTATGCAACGAGATGTCTACTATACTATGTAGTGCCAGTCTACATATGAGCGCCTCGCCGCCTCTGAGTAGCTGCCTTGAAAGGGCACTACATAAATGCTCGAATGAATGAATGAACATAGCACATGTTAATAGGGCTGTCAACGGGGGCCCGGGTATTCGGGCCCCCGTTCGAAGCGTCGGGCCCGGGCCCTTAAATCAATCCCCGAAACCCGACAGAAGAAGCATAATACATTAAGTACGGTAAGTTTTACAGCTGCACAGGGCGCCCAAGCAAGCAATTGTTAAGCCTGTCGATCAGTGAATGAAGATAGCGCGGATAGGGAAGGGGGTGGATAGGGAAGGGGGTGACTGTTGGGCTTTGGATAGCCGTTAATTGCTTGTCCAGTATTGGATGACTATTATATTGTCCGTGTAGCGGACGCCAAGCCAATAATGACTAACTTTGAATTAGGTCTTAGTGCATAGATTTAATAACATATACGGGTTTTGGGCAACATAATTTTCCGTTCTGAGATTGGTCTATGGAGACTTTAAACGAGATCTCGTTTTGCCGCCATTGCTGTTTGAAAACAACAGCAATGTAGCAAACACCGACACCAATAAAAGTTTCAGAAATTATCATAATCCATAACATTGATTTGTGTTTTAACTGTCTAATCAGTAATTACGTCAGTGCAGCCAACTTTTTAACTTTTTGAATAAAATGTACATAGTTATTAATTAGCAGTTACATGTAATTTAGCGAACTATAACTATTAGCAACTAGTGCGCTATCGGCCGCCATTTTTTACGCTGTGTATTAGAACGTAACTATTTTTGGCTTTTTCAAAGTATTTTTCCAATGATGAACTGACGGGCCTTCGGGTACCCGTTGAAAATTATCTCGGGCACCCGGGCAACGTTTTCTAAAATTTTGACAGCCCTACATGTTAATGACTTCCTTGTGTTAATCTGGTATCTTTGGGAGGCATGAATGATGTTGCTGTATATTAACTGAATTAGTACATTAATGGAACCTACTTTGCAGGACTTTTACTGCACTGGCAAGTCGTATATCCCTATCCCACACTGCAATTTATGCCAACTTGCTTTATAACGATGCTTGCTATAACTACTGCGACTCTGATGCAATGTTTTTACATGTGTGTATGTTGTTTGCTAATTTTTCAGGTTGTTATTTTATGAGGGATGCATCTGCCACATGTAAAGAAGTGTCAACCTCATCTTCTGATTACTTTTCAACACAGCAACCTGAAAGTGGAGACGATTTGAGCAGTTTCCCCCAGCGCCAGTACTGTCCTTCAGAATGTGAAAGTATGGATGCTTGTCAGCGGTTTTCCTATCCTAGGTGTATATTATCAGAAACACCAGCCACACCGATGTTGTGGCCAGAATGGTTTTGGAATGATCCAAGTCAGTCGGGTGCTAATTTGGTTACGGATTTTATACTGAGAGACCACACTGAACTGCTTGCAAATGACAATCAAACTGCTAAACAGTTTGGCAAAGACTTGAACTGCAATGATGTGCAATATGGTACAATATCGTTTAAAGATGACAATTCACCAACGTCAGAGATCTTAGCACCAGTGGATCAGAATGCAACAGGCACACGTATGAAACCGAATCGGTGGGACAGACGGAATTCACTGCAGCAGTTCAACGATGTCTTCCTAACTCTGCCACTGCAGTTAAGTCCAGTCATTTCTCTTCTGAGAGCGTTGGAAGTTCGGTTTCATGATCTGCTCCTGGAATTTGATGATCCCATTTTATATGTGAACTATGCATCGCTGAGAATGGATGAAGCACTAGCCAGTGTTATTGACCTCATGTTGGCTGTCAGCGAAGTAGAAAGCCAACTTAAGAAAGTGTTATCACGACTTCAACAAGGACTTTTTCATCTTGATCAGTCATTGATCGAACTTAACGAGACCCTGCAAGAGTTCAAGTTACAGGTGTTACAGTCGCTCAGAGGTAACAGTTGCCTTCTTCGGGAGCTTACCCAGACTCTTGATGTGCTGATTCAGGCAGTAGAACAGTTTAACGAGACTGTGCCAATGATACACGGTGCCATGAACCAGTTGACACAATTGGTGGTTCAGTTTCCTACAGTATCAGCTTCAATGTCGGCTGCAGTAACAGAACTTGACTATGCTATTCGTCCATATGGTCGGTTCGTGATGCTACTAAGCAAGGCATACCAAGACCTGGACAAGACGATTCCAGTATTACGAAAGGTTTTGAATTTTAGGAATGCTCTTCTTTGTCTCCACGAAACGATTTTGCAGTTAAGCGACAGTCTTGTCGTTCACGATCAGATTATCAGTCCAATTCAGCAGATTGTGGCAGATATGATGCATTGTCATCCAGAGCTGAGTGTAGCCAAAAGACAGTTGGGCGAAGCCTTGTTGCCTCATTTGACATATGTTATGAACTGTCTAGAGAGTGCTCTGCAACCTGTCTCAATGGGCATCCAAAAGCTTGTTCATTTTCTCACCCTACCAGATGCAAACACAGAAATTTGGCCATCAACTCCGGTTTTAATTGAAACGCCACACCAAAGTTTACTTTTCTTTGACTATGCAACGGCAGTTCCACCCGTGCTCAATCTTAACCATACTGGTCCATATGTTTGGCAAAATGGCCAGCCTGTAGCACTGTCACATTCGAATTCTGGTTTGTTGGACTTTGGACAAACTGTTCAGCAGTTCAGTCAACTGAAGCCAGACTTATGCCGAACTGCATTGCATATGAACAAACTGGTCCTAGTCATTGACCGCATAATTCACCAGTTCAGAAATGAGTTACCACGGCTTGGAAACAGCCTGCCAGAGCTTGATAAAGCCATCACAGCACTTGAAAAAGTTGTTGTCCACTTTGCGTCCTTCAAGCAGAGCACTGACAAGGCCTTTCCTAAGCTTAGAATCACCATTCCAAAGCTGGAGTCTGTAATGTCCGAATTTGCAGCAAACATGGCTCCTTTTAGCGAGAAATTGGTGCAAGTAAATGAAGACAGAAAATACCTTGGTATTTCATCAACGTTCAAGTGTTCTCCCAGTTCTTTTGCTGTTTATCAGGCAATTGGATATGAACGTTCTATGGGTGTAACATCATGTGGTGCATCTAGCAGTGGATCGAGTGTTGCGTCAGATGGTTCATCTCCAACCACAGAGCTCGGAGAAAAGCGTTTTGTTTTCATGGCCAAAGTTCTTGTCGGAAGATACGCACAGGGCAGACCAGATTACAAACAACCTCCACTCCTAGACTGCGGCTTTCCACTTGGAAAGCACTATGATTCTTGTGTAGATGACTCTGATAACCCATCCGTCTTTGTAACGTTTGATTCTGATCAATTTTATCCACTTTATCTCATCGAGTATACAACGCACTAGTCCAAAAACTGACGATACCACAACATGACTGAAACAACAGACATTTGTTTTAAATGCATTTAGCCGTTTTATGTAATGATAAATAATTTGTTTGATAATGTAGTCTGTTTCGTATTGATGATGTTTTAGACCTGTTCTTGTTTTCACATTGTTCTTCGCCATCTTATTGTAGCAAATCGTGACTCGACAATGCTGGCTTAGCCGTGAATGTAATATGATCGAATTATTCTTTTAGGGATTTTGTGTAGAATAAAAGTTTAAGGAACTGTATTGTAAAGATTTTGTTGCTGCTAAGCTTTAACCATTACCAAATCCTGTGAATTCAACTGGTGCTATTTTGATTTTCTTACATAGGTTTAATTATAAAATGTATGCTGTTGAACAATACAGGGTTTCCAAACATTAAGGGTACCGTATGTTGTGATATTTTAAATGTAAAGTAATTGGCATTTGACTTTTATAATTTTTAAAGTTACCAGGTCAGTTTCTCCCAGTGAAGTCAAAATACCTGGTACTACCATGTTCCATGTTCTTTTCAGAAACCATTTACTTTTAACGTTTTAGAAGTTGATGTTATCTTGTGTTGATGTTATGATTATTGTGCGTTGTCGTTGAAATCAGAAACGTTTTCACATGTTGTTGAATGTTGATGCTATTTTAAGCGAATGTGATATTTGTTTGTTTAACCTTAAAGCAAGTTACATCCTAATTTTTTAAGAAACTAGATGAGAGATGTCAACAGGTGCCATTTATATTTTATATCTAATTAAAAGGCAGTCTGGTTTTTGTTTTACTGACTTCAAGGTGTGACTATTTACATACGCAACCTACATATAATATGATACAATCAGTGCCAAATGAAATGTTAGTTTATGGAATTTAAATGAGTATGCATTTCATTAACTAGTGGTTGAGGATTTGAAGATTTTCCTTGCTCTTTCTGAAATGATCTTGCTGTCAATCTGTTGCCTTTCTGGCTAGGAATGCCATCTACCTCTTTAACCAACACTTGAAACTGCTTTCCATCGCCAGACTGCACCGAGAGTCTGAGAGCACTTGTATATATGTGGATAGTTTGTGGAGGACTATACAAGTGCTGTGTACGCATGAATGAATGCATAGATTTGGCTAAATTCCAAGTGCAGACGGTATCGATTTGGCGTTCCAGAGTTGTTTATACCAGTTTGATATGGATATGAGTTTTCGGACGGTTGTTTCCTTCTCGTGACCTTGGGCGTCCGGAGGGGGGATTTGCCCCCTTTATTTTGAAAATTGTCTTGTTTTCTGTTTCATGAATGGAGCTATTCTATGCCAAAACGTCATTTTGCCTCCTCCAGAAAATGTTGCCCCCCACACCCCCCCCGAGAAAAATTCAAGCGGATGCCCATGCTCGTGACTAACGCCCTGTGTCGTTGGAAAAGTCCATCAACTGAATGGATGACAGGTTCCAGATGGACGATCGCAGCTCGTACTTATTAACCTGATCTACATCTATGCCTTCGGAATCGGAAGGGGAGGAGAGGCTTCTTGACATCGACCAACTGTCAGAATTGGACTGTGCCATAATACCATCCAGTGGCGGCGATCTTGTCTGAGAGGTGGGGGGGGGACAAAGTCGGCCACGATCTCGTCGACGACCGTTTTTTTTAAAATCTTGTCCCAAAAACATTTTTCCCACTTCATCTCCAAAAAATTTCCCTTTCATCTTCGAAAAAAAGTTGATGACCTTTTTTTTAAGTCATTCACCTCAGTTCTCCTACTTTCACGAATTTTTATGTAAACTTTCAAAAATTTTCTACGATCTCATCTTCCAAAAACCGAAAAAAATCACATCTCATCTTCCAAAAAAGTTGATGACTTTTTTTTAAAGTCCTCAACCTGGGACTAATCTTAATCCCAGCCTCAACCTTACCTTCAAACAATTTTTCTTCTTCTGTTCCTTTTTTCCTTCTTTTCTTCTCTTACACAATTTATCTCTTTTATTCTTAAAATTTTTGGGGGTCTGTCAAGTGTCTTCTGCTAAAAGACTACTTTTCTGGTCAAAATGGCACTGAAAACTCGCTTTCGCCCTCACACACAATTACATTTGTTGACCTTTTTTCGTGTATCTTCAAAATTTGGGGGTCCGATGCATGGCGTGTCCCCCCCACTCCTAAAGGTGGGGGGTCCTGTCCCCCTCGACCCCCCGGGATCGCCGCCCATGATACCATCAATCGAATGGCTGTCAGTCACAGGTCCATCAAGTGGTGCATTGCGCTCAGCTTTACAGTGGCGCTTTAGAAAATTGGAGATTACGATTACTAAGTGCAGGTGTCTTTCATCACATAATGGACTGCTTGAACGGTGGGGTCACATGGTGTGCCGGGGACACTAACACAAGGTCAATAGGTTAGGCTAACATAAATCTAAGCCTTCGTACACCGGAATGGACGTCCGAATTCTGAAAAGGATGGAGAGTGTATTGCTTGCCCAATTAGCTAATGAACTTTGGGTCAAGCGTAGGCTGCGTCCCATACTCCTCTGTTAGCATGCGGATAGCGGTTCAAGCCACTGAGTACCGACTTTGGACACGTTGCTCACCTAGCCAGAGGCGTCTACACCATAGAAACCTTGGAGCAAATGCTCCATCCAAGAAATAGGGGGGGGGGAGATCTGTCAGTGTGTGTGCCACCATTTTAGGGGGGAAGGAACGGGAAGGGGGGAAGAAGAGGGGAAAAAGGGACGTTGCTCCAATGACTTAGGGGGGGGATAGACGCCTCTGCACCTAGCTACAATATTACTGCCCAGCTCTCGGAAACAGACTGGTTCCCTGAGCTTGGCCTTCGAGTGGCGCTTTAGAAGTTTGGAGATTACGATTACGAACAATGCTCTGATCATGTAAATGATGAAGTTATAACCTGTCAAGTAAGTAAGTAAGTAATCTTTTATTAGCACGAGACAAACGCTCATACGTTACAACATACATACACTGGCGAAAAAAAACACAATAGCACAATATTAGTAGAACAAAAGAACAGATGCAATATTTTAAACAGTTTCATAATGTCTGATTTACATACAGTTAGGCCTATAATTATCTATAGCTATCTCTATAGCTATGATCTGAAGACTAAAACACCAGTTCTTGCGTTAACTCAGACTAAGTTTTCCATTTGCGAGGTTAATTGCTGCCTAGATACTGTATTTTATTAATTATTTTTCAACTATTTTGCGCCCGATTTGACTTTCATATTGTAAAACGTCGATATTACCTGTTGCTCTACTGTTCTTAGATCTGTGTATTGATCGTTATCGACGACGATTTTGGAGATGTCAACATATAATCTTTCGATTGGATTTCTTATCTTTTTCGGACAAAGTGAACTTTAGATTTGTCGTATTTAAACTCCGTGTGCATATTTTCTGTAAGACTCTTTTTATAAACTAGGTTGCATACGTCATGATTTATCTCGAAGGTTAGTGCGACACGCGCCGAACGTGTGTACAGCTGCTGTGTGATATTAATTTATATAGCGTATACCTAAGCCTTAAATTGTCCGAAAATAGCGATGAATTAGTCTAACTTAACAAATCGTTTACTTTGGATGGGTAGCTTAGGTCTTACAACGGGAGAATTGGGCGCGTTGGTGGTTTGAAAGACGACCTTGGTATTGGGCGTGAAGAAACGCAACTTTTTGATATATTATTTGTTTCGTGACGTGAACAGCAGTTGCCTTTATAAAAATGAGGAAGTGAGAGGACCGAATATGGCTGAAATTTGCAGAAGTGTAGGATGTATCCGCGGCTTTAATGTTTCTTTTTATTGTAAAGACTTAGTTAAATGACCGGTCGCTGACGAATTCGGTTTAAAAATCTTTACAATACAAATGCATTTTAAATTCTCTCGTTGGTTTGTAACTGTGCAGTACTCCCAAGAGCCTCACCTTTGTTGACCCTTCTCCATGTTACCCCTTGTACCCTTTTGCTCTGCTCCTGTCAATCCTATTCACTATTCATCTGAATTTCTCCAAGCGATCCATGCCCTGCATTGCACTTCACCTCTGGAATGGTCTCCCACTTGAATGTAGCAAATTCTCGTATCCTCCACACCACCTGTTGACCACTTGTTTTCTAGTATTTGAATACTACATACTACAGATTACTCACTTTCCATTCAAAACTTTGAAATGTCCACTTTGAAAAGTTACCGTGAATCATCCCATCCACAGTCTTCCAGTTTCTCTCCACCTAGGTACAACAGTGTTTTAAGAGTTCTGGAAACATTTTCTACCCATTTGTTTGGTGATTCCTAGGTAATCATGTCCGAGCGCACTTGTGAGTTACTTAAAGGGCGCTGTACAGGTGCACTGAATTGTACATACATATGAACATACAACCCCTCATGAAAGCTCCTCTGTCTTCCTACCTCTCTAATGTGGTGTTTTGTCTGTGTTGATGGCGTGGTATCTTCGTGAAATACAGTTGATGAATGTAATGTAATGGCAGTTTCTTAAATTTCTCAGGACCACATAAAAGCTGTGTCAAGGAGACATCTTTATTCACTGGTGTGTAATCAGATCCACAGAAGCCGTCCTGTTGGTCAGTTTCGGTCCTGAGTCGTAGTAAATATAAGTCAAGCCAGTAGAACAATTATTATACTAGGTTGTGATTATGGTGAGAACAATATTCATAGGATGGTGGAGGAAAATCACAACAGAACTGTTAAAGATGCCTGATAGAATTGCATATACCATTATACCTTGTGTAGTTTTGTGATTGTACAGTATAACTTCACCCTTTCATCCTCTACTTTTTAAAATTTCAGTCACCAATGCACTTTGTTAAACTTTATTGTCAAGCCTCAAGCCATGTATGATGTTGATGTGCAGTCATTAGTTTGCTGTTATCTTGTTGTTATCTTGTTGTTATCTTCAACGAAAACGTCTAACAACCCCATAGCTTCACATTTTAAGACTAATGAAGCTAATGAGGAAACACTTTAAACTATTTTTCGATATTGCAGAGTGACTGTATGGAACAGAAGACTTTGTTAGAAAACGTTCAACATGTCAAGTGAGAAAGAAAACTTTGCCAATGGTGTTTCAATTGAGCCAGAAACATTGGGGCCGTCTTTGGAGAGCATTCCAGTTCCAGAGTCATTCCAGCCACGATTTTCAGGGAGCGGGAACATCAAGTCGACAGAATTAAATAACGACAAAGAAAGAACGAATGAGAAAAACCGAAAAACTGGCTCAAGATCAAGGACGCCATCCAGTGAGACTTGGGATAGGAGGAATCGTAAGTAACTTAGCAGCCATAATTAGACATTTTATGTATGGGGTTAGGAAACAAGTCATGACTGAAGTCTACCAAACCAGGCTGAGACATATGGCTATTTATAATAACCTAGAGGTTTTTGTCATGGGCTTGTGTATCCTTCTTGAACATTTGAAGCAAGTAGAAATCCCTGCAATTAAATTCTAGAGCATTTGTTCAAATGGTTTTAAAGTTTATTGTAATTGTCCTCTTGTTGCTTCTTGTGCCTCCTTTGTTGTTATGGAGCAGTATAATACTGTGATCTGTTATGTATGAAAAGCTGCCTAGTTCTTCCTGAACAATGCACAATCAAGTCGTCGTGTATTTACCCAAGATAGATAGCAGATTTCAACAGGAGAATCATAACTGAACAAATCTCTGCCTTAAATAAGATTTTCATGACTTTGTGCATATCAACTCTCTTTAACTCTTGAGCATTGAAGAAATGGCAAGATTACATTTTAGATTGTATTCTTATTCTTGTAATTCTTCTGTGTCACAGGCGTTTCACTACTTCAGTATCTTTACATCGAACTGACCCGCGGATACTGGCTTGAGCATGACCAGGCTCGGTTTATGGAGAGGAGGAAACGAGTTTACGCATTTATTCATATTCCAATAGAGATTGAAAAGGTGGGTGGAATCTGTCAGCATTATTTGTGCTTTAAACATTGCTGTGAGGTTAATATGAGATAATATGGTTCATGCTTTGATTGGTTGGTGGCTGCTAAAGAGGAGCATAAATGATTAAGTTACAGTAATACTTCGTGGGTTAATTCAGCAAATGTTTTGGTTCTGGGAAGTCTCCTGATCCTCCCAGTTACCTATATGCCACAAGCAGTTGCTACAACCTGTCCCAACATTAGGAACTTCAGTTGTGTGGCCCTTACTATATGCCATATGAATTATCTGTTGACTCTACCAAACCATGCATGCAAGCTCCTGAAGCTATAACTATATAGATTTTAAAGCCAATATTGTTCATAATTTCTGCTTTATGCACAAATTGATTCAGACTTTGAGCATGGTAAATGCTTTGTCTCTGCTGTCCAACCCAAATTTTTCCCAGTTTGTTTTAACATTATTGTAGAGAGGAATCCCGGCTCAGTGTATTAATAGCTTACAAGTGATATTTTTTGTTTGTTTCAGTTCATTACGTACGGATTTTTCCAGTGTGTAGATGTCTTTCTGTTCATTTTCACTTTCCTGCCGCTGAGATTTCTTCGGGCAGTCTTCAAGTTCTGCTTTCGTGGATGTCTTACCTCATGGTCAGTGGAGTCTGTAACAGTCACTTTTCATTTCATCATTTCGAAAAATTGGGGTGTGTTTTCAGTTGAACTTATTTTGATCACACACTTCTCCATTTCTCCTGTTGGACTTATGTTATTGATAACAAATATTTCATTATTTGATAACAAGTGGTGTTAGTAATTATAGGGTTGATAACAAATGAGGTTGCTGACAAATGTGGTTGATGATAATTGGATTGATGACAAATGATGTTGAAAATCAATGATGTTAACAACAAATAGGGTTGATAATAACAGAGTTGATAACTTATGATTTTGATAACAGTAGGGTTGATAAAAATTGGTATTGATGACAATGGGGTTGATAACAAATGAGACTGATGACAAATAAATGGTGTCAACAACAATGGGGTTGATGACCAACAGGGATTGATTTTGCAGTTTTCCATTTTTCGTGGTGCTCCATTTTAATAGTGGTACAAAACTACACATGTATTTTTTGTTTCAGCTTTTCTGCATCAGATCGTGTCCTTGACCCGGCCGAGATTTGTGACCTTCTCAAGGCCATTGTGCTGGTTTCCTGTTGTTTTTTGATGAATTACATCGACGTCTCAATGATGTACCATGTTATCAGAGGCCAGACTGTTATTAAGCTCTACATTTTCTATAACATGCTTGATGTAAGTCCTGAATTTCCAGTTACTTTATAACCTCAGTTATTGCTGGTAGATAGCATAAAATATGCAGCTAGATAGTGAAATGATACATATTATATATCTTAACTAGCTATAGTCCTATATTTCTTTAATTCATTCATTCATTCATTCATTCATTCATGTATTTATATAACACCTCTTCAAGGGGGCTACTCAGAAGTGCTCGTGACTTCAACATGGCCAAACAAGACCGTTTTCAGTCTACTGTAGAATGTATCAGAGGGTGTTCTGGGGAGCAGGCAGAGAAAGTAGTGAATATAGTTAGTATGCTTTGAGATATGCTTCTGAAACCTCGACAGTAATACCTACATTCTATTGTATTATCAAAAATGTCTGTAACGTCTGTTCAGTGACTCAATAATTGGCTACAATGGGAAAAAATAAAAAATTGTCATTTAATATTGTTGAAATAAGGCAGTATTTAGAGAAGTTGTCACTTACTTTCTGAATGAAATAGCTTGAATTTTGTTTTATTTTCTGGTTTTGTTTTTCTCTTTCAGATTGCAGACAAGTTGTGTGCTTCATTTGGTCAGGATATTTTGGATTCATTGTTTTGGACGGCGACAGAGCCGAGGGGTAAACGCAGAGAACACTTCGGAGTTATTCCGCACCTGCTACTTGCCATCGTCTATGTCTGTATCCTTTTTTTTGCTGCCACAGTGTAGCAAGTTAACAGTGGTTGTGTTTTGTCCATTTTTCTGTAATATAATTCTTCATATTGTTCATTTAACAATTGGCAAGGATGTTATAAAAGTTGAGTTATTTACAGTAAAATTTAAAAGAGTGTGCCTTGGATCTGGAGTATGGTCTGTGACTGTAGGAAGTAGCTTTTGGTTAAATAATTAAATATGACAAGTTTTATTATGGCCTTTCTGAGTCCATTGCTGAACAATGAAGGGAAATACTAAATTGTGGTCAAAAGGCAAAATGGAAAAGTAGAGTTTCAGCCTAAACAATAGTACTGCTGACTAGCATGTTGACCTTGAAGCTAAACTTTGTGTCAAGTGTGATATGTTCAGGTAAAAGGCTATCATGATAAATATCCTTATTTAGCAGTCTTGTTTCTTTGTGATTATCCTCACATTTAAATTATATTGAAACCCTTGTACATGTATGCTCCTTGACTCGTGTAATGACAGTCTTCCATACAATTCTTGTCCTGTTTCAAGCGAACACTTTGAATGTTGCCTTCAACTCGCACAACAAAGCGCTGTTAACGATTATGATGTCCAATAACGTGAGCTTGTTTCAATATAATCTGCTATTTGTCTTTGTGTTTTCAAGTTTTATTGCCTTTGGATATTTTCAAAATATTTTTCTTTATATATTGAACCTCAGGAAAACAATATTTAATAGTGTTGCTTTTTTCTAAACTGCAGATAATTTGAGGTAAGCTTTAAAGTTTTAGTAAAATTTTCAAGTGGGAGTATGGAAATGCAAAATTAATTTACAATAAACTTTACGTGTAGAGACACTAGTTTTCACAAAGGTGTTTAAGTGGAGCTATATCAGTTGAAAAGTACATTACAATCAATGTTATATGAATGAAACTTAGGAGGAAATGAACGGTTGAATTAATTTACGTAAAGTTCACTTTGATGACAATCAAAAACTGTTTCAATACTTATGCCAAATGTTATTGTTTAATTGCACTTCTTGAGTTCCACCATGAGGTTTACACTATATAAATGCAAAATTACAACAAAAATACATGTTGAAATTATAGGTTTCACCGAAGAGCTAAAGTGGGGTGTATTAATGTGTATAATTACAGTAACATGACATGTAAAAGTTGTAGGTTTTACCTATAGATATAACGTTAAGTCATTGAATTTATGTGCTGCCAGTTTGTGGAACTGAAAGCAAGCGTCTTCAAGAAGTTTGAGAAGAACAACCTTTTCCAGATGTCATGTAGCGACGTACGAGAAAGATTTCACCTCATGATTCTTCTGACCATTGTTGGCGTTCGTAACCTGACTGAGTTCTCCTGGAACATGGGTGAGCAGGAGGTATTCGAAGGCCTAACATACCAGCGTGGACATAGGCATAGCTAAGTTGTATTGTGACAGCAGTGTCCTGTCACAACAATTTTTAAAAGTGATGGTGACTGTCACCACAATTTGTTTTGTGACATGACGACGTTATTTTTGTTTGGAGCAAGTTCAAGTGACGACAGTTAATTCTCTCATACTTGACTATCGCAATGCTGATAGGTACCTTCATGCTAGCTTACTTACTTACTCTTTTATGTTGCCCGAACTGGTGACATCATCCATCTTGTAGTTGACATTAGGGAAGAGGGTCACCATCACTTTGTGGGGCAAAGTTACAGCCTCGGGCGTGGACATCAGATCCTATCTCTAGTTAGAAATTTGGCCAGGCCAAATTACTACAGTGCCACTTCATTTCAAATCTGAAGGAGTAAGTTTGTTTATTCAAGGATTTCCATTCTAGCTACAATCCTCCATGATGTTTTGTATGGCTCAAATTAGAGTTGATATGATATTAATTTGGATAATAATGATACGAATAATTATGATGATTAATTATGTTTAGTTAAGGATCTTCATTCAAACTATAAGCTTCTATGATGGTTTGATGGCACAAATGGGAATCGATATGATAGCTTCTAGTTAAAAAATACAACAAAAACAGAAGTCCAAGTTTTTCAGGAGCAGAAAAATGGTACTAAGTAGTTTTACGGGATGCTGGTGAAAAATCAGATGCAGTCGCTTACTTTGTTTATCCTGTTTAGCTAACCTTAATTAACTTTCTCTAAATGCCTCTTTGCAGAAAATAAATGACTGTTACTTGTGTATGAATGGATTATAAATATATTCTGTCAACAAGTTTTTTGTCTTGTTGTTGGCTGCTAGATCACTTTTGGGTCCTCATTCCAGACATAATGCTTGTCATGATTTTCGAGTTTCTCGTTGACTGGGTCAAGCACGCTTTCATTACAAAGTTCAACGAAATTCCGTCAGAGGTAAATTGTGGTTTATTTCTTTCCTTTCAATAGATTTCCATCCGAGATGTGCACACACACACCTACATACACACACACACACACACACACACACACACACACACACACACACACACACACACACACACACACACACACATGCACACACACACCTACACACATGCACACACAGCCAAACCAACGTTTATTTTCACTATTTAAATATAAATAAATTAATTACAAATTCTCATTTTTTTCTCCTATGTGTTGCAGGTTTACAAAGAGTATACAGTGAGCATCGCATATGATATGGCCAGCAGCCGTCATACCAATGTTAGTTACTTCTACCTACTTTTAACCTTTTAACGTTTTGCATTGAGACTGCTTAACACACCTTTTTCTGTCGACTCTTTCTGTGATTTCTTTGAAGTTACCCTGTGTTTATGATGATTTAACATATGTCAGATTTTCAGATCAGGGTAAGTTTGATCTGTGCATGTCCGGCTACCAAGTTGGACATGGGGTGCAATGAACAGTTTTATTTATCATTTTCCAGAATGATTTCTGCTGTTGAAAATTGTATTTATTGTGAATTTTGAAACCTGCAGTTTTCTTAAATCGTTCAAAGGAATTTTGCAGGTCAACAGCTGCTGGGTATGTTCATTGTTCAGCGCTCTTTCCTGTTCGTAACTCAGGGGTGAAAAGAACAGAAGGGGGAATTATGGATCTCGAATGCATGACTTGGTCAAATGGATTCCGATTATGGAACGTGTTTTGCTTATAAATGATTATGAATTGATTTATTGGTGGTGCATTATGACAACTGGCTGTAGAGATTAGATTTCCAGATTAGATTTGATTAACTGTTCAGCATGGTCTAGATTAGATATCAATCAATTCATCAAACATTTATATAGCGCCCCTTCAAGGAAGCTATTCAGAGGCGCTCCCAGCCCAACCCCAGCGAAAGAGAACAGTCTTTAGAGCAGAGAAGAAAGCTGGATGAGTTTCGAGGACGAGACCGCAGCTCAGGAGGAAGCCCATTCCAAATTGTGGGTCCAACCACTGATATGTAGTCCAACAATTGTGGGTTCGATCCTGCTGCGTGGACTGTGTGTAAGGGTGCTGGACAAGCTGTTCAAATGCACTGTTATTATGCATTAGGCTTCAGACTTCCTGAACTGAATCGTTTACCATAATTGCAATTTCAAATGCGGATTACACGTAGAAGCAGCATTCAGAGCTGATGGGAAAGTGTCGGGTGTTGAGACAGACTGGTGATGACTTTTCCAGGCGTTTTCTGATCACCTGGATATTGTGTCTCGACGGATGGGATTCATTCCACTTCCGCTGGCTGTCCTCCTCGTCCGTGTCGTCGTGCATTCAATCCGGCTGAAAGGAAGCTTCAGTTATCTTCTTCTCCTCCTCTTCTATCTATGGTATGTTCAAATTTTTTCCATTTCATCCTGCATCCCTTATTCGAGTCTATTTGCTGGACACAGCAATATGTCAAAGCACCCCATGCCTGGAGCACAGTTAGCCCTGTGAGATCAGCTGGATAGCTATGCTAGGCCTTAGTACTGTATTGGAGTGCAGCCATCAGCAAAGGGTGTGGCAATACCAGGTGTGGACAGGGTGGAGGGAAGGGTCCAGAGTAGGTGATTGTTTGCAGACATATTTTACGGACAGCCCATCAGCTGTTGCATAGGGTCACGTAATGTAACCGGGCACATCGATAGCACTTAAGCAACCCCTTAGAAGCTCTTAAAGCACTTGTATACATCATTAGATTATAAAATTCGTTCTTTTTGTCTTCTTAGAGCCAAAAATTTACATAATAACTCAACAAAACATCGAGTGCCTTTGAGTAGATACATTAAAGGTGTGCTATATACCTGTAAATTAGGGTTTTATGTTCTGTTATGCAGTATTATATATACTATAACAGATGGTCATTATTGTTTATTCAAGTGACTTACAGATCATGCTGTTACTATTGTAGTCTGGTTGCGTTCAAAGTCCTCAACAGCATCATACTTCTCGGAAAAGCATACGATCTGATCGAGGAGAACAAGCAGACGGCGTCTTCCAAAGCGGAGACAAAGCAAGTTCCCTTGATGCCACTGCCACCGACCTCCAAGGATGACCTTGAACTCCTGGCAATGCCCAAGGTCTCTTCGATGGAACTGAGCAACGACCAGATGCTGCGTCGCAGCCAGAGCCTGGTCGACCTGGCATCTGAAAAAGAATCGATGGACGAACCGACCCCGGACGTTGATCTCGACTCCACGGCCTACCTGCGAAGTTCATCGTTTGCTACAAACTCGCTGCTCTACAACAGTATGGTCAGCCTTCAGTCGGTTGGACTCAATGACGAGTTCATCGAGGACGCACAAGAGGGCGAACCACTTGTACTGAGCTCCTCGTCCTCTGGGAGCCTACGACACCGAGAAACACCGAGCAAGGACAAAAAGGCGGACAATACCGAAACGCAGCCTCTTTCTGAGGTCGATCGATACACGATGGTTTGCAATCGGATTATATGATCGATTGTAGTCTGTTAGAATCAGTTGTATAATTTGATTGTAACCAGATTGTATTGTGTATCAATCATATAATCCATTTGTTACCCAATCATATAATCAACCATTTGATTGATAATAAGCAGGTCCTATGATTGATATATTATCATTATTAAAAAAGTTCTAATGTACGCCGTGTCGCACAGCAACGTGAATCTGATGCGTGGATTTTTTGGAGCTCGACAGTTTTTCATTGAGTGTAAATTTCACTCAACGATTATTACTGGATTATATGATTGTTTATAGTCAGACTATAATTGATCATAACGATTACAGTCAGATTATGATTGAGCATAATCAGATGATTATAATCGAATTATGATTGTGATCAGAATAGGATAGATTATGACTGGATTTTGCAACAATGTACTGCAGTATGAATTTTTGCTGCTCAGTGCTCAGTTTACGCTCAATGCATCATTGAGCGTAAATTTCACTCAGTGAACCAGATGTAAGAAAAACTTTTGCGATGGTATTATTGGCATTTGCAAAGATTGTTATTGCTAACTGCAAAGAGTCGTAAGTGAAATCTAAATGGAAGCTTGCAAAGTCTTATCAATTTGTTTATCTTGCAATAACTACAGTTTTGCTTTCAGATCTCGTTTTTAGGGATGAGCTGTGTGGCTGGCTTGCCACAGGTTGGTTTCTCACAGTCCTGTATGTGCTTCCACATCAGGACCGTATCTTGTTGTGTTTATCATTTAAATAGGATTATGCTAACTAGGCCATCACTACACATACGTAATACAACTGTAAGTTGATAATGCTCTCTTTACAAAGTCCAGAAGTGCTCATTGAAGCTGGACTAGCATAAATAGGCAAGTTTTCAGTTAAAAGTGAAAGGCAGTCTTGGTAGAATTGCAAACAGTAGCAGATGGAGAGGGGTTTCGGATGGAGGGATCAACACCTATGAATGAATGCCGACCAAAGAAAAGCCATGTACCAGGAACAATATACTTTGCAGCAGATGCTGATCTAACAAGAGTGGCAGTACGTTAGTCATTCATGGCATGTCCGGCCATCTTGGCTAACTCAGCCTGCCAGCCTTTCAGGGTTAGTACGTGCATACGAGTGCAAGTTTGCAGGTTAAGTTACCCAGTTGTTGGTTTGTTGTGGTCATGTTTTGGTAAAGGATCCTTCTAGCTATGGAACCATAAGGAGTGTCTATAAAAAAGTGTGTTCTCTTTATTTTTTTACCTGCTTAATGAGTTACCTTTATTACCTGCTTATTGAAGGTCTGCATTTTTCATTCCTGTTTCTTTGTTGTGGTGTTGGGATTTTTGTCTATTGCAGTGATTCCCAAATTCTCGGTCATGATGTTAGGGTTGCAGTGATCTTATTGGTCATTGAAGAGTTTTATCTTTTACTAATAACTACATTTTCATTGCCAGCAGCTAGACTGGGAGTCACTGGTTTAGTACTGTTAGTGTGGCTAGAATCCTGTCAGACATTAAATGTTAGATGTCAAAGTTCATTCAATGTTGCTTATTACCAGTGATAAATTTCTCTATTAGTAGCTGGTTATGAGACCACCAGAGTGCCAGAGACCATGTTGCCCTCTGTTGATATGTCACAATGACTGTGCTTTATTTTTGATGTCTCATGTTAAATGATGTCTTGAAACAAGGGTGGCGAACCCATGGCACTCAGAATTCAGAAGCATCCCCCAAAATTTCAAACTTCAAAACGCATAATCCACATTTTCTTTTACGAAGGATTTTATTTAACACCTTTCTAAAAGCATCTTTGAAATAGTGTATTTCACTTTTTTTATGCTTTGCCAACTAAAACCTATATGAGAAAAATGATTATATACTGTGCAAAATTCTGAGGGGCATGTGAGAGTATTTTTTTAAATGATTTAGCGACTCTTTAGGCATGCATCTTAAAAAAAGTTCACCAGCTCTGTGTTAGAGCTCTTTGGCGGTGTTAGTGTCTTGTTCTAAGAAATTACTTTTAAGTGTTTAGAAAACCCTTCACGAGAATACTGTAAACTCTGGTGTGCTGTGCTTATTGAAGTGTGGTTTCGAAGCCTTATTTGGACCCTGTTGCAAATTCAGACAAGGCCACATTCACATCTTCTTCGTAAGAAATTGAGAACCATAGAATAGTTAGTGTTCAAATGCTGTGTGAACATGAATAGTAAAAGATTTTATGCAACACCGCATTTGCCTTTTATGCTGGAGCCTCTCCCCAGCGAATTCATGCTTTTGTGGATGTGGCATTTGTTGACAAGTCCTGAACTATAGTGTAAGGTTGACTTGTGTATTCTAGCAATAGCTGATGGACTGCTGTTAAAAGATCGAAGAATCTTAAGGACCACGTTTTCAAGGACTGTCGTTCTCGAAAGCGTGTAACGTACATTGACTCAACCTTGCGAAAGCACACCCTTTGTAAATGTGTTTATTTATTCCATATTTCTTTGCGAGTTGCAAGACTGCACGTTACACATTGCTGTAACATAGTAAAGTAACATTTTAATACGATGATGTCTTTGCATTTCACAGTTGATCTCAAAGCACTAAATGACCTTGGGTTCAGGCCTACACAATTCTGTGACCGAGGGATGTTTGTTCATGGATATTTTTACAGCAGATGTACTGCATTATGTCGTAAAAACTATTAATGGCTCTTTCACCAGTTACACTTTGAATTAACGAAACAGTACATGTCTATTACAATATATATGATGCACATGAATTCATACCATTATTTGTTAACTTTTACCGGTAAGTGTGCATTTGGCACGTAAGTTAATAATTGTTGTTGCTCACAGTTTAAGAAAGGTGGACCTATCCAACTTTAAAGAACATTCGTTCAACATAATTTTGCTGCAAAGTTTCCATGAAAGTTTTGGAGGTTTTCAGAAAAAAAACATAAAGCTTGTTTTCTGCTTGTGTCGTGACTTTTGTTTCAGCTTAGGACAGACAGACGACATCTGTGAGAACTCTATCAAGCAACTCCACTTTTAATTCGAATGAAACATTTTAAAATACTGTCTTTAGTTTCTGTGTACATGTAATATATAAGACTTAAATATATACAGCAACTCTGGTGAATTTTAAAACTTAAAGACATTCAAGAAAAAAATCTGAAGCAGCTATATAATTGTGTTCTACCAGCGCATACAGTGAAACCAAAATGGAAAGTTAACTTTGTCACGGTAATCGCAAGTGCAAATTTATACAGTGCCCTTCAAAGACAACTCGTCAGAGGTGCTCTCAACCTGACAACACCAGACCATGGTCAAGCAGAATGGTCTTCAATGCTGGCGAAACACCAACCACAGTACTGTGGAAGTACAGGATGGTGGAACTACCTTCCAGTTTTGCAAGCGCTTTTAGTCTGTATTATTGGACAGTAGTTTCACTGGTTTGGGTTGGGAGCACCACTGATGAGTTTAGTCTTGAAGTCTTTATAAATGTCAATCAATCAATCAATATACATTTATTCGAATCAAAAAGCTGACACGAACGCAACTTTGTACAATTGAGGGGGAGTGCAGAGTGACTGATGAAGTTAGCGATAAATGTTTTAATACAGAATTCTATAAACGAAGTTTAGTTCATCCTTAGCAGGTCGAGTAAACTCACAAGAGCGGGGCAGAGATCGTAATTGCAAGATTGTGTTGCAGGGAAAAGGCTCTGGAGCACATGGAACAGGGAAAGGCAAACCGCCTGTAGGAGGCGATCCTCAGCCATGCCCGTCAGGCACTCTACGCGCTCGTGGCATCATTGGGAAGGAAACCCAGTCTAATCATCCTACTTATCAATGCCTCGATATGGGATCTTTCACCCACAGTCGTAAATCCCCACCATGCTGGGAGGCATACATGAGGTGGCCTATGGTCGTAGCGCTAGCAACTTCGTGCAGAGAGGGAGACCATGGGAACGAAGCGCTAGCAACTTCGTGCAGAGAGGGAAACCATGGGAACGAAGCACCCCTAGAGCATACAACGAATGGGTATAGGAGGCAAGGATTACAGAATTACCATGTTGCTGAGTGAAATCTGTGGCCAGGTAGGGATGAGACTGAAATATGTGGGTCCCTAAGATCGGATGAAGCACAACCAGCCAGGCAGTTTTGCATCAAACGCATAAATTTTTAACGTCAATAAAACGTTATTACTGTATTGCTAATTTTAAGTAGTACATTGTAATCAAACATAGATGTTCATTTCATACATACAGACTGACAGTTGCATTGTTTTTCAAGGCCAGACAAGCCATGGCAGAACAGTAACATAGCTCCTGCCTTATGTGCATCGTTTCTATTCATACATTGTATCAAACTCTCCAGTGTCCTCGTTCAGAAAGTCTCCCTCATCATCGCTGCTAGTTTGTGCAGAATCCGTCAAATGCTGAACCATCATTTCCGTCAAATCATCGGGACTGAGGGTGTTGACGTTGAACGGAACCTCCTTCCATCTCTTGTAGACTTTTCTCTGGTCAAATTCGTTGATTACAATGAAGCTGCAGACTTTGACAACTGGGAAAGACACCTTCTTATAGACTCCCATGATTCCCCAGTCGGTGTGGCACCTCTTGCAGTAGATCTTTCCGGTCAGTTCAAAGTTCTCAAACTTCTTCGGAGCCGGATGTGGTCGAATGATTATACGACTCTTGTAATCTTTGTCAAGAATGACATGATGAGACGCCTCTATCTTACGAATGTCCGTCGAATAGGCAGCAAAGCTATCACATTTGAGACACCGCAATGTGTACCTGCCATCGGTATTTTGTGAGGCCTTCAGAAGTTTACTGATCTCTTTTCCTTTCTTGGCCATTTCGCGCTCCACTTGCGCCTCTTTCTGGTACTGTCTGATCTTTTCGCGCTTCTCATCCGTTGCAAAACGGTCGATAATGTCGATTGCTTTCTGCATCATCTTCTCACGGATTTTGTTGCACTCCTCTTTTTCAGCCGCTCCTCGACCCTTCTCGGCCACCACCAGGTACTGAGCATTGTCTGCCCTGGCTCTACCTTTAATAGAAAAGAAACGTTATCGTGTTTAAAGGAAAGGAAAACACGTGCACATGTAACAAGGAATGTTGCAGGTTATATCAGAATCAGAAACTGGAAAACAACATTCAGTGCCAGCCTTTTAAGCATATGCAGAAAAAACAGTTCATCCAAGATTCAGAAAAGCTGGTATACTTTCACAGAAACTCAAGGAGCCACTGGCTAAGCATCATCTATGATTACAGCTCTACAATAACGCTCATCTCAGTGACAACAATTCAGTGATAATACCAAAAATGTAGTTATTATAAGTATTTTGCTCTGTTAATGATTTTAAAAAAAATCTATAAAACAACAGCCTTAGATGCATAGTCTTGGGTCATTTAGTACATTTAGTAAGTAAGCATACTACATTGGCACCATCTCATGCCTAATAGGAGAATAAAAAAAGGTCGTAAGTTCTCGTAACTAACATGGAAAGGCAAAATGGATTTTCCCAAGAAGGGACATTTTGCCAACTTGTGTAAGGCAGATGCTGTAAGTGATAGGTACTTGTCAATTCCGTTTAATTGTAGTGATGAACTTGGACAAGCCTTAGCCTGAAATCATGCTCACCTCTTGATTGCACTCGGGCGATCTGGTTTGTCACGTGTTCATATCGGATGACGATGTTACACTTCTGCACGTCGAGACCTTCCTCAGCAACAGATGTCGCAACAATCAGCCGGTGGTTGCCACGCTTGAAGTAAGTCAACACATCTTCTTGTTTGACTTGAGTCATTCCTAAAATGAAACGATAAAAAGCTTTTCACAAGTCACAGTTGCCAACATGGACCTGCCTTCATAGTGAGTGTCTCTCCATTTTGGTAAGTATTAAAATGACAGGTACGGTAAAGGTTAGAAAAGGTACCCACTGTCGTGAAACTTCATTAACAAAAGCTCAGACAGATACAGTTGTTTTAAGGGGTCTTTTGACTAATGCACAAATCCAACAAAAGCAAACCAATAACTCACTTTGTCTGGCCAAACAAGCAACTGAACAAATTCTCCATACTGAGGCAGTATAAACAAAAATTAAGTACTAAATATCTTGTTTCAAATAAATTTGCACTCCTCAGATTCTCACTGCATTAACTTTACAACTGCTAAAACAACTACTGATGATCCATACACACACAAAAATAACCAAGGTGCTGAGCTCATACAGACTAATACCTGCTGAAATTTTACAGTATTAGAATGTTTCAGTATTTACAAAGATGTATTTAATTAAATATCTAATCGATCCTAAATAAAGGCAAGATATTTAGAATTTAGTTTTCTGTTAATAAGGAACAAGAAAACATATTTTAGATATTTCAGACATTTATTGTAGACAGCACTTTTCAGGGGTTCCTGGTTAGCGCTATCTAAATGCCCGGATATACACGTACATACCAACACGCACAGAACATGCATAAATACCTGCTTTGTTGGATGGTGCATTTGATCCAACAAGATTGTGTGGATTCAACTTCTTGAGGTCTGGAGTATCGTTCATCCAGTTGACAAGTGCCACCGTCATTTCCCTCGTCTTGCAGAAGATAATTCCACGAGAATCCGGAGCCTTACGGTATTCCTCGCAGACGATGTTTTTAAGATGATTCAACTTTGGATTTTCGTATTTTGGATCTCGGCTCACTCTATTCAGAAAGTCCTTTTTTTCTGTGAAAATAACAACAGTTTATAACAGAGTTTCAAAAGCAGACATATGCCGACTTATGTACAGAACAACTACCAGATTTACTTTATTTATTTTTTATTTTTATTTATTTCGGATATTTCTATAGCGCCTCCTCAAGTCTACTACTACTCAGAGGTGCTCCCGACTACAGCACTGACACTGTGTCAGAGTTTTCACACCAAAGCGCCACGAGCAATCGCGAGTGAAGGACTTGCCCAAGGTCCGTACGCAGCGGCTAGAGTGGGATTCGAACCTGCAACCCTCAGGTCACAAGGCGCCAAACTTACCACTGAGCCACCACGCCCCACAAATGTACATAGGTCAGCACCACGTACATATATATATATATACACACACACATACAGAAACATCCACACATATAATGTAAACATTTTATTTTACTTACCTTCAAAAAGACGTTTCAGCCATTTATCAGTGTCATCATGGAACTCATGCAAATTTTCAACCATTGCTGGGTTGAATTCCTTAACGATGTAGTCCAAAGCATCTTTTGTCCGACAATCAGCATTGATCAGCAGTGCAGTGTTGTAGATCTAACAGAAACAAGAAGTAAAAAATTAAACGTGCATACATTCACTACCCAGTACTTAAAAATTACAAATAACACCATTTGTCAGTCTCAGAACATGCTCACTTGGTTTTAAATATGGTATGTGGAGGTCTTCACCTACCTGGCCTCAGCAGATGGCAGAAGTGTTACTTCTTGTGCTGAAAGTTATGAAGGAGGTATAGAGATCAAATGGGATAAGACAAAGGTCCATACCACTGACTGTCTGCTTGGCCAGCTACCGTCAACGGCTGTAGATGATGCCACAAACCCTAATCATTACTGTTTTAATTTCAAGGTTGATCATTGATATACATGCTACCCTCACAGTAGACCTCACCACCTTACAGAATTTGCATTTCTCATAGCTCAAACAAAACCAATATTCTCACTAACAGGTGACATGAATTCACACCTGCAGATCTTTGAGGCAGGCAACATAGATTCGCCTTGTCCTCTGCTCGTAGATGGCATCAACTGGTTTCTGGAGCCGACTCATCCACTGTGTGTATCGGTCCCCACCACGCTCTGCTGGCGCCTGCAGTAGTTTCCCAAATTCTCCGTTTTCTTGCACTGCAACTCTTGTATCTGCAACATGAATCTGCATTAACTACCCCAACAGTTTGGAAGACTTTAAAATGCTCTACAGAAGTCATGTTGGATGTTTGATTTGTTTGGCATAATCAGACATAAGAACGATTTGAACAAGATCTTTAGCATTGCCAACTACCACCAGTAGTTGGAAATGCTAAAGATCTTGTTCTTTCAGGCTGTGAAAAACGGGTCAAAGAATGCTGAAAACCTACACTCTGGTTGTTTCATCCTGTCTTCAATCGCACCCATGATTGCACTGATAGTGCTAAAAAATGGATCCTCCTTTCGACCAGAAAGCTCTGTTGTATCTGCAAACAAATACAATTAACAATGTTATTAATTTTCAGAGAAAAGGATATAAGGCCTTATGGCCTCATTCCAACAGGCCTTGTGACCTCTTTATTTATGGCCTCAGTTAATTTACCCAGAACACTCTGCTTTCCGAGTGTGTTTCTCACACACTGATTAAAGTAAACTAGGTCAAGTTAGGTCAAATATGTGACAAAGGAATAAACTGCGATGTTTTTATTAAGTTTCTCACTTTCCTCTGGTCTGTTGACATGTCTGACCAGTTCCTGCAGGTGCTCTCTCACTGTACATATTTCGACGGCATCCATGTTGGCACAGAGCCTGAGGATGCACGTCACAGCTTGATCCATCGACTTCGACTTTCCCACTCCCACTGAAGCAGTCAGACCAACCACCTAATAAACAAAGTAAATGCATGTAAATGTGGGGCATGGTGGCCGACTGGTTAGAGCTTGTAACGTGGAGAGCATGGGTAGCAGCCGTGATTCATGTGTAATGATCTTGAGCAAGTCCTTCACTCACAATTGCTCAGATCCATCGATGTTCTATCATATGGTTGTGTGTGCACTTGTGAAGTCTGTAAGGAGAGAAATAAGAACCTGTGAGCCGGGACCCAATGAATTATGACAAAATCCCACATACCATCCACGCTAGCTGCAGGGCCGTCTTATTCACTAGTTCCATGAAACTTTCAGGGGCCTACAAAAGTCTGAAAATTTGAATATAAGATATTGAATGATTGACTGGGAAAATGGAAAAAGACAAATAACAGCAAATTCAACTTTAATAACTTTTGTACTGAAACAGTTTGTCAAGCTCTGCTAGCCTACATTATGTGAACTTCTAGCATTAATGCTGAGTTGGCAGTTGAATTGGGGGTCTATGAATGCAAGAGTGCCTGGGGCCTACAACGACCTTAAAACGGCCCTGACGGTCCATGGTTCACGCGACTTTTGCTTTTGTGGACACTGTAGAAATTTCGAGATTATTGTGTCTCACAGATTTTGATTTGACTGATCACTTGTGAAGAAGTTGGCTCTAAAGGCTTAGCTTTTAAGGTAGGACTACTCAGGAAATCTTGAGATTATGACTGATTTCTAACAACTAACCTGAGGCATTGGAGAAGGAACTCGACTTCGGTCAAGCTTTTCATCGATGTAGTGCGACATTATCATGTTGTAAGGATGGTTCTTGCTTGTATGATGGCACTCATCAAAAATCATCAACGAAAATACCGACAGTGTGTCAATGTCATTCTCCTTAAGAGCATTTTCCAGGATCTGCGGTGTCATCACTATGATATCGCTTAATGGAACGAGTTCACTCAGAGGAAGCTTCGCGTCCTGATCTCCGCTAAGTCCAAGAATCTTGCAGTCTTGCAAATAAGTCTCAAACTGCTTGCGCTGCTGTTCTACCAGTGCGACAGTGGGAACAAAGAAGACTATTTTCGGCAATTTTCTCCCCTTATTTTGCAACTTTTCGATGTGATGCTAAAAGCAAAAACAAGTAAGAAAGAGACATCTTAACATTTCATCTATGAAGATATCCCTTATAAACATCACGACGCATCAAAGGTTTAGACAAAGGATAGACGACTTCATTGCTAATCCAGCCCATGCTGACTATCTTATTCCATCTTGTACTATACTGTCCTATGCTATCCTGCTCTGTACTAACCCATACAAATCCTGTCCTATAATTCTAGTCTATCTTATCCTAAGTTGATTCTATCATAGATTCTATCTTATCCTAAGTTGATTCTATCATATATTCTATGATAGAATCAACTTAGGATAAGATAGACTAGAATTATAGGACAGGATTTGTATGGGTTAGTACAGAGCAGGATAGCATAGGACAGTATAGTACAAGATGGAATAAGATAGTCAGCATGGGCTGGATTAGCACAGGAATAGATAGATTGATTTATAAAACACTAACCAACAGGCTAAGAAAAGACTACAAACGATGCTAACAGTGAAACTGCTAAACAATTAAAACTTCTATGACCAGAGACGAAATATTTACAGGCATCAACACACAGCTAAGGTTTGTCAAGTTTGAAGGCATAGCCACAAGTGCCTTGGTATTGGAAGTATGTGTGCAATTGTGCATCTCAATGCTTCCAGAGCACCTCGAGTAATTTTGCAGGAAGCAAGCAAGTCAAGTTATGCTTCTTCTAATAGTTCGTTTCGACGTATATTATAGTATTGCCCACCAGAGACTGAAGTTCCCGAAAAGACAACCATTGGGGTAAGTTAAATTTGATACTCCCTTGGTGAAACGACTTTTCTCTGCTTCAAAGTTTCTCACATTAGTGGCAATAAATAGCCCAGACAGTTAAATAGAATTCCAAGCTGGTCAAAACAGAGAGAAGGAAGGGTTAGGATAAATATGATACCATGTGATAAACTCTGATAGTAGGACAGGAAAAGGTGGCCACGGTAGAACAAATAATATTAGGATAGGAAAACGATAAGACTGGATATGATAACACATAATAGGATAGAATAAAAAACTTGTAGAACTGGACGTAATACGTTGGGATTAAGTACACTAGACTGTATCTGATATGACATGGAGATATTGTTATTAAATATGTCAAGAACCAAACAGCGACGTTGTTTTGGCTCATAACTGACCAACAGCACCAACAAAATGGGCTGACTGTTGACCCAAGGAACTGTCTGGGGATCATTGTTGTTGGCCAGTGAATTGTGACCTTGACGAACAGTATTTCCTGCCTACCCGGATAATTTCCATAGCGACGTGTGTCTTTCCACTTCCAGTCGGAGCAACAATGATGCAGTTGTCGCCTGCCTTGGCCTTGGCAGCCAGCTCCTCCTGATAGCTTCTCAGCTCCAGATCCTCGTGAATCCCCTCACCAGCAGCACCTGGCACCAGAGTGCTGCCATCTTGTGACGAAACTTCAAAAAAATTAAACAACTTCCATAACTTCAAGTTGAGGATGATCCCTTGAGTCAAGTGCAGAAACAAATTCTGGAGGGGTTTTGTGAATGTTACCTTCATAGCCAGCATGTCCATATGGAATCAACATGGGAACCTTATACTGAAATGAGATCCTTATAGGGTCCAAATGGGTTCCATCAAATGTTCATCAGCACACTGTCAGGGTTGCTAGTTTTTAGTTCCTCTGTTGTTAGATGAACTTTATATCTCCACTAAACCTCAGCTTGATTACTTTATTAAGCACAAAAATGTTGATAACTTTTTTGTGCCCAATTCTTTTATGCCTTTTTACATCCTTCACTTATATTTGAAATATAATTGTCCATTTACCTGTTGTTTTTTACAAGCCTTTTTTACTGTTTAACTCAGTGACGATATAATCAAAAGAATTTTGTAACTCGATTTGAGTCCATAAACTGCCCTTAGATACAGCTCTAAATTAAACCCGACCAGGAAGCTGGCCAATCTATACGCTGTCTTATATTCAGATGAATGAACGACTGAATGAATGAATGAATGAATGGATGAGTATGCTAACAAACCATTTTCTTCCTCATATGCTGCAGAGCGTTGCACAGAAGACGGGCTTCTGACTTTTCTCCATGCAATCTCCACTGTCAGTATGCTTCCTTCAAATTCAGTCCCTGTTAACGCAGTTCATCCAAGTATGAAATTAAATATTCTTTATTAACGACGCATAATGCATAACTGATTGCCAATCGATGCATCAATCAATGTTGCTAAGAAATTGTTTCTGAAGGACTTGCCCAAAGTCCCCACATGGCAACCATCTCAGAGGAGACTCAAACCCAAGCACTCTGCTCAACCAATCAACTTTCATGTCAAACTTCTGCTCTCATTCCACAAGCTTAGGTTTCACCAGATGAGAAAAATTATTGAATTACAACACACAGGGCCACAAAACCATTGTGGTCTCATGCTATCAGGATGGAAGCATCTCGGAGAGTCTGCTTGTAGAGGTGCTATATAACTGTGCACTTATGATTACGATTAGCACTATATAGTAAAATATTAGTAGTGGCCAACCATTGAATATGTCAACTGCTGCATTTGCATAGACTTCATTAGCGTAAGTTATCAGCGCTTCACCCTTCAGGTCACCAGTTGTCTTGTCTTTGTACAGATGAATCCTTGGCTCTCCTTTTGAATTCAGCTGTAATCAAAAAGATTTCCACAGTTCAATATAAAATTTAAAAAACAACAACTTGATTCACAAAAGCTTTAGCAATTCCTTGCGAGACACGATTCTACAGTATGTTAAAATTATTATGTGAATGCATTGTTGCATTTTACTTCTTGAAAACTGGATGGGTTAAATGCACTGGGTTCTGTGAGCAAATAAGTGCATTATGCAAGGTTCTGTCAATATAAAAGGGTTGAAAATCACTGGACTAGACAAACGAATGACTGAATTAATGATAAAATACTTACCTCTAACATTATATATTCATAATATAAATTCCTTTTCAACTATGATCTCTGATAGCTTAAACAGAAAAGCGCCAACCAAAAGTTCTAAATATATTCAGCAAGCAACAATAACAAATTATCCAGTATAAACACAACAAACAACCATATAACAATTCTCTTGTAATAACATTAAAACACGTTTACTAATGAACAAAAGTGATAACCAAGTTCCACAATCCACCAAGTTAAATATCAAGTCAAAACAAAGTCCAGATATCCAAAGGAAGAAAGATAACAAGCTGGCCCAGTTAACTACATCGGTTAGAGCATAGGCTACGTTTCATGTGCTTCTGTACAAGAATGTGTGCAGATTGCAATGTTGCCTTCCAATGGTAACTTATCTCAGAGATCTGAATCTCAGGCTACCATGGTCACGGGGATTTTAAATGATGTGGCACCCATTCAAATAGGCATCGGTGGTGAAGGATCTCACTCGATCAATTCAGTGAAAAATGAACAGGGTCTAGGCCATACAGTTGCTATACAGAGCGTACAGTTAAGAATATTTGTGTATTTGACTTAGGAAGCCCTATGATGGCCTTTGAGGCTTTGAACAGTTCAACACTGCGATCAATGTCAATTTGACACGATGGATCATGGGATTCAAACCCAGGTTGAATAGGCGAAACCCAACACTTCCCCATCTGGCACAATGCCACATTAGTTGAAATTAGAACAAGTTAATTCTGAAGAGTTTTTGAATCAGAGAGAAATCTTTCGTCGAATGCGTCTGCTTACTTTGATGTCTCCGATCATTCCAAAGTGATCCACAATTTCATCTTTCGTGACGTAAGTGGGAAGGTTGCTGACAAAAACCTCATAAGGCACCACTCTTCTTTCACCTGATTCTGATGACTGATTTCCTTCTATCGAACACAAGAATGATCATTAAGAATTTAAAGATACACAATTATAAATCTAATTTTCCTTTGTGAAATTAAGTTTAAGGCAAAGTAAGAGACAGTAAAGGTACCTTAATCATTCCATTACAAATGTTTTAAGCTGACCCTAAGATCCAACTTTTTAGAGCTGTAAGATAACCATGATATGGGACACAGTAGCTGATTATCGGACTTGGTAGCCAACCGGTTAGAGTGCTGGTCTTGTAAAAGCAGAGAATACAAGTTTGAGCTTCCCCTAAGATGGTTACTGCGTAGGAACCTTGAGCAAGTCCTTCACTCACATTTGCTCAGCTCCATCTATTGATGCCTGGTCACTAGACAGTGGCACTTAATAAATGCATAATAATAATCATCATAATGCTTCAGGATCTTTGAGAGGTTTAATATGGCAAAACTTTTAACAGTTTAAATTTTGCCTTTCAAAAACCTATAAAAATACCCAGATATATCCGGGTATATACCATCTGGGTAAGTACTTTATGTACGTCTAGCAAACCAGTCCCACCCAAAGTATTCTTAGTTCTGGGGTTGCAGTACTATCTTCTGGTTGGAGCAAATCTCAAACACGACAAAACAACAGCTCAAGACTGAACTCTTAATATCAAGTGATTGTATTCTGAACAAAGGCACATATAGGAATTAGCAACTGAATAAACTGTAGAAGAGGAGCAGTCCCTTGAGTTAGCTCTAAGAGGCAGCTATGCATATGAAGTGCTACAGATTTAATTTTCTTAGCCTTGGCATCTGAGGGCAGGTGACCAGCCCTCTCCCTCACTTCCTGATCTTCCCGCTGACAGTGTATGGTAAGTGTACGCATTATAACTACGTCAGATAAGGGTGAAAGAGGAGCCAAAATCTAAAAATTTCTGCTCAGACAGGGCTTTGAATTCCTCACTGCTCAGTTGGCAGTACATCATGCTAACCACTAGATTATCATGAAAAGACGTCAAATACCTGGAATGAGGGTTCCCGAGACTGAGCCCTGACTGTCGCTGGTTTCATTAGATTCAGAACAAGTACTCGTGTTTGTTCCGGGCTGTTGATAATTGTTGTCTGAACATGAAACGCTGGCAGAATCAGGGACGACAATCCTCTGAGCCTGTGTATTGTTTGGAAATGCCTCAGACCTGAAATCGAGTTCTCCCTCATTTGAATGAACTATGTTTTGATGATAGACCATTGTCCGTCTGCTCATGCTCGGTTCCTCTCCACCACCCAGTGTCTTTGGCGTAGTTTCTTGAACTGCTACAGAAATTAAATTTGGCCATACAGTCAACAGCCGTAGAATCTGCGATGCTTCTAAAAGCTGCACTTGGAAGGAAAACATAGCTGAATAGTTTTTATCCCAGAATGCCACATGAATCAAGATGTCAGCGGCTTAAAGTGTAATGGACATGATAACAAAGGTAGTCAGCCCTTGATCAGTTTAAGCCTACGACTCTTTGAAAGTTTTATTTACTTATTTGTTTAATGCACTAAATACTTGCTCAATTTCAGTAAATCTAAATCTCGGGTGGGGGGGGGAGAAAATGTGTAAAAAATACTTGTGCAACATTGTTCGAATGCCTCCACTGAGTTGAAAGATAGCAATCAGTCCAGTGTAACAAAGTTGCAGACAGCGAAGCAGGTCTTTATAATACTACGAAGAGTCAAAATAAACTACGATCTTAATCGGCTAAACTCAAACAACCGTTTATATTTTAATTTCACCTTACCATGACTCAAGCGACATGCAGTGCCTACAACAGGCTGCTTTATCGGCGTTTCACCTCCACTTGCGCTGTCGGTGAACACTTGTTTAGCACAAGTCTCATTAGGTGTCCTCTGAGAATTCGACGGACCCACGGGGTCATCAAGATCAGATGATTCTAGTGGTCCACCAGCCACCCTTGGTTTAGCTATGCCCGTTGGTCTAGTTGGCAGTTTTTCTTCTTTGCTGTAGTTCTTATCTAAAGAAAAAGAATAAAGCTACAAACTTTAATTACTTAGGTAAAATCACTCAACTTAATTCAGTTATTGCGATCAATATGCCTCTTCCAGTCCTCGAAGTTCTTATATGGCTCCAAACCCTTAACTGGAGGACAACACTGAAATAAGAGGTAACCCTGTGGTTCCAGAGTTCAGTCTAGGATTACACCCAGACCTGAAAAAGCCAAGATCAGGTCTAAGAACTGGGATTCTGGATGATGGGTAGAAGCAGGATGATGATGGCTGCTGCTGAAGTCAACCTGACTGCAGAGGATGAAAGGAACTTGGGCCGTAAATAAACTGCATCAAATGCAAGACTGCCTACATGAACATCTAGATTATAACTGATGGCTCTGCATCCTTTTGGTGTAAAGACAGGACTTCAGAGATGATCTTATTGGCAGCACTACACGAGTTTCATCTGTGAATTAGGTAATAGATTCTATGATTCTAAATACTGTAGTCGGAAAAAATGCAATCGCTATTATCAGTTAAGTAACAGTAGATAGCATTTGTACATTTTCACTGGTAAGAAGAAGAGCAGTCCCTTAAGCTAGCCCTGGGTATGATGTTAGTGACTTCATTTTTCTTAGCCTCTGCATATGACGGCAGGTGGTCAGACTTCACCATCATCTCACCTTCCCAACAACAGTGTGTGGTTAATGTACTTGTTGTAGATGAGTTGAAATCTCGACAAATTTCTGCCCTGACAAGGATTTGAACCCCCGACTTCTCGGTTGACAGTCCAGCACCCTAACCACTATTCTATCATGCACTCCAAACTGGTAAACTTAAGATAAATTTGCCTTCTAAGACTGTGGCTAAGCTTAATAATAAAAACTATAATAAGTGAAGCATGTTTGCCTTGTTGATATGTAGCGACCAGGTTGACGTTAGGTGCATTCACTTCGAGAGAAGGCTGCCTGCTTTCATTAAACTCTAAAACCTCCTGAATTGTATCGTTTCTGCTTTCCTCTGGAGCTTCTTTTCCATCAGCACCCGCAACCGGAGACACATCATCCTCAGAAAGTTTCTTCAGCTTTTCAGGATCACTTTCAAAATCTACAAAGAAATTAAAAGAAGTTGAACTGAATTTCTCCAACTAGTGCTCAACAAATTTTTGCACCAGCTTAACCCTTTAATGATGAGAGGGAGTAGTTTTCCATACCTTTTAGTACATGCTCGTCGTTAAAGTGTTAACAGAGCCAAAATTTAACATGCTCTAGAAATTCAAGCAAATCCAATTTGCACCAGATCCATCATATACGAGGCTCTCAAGTTTCTCTTACACAGCAGACACTGCAATAATGTTAGCAAAGAATTACTTTTATTGACAGGTACATCTAGCAGATACACAGATCAAACAAGAGCAAACTTTAAAAAAAATAAGAAGCCTCTTTTACAACCTTGAACAGTGTTTCCTTTTTCGATACCGGTCACAACCCTTCTTACACTTTCATCTGAAACTAAACGAATAACAAACAAATACTGTAGAAAACACTAGAAAAACATCCACTCTTATGTATGACCACAAAAGTCAACCTTACTGTCTGGACTGATGCTATAGTTACAACTGTATTACACCAGACACTCGTTGTAACACAGAAGTATAATAATAATAATAATAATAATAATAATAATAATAATAATAATAATAATAATAATAATAATAATCTTTTCTTTATTTAAACGTCTTTATTTATGGATTGCTGGGTTCACATAAAAATCACCACCAATTCAAACTTTTTGTATTATGGTAGGAGCCACACAAGAGTCATCAGATTGAATTAGATTACAAAAAAGTAGACACTTGCCTGCGCTGTCCAACAGTGGATCGAGGGCGTTCAGTGCAGCTCTTTCTTTGTTTTTCTTGAGCGATAAAACAAATGGCTCAAACCAGTTCTCCTGATGCATAGAAAGTCGGGACACTAAATCTAACACTGCGACGTCGTGACCTTCTCCCCTTTCCAGCTTTATCACTTCATCCATATCTCTATCACTTCAAATGCAAAAAAATTAAAAGAGCATCAAGTTTAACTCAACATTTTTCCAGAAATGTGGGTCTATTAAACAACAAAAGTAAAAGTTGTATGGACGTGGTGGCTCAGTGATAAGTTCGGCGCCTTGTGACCGGAGGGTTGCAGGTTTGAATCCCACTCTAGCCGCTGCGTACGGACCTTGGGCAAGTCCTTCACTCGCAATTGCTCGTGGCGCTTCGGCGTGAAAATTCCGGCACAGTATCAAAAGCTGTAGTCGGGAGCGCCTCTGAGTAGTAGCTGACTTCGAGAGGCGCTATAGAAATATCCGGAATAAAAAAAAAAATAAATATACATAAATTGGTTAGAAATGCCAAGTTACTTTTGAAACATAATTCTGCGACCAGCCAAAATAATGATCCAAGATCGCATATAGCACCTGCACCTGCATGTAAAATGCTCAAAGCACCAGTTGATGGTCACAACTAAGCACAGACACTGTCCATGCCAACATCAAGGGTAAGTCTGTTCGAAAAACAACACAGAAATCAGTTTGCTTGCTGCGACAGCCAGACTTTTGGTTTCTCGAGTCTACGGGTTTTCTGGAGGGTGTTTCAAATCTTTTAAATTCACTGCCGATTTGGACTCTGTGCTTTGCCAACAGACTATGACTGTTTATTACAGTTTCACTGGAAACATTGACTGAAACCATTTGTTACCATTGATTGAAACTTTGTGCATTATGCTAGTGGTGCTACAAAGTCCATAGATTATGTTAGATTGCAGAAAACATTACAGAACCACTACAGTTATTAGGTGAAGAAAGTAAAACAGCAGCAGCTCACCTAATTACTTTATTTTGTAACAGATGTCCCATGACAGGCATAAGCTGGATTTTCAGTAGGCCAGGCATACAATGGCTGATCAGGTTCTTAAAAACCTCATCATTCTTGACATCTTGAAAAGACAGCCGCATGGCCAGCTTATCAAACCCTGCGGATAAATTGCATGAAAATTTATTGAAATGAATAGAGATATAACCACAATACTCAACGTATATAACAGAACATAACATAGGTTTTTTATTACCACAAAAGAAAAATAGAAATACAATATAACGCTATAATGCTATAGAGATTTTTATATAAACAACCAAACAATGTGAAGTAGTTATATAGTTAAATTAAGTAATTTTCATGCACATATCAAACACTGTCAGCATAAATTGCAAGATGTCCACTGCTCACTGTTAAAATATCACATCAACTCCAGTTCACAATGTTTTCCAAAGTATTCTGACAGCAGAGCATTTGGCCCAATTACTTTTGCTTTTGATCAGATCCATTAGCAGTGAACAAGAACTGAGGTACTGCATGAGATTGCTAAAGAAAAGCACAATAAGAAAGAAATTTATCAAATTTTTAGCACACAATAATGAAACTGAAAAGTCAGAGTAAATGATGCATGACAATTACTAAATATATGCATTACCTGCTGCATTCAAAGCATTAACAAACGCAGTGTACCATCCAAGAAAACGTCTCTCTAATAACGTATCTATCAGCAGAGCAACAGCTTCCTTGCGAGATCGCCTTTCTGCTTTCATGATGTCTTTTGCCACATCTACAGTCAGCATAACACAGAATTTTATTTGCACCCATAAAGACTTTACAGTGAAAGCATCGAGTTCACAGTAACAGTGTAACACGAGCTAGATAAAATGCTACAAACTTATACAGGACTAGGCTCCTCTAATTACAATATTTAACTTATTTACATACATACCTGCAATATAGCAAGAAATAATTAATGAAAAACAATAAATAATCTTCTCTCTGAATTGATGCAAACAAAATAAAACAAAAACTGTAAATACAACTCCTAATTGTATTGTATTTATAAATTTCTAAAGCACCTCTCTCATAGCTCACATTGTATATTGATATATATATTCTGCAGTCTTGGTGTCCTCGAGACCAAGGTCTTGGTCTCGAGTGCACTCGAGTTCGTTTTTAAAAGTCTTGGTCTTGAGACCAAAGGTCTTGGTCTTGGTCTTGAGGTTCAAGGTCTTGGTCTTGGTCTTGAGGTTCAAAGTCTTGGTCTTGGTTTTGCAAGACCAAGACCAAGACTTTTATCAATATGAACAGTCATTAATATTAACAAACGGAAAGAATTTTAAAAATTTATCCAATAATCACTCACACTGTTATTGCTTTAGTATTTAGGCCTACACGGTGTGAATGAGGCTTCACTGTTGTTTTGGACAATTATTTTGACTTCCGGTTATTTACCATGGAATGATTTCAAAACAGACTCATGATTAATTTGTACATTTACATCCGGTTCTTGAAAAGCTGTTTTGTGTGCTAGCGATTTCAGCACTTGTAGACCGTGTTTTTTCACATGGCAGAATTTTTATGAGGCCCCACAGGTCACGTCTTGGTCAGAAAATTCTGAGCAAATTGTTTCTTTTTATAAAATTTAACAGGCATTTAGAATAACATTTCGCTTGAAGGACTTTTGTAAATACGAATTCGGAATTCTCTGCAGTCTCCATTTAGAGTTGTTTTGCTTGAATAAAAGAAAAAACTCATGTTTTCATTAAAATAACGAGTAGTCCGACTGGACAATTTTTAGTAAGGAATAGAAGTCTGGATACGACTGTGATTTTTTTGGGTCTTGGTCTCGGTCTTGGTCTTGAGGTTCAAGGTCTTGGTCTTGGTCTTGAGGTTCAAGGTCTTGGTCTTGATCTTGAGGTTCAAGGTCTTGGTCTTGGTCTTGAGGTTCAAGGTCTTGGTCTTGGTCTTGAGGTTTAAGGTCTTGACAACAAGACTGATATTCTGCACCCATCACTGGACATCTTTTCATACCTAGAACTTTAGTTGGACTGGGAACTGAGTTCCTGATCTAAATTCACCCATAGCTGAATCAAAGTAAGGTGTTGACTTGTTCTACTAGCTTTTGAAGAGACTCAAATATTACTCTTATGGACTGCTCATTTGCCAAGGCTCAAGTTTTGCTCTCTATCTCTGAAATCAGAGTGTATATCAAAGAAAGACTATGAGCTTCTAATTCACAATGATCACTGATAGATGCTAATGCAGTGGCATCTAACCCCTCCCCCACCTGGAAAGGGAGAACAAACTCCCACTCTGGCCGACATATATCAGAGGCTCAGAAGTCACTGTAAATTAATTTTTAATATACATCAGCATCATGCATGGTCCATAACAAAAGTTACTAAAAACTGAAACAAGAAGTTATTATACTATAAATGTTCATTAAAGCTGTGTTCTGACCAGTAATGATAAACCCCCACTTCTGTCAACTGTGGGAGCACTGGTGGCAATCTTGTTTGACAGGTGGGGGGGGGGTACATGGGACACTTTTGAACTGATCTGGTCCAAAAAGAGGTGAAAGCACGAAAAAAATGTGATCTTCTTTGGTGTTTCTTCAAAATTTGAAGAAACACCCAAAGGTGGGCCTTGTCGCCCTCGATCCCCGGGATCGCCGCCCATGCGTGGGAGATTGTATTCCCAACCCCCAACCCCTATTGGTACACACCACTGGCCTATAGTGTATTATGCTAAAAGATCCATAGACCATTCTTTAGATTGTGTTAGGTTACAGTGCCAATGTAATATTGTTGCAAACACGAGTGATATAATTAGGTAAATTTATACTTAGTTTTTACCATGCAGGTCCGGAAGGAATAAAAGAACATGAGTTGGAATCATTTCCTCTTCAATCTGTGGCCGCAATGTTATGATCATTTGTTCATAGAACTGATCATTTGCATCTGTCCTTTCTTCCATTATCGTTTGTTTGCGATCAACAATTTTCGTCGTCGGTTGAAATCTATTTCGCTAACTCTCATAGGCGTGTAAAAACCGCAGGCGTTCAAACATTCGTCCCTTTACTATCTCAAATACAAGTCGATCTGCACTGCAGACTTTAGCTCAGACTTTTCTACTGTACGAAAAGAAAATAATAAAGGGCCGATTTCTTTCGATCTCTTTTGGAAAATCTATGTTTTGCGATTGATCAATGCTTTCTGAATCAACGAAACATCGGGTAATTCCCAGATATTCCGTTGGTCCGTAACGACGTCATCCGTCCGTTAAAAACCTGTCGGTCTTTACAAAGCTTGCCCTACTCACTTTTGTAACCACAAGCCCCTCTCTTTCAGTTGTCATTTTAACACAATACAACCCAAAAACTTTACTTATGGTTAGAATGGCGGTTACGTGAGTTTTTTCAACTTTCGATTAATACAGGCTAAACCATGGAAGCGACGATAGCCATAAATATAGCAAAGATCTCAACTATAAAGACGAATTATTCCTCTGTGAGTATTTAGCGCCACCACCAACTCGTTTTCCAACCCAGCGAACAACAACGAGATGTTGACCACGACCAGTAATTAACATCTTTCTCAATCGTAGCAACTGGTAACCATAGCAACTGGTGGCCAGCTAAGCTGTGGGTCCAGAAATCTTTGGCTAGACTCTAGACGAGTCTAGAGCCATAACTACTACCGGTGCGTACCGTGCGCAGAGTGTGTACAAAATAGGCCTGACCACTGTGCTTAAATAGCCTATCTATGTGAATGCAGTCATATTGCACTGGCTTATAGGCCTAACCGTAATCTCCAAACTTCTAAAGCGCCACTCGAAGGCTAAGCGCAGGACACAAGCCTATTCACAAGCGCTGGAGGCAGTGGCGGCGATCTTGTTTGACAGGTGAGGGGGACATTTTGAACTGTTTGGTCAAAAAAGAGGTAAAAAATTTATCGCCGTGAACTGATCTGGTCAAAAACGAGTAAAGGAAAAAATTTGTTGACCTTTTTGACGTTTCTTCAAAATGTGTGGGGGGTCCGATGCATGGCGTGTCCCCCACTCTTAAAGGTGAGGGTCTTGTCCCCATCAGCCCCCCCCCAATGATCGCCGCCCATGGCTGGACGATTGTCGGTGAGCAACTTGTCCGAAGTCGCGTATACGCAGTAGGCTAGATTCGAACCTGCGACTCTCCGGTTACAATTGAGGTACCGAACGTACCGCTAGATCACCACGTCCCCCTATAATTCCTGTCCAGCAAAGGATTTCAATTGTTTCAAATTTGGGTTCATCGTTTATGAAACACTGAACTTTGGCCTTAAAATCAATCCTTAGGCCTATATTCAACAGTCATCAGTATTCAAACCAGTCTTCAGATTATGGCCAGGTGCGTAACTTTGGTCTAAAAGTGGGGGTACCAATTTTGTTACGGCCCTTACGGGTACACCTCGTACCCCCCACAAATCAAGCCTATGATTACGCCTATCTTTTTCAGGTCATAGGCCTACCTAGACTAGGTTATGGGAAGCATGGACGGCGATCTGGGGGTAATCGAGGGGGAGAAGACCCCACCTTTAAGAGTGGGGGGGAACACCATACATTTGTCCCCCCCACATTTTGAAGACACACCAAAAAAGGTCAACAGTTTTTTCGCGCGTGAACGCGAAAATTTTTTTTGACCTTTTTTTTAGCAGATCAGTTGTCAAACAAGATCGCCCCCAGCGAGGGGGAAGGCTAGCTGAAAGGGGAAGATATCTAGGAAGAAGTGGGATAGGATTTGTGAAAGAACCGTGTTTTCAGTTTTGAGTGAAAGTCCTGTGGAGAGATGGCAAGAGGCATGGGCGGAGTTTATCAGGGGCTATGGGGGCTAAGCCCCCCATGAATCCACCGACTTGACTGTGCATCATTAAGGTATTGTGGGTCAGGGTATTTTTTAAGCAGTAAAATCCCTCCAAATCTTCTCACCAGAAGGCCGAAATTAGTACCAAGTATGCTCAAAATGCATTTGGCGGCCCGATTGGGGGGCTCAAATCGCCCCCAAACCCCCTCTTGCTGCGGGGAGGGGAGGTCAAGGTATGGTTTACCCCCCCCCCCCCCATGAACTAATACCAAACTCCGCCCATGGCAAGAGGTGAGTAGGCCTAATTGGTGAGTTCGTAGGATGGATCTGTTATTTCTCGTAGTACTGGCGGGAGTTTGTTCCAGAGAGGTGGGTTAGCTATGAGCCTATGGCTAATAGGCAATGGAGCATTTCGCAAATTTTAGTGAAGAAGTGACGGAAGAGCGGAGAAGTGGGGCAGAACTTCAGAAGAGCAGCGGGATGAGCGGAGTGGTTGGACCGTGAACAGCCGATGGAGATACGCGGGCTATCACAGATACTAAAAGTTGCTATCATCTCCACTTTACATTCCCGACATAGAAATTGTGAAACTGTATTAGTGAAATAAATCAACTTGTAACGTACAACTCGTGTCTTTGAGTATTTAGTTATTTTGCGTGCAATTGAAAAACCTCTGAGACTGAAAATATGCATAGTTGCACGTCTTTAGAAGACCACATGGAGCTGCACGTTTCGCTCCTCTAGCTAAGTCACACATCAATTTCATCACACTAACTCTCCAAAAATGCAACAGATTACATGCTTTGCACATGTCCTTAATGCGAAACCCTCGTTTTCTATCAAATTGCAGCTCCAACGCTTTGCTACAACTATCAAGCCTAGTCGTTCAAATTTTAAATGTTTTACAAGTGTGCTTAAATTGAGGAACACCTTTTTTACAAATTGTGTGTGTACAAATCACCTCTGGGAATAAACTTCATCTAGAAATAACATAGCAGGCATTTCCATCACCCGAATTCTCTAAAACTACAACATGCATTCCAAAGGAAAACACTCTATTCCCACAAATTCCAACCACATGTTTCATACTTTATCAGTTAGAACTCTCATATGCGTCAGTTCCATCATCAAAATTATCCAAAAGAGGTACAGTTTCACATACATTTTAGACAAAAACTTTAAGTTTCCATAACTTGTATGTTCAGACTTCACACATGCCCCGCTAGAACTATCATACACAACAGTTTCGTCACCCAAAATGACTTGAAATGTTTCATCTTACAGACTTTACACATATGTTTCAATCGAAAACCTACCTTTCCCACAAATTTGCCGCTGCCATCACCGCCGCTGCCGCCGCCGCAGCCGCTGCTGCCGCCGCCGCCGCTGCCTCCGCTGCCGCTGCCTCCGCTGCCGCCGCCTCCGCTGCCGCCGCTGCCGCTGCCACCGCCACCGTCCCCCTCCTTTCCCAGTGCTCTTCCCACCGCACCACCACTAAAATGTACCTTCTCTTCAATTCTGCAAGCATTTTCATTCTCCTTACTTAACAGTTTTATATTTCTTAGCAAATAATTTAGAGTTCTTCCTTCTTTTTTAGTTATCAGTTTGTATATTTCTTGACAATTAATTTAGAGAATTCAACTATAGGCTAATAAATAACAGTCTGTGTGTACATTTCCAACAGTAGAACATATTGATTTTTGTTTATTCGCGTTTTGTAATTAAATGTATTTAAACATATATTTAGTTAAAACGAGAGGGGTGCACAATGGCGTAGTGGTTAGCATGTTAAACTGCCGATGGAGAGGTCGGGGTTTCGAATCCCCGCCATGTCTGAAATTTGATTCGATTTCTGCTCCTGCCAGCGACTGCGCTCTTTCCATTCTCATTCTAGCGTTGACCTTGCTGGCACTGTTGTTTCGATATCAAAGACTGTCAAACAATTGGGGTCACTTTGGACAGTAATCCCACATTCCAATTTCACATAACAAACCTTTGCAAATCTTGTTTCTATCATATCAGGGCAATACGTCACATAAGGTCTGCCCTTACCAAAGACATGTCAAGACCATAGCCTATTCTCTTGTCTGCTCTCGCCTCGATTATGCTAACTCTGTGTTTGCAGGCATTCCAGATCTTCAAGTCAACAGGCTACAACGCATCCAAAATTTTCTGGCTTCCTTGGTGTTGCGTGCACCTTCTCGTTCAAGCTCATTAACTCTGCTCCATCAGCTGCACTGGCTTCCTGTAGAATTCAGAATTAGATTAAACTGGCCTGCTTGACATATAAAACCCTCACAACGTGCACTCCTACCTACCTTCAAACACTACTCTCCCCTTACATCCCGCCACGCAATCTGCGGTCTTCGGTTATAGGTCAGTAAGTTGAGCCTAGATGTAGCACTGCCATGGGCTCTCGTGCATTTCGTGCTGCAGCCCCAAAGGAATGGAACCGAATTCTAATGTATATCCGTTGCTCGATCTCTTCTTCTTCTTTCAAAAAACGCCTCAAAACTCACTACTCACTGGCTTTCAAACATAATGGATATCTAATGTCATAGTCTGATTTGAAAATAGTAGGCGGGTTGAAAATCGATCGCGCTGGGTCGAGTAGGCGAACGATGCGCGGTCGACCTTGGGAGCTTTTGTGTACAGCATATTTTATGTATCGTATTCGTTCGTATAGCTGCGTACAGGGCCTAATAATCATTTAGTAGGCCTATCTCAATTCAGTTCTGTTATATGAGTAGGTCTCTTGAAGAGGCGCTTTATAAATTCTCAGAATGAATGAATGAACATTCATTAGATACATACCATTAACGTAAGATGACGTGTGACGGCTGATTTAACAACGTTGGTTGAGCCTTCGGCATACGTTGAACATCTATTTCTAACTTGACCTTTCAGCCGGCAATCCATTCGAATTTTATCGGCGTGCTTTCTGCAATAAATTTTGTTCACAGTTCGACGGTTTTCTATGTCCACCCATCCATTCATTCATTCATCCATCTATCCATCCATTCACCAATCCGTCCATCCACCAATCCATCCATCCACCCAACTGTATCATACAGAGATCTAATAAGGCCGCCCCAGCAAAAGGAAATTGTTGTAATAAAACGGGATTGTTCTCTGCCCTCGTTCATCCTTCCTTCTATCATGACATGCCTTCCCCATCCATCTACTCATTATTTTCCGCGTCCGTCCCACCACTCACCCACAATTCCTCCCTCCTCTAATCCTCCCAGTTTCAAGACATTTACAGTATCTGCGCGCACGGCAACCTTAAACTGAAAATGATAGATGATGGCTATACTGCAGACACACACACACACACACGCACGCACGCACGCACACACACACACACACACACGCACATACGCACGCACGCACACACACGCACACACACACACGCACATACGCACGCACGCACACACACACACACACACACGCACGCACGCACGCACGCACACGCACGCACGCACGCACACACACACACACACACACGCACGCACACACACACACACACACATACACATACACATACACACACATATATATATTGTATATATTTATATATACACTGTAGGCGCATGTTCATTTTATTCTCGTAATTCGTACCTATGTACAACAGCAACAACAACAATCTACTTTTGGGTCGTTTTCCCTACATTTCGCACATTGTCGTCGTCTTATCATCGCCATTGTTGTTGTCGTCGTCATCATCATATAGATATCATCGCTGATGTCGTCGTAATAGAGACTTCAACGTATATTTACCAGATATTCCTTCGTATGTCCACCATTCTGACCAAGAAGACCCTGAGACTAAATCGACATACGATTAATTAATTAATTTAACTAATTGTAATGATCACTATGATGATAGACACTGTGACTTCGACCAAAATGCCGACAATGACGATTATGACTATTATGGCGACGACGACATTTTAGCCATACGTCAGGCATAAATTTTGGCACACAAATCAACTACGACAGAATAAGAGGATGTACTGCACATTGTGCACAACCTACACAAGATCAAAACGCGTGCCAATTTGAGGGACGTCATGTCGATAGCTGTCCACAAGTGTCGTGTATTCAGACATTCGGGTAAAGTTCAGGTTAAATAGATGAACAATTAAGCGCCACAATAATCTATAATGCCTTGCACAGCTCACCGAATTCCACTAGTCCAATTCGAGTACGACCTTGACCGACGTTGAGCATTGGAACGAGCGTCATTAGGAATTCGACTACGAGTTGCCAGTTATCTTGTCCGGGTAGTTCAGAGTCGGAGAGTCCCGTATACTCCCGGAATTGTCCACCACAAACGCAACGTCCGCAACACAGACTGAAACACGCAACGCACAAATGACGATCTACGTCTTATTATTTTTTATTATTCAAAGGTTAAACCAACTTCCCTATGATCAGTGCCGTAATCACGCCCGGGCAATTTTTTTGGGCAATACCCGGGTTGCATTTAATTCTGCCCGGATTGTGCAAGCCCGGAATCCAGAAAATGAGAACATTTAACTCCACTAGCCCAATGCGATTTCCACGAGGACAGACTTGATCAAATTCACGAGCGCTTTGAGGAAGTGGATTATGAGCAGCCAACCGTTTCTTCCGGGTCGGCTAGAGTCCTCTATGGCCGCAGAATTATCCACTACAAACGCCAGATGCAAGACACATCCTACGTACGTTCATTAACAGTAATACAAATTAATCCGGAACGTCTATAGAGTGGTCGTTCTATTGTGTAAGGCGCTGCCGAGCAGGTTGAGTGGCGACAACATAGCAAGTACTGGATGATGATGATGATGATGATGATGATGATGATGATGATGATGATGATGATGATGATGATGATGATGATGATGATGACAATGATTCATTGGCAGACAGCAGGGTTCCCACTCATTTATCATTTTAAAATTCCCGACTTTCCAGATAATTTTCCAAAAAATTCCAGATAGGCTACATCGATTAACCAAAATTTGAACAGTAAAACTATTTTGCAATTTTTGACCGGCTTCTCCTCCCTTTCCACCTTTTTATTTCAAACAATTCAGTTCAACAAAATGACAACAGTTTCACTTAGTTAGGCACACTAGTTTAAAATTACATAAAGACCAGTAAAGTGTAATGCAGTCCAAAAACAATACTGCAGCATTTAATAGAACAAAATAATAACAGTTTATAATAATAGTAGTCAGCTTTTAATCGCTCTGTCGCCAACGGATCAGTCCGAGAAAGCAATACTAGAAGAGTTCCTCTCTTCAGCGCATGCATGGGTCTGCTTCAGTGGTCTTGCTATAAACCCAGATAAGTGTGAGGCAATCATGTTTGGCTCACGCCAGCGACTGCGCTCTTTCCCTTCTCATTCTAGCGTTGACCTTGCTGGCACTGTTGTTTCGATATCAAAGACTGTCAAACAATTGGGGTCACTTTGGACAGTAATCCCACATTCCAATTTCACATAACAAACCTTTGCAAATCTTGTTTCTATCATATCAGGGCAATACGCCACATAAGGTCTGCCCTTACCAAAGACATGTCCCAGACCTTAGCCTGTTCTCTTGTCTGCTCTCGCCTCGTTTATGCCAACTCTGTGTTTGCAGGCATTCCAGATCTTCAAGTCAACAGGCTACAACGCATCCAAAATTTTCTGGCTTCCGTGGTGTTGCGTGCACCTTCTCGTTCAAGCTCATTAACTCTGCTCCATCAGCTGCACTGGCTTCCTGTAGAATTCAGAATTAGATTTTAACTGGCTGCTTGACATATAAAACCCTCACAACGTGCACTCCTACCTACCTTCAACCACTACTCTCCCCTTACATCCCGCCACGCAATCTGCGGTCTTCGGCTATGGGTCTTTTGGTTGAGCCTAGATATAGCACTGCCAATGGGCTCTCGTGCATTTCGTGCTGCAGCCCCAAAGGAATGAAACCGACTTCCAATGTTTATTCGTTGCTCGATCTCTTCTTCTTCTTTCAAAAAACGCCTCAAAACTCACTACTCACTGGCTTTCAAACATATGGATATCTAATATGATAGTCTGATTTGAAAATAGTAGGCGGGTTGAAAATGGATCGCGCTGAGTCGAGCAAGTTCGACCTTGGGAGCTTTGTGCATTCATATGTACAGCATATTTTATGTATCGTATTCGTTCGTACAGCTGCATATAGGGCCTAATAATCATTTAGTAGGCCTATCTCAATTCAATTCTGTTATATGATTAGGTCTCTCGAAGAGGCGCTATATAAATTCTCAGAATGAATGAATGAACATTCACTAGATACCTACCATTGACGTAAGATGACGTGTGACGGCTGATTTAACAACGTTGGTTGAGCCTTCGGCAAACGCGGAACACTTATAACCGAGGCTGGTAAATCTCATTTCAGCACAGCACTAGCAAAGATGAACTGGGATACGGTCAGAAACTTATCTGAGCAAGGGAAAGCTAATGAAGCCTATGAATCATTTATTAATGGTTATAGTCAGGCCTACAATGAAGCCTTTCCATATAGAGAAGCAGTAAAAAAAACAAAGGTTTAAATTTAAGCAACCATGGATGACTGGAGGGTTACTAAAATCCTGCAAGAAGAAAAACTCTATATAAACTTATATAAAATAATATTTTATATAAGTTTATATAGAGTTTTTCTTCTTGCAGGATTTTAGTAACCCTCCAGTCATCCATGGTTGCTTAAATTTAACCACGTCATCTTTCACGTCATCTTTAAGTCATTATGGTATTTATAAAATTCTGCTGTGTAATATTCAGCAATATTCCGAATGGATTTAAATTTATTCCTAAACTCAACAAATTTTGATTAATTAAGTTGACTAGGGGTTTTCATATAAATATATATATATATGTATATATATATATTAAGTTGATTTATTAAGTTGACTAGGGGTTTTCATATATATATATATATATATATATATATATATATATATATATATATATATATATATTAAGTTGATTTATTAAGTTGACTAGGGGTTTTCATATAAATATATATATATATATATATATATATATATATATATATTTATATGAAAACCCCTAGTCAACTTAATAAATCAAAATTTGTTGAGTTTAGGAATAAATTTAAATCCATTCATATATATATATATATATATATATATATATATATATATATATATATATATATATATATATATATATATATATATATATATATATATATATATATATATATATATATATATATATATATATATATATGAAAACCCCTAGTCAACTTAATAAATCAAAATTTGTTGAGTTTAGGAATAAATTTAAATCCATTCGGAATATTGCTGAATATTACACAGCAGAATTTTATAAATACCATAATGACTTAAAGATGACGTGGAAGACGATTAGAACGGCGATGCACCTAGAAGATAAAAAGGAGAAAATAGAGTCACTAACAATAAATGAAGAAAAAGTAAATAATCCAGAGTAGATAGCAAATACCTTTAATGAATATTTCACGAGTATAGCAAGTAACCTAGCGAGTAAAATTCAGGATCCAACTTGTTCGTTCGAGGATTACTTACCTCCCTCCCGCCTTAATTCAATGGGACTGTCCTTAACTTCCCCAGAAGAGGTTATAAAAATTGGGCAGACCGTAAAAAAAACTCACTCCAAGGGATTGGATGACATCGATCCTTATATTGCTATCCAAAATTTACCCTTGGTAGTATACCCCCTAACCGACATAATTAATTGCTCCCTCCGAAATGGAATAGTTCCCGAATCACTAAAAATCGCAAAAATAACACCAATCTTCAAAAAATTCGACAAAGAAGATCTTACAAATTATAGGCCAATATCAGTAGGCCTACTTCCGTACTTCGCAAAATATTTTGAGAAAATTATGTACGATAGGATTAGTAATTATATAAATAAAGCTAACATAATACATTGCCCGCAACATGGGTTTAGACATGGACGCTCTACCTCTATGGCACTACTGGAAATGGAAGAAATTTAAGGATCTCAAAAGCCATAGATAAAGATAATAATGAATATTCAGTAGGAATATTTGTAGATTTAGCGAAAGCATTTGACACGGTGGACCACAGTATACTTAAAAAAAACTATCAAGCTATGGCATAAGGGGATGCAACTAAAATGGTTCCACAGTTATTTCCAAAATAGAGCTCAAAAAGTCATGTGTAATGGCGTAATGTCAGATAGTAAAGGCATTACCTATGGCGTCCCTCAGGGCTCAAACCTTGGACCGCTATTATTTCTTTTGTGCATTAACGATTTAGCAAACGTCTCTAATACTATGTACTTTATTTTGTTTGCGGACGATGCCAATATTTTCTATTCAAACAGCTCTTGGGTATCGCTCATGGAAATTAGCAATCAGGAACTAATAAGTATCAGTAGATGGTTTGCAGCAAACAGGCTAACGCTTAACATCGAGAAGACCAATTTTATACTATTTAAATCGCATAGGAAAATTAGTCCAGTAGACATTGAATTGAAAATTGATGGAGCCCCTATTACGAAAGTTGATTCCACAAAATTTTTGGGTGTATATGTGGACCAGCATCTGAATTGGAAAGAACATATCAATTAGCCTACATCTCACGTAAAATTGCTAAAAGTATAGGGGTTCTATCTAGAATAACCTATTTACTACCCAAAGACATTAGATTAAACCTATACTACTCTCTAATATATCCTTACTTAAACTATTGCAACATGATATGGGCATCTACCTATGAATCCAGACTAAGCAAGTTAACAATTTAAAAAAAGGCGGTGAGAATAATAAACGGATCTCCTCGAAACACAAGCTCTGGTCCAATATACAAAGACCTAGGCCTAAATATATTGAAAATTAACCAAATTAGAACGATGCAAATAGCGGATTTTATATACCAATATGAACAGAACCTACTCCCTGTTTCATTTAAGGGATACTTTACCTTAGGATCCCATATACATGCACATAATACTAGAAGTGCTACTGAGTACCGTCCAATTAGAACCCGTACCAACACAAGGGAATTTAGTATTAAATCTTCGGGACCGCAGTTATCGAATGAAATACCACTTGCAATCAGACTCTCGAAAAGTAGATCCGAGTTTAAAGTTAGTCTACGATGATACCTGTGGAAAACGCAGCCACTCCCCTAGCAGCGCCACTGGGCCGCTCCTGAAGGGCCTAGGCCATTTGAATGCATACGCACCGGGGCCGGGCCAGGAAGCATTAGTTAAGGAATCTAGTAAAGATTAGTTAAGTTAATTCCTAGAATTAATCCAGAGAATACTAGCCATACACCTTGAAGCTGTTACGTGGATATTGGGGGAACCCCGCTTAGCGGGATTGTATCCCTTTGGGGCCGCCCATGGCTACCAATAGCTAGTATCAGTTTAATTGTGCTCAAAATTGATGTGATTTTGTTGTTATTGGTTGCAATAAACCTTTTTTGATTTGATTTGATTTGATGTATGTATGTATGTATGTATGTATGTATGTATGTATGTATGTATGTATGTGTGCATGTATTTATGTGTCTATGTATGCATGCACGTATGTATGGAAGTAGGTATCATCCACGTACGCACGTATATGTTTCAATATATGCATTTTTTAATGTATGCATGCATGTGTGCGTGTATGTATGTATGCACGTATGCGTGTATGAGTGAGCTGTTGGCCAATATTGCAATACAACACATTACCAAAGCGTTGCCAATGCCAACGTTAGTCTTTAAATCAAAGACACTAAGAATTAAAGTCACATCAGTCACCAGACGGAGTTTAGTCTCCACTGGCGAGAACCATCAGACACGTAGGACCCAACCGACAGATAGTTCCATAGAACATCTGGCCCCAGGTTTAATTGTTATGCTCTGAATATGAAGGACTAGCAAAGTTATGAAAATATAGGTCAACTACATCCGTAACGTTGGCTCAATGAGGCTGATTTAAAGCAACATTAAATTTTCGTGGGACCTTTCTGAACTTCGTAAGAAGTGTTGACTTTCTGCTTTACAATGGAGCGACTGCTAACCTACCATGTATTTACTTGTACGGTACAAAATTGATTGCATCTTTATTGATGATGAACAGGATGCCTGAATGCACAAGGGGCAACCTGCGGCAATAAACTATGCAGCATTGACGTATTTTGAAACACATTTTGAGATCGTTTTTCTTTAGGTACCCGACTGTGACAGTGACAGATCCGTTCTAGAACAACTTGTGTAGGAGCCACATAAAACCCAAGACGCCTTTGATCTTCCATCTCGGGTCTGCTGGGCCGGCCTTCTCGCCCATCAGAAATGCCTGCCTTCACCGCAAATGACTTCTTGGATATGCTCAGGGAAAAGACTGATCGACTCAGAGCCTCCACATCGGATACTTCTCCACCGACGTTTACCTCAACGTCTTCTGTTTTTGAAGATTTCCGACCCATATCGGACTTGGACCTTCGTACAGTTCTCACATCGGTTAATTTAAATTCTTGTGAATTAGATCCTCTTCCTCCTTTCATTCTTAGTGACATTTTAGACGATTTTGCTCCTTTCTGCTTTATCTCTTTAATAGGTCTCTTTCTGAAGGTTGTGTCCACGCCTCGCAAAGCGGGCCATTGTTTTTCCCTCACTGAAGAAGCCTAATCTTGACACAAACCTCTGCCAAAACTACCGTCCAATCTCTAATCTATCATTTCTCTCCAAAACCCTTGAACGCCTTGTCTCTTCAACTTCTTCCCTATCTGGAACAATCTGGTCTTTTGCCTCCCTTTCAGTCAGGTTTCAGGGCTCACCACTACACTGAAACTGTCCTCCTTTCTTTGCTTTCTGAAATTTATTCAGCTGTTGATAGGTCCGAACTCACTCTTCTGGCGCTATATGAGGTCTCCTCAGCCTTTGACCCCCCTCCCAGATCGCCGCCCATGCTTAAGACCAAGACCAAGACCAAGACTTTGAAATTCAAGACCAAAACCGAGAACAAGACCCCAAAAATCACAACCATATCCAGACTTCTATTCCTTACTAAGAAAATTGTCAAGTCGGACTACTCGCTATTTTAATTAAAACAAGTCTTTTATTTTATTCAAACAAAACAACTCCAAATGTAGACTGTAGAAAATTCCGAATTCGTATTTATAAAAGTCCTTCATGCGTAATGTTATTCCAAATGCCTGTTGCATTTTATAAAAAAAAAAGAATTCGCTCAGAATTGTCTGACCAAGACGTGACCTGTGAGGCCTCATAAAAATTCAGCCATGTGAAAAATACGTTCTACAGGTGCTGAAATCACTGGCACACTGAGAAGCTTTTCAAGCACTTGATGTAAATGTTCAAATCGTGAATCTGTTTTGAAATCCTTCCATGGTAAATAACCTGAAATCAAAATAATTGTCCAAAACAACAGCAAAGCCTCATTCACACCGTGTAAATACCAGTGCTTTTCTCTAGAAAAAAAGTTCCGGAACGGAACAATGGGTTCCGGAACGGAACAATAGATTCCGGAAAGCAACAATAATGGGCGGGCTAAAATCACGAGAAAGACGGGATTGAGGTCTCAATAAACACTGAAAACAGTTCAAAAACACTGAAATTAAATTAAAATAACTAAATTATTGTTTTTATTATTAAAATAAATAAATTATCTTTAGTAGCTGAAAAAAGGTGCCGGAACGCCGTTCCGGCTCGTTCCGGCTGAAAAAAAGCACTGGTAAATACTAAAGCAATTGTATTAGTAATTATTGGAAATTTGTTTTTAAATTCTTGCGTTTTGTTAAACGACTGTTCATATTGTCAAAAGTCTTGGTCTTGGTCTTGCAAAACCAAGACCAAGACGTTGAACCTCAAGACCAAGACCAAGACTTTTAAAAACGAACTCGAATGCACTCGAGACCAAGACCTTGGTCTCGAGGATAACAAGACCGAGGAAAAGACATCAAGGTCGCAATACCGAATTTGGCAATGCGTAGTCTACTTGCAAGCTAGAAGTGTAGGCCTACTACTGTACTGGTCGACACATCCAATCAGAACAAACCACCGCCAGAAGTTCAGAGAGGTCACTGGCGTCATAATTATGCTTCGATTCGGGTCATTAAAATCTGGCCGAATTTGTGAACATGCACTAAATAGGAGTTTTCGGCTAGTCATGTGCACAGCTTTTTTGTCAGTTAGTTAATTAAGCTGTATTCGGACAAGGTCCTATTTTAATCGTAACAGGACAGGCTACAGTTTAATGGATATTGACCTGTAGATGCAGTTTTCAACATATTTACTAAATCTATGGTGGAAACCACACAACGGTACTTGTTGGATCCGTCCTGAAGGAACTGGACTTCATTCCTTCAAGTTGGATGGATCTCGTTCAGTTATTATAGTCAGTGGCGTCACTAGGGCTGGCGTCACCCTAAAAAAAATGTGAGGACCTTGTTTTTAGGAATTCGTCATCTTGCAAAAATTTCATCATTTTCTCATGTTGGTGTCGCCCCCTCCCCCTCTGAGGGCGTCACCCGGTGCGGTCCGCACCCCTTGCATCCCCTCGTCACGCCACTGATTATAGTTTCCATCACAACATCTAAAGTCGACCCAAAAATAAAAGGTGCAAGGACAGATTGCTACTAGAAAGAAAACACATTCAACGAGAACTAGATTTATTGTATTATTCAGACAGTGAGAACTAGATTAAACTTAAACAATCAGAAAAACTAAAGTAACTTGGAAAGCTCACATGCGAATATCAAACGTCAAAACACTTAAACAAGCAAGAAAACTAAAGTAACTTGGAAAGTTCACATACGAACATCAAACGTAAAAAAACAAACAAGCAGAAAAACTAAAGTAACTTGGAAAGTTCACATACGAACATCAAACGTAAAAAAACAAACAAGCAGAAAAACTAAAGTAACTTGGAAAGTTCACATACGAACATCAAACGTTAAAAAACTTAAACAAGCAAGAAAACTAAAGTAACCTGGAAAGTTCACATACGAACAAGCAGAAAAACTAAAGTAACTTGGAAAGCTCACATGCGAATATCAAACGTCAAAACACTTAAACAAGCAAGAAAACTAAAGTAACTTGGAAAGTTCACATACGAACATCAAACGTAAAAAAACAAACAAGCAGAAAAACTAAAGTAACTTGGAAAGTTCACATACGAACATCAAACGTAAAAAAACAAACAAGCAGAAAAACTAAAGTAACTTGGAAAGTTCACATACGAACATCAAACGTTAAAAAACTTAAACAAGCAAGAAAACTAAAGTAACCTGGAAAGTTCACATACGAACAAGCATAAAAACTAAAGTAACTTGGAAAGCTCACATACGAACATCAAACGTCCTTAAACAAGTAAGAAAATTAAAGTAACTTGGAAAGTTCACATATGGACATCAACCGTCAAAAAACTTAAACAAGCAGAAAAACTAAAGTATCTTGGAAAGTTCACATACGAACATCAACCGTCAAACTGTTTTATGCTCCACACAAGAGATTCAGAAGGCGAGTGGACTCCGGCGTCACGTCGTTTGCATTTCGCACGTACAGCACACCAGTTTTGTTCGAAGATATGCTATTTAATAAAGCTGCATTCGGATTAGGCCCTATTCCAACCGCAAACAATTCGATGAAGCCTCCTTCCTTCGCATAAGCCGCCTCTGCCAGAGTATTCGAGGACTGACCTTCCTCACTTCCATCCGTAACCACCACGAGAGCGTTTCGGACGCCTGGTCGATCACCTCTGTTGACGGAGAAGGCAGACAGATGGGCCAAACGAATCGCCTGTGCAATGTTCGTCCCTTCTCCAACTCTGTTGAAGACCAACGCATTCCAAATAGAGGATGGCGTCTGGTAGGTGTCGAGGTTGAAGAGAAGAGTCGCATTGGCGTTGAATGTAATTATCGATACGCGTACTGCATCGGCACCTACAGGAAGTCTGCGAATCGTCTGTCTCGTGAATTCGATTATATCCTCGTAGTTCCCTTCGATGCTTCCGGACAAGTCGAGCGCAAAGACGACGTCCACTGTGGCCTTGCAAACTGAAACAAGACATTAAATCAACATGCAGAACGAGAGACTGCGGCAAGTCTGTAGACGAGTCTGATGATTTGCATAGGCCCAAGACCTGAAATTGCTACTCGAAATAAAATAGAAAATTTAAATTACACAAGTATAAACGCCTCACATCCATACCGACGTATGGAAGTAGGGAATCTCAAACAAAACAAGTCTATTGCCAGAAAACTATAGAAGACATGTTCCAAGCTTGCCATAACTATAAAAATTCAGACAAAATAATCTTTTAAAATCCTTTTAGATTAACAGGTTCAGCATTTCGTCGCCTGAGAATTATCTTAGCGTATCTCCATTTTCCAAAATTCCGAGATAAACGAGGTAGAAGTTTGGGCCGCATTTTGCGGAAAAATGAGAAATTCAATGCAATAAGTAGGGCATTGTCAAATTACAGTTCACAACCATCTTTCTGAAAACAAAGACATGAAATGATTAAATTAAGCAACGACCAATTATTACAGAGTGTTTTCGTTAAAATATTCATTTATATAGTCCGGATTTTTAAAAGAAAAACTTTTAATTGTCTGGATATGCGACACTATAGTCCAGCTAAGCGCACAGGTTTATACTGTTGTATCTCCTGCGCGTCCAATCAGCGACGAGCTTTCTGTGGACATACAACAACAGAGACTGCTACACTATGAATGCTGTATGGAGATACGATAAAATGTTTCTGAAAACAGGACATACGACAGTATAGTTTCTTGAATATCTTTAAAACGACCTATCGTATCTCCTAGCCATTGAAACTGAAGAAAGATCAAAAAAATTCTGCTACAAATCAACCCTTAACTACTTTTCGAAAAAAAGTGGAGATACGACAAGATAATTCTCAGACGACGATTTACAAGTCCAGCCTTGTACAACAGACTGAAAGATGAAATTTTCTGTCTAGAACGAAAGTCAGTGTATAAAGAATTTGTTCGATAGTTCCGACAAGCTTGGAACATTTTCTCTCTCAAATCTAACTGGGAATCTTGTTTATAGAACCTCCTGTTTAAGCTATCCTGGCATTGGTGAATCTTGTAGCTAAACTAAATAGCCCACGTCACATATCACAATTGCAGTTACTAGGTCTAGCTTTCAAACTGCAACGTGGATATTGATCTTCAACAACTTACATTGTTCGCATCGACCCCCAGCGTAGAACGGACGGCATTCGCATTCGAATCTCTTTATGAAGCGCCTGCATGTTCCGCCGTTGAGGCACGGATTGCTAGCAAAAGTGTCGACGTCTGAAAACACAAAACATCCCAACGTTTACCATAACAAACGTTAAAAGTTAAAGACAATTCGTAAAATACGAATAAAGAATTCCTGCGATACGAACGTTGCGTTACTCCCAGTGAACAACGCTCTGCTTACAACCCTTACCAACCCCAGCCACCTCAAATTGACAAGCATGGCATATAATCAACCAAACAATCCATATAGACAAACATTGTATATGATCAACTGGTTAAGTGGCTGGTGAACTTTCTCTTCTCGGCATTCATCATTTAGCGTCGGGAACGCCTCCGATTAGTTTGTCTTGAAGGGTCAACTAAATTTACAATCACACGGTTACTTACTATCGCAGGTGGCCATGACTATTCCACTCAAAATGGAGGATAGGTTTTTGGACGAGGCAACGACGAATACGTTGTCATTCTTTGGTTCGGATGCAATGTTCCTCAACTCGAACCTATCTACATCGCCGACGCCGAATGCAACGATATGGATACCCTGGTTACGAGCGGCTATAGCGGCGGGCGTAGACAGCTCCGGGTGGACGTTGGATTTTCCATCCCACAGGAACAGCGCGACATTCGGAACCTCCGGACGATCACCAAATGACTTGTTGAAGATTCTTTTAGACTGCGGAATAAACATGACAAATCAGACGAGAAAAAGAGTTTTGGAAAACAATTTAAGGAAAAAAGTCAGGAAACGCAGTTTAACGAAACAAGATACACAAGCAACAAGTCCCATTACCGGTATGAATGAAACTTGCTTGCATAGGCCGTACACGGCGAGAATAACAGGCATGATAGCGAATACCCACTGGAACGTGCAGCGGTCGTGAAGGATCTCGCCCGATCAATTCATTGAAAAACGAGCAGGGTCGAGTCCATACGGACGTTATAGAAAAACGTGCAATTTTACATTTGCTCGTTTAACGAAATCCAAAGGCATCACGTCACATTGACGAATCATCGGGTCGTCTGCTGGATTGGGATTAGCTGGCGGCTTTCCGCGCTTTTGGACCGTTATGTGACAAAGTTAAAAGTGCGGTCTTCCAACATATAATAATCTTATGTCAGACTACATCTCCTTATGCATTCGGGTAGCAGAACACCGGAACAAATGTCGGTTACGATCCTCATAAAAAATCTGCTACATGTCCAGATGTCGTCTACGAGGTTTGTCGTCTCTGTCGCTGGACCCAATCTTCCCGACCATAGGAAGAATGCGCCATCGCTGGAGACATTTAAATCACAATGGCCCTTTTTAAACAAGCCGACTGCCAATTGACTTTTTGAACTAGTGTACAGAGCCCCTTCCTTCGGCCTCGGCTGGCGCTAGAACGCTATGCAAATTGTTTTAATAATAGTATCATTATCTACAATCGAGTAAACGCTAGGGCTACAAATCGGGTAAATGATTTGCTTGAATGTCAGTCGATCGATAACTTCACAAGTCGACACTCACCATCATTGAAAATGCGCTGGCCGAATTCGTTTTTCCGCCCATGAAAGTGGTTCTTCGGATGGAAATCTGCACGTCTTGCTTAGAAGCGTAGGTGTCAAGGTCGAACAACCAGACGGCGTCGTCGCTGTACTTCAGAGCAGCAAAGCGCGTCTTTGTCGGCGACACCTCGAACTGATCAGTTATGTTGACAACGAAATCCAACACTTTGGGAAAGCGTTCGTTACGAATGCTTCCCGATGCATCAAGGACAATACAAATGTCCAATCTGCCATCACAACCTAAATGAAATAATAGACATTATTAAATAATAAAACTTAATTACGCAATATATCTGCCATAAAGTCTACAAGGAAATGTCGTGATCCAGGTGCATCATTTCTGAAGGATTTAGCATCCGAACTTAAATATGGGATATAGGCCATACTGCTTCAACCTTGTCGAAATAGTAATAAAGTGTGGCCCTTACAGGCATGATAATGAACGGTTTGACAATCTGGAAGATCTCACCTCGTTCGCAATTGATTCCGGTGAATCCTGAAGGACACTGGCACTGGTAGCCATTGATCTTGTCGATGCACTGACCGCCATTCAAACAAGGATTGTTTCGACACATTGGCACGTCTGTTAGACAGTGAAAGAACACTGTATTAAAATCCTATATCTAGCAAATGTATTAAAATCCTGAATCTAACAAATATAAATATATACAATGCAATGCATTTGTACTTTATGTTCTTGCTCTCCTTCCAAAATTTAAAATTGCACACGACCAGGCGACAGAACATCGACGGCGCAGAGCAATGCGAGTGAAGGACTTGCTCAAGGTCCGCAACTGCCAGAGACTCGAACCCGTACTCTCCACCTTACAGGCCGAGCTCTCCAACCAATCGGCCACCGTTCCTCACGAAATCCAACATATATATTAAACTTCTATACAAGACTATACCCGAGCTTCTTTTGCGCAAAACTGCAGCAATCACAATTGCATCGCTTCAAATGAACATCACACAACTGAAACGGCTAGGACACAAACTCTAGTAAATGGTGCCCCTCGATTTTATTCACCGTAGTTAAAGCAAATATCAGGCGGTCGATAAAGCCACACAATTTATAGATTACAAGAAATGACATGGTCATCTATTTATGCGAGAAAGGAGGTTTTATGTAGAAAAACTCTGGATTTAACATGAGCGACACTTACTGTGGCAGATGGCTTGCAACAGATTATTTTGAATGGTCTTGAGAAAGTTGAAATCAGAGACGGCAAGGCAATTCTTGGATGAAGGTTCGCTGGCGATGTCCTTGAGCTCACAGCCATCAGTGTAGGGTCCAATAGCGACCGTAAAAAGAGATGTTCCGTCACTTCTGGCCAGTGAAGACTCGCGTAGTGTTGCCGGAAGGTCTTTAGACCGTCCATCAGTTAGTAAAATACCAATCTTGTTCGCTCCAGGGCGCTTCGAGATTGCCATTGCTTCGCGGACTAATTTAAGACCAGCTGCCATGTTGGTTCCTCCACGCCTGCAATAAAGACCTTTCATCACGCAGAATACTTAACAAATTCTCTGGCTAGATTTTTAACGCACATTCAGTGCTGCAACGCCGTCATCTCCAAGACGACTGTACCTTTAATCTAGTGCAGCTTTCGTTGGCGCTGGACATTTCTGGTACAAAAATCTCAATTTTTACGTTACAAAATTGTGTCGCTTAAGATCGAAGCGCTAAGTTTTTAAACACATCTTGCCAAGGCTAGTTCCAAACACCCGCGATCGACACTTCATTACTAGGTCTATTCTCAAACCAGTTGTTACTAGATCTACTCGTGAAACTTACAGATACGTTTGAGCGACTCCGTCAACAACCCCAACGACATTGTTGAACGAGTCAAGACCGAACTGCAAAACCCCTTCGTCGGCGAAACTCACGAGAGCCATGCGATTGATCGAACTGTGTAAATTCAGACCGACTGCCATGTCAGTCAGGAAATCCAGCTGCTTCTGAAAATTGTCAGGACCGCAACTTCCAGAAGCGTCGAGAGCAAAAACGACGTCAGCGCGATCAAGGCAAGCTGTAAAATTCGCACAGAACATATAGGAAAATTAAACAACGCGTACAGTGTCTCAAATATACCCGAGCTATAGAACATGTAGGGAAAAGTTGCCAAAGATGGACCACGTAAGGATGATCGTCATTTTCGCCACATGTTATAAGAAAATTATTATGCTACTCGGTCATTGATGTAAAAGTAGATATAGTATAATTTTCATTTAAATAATTTGGATGACAAATATAATTAAAATAAAAAGTTGCACAAATGGTCCATCTTAAGAACCTGGGCGCTAAAGATGAACCATGGAACAAATGCATTGCTAAAGGCGGATCATCAGTTTTTATTCAGCAAAGACGACTGCTAAAGTAGGCCTACAGTTAGGCAACAGCTATTATGTCATCATCGTCATCTTCAGATCCTGATACCAGCCATTTGGCGGCGATGGGTACGAAAAAATGATCTCCATAATCCTCTGTCATTTGTCATTTGTCCTTCTTAGTGTTAGTCCAAGTGATATTATGTCCTCAGTTAGGCCTTTACATCTATCCAGCGTATAGTATTGGTCTGCCTTCGTGTCTTTTCCCTACGAATCTTGCATGTAGTGCATTGTGTGTTTTATGTAATTTTCCTTAACAGACATTGACAAGAAATTATGAAACAATCGGCATTTTATAAATTCAAAAAATTCTGAAATAAACACAAGTGTAAGCAAACTCTGGGAAAAACAGGCCAATAATTGTTCCTCTGGCAGTGATGGTTGCCGTTGATGCCAAGAACTGGTTGATGGTTCCTCTGGCAGTGGTGGTTGCTGTAGATGCGGAGAGGTTGGCTCAGGTGTTCTAAGTAGGCCTACTATTTTATTCGTGCCATTTTAGAAAACTATTAAGTTATTTCTTACCCGCCATCTCTTTAGTCTTATATCAATTACAAGCGGGAATAAACCCCTTAGAACATGAAAAGAGTTACGAGAAACAAGAGAGTAGCAAGACCAAATCGGCCCTTCTCATCAGCTGCTCCACATTAGGCGTCGAGTCAGAGAGATAGCCAGCCCTTTTCCCTCCGAGAATAAACCTATCCATCCTGTCGCGAGCGGCTGCTATTGTTCTTCCCCACCAGGAGGGGGCTGCGTATAACATTCTAGAGATGGTGGTGGTGGCTGCAACCTGCTGCAGGGCCTCGCTCGGAAGGCCTCTTGATTTCAAAGTCCGCAGTGCATGTATAGATCCCCTACAAGAGGCCAAAACCGTATCCACATGATCGTCTGCTCTAAGATCATCACGCATGACGACCTCCAAGATTTTCATTGATTTAACTCTTTCTATTCCGTCAATCAAAGGGGGTGGGGAGACCCTGGGCCGCAGAGTAATCACCATCTCGCGAGTCTTACTCCTGTTCAAGCGCAAGTTGCAGGCCGAGGCCCATCTCTCAATCGCTTCCATCTCCTCACCTATAGTAGCTCTCCTAGATGAACCAACAAGCAAGTACGTGTCATCAGCGTATTTGACCATGATGTTGTCATGGTACCGAGGATGGAGATCTGATCCATTAACATTGAACGTTGGCGAGCTCAGACCGGATCCCTGCACAATACTGGCATTTATTGCTGCTATGGAAGAAAGGACTCCCAGAAATCATGTAGTGTGGTGTCGCTCTTTAAGAAAATCAATCATCCAGTTGTAGATGTTATCAGGTAAGCTGAGGGTAGACAGCTTGGATGCCAACGTATTGAACCTTTGCGGCAATATGTTTGCATCAGCTAACTGAAAAGCCACCCTCCTTATATTCCAAACATTCTTTTCTCCAAACTGTCTTACTAATTGTTCTTCCAATTATCAAGGTAAATCTGAATATCTACCCATACGTTTCTCGCCACACTGCACCTTCGTTGTAATCCTACTACCTTCCAATCTTCTGTCCAATGTTGCTTTTGGCACGTGAAACAACTTATAACTGCTTTATTTAGTCCCATTTCCTTGGAATTAACAGGTTCAATGGCCTGCTCCATTTTTGTGGGTGACCAGCTGCCACGATTTGATATTCTGCGGTAGCTGGACATTTCTGTTAAGAAATAGTCCTGCAGCATAATACGTATTCGGTTTTCAACTAGGACCCATTTGAGAAGCTCAAGAGTTACTAATGTCTTTTTGAAAATGTTCAAAGAAAAACAAAAACATCAGCTACTAATTAAAGTTTGCTTTTGATTCATTACTGCCTAATACGGACCAGGGTCGCATAACATGGACCACATATGATCCATCTTACGCAACTTGCATCCATCCACTTCCAACGCGTGCTATTTTTAAACAGTGATAGGTGTTGGATTTTTTACAGGGAATCTTGTAAATAAACAAAAATATAAGTTTACAAGCGAATTTTATTCTTTCCAACAGGTTCCTTCTTGGTTTCTGATTCATTTTTAACCCAAACGATTGTTAGATCAAGTAATGTGAATTACCTTTTTGTCTATTTTCTCTAAAGTTTTACCGAGTAGCGTACATGTGATTATTCCGTTTCAGCCTCCTTGTGACCTGCTAACTACCCCAACATCACGTGACAACCCAGTTTCAATCTTCTAGCCAATTACAGAGTGGTTCGTCTTAAGCGCTGGTCCATCTTTTGCAACTTTCCCCTACACTTTGTCTTGCCAAGTGATCAGGTCTCGTCTTAGGGTGGATACGAATCGGCAGACATTGTATATAAACACGTACTGCCAGATTTCGTCATGTATGCGCCTACTGCACAGAGTGTTTATTCGCTCACATTAGAGTACATATTCGAGGCTGAAGGGTGTACGCCTATACAGTTTTTTAGATACACAAAAACGTATAACGTCGTTAGGATTCACAATCGACCAATTCGCCAGAAACTTAGACGGACCCCCGTAATAAGGGAACGCCAACCGGACAATTAACTCGTCAGAAACTTGACTGTCCAGGGTTTCCGTGTAATAGAGAACGCCAACTGGACAATCAAGTCCCCAGAAACTTGACTGACCCGTGTAATAACGCCAACTGGACAATCAAGTTCCCAGAAACTTGACTGACCCGTGTAATAAGGGAACGTCAAGCGGACAATTAAGAGAACAGGAACAACATTCCGCTGTCTAGTGTCAAGACTGTAGCTTCAACTTACATTGGTCGCAGTTTGTTCCAGCAAATCCTGGAATGCAGAGACAGACGTAGGCTGAAATCAGATCCAGGCAGGTTCCTCCATTTCTGCAAGGATTGCCAAGGCACTCATCAACGTCTGAAACGAAGCACCAAAAGTACAACTACATTACAAGGCAATTACGCTCGTCACTTTTATTTTATTACTACCAACATCACATGTTGTATATACCTGCCCGTTTGTACTAGGTTTAAAAAGGATATTTTTGATGATCTCTCAGACACGCATGTTGACCGAAGAACAGGTTTTGCTTTATATAAAATAAATGCCATATGAAAAACAAGATATCCTAACTTCCTTAGTCTGTTTAAAACCTTAAAAAGGCAAGGATGCGAATTGAACATTAAATTTTACTTACTATTGCATACGAGATCGTGCAGTTCAGAATCGTTCGCTTTCTCTAGGCTTTCAAAGTTACGGTAGAAGAACGTATTCCGATCATGTGGCCAGCTTGCCATGTTGTTGATTTCATAGACATTTAACCAATTTCCAACGGCAGCAACCACCACGTGGATCCTCGATCGCTTGCAGAACGAAGCTGCCATCACAGCGTTCCTTTCACTACTCGATGCCCCGTTCGTCACAATTACCACCAGATTAGGATATCGTTCCCGATTTCTCCCCAATACTGCGAACGACCTTTCGCAGACCTGCTTCAAGGCATCGCCGGTGTTCCTGCGGCCCCGATTAAAACGCAGCTTGTCGATTGCCTCCGCTAGGCTCAACCTACGATGAAAGCGAGCAAGATAATCGTCTCGGCCTGCTTGAATAGGTGGCTTCATGGTAGACACGTTGAAGCCAAGAAACCAGAAAGCGCCGTTTACAAAGTTTGCAGCTTCAATGCAGACAAGTCTCTATCGTTGAGATAGAGATTTGTCCAGGGGTTAAAGTAGAGTGGAAACGGTGGAAACGGCGTTCCCACTGCTCTCGAAATTCTTTGTCTGTATTGAAGCTGCACACGACTACACGAATCAGCTCCATCTGCACACTAGAGACTATTCTCGGCGTTCGACCCTTCTGGTTTGCTGGCGTAGTGTCTGGAACCCTCTGTGTCATTTGCGCCTCAATTAGCGGCGAAAAAAGGCCGAAACTTCTTCAATAGTAGGCCCTACTATGAAAAAGCCGCATCTTTACGACGCTACAAGTGAGAATTCTATAGGCAACTGAAAACGCAATTGGTAGTTTTAGCCAAATTAGAGCTAGAGTGCGTTTGTTGAGAATGCACGCGATCTCCAGAACAGAACAGAACAGAACAGAACAGAACAGAACAGAACAGAACAGCATGGTTTTGCAGCTTTCCAATATTATGCCGTCACATGCATAATATTGCTTTGCACAAATAACCGTCAGAGTCAGGCGGCTAGCGTACACTCAACGATTCCGTTCGGAACGGAATCCGTCAGATCACACTGAAAAATTCTTTTGAGACCCACGCCGCTCGATCCCTCTCTTATCTGACGGAGTTTTGCTACCATACTCCGAACCATCTGATCCGCTGGTCGCTTCAGATTGGTACAACCAATTATCACACAACGGCAGTAGACTTAAACCATGCAAATTCGTCGAATGCATTCAATCTAAATTAAATACCTACAACTAAAGACAAACAAGACGTGGTAGTATGGATGAAATGGTGTTAAACGCGGAAACTAACCTGCTCTCGTGTTCATTCAGGTGGATTTCTTCCTTAACGCCGTCAGAGAAAGTAGCCACTCCAATCCGCACGCTCCCGCACCCGTCGTTTTCCAGATCCACGTTCGCAACAACCTTTTTGGTGAACAGTTTCATTGTTTCGAAGTTCCGCTGCTCTACGTATTCCGACGAATCGAGAAGGAACATCAGGTTTGCGCCCGAATTACGATCTTCTACAAATGGAGTAAACAATGAATAAATTGCTATCAATACTTTGATAATGATCCTGTGATAAGGATTTTTAGCATCTAATCATACGAACATAAAACCAAATCAATACGGACCACAAGACATTCTAGCGCAACTGCATCAAGCAATGCCATAACTTTATCAATCTGAACCACTGCAATCCATCCAAGATGGTTTCATGGTTGTAATCAAGTTGCTAATCAAAGCTTTGGACTTGCTTCTACTAGAGACCTACTAGATTCACCAACCTGCCATGGCCGCTGGCGTTGGCGTAGGCAAAGCTTCCGGACGAATGGTTGTAGTCGTCGTACGTGTAGTGATTGTGGTCGGAGGCCGGGTTGTGACGATAGTAGACGATGTGTTGCACATGTCGTCAAAAATCGTATGATGTTCGAAGAAGTCAAGGTCGGAGAAGTTACCGACATAAAAGTAGTTCTTTTATGTGGCTCCGTAACGATCGACTTCAGAAAAGTTTCGTTCACCTTTAAACAGAGAATACAGATCATCAGTCTACAACACATAAACTATCGCGCACCTACGACCAATTCAGCGACTACGAACTAGTTGACAAAAACCAACACGTACACCTCGATATGCCCAGTTGCTCCGGATTGGCAATCCATTGGCAATTCCATTTAAACTACTTATCAGGTTCACCGTACTTACCATTGCTACCTGCTTAGTACCAAATAACCATACGCATCAACTGCGCCTAGCGTCCGAAACAGTTCATCACACACTAATGCACAGAAGGCTCATTAGCGTTAGAATATTATATTTGCTTATGAACTAGCTTACCCTTACACGTGTCCTCAAAACCCAGTCAGCCATGACCTAGTAAACGTTGCTGGTCATAGCCTAGCGCAAAAGCTTTTGCGTAGGCGTTTAATATACAACAAATATAACAATACCCAAGTTTCTAAGAGTTTCGTAGTCAACCTTAAATTACAACTACGACGAACGACTTCAGCAATACCTGTCTTTGCACAATGATTTTACTGGGTGAAATGAACACCGACCTCGTTGGTGACTCCGACTGCCATAAATCGGATTTTCATTTTCTTGATTCGTTCAACTTCTTCCGGCAGTTGATCAGCGTCGAACGTTGGCACTCCGTCCGTCACGAGAAGCAGAATATGTTCTACGTTTTTACGCATTCCATACTTCGTGTTGAACAATCGCTCTCTAGCCAAACGCATTCCACCGGTCGTGTTCGTGTTCTCTCCTCTGAATTTCAATGTTGTATTGAGAGCAGCAATCACTTCATCCTGGGTTGTGTGATTCGCGAAATCAAAGCCAAAATATCCCTGGTTACCTGTGTATAAAAAAGTAGGGCAAGATGAATTGTAAATGCTGCACGCTGGAATTGAGACTCGCCCCATCCATCGAGCCTTGGTCGGAGCCACATGGCACGTCCTGCTTCATCAGAAACTCAATAGGGCCTATAGGCCCAGACAACCAATTTGCTATTTTTGACCACTAAATGAACTGCAGTTTTTGCACCTAAAGACATTTTAGCCATACGTCAGGCATACATTTTGGCACACAAATTAACTACGACAGAATACGAGGATGTACTGCACATTGTGCACAACCTACACAAGATCACAACGCGTGCCAATTTGAGGGACGTCGTGTCGATAGCTGTCCGCACGTGTCGAGTATTCAGACATTCGTGTAAAGTTCAGGCTAAATAATTGAAACAATAAACCGCCACATTTATCTACAATGCCATGCACAGCTCACCGAATTCCACGAGCCCAATTCGAGTACGACCTTGACCGACGTTGAGCATTGGAACGAGAGTCATAAGGAACTGGACTACGATTTGCCAGTTATCTTGTCCGGGTAGTTCAGAGTCCCGTATGCTCCCGGAATTGTCCACCACAAACGCAACGTCCGCAACGCAGACTGAAACACGCAATGCACAAATGACGATCTACATAGGCAGGGGCGTCTACACCATAGAAATCTTGGAGCAAATGCTCCATCCAAGAAATAGGGGGGGGGAGTAGACGCCCCTCTACATAGGGCTACAATTTTCCAGACTTGAGAAAAATGTTGCTCAGTCTACTTATTTTTTATTATTCAAAGGTTAAACCAACTTTTCTATGATCAGTGGCGTAACCACGCCTGGGCAATTATGGACAGTGCCCGGGTTGCATTTAATTCTGCCCGGGTTGTGCAAACCCGGAATCCAGAAAAGTTGAAACTTTAACTCCACTAGTCCCATGTAATTTCCACGAGGACAAACATGATCAAATTCCCGAGCGCCTCGAGGAAGTGGATTATGAGCAGCCAACTGTTTATTCCGGGTGGGCTAGAGCAGAGGTTCCCAAACTTTTTGACCAGGGACCCCTATTTTTTTCTAGGCTTAGCTCGCGGACCAAAGTATTTAAAAAGTAAAATTTCACCTAAAGTTAATCAAAATAACAGGCAGACTATTTCCACATTACAAACTTGCTTATGACGCTGGGAACTGTAAATATAAAAAGTTACACTGAATAAAATTTAATTTGCAATAATTATGGAAGTCATTTTTAAAGAAATCGATAGCATCGGATCGCCAAAACCCAGTACTGTCAGTGGGAGGGATGTGCTTGCTTTGAGCAGACTGCCAATTCTTAGTGCTATTTTGGATAAGAACTGTTTTCTTACTTTTCAGAACGTTATCCATACCCTGCTACAATAGAATCCTGCGTTCTGTTGCCCGCCTTGTAGGCCGCATCCCCAAGTTTGGCAGAGTGTCTGCGTATACGAGGGATGTCCTCCACTGGCTGCTCTACCCACAGCGCATCACGTATTCCGTATCTCTGCATTGGTCCGGCGGTGCTTGGAGGGCTTGGCCCCTCCATACCTGCGGGAGCTCTGCTATCCCACTTCATGTTGCCCTCTCCGCTCCGCTGAGCAAGCTAAACTTATTGTTCCCCGCGCACGGACGGCCATACGGTAGTGCCGTGCCTTTTCTGCGACTGTCCCCATGACCTGGAATGGTCATTTTGCCTTGTTTCCTGCTCTCCTCAAAACTGTTTTTCGACCGTGGCTGGGCTGGGAGTGCTCCCGAGTAAGCAATCTTGTAGGGCCGCTAGACCCTATATGAAACTGCTTTAATGATGATAATAAAATCAGGCGAATTCCATTTCTACAAGTCCAGATTTGACACAATCAGGAAATAGACCAGCATATTACACATAATTATTTCGCACTTAATTAACAGTCGACAAGCAGAAATTAGTTATTAAATTTTATTAAAACACACGTTTTATTATACTAGAAATGTAATACAACTTTAATATTTTAAAGTCTCTACGTCACTGTAGTACGCCAAGAATAACTAAATACCCAATTCGACCCGTATGGATCATACAGTTGTAGGAATACTATACAAGTAGTACATGAATTTGAAAACATAGGCTGTTAATGCTGAAACCTCGCATGAAAATTAATGAACATTTTCAGAACGCTTTCGCGGACCCCCGCCATATCCTTCGTGGAGACGCGGACCCCTCTTGGTCCGCGGACCACAGTTTGAAAAACTCTGGGCTGGAGTCCCCTATGGTCGCAGAATTATCAACCACAAACGCCAGATCCAAAACACATCCTACGCAACACGGTTCATTTATAAACAGTAATACAAATTAATTCGGAACTTCTGTAGCGCGGTCGTTTCATTGTGTAAGGCGCTGCAGAGCACAAGTTGAGTGGCGACAACATAGCAAGTACTGGATGACGAGGATGATGATGACGATGATGAAGATGATGATGAAGATGACGAAGATGATGGAGGATGATGATGATGATGATGATGATGAAGATGAAGAGGAAGATGATGATGATTGATGATGAACAGGGAGAATTTCTAGAACCTTAGGCCGAAAAGAGCCAGCAACGCTTTGGTTCTGGTCACAATACGACTATCGCCTACAGAGCGAGCGACATAGTTGCCAGAAGATAAGAAAATGAAACAAAGCGACAGTTAACATTAGAATACATGAACTGCTCTACGTTTAACACAGATAGGATGTCGCATTGTCGCAGCCCCTATACTTCCACTCAGGAACATACATACGAGCCGAATCAGATTTCAGTCGTTTCTCACGATTTCTCAAAACAGAACCGTGAAAAATGAACTAGAATTGCCTGTACAAGCCGAAGACTATCCATTGCAGCATGTCAACATAGGACATAGTCAACATAGTTGAATGGAATTGAATTGAATTTAAATTGAATTGACTAGCCATTTGGAATGGGCGCCATTAAACTTTCCAAGCATGTAGATAGACGAGGCATTAGTAAACGCTCACCTTCGCGTCAAACTACGTAGTATACCTAAAATTAGTACGTTATAAGGAGCGCTACTAGGTGCTTTTCTAAATTACATCAACTGAAAATACACAGGAACGACTTTATGCATAGGTGCAAAGCCACGTCCTCGCAGAAAAATAAGCATATACCTGTAGCTGCTGAATTTTCGGCCTTGGAAATCTGTGCGAGGAATGCGACGTAGACATGTGCTGCCAACACAATGACGAGCGTCTTTGGCAACATGTCGAACATGCATAGGAACGTGAAGAGCAAAACGAAACACAACTCGCTTCTCAGACGTCCAACAAACGCAGCTGAACACCGACAACTAACGAAGAATACGCCCCTCTGATCGTCTCATTTATATAAGAGATTTCCAGAAGGGAGCGGCTGTCCAATCCTTCAATACACGCTTTAAGAACCCATGTCTGCCAATCTCACGTGGCGTAGATTTCGCGCCAAACTAAGAAGTATACCATTTGAATTCCCAATCTATGTCCATTACACACACAAATATATATACACATATATATATAAATATATATATATATATATATACATATCATCATGACCCATCATTTTGTTTGACCCCTTTGACCGGGCGTCTCCTGCAGAAAAAGGGATTGACTATGGATTAACTTGTAACAAAGGACCAAACAGTTACCATCAAATTCCTTCAGCTGATACGTTGCGTGTTACAACAGCGGCGCTGTATATGTAACTAGCTTATATTCGATGTATATCTAACGTTGCCATTACAGACTGGCTTCAGAGATCATGCACATCCTCGCACATCTGGACAACCAGAGGTTTTATGGGCCCCTTGGTAGCAGATCATTTTGGTTTTGGTACACAAAACAATGTATGGGTCGCTAAAGGGCAGATACAGAGTCCGAATGAAGTGTCTGACTACAGTACACGGCTGCTGTGCTCCGTTGGCAGACATTTTATGTTTATCTTTACGCGTTCTAATCCTCAACACAAACAGTTGCGTAGCCATTCCAGTTGCGCTTTCGCCCTATTGGAAACAACAGTCTATATGAGTATCTGGTGTTGTTCGGCTTTTCCGGGATGGACCAAGTGATGTCTTGAAATTGGGCTAAATAAATTAGAGGTCACATATATTTTATTACAATGTATTAGATTTACAACAGTGGAATGGGCGACACTATCGTGTTTGAGAAGACATATGTTCTACTGCTAATACAGAACAGGGAGTGTCTTATGTATACGTGACAAGGGTCGGCTATATCCGTATAAGCCGCCTTCGCTCCCATTATGTTCGCTACCTTTGTCCGTGTCTTATCACTGCTTGTCATTGCAGTATGTCCCTCTGGAAATGTTCCTTTATCCGTGTTTTCTCCTCTCTGTCTCTCGTCCTCCTCCGCTCCACTCCTCCTCTATGTGTTCCTCCTCTGTGTTCCCTTCTTCATGTCCTTCCTTCTCTGTCCATTTCTGTGTCTCGTGTCATCTTTGCCCTTCCAAGTTGCCTCCCTCATCCCTGTGTACCTTCCAGTGCGTCTCTAAACTGAACATAATTAAGTTCGACGACGAACGAGAGCCGATTATGATTGCATCTGTGAGTGGCTTCAATCTTAAGCACCAATGTCTGGATGTACCAAGACATTAATGTGGCCATAATAATCAACGACACGTTCGGTCTGGTATACGTATTTATGTATGTGTATTTATATATGTATACATGTATGACATTGTATGTATGTATGTATGTATTGTATGTATGTATGTATGTATGCATGTATGCATGTGGGGATGTATGTATGTATGTGGCCTATGTATGTATGATGTACGAGTGTATTGGGATATTTATAAAGTGCCTTCTAAACCTTATATTATATGTATAATATAAATAGTTAAAGAACCTGGTAGCAAAGCGGAACTATTTTCAGCCAGGCAAGTCCAGTTGTTCACAATAAGAAGGCAATTCTGGTTGTAGGCCAATGGAACGCCTTAGTGATGGACGCTTCCACAGCATTACGGAAGTGTCTAGTGCAACCAGAGATTACTGTCGAGTGTCGGAAGGTCAGCTAGAGATCGCGGACTTCCGTCACGAGATGGCGAGGATTTGGAGGTGTAGTCATATAAATATCACGTTACATTTTGCAGTAATTGCTTTGCATCGCATCTGTTCATATCGAAGAGAGGAGAGCTTCAACTGACGAGCCACTACTCAGCTAGAATACGTCTTCCATCTATCTGTGGAGACAATAATTTTTAAAGATAGCTGCAAAATAGATTCTTTAGCGACAAGGTCGTTGACGTCTACCTTACTCTGCAGTTCGTATACAGTGGGCCTAATTCACGTGAAACAAGCAGTTGATTGTTTTTTGTCTTGTGGTCTTGTTGCTCATAAGCAGAAGTTCTACCGTTATTGAATCGAAATGCCGCAGAGAGAGAAAGGCAGAGAGAAATGGAGGGAGACACACACAGATAGACACATACACAGACACACACACAGATAGACACACACAGAAAGATATATATATATATATATATATATATATATATAGATAGAGAGAGAGCGCGAGTGAGAGATAGAAAGAGAGGGGGAGAGAGAGAGGAGACAGACAGACAGACAGACAGACAGACAGACAGACAGACAGGCAACAGCTCAGCTTACCCCGCTAGGCAGTGTCGGATATAAATGTTAGCGATTTCAATTTTCTCAGTCTCAACATAGGAGGACAGTGGGCCTAATTCTTGTCAGCTCTCTTCCTCGCCGTCTTATCTTCCTACTGACAATGTATAATGACAATGTATCAGTGTGCAGAGCACCTTTCACAGATTTGCTGGGTCGAAAGTGTAGCAGGAATCGCGAAACAGCTTCCTGTCCCGTCGTCTGAGTTTCCAGTCCAGCACGCTAATCACTAGACTAGTTATCACGATAAAGGCGCATAGTAAACAAGTGATGCACAGGTTAAATGGGTGAACTACCCTACTTGTGGTAGTGCCAGTCCCTAGCCTAAAGAAAGATGGAGGGCGACGCTAATCATCTGTTACGACAGTGTCGTTTAACGGCTCTAGGACGATCGCTAGCGCCACTGTCAATGTAAACAAGGCCCAACAATGGCACAGCGAAGTTTAACGAATTTTTATGAATTTAAAAATAGACCAAAAATTCGCGAATTTTTACGAATTTTAAAACCGAAAGTCGCGAATTCTCGAACTATGCTTAAGCTGTACCCGGCTGACGTACTATTTCAGGGTTCATGGGGCACTGGGTTTTTTCGTTCTGCTGAATGACACTCACATCAAATTTTACACACCCCAGCTATGATAGAAATCGAAGTTCAAGAGTCCAAGTAGAACGGTAGCTGACTATCAGTAGGCCTACTATCGTGTTGCTAGTGAGCTGTCTTTTTACGGCTGATTGATTGATTGCCCATGATACTGACATTTACTTGCTTAAAAAGTTGAAAAGTAAACAAATAAAAAAATTCATTGGCATGGCAAAGAAATTCTATTATTTTATTATTTCACGAATGCTAACGAATTTTAAAACTGCAGTTTTAAAATTCGTTAAAATTCGTGAATTTTTTAAATTCTTAAAATTCGTAAAATGCGAATTCTCGAACTATAAACATAAGTTAACACATGGTGTAAATAACACGTGCAAGAACGTTTTCTGTTTAGTGCGCAAATAGACTGCCAAAACAGAGGCTACAAATAACAACGGAATCCCCGCTGGGAATATCGCACAGTGTTTATAATTCTGCTTTTACATTGACGTCAACATCAGTGTCATAACAATCAGAGCGTCGTGTTTTGATGCCAATAATTATGTGTGGAACTCGTGCAAGTGTAAAATTAAATTATGCGCACGAAGGTTCGAGGAAGCGTCGTCTTAAGTGTTCCTCCGAGACTCTATGGTCAAATGGACGCAGAGATGGAAAAACCACGTCATCCATACACCAGTGCCTGATGGCAGTAGACACTGGTAATATTACGTAGCATACGTACGTACATATATATGCAGGAATGTATCTCTGAAAATTATGCATCATCATCATCATCATCATCATCATCATCATCATCATCATCATCATCATCATCATCATCATCATCATCATCATCATCATCATCATCATCATCAAGGAATTTTTATATGGCGCCCCTTCTCGGTGATCTGCTCAGGAGCGCTCCCAGTATTTCAAACAGGTGGTTCAACACACAGCAGTCCACAAATCTTCAGATACAAAATATTCTGTATTTCAACATTACCTTCAAACTGTTATCAGAAACAAAAATAGACACACGAACGCAATGTTGCAGATCTCAAAGTTGTTAAATTGAAAAGAATTCTTCGACTATTAAAAGAAATCATAAGGCCTACGCGTGAGCAAATAACGAACGTCTATAACACTCCAGTAAGAAAAGGAATAATGTGAAAATAAGGACATTCAGTAAAAATCGATTTGCTTCAGTACAAGACAATAAATAATCGGGTTCAGCATAGAAAATCGTGAAATAATTGTACTTTAAAAACACGGAAATTATTGTGGCTCTTATTCGTGTTCCGCAAGATGGTCTAGACGCGAGCTCACTGCATGGTTCGCATCCGTTAAATCAGGGAGGCGTTGAGAGGAGACTTTGAGGACTTGCTGGCTGGTTCGGTACCAATGACCTTTTCTCCTGCATGCAAGGGTTCCTTGAAAATGACAAAAACCAAGATGCAGACATCTACGTATTTTGGAAGCACAAAATAGTTTCAATGTGATTTATTTTATACCGTTTTAAAGCTATTACGTTTACTTCATGTGCAGTTTCTTAGTTGCTGATTCAAACTCTGTAATCGCCATCCTTCAAGTTTCTGCAGCGCCTTTCCGGAGGTACGCACTATATTAAGTGGCTGTATAGTGTATACATGGATACATATAAACATGCATACGACCCGCATGATAGTGCAAATTCCTGGGTTTTAAACGGATGCCTTATGAGAGAAAAGGGAGAAAAGAAAGAACTGGCCAGAGACCATCATGATCTGAGATGTTTGGAGATGTCTTGGGATGAGGTAAGAATTATACTGGCGATGAATAAATAAAACGACCTGCACAAAAATACTGAGCGTTAAATAAACGGTTTCAGCCTTTGCATGGTGTCACGGGAGTGCAGAAAGTGTTAACGGCGACATGACTCAACAATTGATGGCGTGCGTGAAGAGGCACCAGTTGTGACTGTTCAAGTAGTTCTCACAGCATTGCTGCGTTATTGCAGACATGCACATAAACTTGATCCATACATAGCAAAAGTGAACGGTGCATACTCGTGATTAATTGCCGAAATGACGAAAGACCTGCGTACCAAGTATTGGTTTGAGATGCATTAATTGTGTGTAAAATAGCATCGCATGCCGACTACGTAGACTTTTCGATCAACTGACAATTACGGCTTACTTCATGTGCAGCAGATATTCACTTGACTTACCGTTTCTGCATGACTAGGTTCTGTCCTCTTTATTCTCTTACACCATTCGACTAATTTCTTCCTTTGCGATGCCAGGATTCTGTGCAAAATAGATATATCGTCAATTCTTCGTTAAGGTTTTCGTTTACAGATTAGGCTTGTGCTTTACTCTTAATTATCCCAAACATCACTTACAGATTACCCCTTTCAATTTTATTAAATCATTGTGGCCCTGAGAGCCATTTCATCAGACGTGTCCTGTTTCCTGCCACCTGGTTTGCTTTCATTCCTGTCGCTAACGTCTTCCAGGACAGCGCTTCACTACGAAGTCACCCTGAAGAAATTGACAATTATTATAATTGATTTCTGACGATAGTTGGTTCATTTCAATTAGGTACATGCTGACAGACTTTTCATAGTTCAAGTGGTCGTACCTTCGGACATAGGGAAGCATCTCGCAGAGCGAGTCGCAGTATAGCTCCCATTTGCCGTCGCGAATACGGGGTGTGAATCTGAGCAAAGTAGAGACCATGCTCATGTACTCCCACCAAAGGCAAAGTTTACGTTAGCGTGTGACTTTTGACTTGACAATATTGACCAACATACATTGGAATTCATCAGATGCAACAACTTCAGTAAGCTTAGCTGCATTACTAACTGCCTGGTCAATATCTACCAGATCTGGGTGACTGTTTTTCAACCAATGAAAAAGCTTCGGTAATAACAGTTGCCATGGCACCTAATATTGTATTGTATTGTATTGTATTGTATCTAAACATTTATAAAGCGCCTCTCACAGTATTCGCTAATCAGAGGCGCTCCCAGTGCGAAAGACCCAGTGAATAGAAAGAGGTTTTAAGACAGCGGAACGAGGCACTTGGGCCACCAGCTAATAAAGAGGCACGTGTCAATGGAGACAGTTGATTCCATAGAGCAGGACCAATGCAAGAAAAGGCTCGAGTTTTGGCCATAGAGGTCCTGACTCGTGGTACAAGAAGATCATGTCGATTAAGCGATCGCAATGGACGGAGGGAAGTAGCTGAAATTGGCAGACGAACAATGTCACAGAGGTACTTGGGTGCTAAGCCTGTACAGGACCGAAGGACTAAAGTGAGAACCTTCAGCTGAATCCGCGCAGTAAGGGGAAGCCAATGAAGATGATCGAACATGAAAGAGGAAATATGAGACCAGCGAGGAAGTCGGGCTATTAATCTGGCTGCAGCATTTAAAACAGTCTGGAGGGGGGGGGGAAGACGGACTTTTGGCAGCCCAATCAAAACAGAATTACAGTAGTCAATTCTGGAGCAGATGAAGGCGTGGATGATAGTGGTAAAAACGGAGGAGGAGACAGAGCGTCGGATTGCTCTAAGCCGTCTCAAGTGAAAGTAAGAAGAACGGGTAAGATTAGCAATGTGTTCAGAAAAGGTGAGCATACTGTCAAGGACAACACCAAGGTCACGGACACTAGAGAGAAAAGTGAATGACGGGAATTTCTCAGCAAGAAGTGGGAAGTCTAGTTTGAGGAGCTGCTGACGAGTACCAAACCATATAAGCTGCGTCTTATATGGTTTGATAATATGATAATATGGTCTTATATGTCAGCTTGTGGGTTCTCATTGCCTTTGAGTATCTTTTCCCAGGAAGCACTAGTTGCGCTGGGTCCTCAGCCAGAAGACCGCTTTCGCTCAACCCATAGTTCTTGTATGCCGCAACCAGCCATGTGTTGACCGATTACCTTTTGGAAATTCATTGCAATCTGAAGGCCACCGATTCGTACTTTTTAATGAAAATCTTGTTTTTGATCTTGCATTCTGGACTTACGGCTAAAAATACAGCTTGGCAGCAGCTATTTCCGTAATCAGCAGGGTCACATAGTCTAAAACATATTGTTTCCAAAAATGAACATGACTTGCCGCTTACATTGCTTTTTGGTAAACTTCCCAGCTCAGCGCGCCTAGCCTAAATAGCCTACGCTTATATTATAATTATAAGTCAAATATCGAGAATCATCATTACAAGAGAAATATTAATTGTAATTGGAATTGTAGATAAAAACAATATGCATATACTCACAGAATGGCTATGAAAACCAATACCAACAATATCGGAAATCCGAGTAGGTAGCTGGTATCTTTGGATTCTGCTTTGTTTACTAAAAAAATGAGAAAATGCAAGAAGGTACTTCGATTATGTTTCTAAACGATTTGTAAAGCGCAAGATCATGTAACTAAATGCACCGCAAGTGCACGAGAATACAACAAAAATGGTTATTATGTTTTACCAACGATAACGACTTCCGGATTATGATTGCATTAAGAGTCACTTAATGATGGTGAATGAGTGAAAAGTGATACAAGTGAATTAATTGATGATAACGAAAGATGCTTCATTCGTGAATCAAATCAAATCAAATCATTCTTTATTGAAACCATCAATGTACATTGTAATAACATAGTTGAGAAACACGTAAATAGAATGGCCTCAAGGGTAGGCCCTGAAGGGAGAAAACTCCCGCTACTAGGGACACCTATTTGCAACGCATTATTTGAGGAAAATTTAGGCCCGCTTGGGTGCTACAGATAATAATAATTAGTCTTATTATCTACATGATGTCAGATTTCCACGGGGGCCTCCTCCGCAAGGAGAAGGTTAAAGGCCGAACACTTTATAATACACGCAGAGTAACAATAATAATAATAATGACATAACTAATCTTAACTAGGCATGGAGAATAGTAATAGAATCAAGAATTAACATTATCAATTAAGTATTGTCGTAATTTTCTTTTGAATCCCTGCAGGGTCCCAGTCTGCAGGAGCGAGAGGGGGGAGAGCATTCCAAACTTGAGGCCCTGTAATATTGATTGAAAACTTACGGGAATTTAAATGGGCATATGGAGTGCGGTATTTCTAGGAATTCCTTGTATAGTGGGAGTGAACATCCGTGCCCGGGTGAAATAGACTCTTAAATTTTATTGGTAAGAGATACGTGAAAATTTATACATGAAAACACCAGTTTGAAACTGTCCCATTTGATCAACTCTCAATAATATATGTCTAGAGTAAATAGGATCTGTATGGGAGCCCCATGGCGCATTACCTAAATCTGACAGCCCTGAATGGTGAAGATGATGGATGGATGAATGAGTGGATGCATGGAATTATGGATGGTTGGATGGAACGGTGGATTTATGGCCATATGAACGTATTAATAAATAAACGGAGTGACTACTGAGTGATCAGCTGATCGATCTATCGCTTGCTTGATTGCTGGATTGCTTGACTGCTTGATTGATTGTTTGATTGATCGATTGGTCGACTGATTGGTTAATAAAATTCCTCCGGACACCATTTTTTTTATGTCAGCCGTTCTTTCATTTTAATTTTAGTTTTTTTTCTAATTTCATTTCATTTACTCTTCCAAAAAAGATCACATAATGCTGCATACAAATTTGTTTCATGGGTATAAAAAGCAGACCCGGAAGGAACCGAAGTCCCGCATATTAGGATCACCTATTTGACAACAAATTGGATTCAAGTGGCGAGTGATTAACATAATAGTTTACAATACTTTGAAACAACAGGATGAGAAGAAGCAGAACTAAAGGCTCAAATAACAAGAACCATAATTCACTCACTGTTTCGTTCATCAAATATACGCTCACAGAATTCTTAAATAGCCCTATAATTCACAGACTTTTCAACATCAATAGGAAACCAGTAAAGTTCTGGTGAAATTTGGAAATGCTCCAACAAACCTCGCAGCTGCACACATAACGCATTGGAGCTGCCCAATGCCCTTTGTATAATTGCAACTATAGTACGTACTACGTATTATATTATTATTACCATATGATGATTTATACCCGCTTCATTTGTGGAGTACTTCACCCTCGGCTCCCAGATTCATGATCATTTCACTAGGAGCGCCACATCGTACCGCCCAGCGAAAGCGAGAACAAACACTAGAGAATTTAGTATTAGAACTGCCGGACCATTACTCTGGAACTCCATTCCACTGGAAATTCGACTATCAAAAACCCGTCATGAATTTTTAAAAAAGCTACGCACCTATCTCCTATACGTATAACAATTCCCAGCATAAAATAAAAAATTATAAAAATAAATTGTCCCATTTATAACCTAAGTTTATCAACTTATGCCTGGTTGCACGATGCACTGGTCCTCGAGCCACTTAGTTAAGACATTTTAGATAAGTTTAGTTAAGATATCTAATTGCACTAATTTTGCCTCCTTGTTGCGTACTCCTCTAAAACCTGTTTACTTTTTAGGCTACTCCCACTTGCATTTAGCCACTTCTACGAAGTATTGTATCCTCTGCCATTCATTGTACCCGCGTTACTTGACCCAGCTGGGTGTCTCCATCTAGCGGGATGCCAATCCCTTAGGAGCCACCCTTTGCTCCCGCTAATAACTCAAACATCACCACCTGCAATATGACCATCTAGTGTCTTTACTGTTAATAACTTTACCTTTATTACTTGCATCAAGATTATCTAATGTCCTCTTTTGCTCAAAATTGCGTGTTATTGATTGTCACTAATGTATCTTTGTGAGTGTTACCGGATGCAATAAAAATCATTGAATTGAAGAAAAAAAAATTGAATATAGCGCAAGCTTTAATAACTAAAAACACCGCAATAAGTACGTACATTCTTACCTATGTACGTAAGAATAGTTGCATGTGTGATTGTGTGCGCTAAGTATATATTTTTATATCTATGTATGTACGTTGTACATGTATCTATGTATGTATTTGTGCTCACTTGCGTCTGTGGTAGTCTCTGCGCTCGTATCATTAGCCGACGTTACGTTATCAGGACTTCCATGAACTTCAACATCTCCTATAGCGTCATCAGTTGTAACGACGACGTTTTCAACGTTTTCTCTGTAGGCACCATATTCAACTTCAACTGTTTCGGTTTCTTTGGCTCTCACTCTTCGCTCCATCTCTTCGGCCTTTTCGTCTTCTTTAGTTCTGGCTCTCTCAGCAACTTTCGCTTTTAGCATTCCTTTGGCTTTTTCGCTTTCAATTTGACTCAATGCCCTTTCAAATGCTTCAGCTTTCGAGTTTTCATCTTTCTTGGGGACTTCTCCGATCTTCATTGATCCATCAAGATATTGGTCTGTGTATTTCTCCTCTTTCTTTATGGCTTCATACTCTGATCGACATGGTGAATCTTTTGCGAAAACGTCTTTATGGATTCTCTTAATGATATACCATGGTGAACCTTTTCTAAAACCGTGGTATCCAATAATTAGTCGTTTTTTCTTAAGTCCAGCGTTAGCCAAATCCTTTTTAAATAGCTCAATCTCTTTTTTTCTTGATTCATAATACGCATCAATATGACTTTTCGGAATGTGATCGTCGGGCCTATCTTTGCAGTTCTCCAATATATTTTCCTCAACTGCTTCTGTTTTGCGTACCTGTTCATGTAGCTCGTCACTAAATGGATCTTGCAGGAAAGCATAATTGCTGCGAGAGCCACCTTCCTCTACGTCAAGTAGGCTATCTTCAATTTCTGCACCTAAAACATCAGTCTCTTCTACATATACTCGCTCGTCTTGCTTGCCGTTGATATACAGGGCGAACCCACTACTTGATTCATCTTTGAAAAAATTCTGTAAACTTGGTCGCAGTGCTATGAAATTCCATAGCGGACGACCTTTTCTCAGCGCCCTGTAATTATTAAATATTGCCCAAGCTTCATTATCAGGAATTGGTGTACTCCCTGCTAAATGAAATACCATCTTCCTCTCCTGCGATATTGATTCATGGTATGGGCTCCAAAGAGCGTCTGGAGCTTTGCTGGAAGATTTTGCGTAGTGTTTAAGCATCTTTTCTTCGAACCTATCAGTTTTCTGTATTTGTTGTCTCACCGATAAAGGAAGCTTATCACGAAGTTTCCTGTACGCTATTAAACTCTCAACTAGGTTAGTGGGATCTTCAACCTTAATTTCCTCAACGCCTCTCTTTCTTCGAAGAACTGTTCTTGGTTTGCTTACAAGGTTCGTCTCTTTACGACTAATCTTATCCGTGTCTTTGAGAAAGCTCTTTAAGAAATAACTGGGAGTTTCCTGCTTTGATTCAAAACTCGTGTCTTTGGGTTTGGTAATCTTACGCAACATCTGGAAAAATGTTGCAGGTTTATACCTATACATAATCTGCAAATTCTTCTTTACTACCTTAGAAGGATTTGGTCTCACAGAGGTCTCGACGACAGGCGAGGGATTTCTCGAAGATTCCTTTTCAACCGAATCAGCATCTTTGGTGTTGGCAGCAATCTGATCAAAAGAATTGTCTAGGGCATAGTTTTCTTGGAGACTTTCATCTGAGCTGGAATGTTTGTTACCATCATCAACAGAAATAAGGGAACGAGCTTCGTCAACATCCTCAGTAACTTCCAATTTCTCTTTCCTAAATTCGCGCTGTTCCAGTTCACCAAACACAGAGCCAATGGCAATGCAGAGCAAAATGACGAACAATTTCATCTGTAAGAAACAACGATGTCAACATCTTTCAACACCGTTGAATAGCCTATGTAAACAATACACTCGAATAAACCAATGCGCCTGACTTAAATGTGGCGAGAAAAGGACAACAGTCTGCTAAAACGATTCCAGGTCTAAATTGTTTGCCTCCACTTGCCTCTGTCACAAAGCATACGAAATTGATAGGAGCGCGGGCTGGAAGGTAAACTGCTATTCATAAGATACGTTTGCAGCGGGACACGGTATATATATATATGTAGCAAATATATACATGTATAGGGCCTACATATATGTATTTATTATGTGATGCCGTAAATATTGTTCCTTTAGCAAATATACAGTGCAAATTTGGTGTATCTTTTTGCAAAGTACGTCCGTTAGGTCTTTGTAACGGAGTCCATTTCACACACAATCGATATTAAACTGTGTTTTACAGGAGTCAATCATTATAATATATTTCATAGGAGATGTAACCTATATAGGATTGAATTGACATTTGAATTTGGCATTTGATTGAACCGTTCCATCATATTACATAACACACATATAAGCATGTATGTAAGTAAGTAAGTTACCATATTCTTTATTACTACCAATAGCCCGCACTTTGGTTTACAAATATAGTTTATACAATATATAAATACTAGTCAAAAAGTTTTCCTCGCCAGATTTTCCGTCCTAGGCACCACTACTACTGCTGCTGCTGCTGCTGCTGCTGCTGCTGCTGCTGCTGCTGCTGCTGCTGCTGCTGCTGCTACTACTACTACTACTACTACTACTACTACTACTACTACTACTACTACTACTACTACTAATCTATACATATAGTTTCCTTATATGCAAATTTGTCCGTCGTATAATGCTTTCTGTTCTATTGTGAAACCGTTTGTCACGTCACTATACTGCCGTCTTGACGACGGCGATCAGAGCATTTTAGCCAACGATACATATAGGCCTATAATGATACACTGTCGTCACGTCATAATTTATGACGGGTTAGTAGTTAAGTATAGGCCGTATGAAGCGCACCAAATGACGTTCGAAGGCCGCTTTAAACTCACTTCAGGACGTTCGAAGGCCGCTTTAAACTCACATCATGACGTTCGAAGACCGCTTTAAACTCACTTCATGACGTTCGAAGACCGCTTTAAACTCAATTCATGACGCTCGAAGGCCGCTTTAAACTCACTTTATGACGTTCGAAGCCCGCTTTAAACTCACTTCATGACGTTCTACGGCCGCTGCTAGAACAGGTCCTAACAGAGTATTGTTTCTAATTAATTCTTTTATATATTTTAATTATATTTGTACTCTTACACGATTTAATTATGTTATTGGAGCAGATGTTGAATAAACATATTTCTCGCAACAATTTTAAGTAGAACCTATATTTAAATTATTTTGTACTTCACCAATTTGTATAGCGCCCTAGCACAGCGAGACTTATTTGAATATGGTATTGAGGTAGCCTATTTGGCTGGGTATTTAAAATATATATTATGGTATAATCTAAGATATATTAAAAGTTGTACTCTTTCTGAGAAGTTGTCGGAAGATCTGAGAAGTTGCGGGAAGATCTGAGAAGTTTCCGGAAGATCTGAGAAGTTGCCGGAAGATCTGAGAAGCTGCGGCGGCAGCGGCGGCGGCGGCGGTGGCGGCAGCGGCGGCGGCGCCGCTGCCGCCGCCGCCGCCGCCGCCGCCGCTGCCGCCGCCGCTGCCGCCGCCGCCGCCGCCGCCGCCGCCGCCGCCGCTGCCGCCGCCGCCGCCGCCGCCGCCGCCGCCGCTGCCGCCACCGCCGCCGCCGCTGCCGCCGCCGCAGCTTCTCAGATCTTCCGGCAACTTCTCAGATCTTCCGGAAACTTCTCAGATCTTCCCGCAACTTCTCAGATCTTCCGACAACTTCTCAGAAAGAGTACAACTTTTAATATATCTTAGATTATACCATAATATATATTTTAAATACCCAGCCAAATAGGCTACCTCAATACCATATTCAAATAAGTCTCGCTGTGCTAGGGCGCTATACAAATTGGTGAAGTACAAAATAATTTAAATATAGGTTCTACTTAAAATTGTTGCGAGAAATATGTTTATTCAACATCTGCTCCAATAACATAATTAAATCGTGTAAGAGTACAAATATAATTAAAATATATAAAAGAATTAATTAGAAACAATACTCTGTTAGGACCTGTTCTAGCAGCGGCCGTAGAACGTCATGAAGTGAGTTTAAAGCGGGCTTCGAACGTCATAAAGTGAGTTTAAAGCGGCCTTCGAGCGTCATGAATTGAGTTTAAAGCGGTCTTCGAACGTCATGAAGTGAGTTTAAAGCGGTCTTCGAACGTCATGATGTGAGTTTAAAGCGGCCTTCGAACGTCCTGAAGTGAGTTTAAAGCGGCCTTCGAACGTCATTTGGTGCGCCTCATACGGCCTATACTTAACTACTCGGGTTAATACACTAGTAATAATTATAATGATAATAATAATAATAATAATAATAATATTATTATTATTATTATTATTATTATTATTATTATTATTATTATTATTATTATTATTATTATCATTATTAATTTCAAACTGACAAGTACGCAGTATGATTACATTGAAACATGACAGTACAATCAAGATCTTATTTAAACACATGGTTTGGCAGCCATGCAAGGCGCCGCCCTAGAGGGGGTTACGGGTTTCGAACCGCGATCTAATGCTCTGCTGGCAATGAGTGTTACCATTACTCTATTCCCCTCTCCAGGGGATAGTGCTTTGGCTTCGGCGGTTGGAGCCGAGGGTTCAGCACAAATGAACTGTTGTGAACTCTATGATATAATGGATTTGCCAACACAATAATTAACCATGGGGATAGATTGATTTACAAGTAATGCGGTGTATGATCAACACATAGACCCTGTAAGTTTCAAGAGGTGCGACATTTGAGGGTAGCGTTACATGGTCAAATGCCGTAATTGCGGGTTTCCAGGGTTCCACAATGTCCTCTGCTCCACCCACTGCTCTTCATTAAATATATATGTATATATATATATATATATATATATATTATTGCATGCTACGTCTAGGGTTACATTGCATCCCAGGTCTCAGTTTGCGAAAAGATTAACTTTCTCAAATATATACACAGTACAGTCAGCTATTTACAAACCTTTCTGTAGCGCAGCAGCCGACAAAACGTTCTTCACCGACAAAACCACAGAACAACAAAGACTGGACTTCAGCAGTCGTCTGGAAACAAAACCATGCAGAATACCAGCAGATCTAAAAAAGGACTTCATAACGCCTGGTTCGTAATGTTGAGAGTTTGTCTACGTAGAAATCGCCCGAGTAATTGGGAACAATAGGTTGCAATGGCGACTGTCGAATCGACGAGCGTCAAGAGACAGCCTTTCTTTTGACTTCCGCCGCTGTATAGCCTGCATTGTATGTTTTTTTAATGTTTATATTCGTTTATTACTTAAAACAACAGGCAAAACGCTGTAGGTGTACATGAAAAATGAAACTCAGGAATTAATGGCTTAGTATGAGTTGGCAAATAACATGTAACCCCTCCTCGTACCCAGGAGCCTAGCCAGAATTAAATTCAAGAGGCGGCAGCAATTGGCAGCGATTTACAATTGTATATTGTACCTTTCTGTAGCGGAGCAGCCGACAAAACGTTCTTCACCGACAAAACCACAGAACAGACAGGATTTCAGCAGTCGTCTGGAAACAAAACCATGCAGAATACCAGCAGATCTAATAAAGACTTAAACACCTGGTTCGTAAATTATTACAAGTGATATTCCTCGTAGGGATATCGTAAAATAACATTACACAGATGTGAGATATCAGCCTAACATCAAAACCTACTCTTCCAATCTCCCTGAACTACGCAGCGCTAAATCTACACTGTGTCCCGATGAAAAGTGGACCCCAAGAAAAAGTGTCATAACTCGGTCAAAACATTTAGCATTTGCCTGAAATTTTAAAAACAACAACAATAGCCATACTACAACCAAATCCTAACGCCGTTTGGAAATGTTACCGAGTTTGTCAAGTTTGTGAATGTTTGAGATGCAGCCCTGAAAATGGGAAGTTTCCAACATACAAGAGCCATAAGGAAGTGAAGTTCAGCTACAGCTGGTGTTCAAAATGTCCTTTTTGTTCACGGACACACGACCGTAGACGTGGACGCCACTGTTTGATGGCCCGATCGATGATCACGTGATCAAACAGCTGCCACACTTCAATCAGACGCGCCTCCGGTGATCGACGTCACGAATGCGGGAACGATAAACGCGCTCCTCCAGTAGGGCCTACACTCCAGGTTTGGATTTCGCGTCTGATTGAAGAGTGGCAGCTGTTTGACCACGTGATCATCGATCGGGCCATCAAACAGTGGCGTCCACGTCTACGGTCGTGTGTCCGTGAACAAAAAGGGCATTAAGAAACACCAGCTGTAGCGGAACTTCGCTTCCTTATGGCTCTTGTATGTTGGAAACTTCCCATTTTCAGGGCTGCGTCTCAAACATTCACAAACTTGACAAACTCGGCAACATTTCCAAACGGCGTTAGGATTTGGTTGTAATATGGCTCTTGTTGTTGTTTTTAAAATTTCAGGCAAATGCTAAAAGTTTTGACCGAGTTATGACACTCTTTCTTGGGGTCCACTTTCATCGGGACACAGTGTATTTATAATTATTAGCGAATCCCGCCAACACATCTTATGGTCAACCTATCCATTCAACGACACATACACTGTCCAGCAACTAACATGTAACAATATATATATATATATATATATATATATATATATATATATATATATATATATATATATATATATATATATATATATATATATATATATATATATATATATATATATATATATATATATATATATATATATATATATATATATATATATATATATACAGGGACGTCATTTCAGCTTTTTCAGGGGGGCAAGGACGTCAAAAAAGAGGTAAACAAAAATTTTCGTGCTCCGCACGAAGAAATTTTACAGTTTTTGGGTGTTTCTTCAAAATTTTCAGAGGGAAAATGCATAATGTGCCCCCACCCCACTGTCAAAGAGGTGTGTGTTCTTGTGAAAAAACCTATGCAGACTCTAGTTTTGTTAATAGTATATAATAATTCCATGAATTTGAGTATAATTTTTTTTCTTGTACCCCTTTCTTCTTCCTCCTTTTCTTGTTCCAGCTTTTTTATTTTTTCTCAAAAATCAGGGGGGCAAATGCCCTCCCTTGCGCCCCAAAATGACGTCCCTGTATATATATATATATATATATATATATATATATATATATATATATATATATATATATATATATATATATATATATATATATATATATATATATATATAGTTATATACACGATGTCACTCGATTTACCGGTTACCGACAGCTCTCTTGACTACCACATGAACGCCGATAACCAACCTTTCCTTTCAATCGACAGTTGAGCGTCTAAAGCTGCTCTTCCACTTAATGTTTTTGGTAAATTTCAGTCCTGGATAGCTAGTAATAAACTTTTTCCGATTACTTAAAAAACCGATATCTTCATGGTATAGGAACAACTTAACAAGCCAACAACTAAGAAAAAATTTCACTCACTCACCTCTGGTTATTGATGGCGTATTTGTTAATCGCTCAAGTTTTGTCCTCCACTACGTCCAGTGTTTCGTTAGGAGCACTAAAAGAGGACGTATGACCTTGGCCCACTAACGCCCGGACCTAGAATTTTGCTGTAAATCAGCCAAAATGGTTAACTTTTGGACGTTGTGGACGTTTTTCTTCGAACGTAAAAACGGCCGCTTGGGCGTTAAAGGAAACCCTGACTACGTCATTGTCTAATTACGTTGAACTATTCACAAATCGTCAACAATGGACTTTCCCCGAAATCCTTCATTAAAACCTCTGAGGCTCTGGTTATTGTGTCGTCATTGCTGTGATGCGTCGACGCATTTCCGCCACCACCTCCATTTTCTGGTAAACGGCACTAAATGTATATAAGTAAGTAAATAAGTATATTCTTTAATATAACCAGTTGCAAAACAGCACCCTGGTGAACAAGCAACAGCATAATATAGTTATATACATCAGAATAAATTAATATATAAATAACATTCTGACTATAAATGATTTCCTCATTTGATTGTCTGCCTTTGGCAGTACCCGGTCATGGCGTCTGGGGCGCAGGCTGTAATCGCTTGCTTAACTGGCGGGAGCAGTTCGTGAAGGACAGGCCCCGGTTCTTCGAGAACAGTCGAAAACAGACCGGTATCGGCCAGATGGCACAGCTCTTCAATCTTGTCCTTGTTGTTAGTGTAGCATCGTGCATTTGTCACGTACAAACAAAAAATGTACATAATTGGAATCGGCCACGAGTGCAGATAATTATAGGGTACCTGCACATTTTCTAAAGTGAAAAACATTTTCGAAAATTTTGTTTGCATAAGAAAGACATTTAAGCATTTCGATCTTGAAAATGTATTTATTTATATTACTTAATAAATTTTTCCAATTCATTTGGAACAGTCTGTAACCGGAGTACTACTACATAGGCATGTATTATGCCAATGAAGAAATATTCCGAGTCTCCTATGGAGTTTGCAATGTATTTCACGTATTAACAGAGATATTGGTGTGGCAGCAATTTCTTAATATTATTTTACTTTTTTGTTTTTAAATCGAATGTTAATTTATAGACAATGATTCATTGGCAGACAGCAGGGTTCCCACTCATTTATCATTTTAAAATTCCTGACTTTCCAGATAACCTTCCAAAAAATTCCAGATAGGCTACATCGATTAACCAAAATTTGAACAGTAAAACTATTTTGCAATTTTTGACCGGCTTCTCCTCCCTTTCCACCTTTTTATTTCAAACAATTCAGTTCAACAAAATGACAACAGTTTCACTTAGTTAGGCACACTAGTTTAAAATTACATAAAGACCAGTAAAGTGTAGTGCAGTCCAAAAACAATACTGCAGCATTTAGTAGAACAAAATAATAACAGTTTATAATAATAATACTCAGCTTTTAATCGCTCTGCCGCCAACGGATCAGTCCGAGAAAGCAATACTAGAAGAGTGCCTCTCTTCAGTGCATGCATGGTTCTGCTTCAGTGGTCTTGCTATAAACCCAGATAAGTGTGAGGCAATCATGTTTGGCTCACGCCAGCGACTGCGCTCTTTCCCTTCTCGTTCTAGCGTTGACCTTGCTGGCACTGTTGTTCCGATATCAAAGACTGTCAAACAATTGGGGTCACTTTGGACAGTAATCCCACATTCCAATTTCACATAACAAACCTTTGCAAATCTTGTTTCTATCATATCAGGGCAATACGTCACATAAGGTCTGCTCTTACCAAAGACATGTCACAGACCATAGCCTGTTCTCTTGTCTACTCTCGCCTCGATTATGCCAACTCTGTGTTTGCAGGCATTCCAGATCTTCAAGTCAACAGGCAACAACGCATCCAAAATTCTCTGGCTCGCTTGGTGTTGCGTGCACCTTCTCGTTCAAATTCATTAACTCTGCTCCGTCAGCTGCACTGGCTTCCTGTAGAATTCAGAATTAGATTTAAACTGGCCTGCTTGACATATAAAACCAGTGCTTTTTTTTCTAGAAAAAAGGTTCCGGAACGCAACAATAATATGGGCTGGCAAATATCACGAAGAAACTGGGATTGGGGGTTGGGAGGGGTCTCAATAAACACTGGAAAAAAGTTCAAAAACACTGAAATTAAATTAAAATAACTAAATTATTGTTTTAATAATTAAAATAAATAGATTATTTTTTAGTAGCTGAAAAAGGTGGCCGGAACGCCGTTCCGGCTCGTTCCGGCTGAAAAAAGCCCTGGTGCTTACTTACTAACAGTTACTTACAGTTCGACGCAGCATCGTGGACTGAGTCTGCCACTAGAGACAGAGAGACCGAGTTATCTACATAGCCTAATACATCACATATACAAATTATACATGCAGACATACATGTATATTTGCATACATGCATGCAAACACATGGAGAGCAATCCATATCTGAGCACGTGAATTCCCGATTCAGTTCTCGCTATAAAGTCGTTGGAAAAGATTTACCTGGAAGAAGACTCACGACAGAACAATTTCCGCAGCATCGTGGACATGACCACTGTCAGCTGAGTCTGCCAATAGAGAGAAATACATACATAATATACATGCACGCATCCATATCCATGGAAGACCTTGGCATCATCTGGTAAGGCACACCTCAAGTATCACGAAAAAACTGGGATTGGGGGTTGGGAGGGGTCTCAATAAACACTGAAAAAAGTTCAAAAACACTGAAATTAAATTAAAATAACTAAATTATTGTTTTAATAATTAAAATAAATAAATTATTTTTTAGTAGCTGAAAAAGGTGCCGGAACGCCGTTCCGACTCGTTCCGGCTGAAAAAAGCCCTGTATAAAACCCTCACAACGTGCACTCCAACCTACCTTCAAACACTACTATCCCCTTACATCCCGCCACGCAGTCTGCGGTCTTCGGTTATAGGTCTTTTAGTTGAGCCTAGATGTAGCACTGCCATGGGGTCTCGTGCATTTCGTGCTGCAGCCCCAAAGGAATGGAACCGAATTCGAATGTATATCCGTTGTTCGATCTCTTCTTCTTCTTTCAAAAAACGCCTCAAAACTCACTACTCACTGGCTTTCAAACATATGGATATCTAATTTGATAGTCTGATTTGAAAATAGTAGGCGGGTTGAAAACGGATCGCGCTGGGTCGAGTAGGAGAACGATGCGCGGTCGACCTTGGTAGCTGTTGTGCACAGCATATTTTATGCATCGTATTCGTTCGTATAGCTGCGTATAGGGCCTAATAATCATTTAGTAGGCCTATCTCAATTCAATTCTGTTATATGAGTGGGTCTCTTGAAGAGGCGCTATATAAATTCTCAGAATGAATGAATGAACATTCGCTAGATACATACCATTGACGTAAGATGACGTGTGACGGCTGATTTAACAAAGTTGGTTGAGCCTTCGGCATACGTTGAACACCTATTTCTAACTTGACCTTGCAGCCGGCAATCCATTCGAATTTTATCGGCGTGCTTTCTGCAATAAATTTTGTTCACAGTTCGACGGTTTTCTATTTCCACCCATCCATTCATCCATTCATTCATTCATTCATTCATCCATCTATCCATCCATTCACCAATCCGTCCATCCACCAATCCATCCATCCACCCAACTGTATCATACAGAGATCTAATAAGGCCGCCCCAGCAAAAGGAAATTGTTGTAATAAAACGGGATTGTTCTCTGCCCTCGTTCATCCTTCCTTCTATCATGACATGCCTTCCCCATCCATCTACTCATTATTTTCCGCGTCCGTTCCACTACTCACCCACAATTCCTCCCTCCTCTAATCCTGCCAGTTTCAAGCCATTTACAGTATCTGCGCGCACGGCAACCTTAGACTGAAAATGATAGATGATGGCTATACTGCAGACACACACACACATACACACGCACGCACGCACGCACGCACGCACACACACACACACGCACGCACGCACGCACACATACACACATATATATATATATATTGTATATATTTATTTATACACTATAGGTGCATGTGCATTTAATTCTGGTAATTCGTACAACAGCAACAACAACAACAGCAATCTACTTTTGGGTCGTTTTCCCTACAATTCGCACATTGTCGTCGTCTTATCATCGCCATTGTTGTCGTCGTCATCATCATATAGATATCATCGCTGATGTCGTCGTAATAGACTATTTACCAGATATTCCTTCGTATGTCCACCATTCTGACCAAGAAGACCCTGAGACTAAATCGACACACGATTAATTAATTAATTAAACTAATTGTAATGATCACTATGGATGATAGACACTGTGACTTCGACCAAAATGCCGACAATGACGATTATGACTATTATGGCGACGACGACATTTTAGCCATACGTCAGGCATACATTTTGGCACACAAATTAACTACGACAGAATACGAGGATGTACTGCACATTGTGCACAACCTACAAAAGATTAAAACGCGTGGCAATTTGAGGGACGTCGTGTCGATAGCTGTCCGCACGTGTCGTGTATTAAGACATTCGTGTAAAGTTCAGGCTAAATACATGAACAATTAACCGCCACAATTATCTATAATGCCTTGCACAACTCACCGAATTCCATAAGTCCAACTCTAGTACGACCTTGACCGACGTTGAGCATTGGAACGAGCGTCATTAGGAATTCGACTAGGCCTACGAGTTGCCAGTCATCTTGTCCGGGTAGTTCAGAGTCTCGTATACTCCCGGAATTGTCCACCACAAACGCAACATCCGCAACGCAGACTGAAACACGCAATGCACAAATGACGATCTAGGCCTACATAGGGCTACAATTTTCCAGACTTTCGATAAATTGTTGCTCAGTCTTATTATTTTTTATTATTCAAAGGTTAAACCAACTTCCCTATGATCAGTGCCGTAATCACGCCCGGGAAATTATGGGCAGTGCCCGGGTTGCATTTAATTCTGCCCGGATTGTGCAAGCCCGGAATCCAGAAAATGAGAAAATTTAACTCCACTAGCCCAATGCGATTTCCACGAGGACAGACTTGATCAAATTCATGAGCGCCTTGAGGAAGTGGATTATGAGCAGCCACCCGTTTCTTCCGGGTCGGCTAGAGTCCTCTATGGTCGCAGAATTATCCACTACAAACGCCAGGTGCAAGACACATCCTACGTACGTTCATTAACAGTAATACAAATTAATCCGGAACTTCTACAGAGCGGTCGTTCTATAATTGTGTAAGGCGCTGCCGAGCACAGGTTGAGTGGCGACAACATAGCAAGTACTGGATGATGATGATGATGATGATGATGATGATGATGATGGTGGTGGTGGTGGTGGTGGTGGTGGTGATGATGATGATGATGATGATGATGATGATGATGATGATGATGATGATGATGATGATGATGATGATGATGATGATGATGATGATGATGATGATGATGATGATGATGATGATGATGATGAACAGGTGGAGAATTTCTAGAACCTTAGGCCGAAAAGGGCCAGCAACGCTGTGGCTCTGGTCACAATTCGACTATCGCTTATAGAGCGAGCGAAATAGTTGCCAAAAGATAAGCAAATGAAGAAATGCGTTAGTTAACATCAGAATACATGAACTGCTCTACGTAAACTTAAATGCGACAGATAGGATGTCGCAGCCCCTCCTTCCACACAGGGACATACATGTATAGGGGTAGCGTGTTCTAAGACGCCCCTGGGGTAATACGCCAACCCCATGGTATCCAGACTTGTTGTCCTCGAGACCGAGGTCTTGGTCTCGAGTGCACTCGAGTTCGTTTTTAAAAGTCTTGGTCTTGGTCTTGGTCTTGAGGTTCAAGGTCTTGGTCTTGGTCTTGGTCTTGAGGTTCAAGGTCTTGGTCTTGGTCTTGGTCTTGAGGTTTAAGGTCTTGACAACAAGACTGATGGTATCTGGCAATCCAAATAAATTATAGCTTACTCACTTAGTTTAGCATTGAGCTGCCATCTAGTGACTGTTTCTGAAGTGATCACATGGTCTTGGTCGTTTACGGTGTTGTAGTAATAAATTTTAAAAGTTTTCGCACTGTCGTGTAAGGCCTATAAGAAACATATTAAAGTTTTGGTTGATTACAGCATCAAGACATGAACTTTTTTTATTATGTGCCTAGTGTCAAGACTAAAAAGGGCCTAAAATTTATATATTTGGGTGTGAATTTGGTGGGCGATATGCGGTTTATTTTCTATTGCTTGTTATGTATAACATCCTAATTTGGTGTAAGATGCCCCCTTTCAAATTTGGTAAGATGCCCCCGGGGGTGTAACCACAAACAGGGCTCCTCGAATGCATTAATGTAGGCATAATTTTTTACCTCATGAGGCACAACTGATAAACTAAGGCTTAGATTTAACATGGATACCAATAAGAAATGTATTATAAAATAATACCTGATGTTGCATTTAAGTCCATAGCGAAAAACTGAAAGGGCTACTGTGTTAACATCAATAACTCATAAAACATCTTGACTAGGCCTACTAGTCAATAGTGAACAAATACTTTTTAACAGATAAATACGTACAAGATAATTATTATAACTAATTGTAGTTTTAAAGCCATGTTTATATGGGTAAAATTCCATGCCATGGGGCATGGGGTAAGACGCTCCCGGGGCAACTTACCCCAGGGGCTGGGTAAGATGCCCCCTTGATAACAAATTTTAAAATTAAAATATCTTAATATATTGTTCTATTTGGCAGCTGACACTCCGGCCATGTGTGGCAGGGGCGCCCGCAGCGTGACGCACTGGACGCACGTGCGTCCACCCACCAGATCATATCCACACAAGGAACAGGCATTGCATCGATATTTTTTGTTAAACGGCAATACAGAATATTAAAACACTAGATGTTATCGACATTGAAATTTTCTGAGTCACTCTGAGTAATTTTCAGTGTATGACTACGCGCGGAGGACAGAAGACTGGTAGGATGGGAGGGGTGTGCGTCCAATTTTTTGGGGTGTGCGTCCAATTTTTGTAAGCCTGCGGGCGCCCCTGATGTGTGGCACTTTGGTTTTTGCAGTTCTATTGATGTGCTGGATATAAATTCCGTATAATCCAGTTTCATGAAAAACGAAAATCTTCTTAGAACACACTACCCTACAGATGTAAGCTTATACATAATTATTGACCTTGTCCAATGAGTTTTTCTCAAAGTTTTTCGATTAGGTAAGCTGCTGCTCAGTTTCTTTGTGGACCTTGTCCAATGAGTTTTTCTCAAAGTTTTCCGATTAGGTAGGCTGCTGCTCAGTTTCATCTGGCCTAAGAGCAGGGGCGTAACTTTAGTCTAAAAAGTGGGGGTACCTATTTCTTACATACACGAAGAAAGGCGAAGACTGCGATCTCTGGGAAGGCACATTAATAAATATTGATTGGCATTGTTCAAAGAGTGGGGGTACGGTACTCCAGTCCAAAAAGTGGGGGTACGGGTAGCCCTAGTACCCCCACAAATTACGCCTATGTCTAAGAGCATTATAGACGGTTAATTTAGGCTCCTGCGCTTCTGTATACGTGTAATTTGGTCAGTTATAGCTGAGTCGTCTGTTGCAAGCAAACGATCCTTAGTTACGACTGAACCAAACGTCATTTTCATGGGTCAAAAATGAGCTTCTCTAGTGAAATCATCTCACTTTGGGCAGGAACTGTCCTTTGGTTTTGAACTTGAAGTAGATAGTACTTTCCGTATATAGAGTTCGGCTTAACGCTCCACTTCTTGGTCAGCAGCTAAGTATAGGTGTGTCGGTGTTCAACCCATCTACTGAAATACCGCCTTAATGAACATCCCCGTTAGCAAGGGCACTGACGTCTAGTCAAGGAACGTCCTTTTAATGAATTGTCAATCACAAAGAAAACCAGTGAGAAGTGCGAAGCCCTCTCCTGATGTTCAAGATTATGTCAGGTTCAGCTACACCTTACTTGTCGTCTCTAGTTACACCATGTGCTGCCCTCGAAGAAAGGCGAGGTTTACGTTCAGCGTCAAAAGGAGACTTTATAGTCAGAGGATCAATCTTTAATTTGGAAATAGGATGTTTGAAGTGGCTGGTCCAGCTGAATGGAACTCTCTGCCAGAATCAGTTCCAAGATCCACTTCGATAAATACTTTTAAAACTAAACTTAAAACTAATTTCTTCTCCAAGTACTATAATTAACTACTGCACTGTAGCGCGTCCTTTTAGTAAGACTATTTTTTAAGGCGCGCTGATTGGCGTTATATACATTTAAGTTGTATTGTATTGTATTGTATTGTATTGTATTGTATTGTATTGTATGCATCATGAACGCTCTCGAGATATAGTCTTCAGCTGTGAATTATAGTGCGTGCCTGTGCATCAAGCCTAGTCTTGACGATAGCTAATCATATACACTAACACCAAAAAACATCTGTAGAGGAGCTACATAAAGTCGCCAAATGCATGAATTAGTAAAGGAATGGATAGATGAATTAATGAATAAACGACTGAGTACCTGAATGACTGAATTAACTGACTGCATGAATGAATGAGTTAACGAACGAACGGATGGACGGAAGAAAGAAAAGACGAATCAACCGTTAAAAGAATGAACGAATGGTTGAACGAATGTAGTGATGGGAAGGAATAGATAGATGGATTAATGACTGGATGGATAGAGGAATAAGTGGACAAATAAATGAATAACTGCTTTTCGTTTCCGTTTGTTGTACACCAATGAATGAAAACATTTGCTAAATTTCATCCAGAATCTTTGTCAGAAGAATACAAGTCATTCTGTTTTCTTCAGCACTGAAAGTCTCCAGCATCTCGATAGAGAAGTAGAATTCAGTCTGCCTTCATATAGGCCTATTGTTAATTCATTACTTCTAAGTATAAGAACTTTGCATCACAGGCATATAAAGAAGAACTGTTGTGTCAGCGTCTTTGTCTCGTTTAGTTTCTGAGTTGCGGTTCTGCTTTAGCGGCGGTCTTTTCATTGATGACTTGTGATTTGATTCCACATCTGTCTCTTTTTTTCTTCTAGTCTAATCTTCTATCATCCTCCTTCTTATCCCTCGGCTCTTTCCAGGGCAACAACAAAACAAACAACAAAATAAATAACACAAAATACAAACACACACAAATAAATACAAATACAAAAACTAACTACAAACACAAAACAAAAGACAAAATAAACAACATGATAAAGAACAAAACAAATAACAAACAACAAAATAAAAAACAAAACAAAAAACCATACAAAATAAACAACAACAAATTTGGGCTTTCAGGATTTTAAGCCACGTCAGAGGCTCCTGCCTTAATGAGCTTACGGGATTGTAAGCCACGCCAGAGGCTCAGCAGGACTATTACAAACAAACAAATAGAAATACAAACACACAAAAACTAAATACAAATAAAAAACAACTAAATACAAATACAAATACAAAAACTAAATACAGATACAAAAAACTAAATACAAAACTAAGTACAAAAAACTAAATACAAATACAGATACAAAACACTAAATACAAATAACTAAACACAAATAAAAATAATAAATACAAATACTAAAAGCTAATTACAAATACAAAAGACTAAATACAAAAGACTAAATACAGATGCAAATACAAAAAACTAAATACAAATACAAAGGGAACAGCAAACCCCATACACAATCCCAACAATACGGAGCCACGTACAGTGCAACCATAGCTTGCATCACAATCCATCCCATCGCCGTTCATGTAGAAATCCGCAGGCACAGAGGTCCTATTGAAACACAATAAAATAACGAAGTTATAACTATACGTTACGACAAATAAATAGTAACTTGAAGTGAAAGAAAAATACAAGACTTTTTCTTGGTCGGCATCGCACTGACATACATCAGGAAGCTTTATGTTCCAGTCTTAAGTCGACCAGGTCTGCGATCGTTGCGCTCAGCTGCATGGGAAGATATGCAGGTGCCTCTCTTCCATATATAAACTCAAGCCCATTGTATCTTATCACGACTCGGATCTTCCTCTAGGAACAGTCTTCAGCTGTATACATGTATAGGGCTTTTGTATATAGCTCTGTTCAGCAAACATTTCAAAATGTCTTAAACTGCACTTAATTATCTAGATGGGTTAGACAGTCATTCGTGCAGCGCCTTTCTAAAGTAGCCGATTTAAAAGTCACTGTATTAAGTGGCTTGATACAAACAAACACATTAACAAACATACATAAATATATACATACATATATACAAGCACTTCTTGACCGACTACGTAATCATGTCCTACCTTCATACTGGGCTCTACAGAGATATCAGTCGGCTGATGGGACAGCTGTCCACCCTTAACATCACCAGTAGCTACAGGAGTCGAATGCCATTCCAGATGATAAATGGGCTTTCGACGGCATTCTGATTTAGAGTCTGAATTTCTTGAAGTAGGTATCACAAGGTTTTTGTCCCGATTCTTTGTTATACAAGACATCAGCTGCTTTTGATTCCAGAACAAAACCAGGTAGCTGACTCATATTATCGACTGTAACTGCCTTCAAATTCAATTGCTAAACTGGAGTCTGCATCACGTGACTCAGTCGCTGACTTTCCGCGTTGCTCTGAGGTCATCATCCACAACCTTGGCACATGGCAGTCCAGCTTCCAAATTTCCACCAGATTCCTGAGCACACTTTCTGCTTGACAAATAATAACCAGTCCCTGCACAGGGCATAATTCCACTTTAAAAGAGCGCTGAACCACATGATCCACTTGAAGCTTCTGTTAAATAAAATAATAGCACATGTAACACACAGCACTCACAATATTATGTATACAAACATACATGACATTGTATACACCCAGATAAGAAATATGCAATTACTAATCTTCATACATACTGCAAAAGCAATCAGTTCAAGACAATCTTTAGCCGTGGTTGAACTAGGCGCGCTCCTGAGTAGATCACCTTGAAGGGGCGCTATATAAAAGCTCCTTAATAATAATAATTAGTTTTTAAATAGTCATGTGGTAAATGCAAGAGTCCACAACTATTTACTATCTAAATACTATTTAAATAGTTTCCAACATGTACTATTTACTATTCTATTTAAGTGACCTTGACTATAATATATCCCAACACTGGAAATAAACGAAACTTAAACTCGTCAGTTTTTCTCACGCGTGCTGTCAGGTCGTAACTTCAAATGTTTCGATAAGATTTTAATACCTTAAGTTTGTAATATCGATCACCTTGTCGATCTTCTTATTGCTGAACGCAAGGCGTGTTATTTCTGTCAAAAATACGCTTGAAAGAAATCTAAAATCAACCTATTCGAATGAATATTCAGAATAGAAGAGATCTTCGAATAAGCGAACGTCTGCAGAGAAAACTAACGACCAAAGGGCGGCAAAAGATGTTACGTCATAAAAACCCTTTGTTTTACAAAATGACGTCAACGGTCAACAATCATTATCCAATAACGGAACCGATGTTGATCACGTGCACTGTAACTATTAATAGAGATCACCGATCACGTGCAAGCGATAAATAAGCAACCCGAAATGCATAAGAGGTTATGCTGTAGGTCTATAGGCATGCTAGACATCTAGGCTCAACCAAAAGATTCATTACCAAAGACCACAGACTACGAGTATTGTATTGTAATGTATTTACGAATTTATAAAGAGCCTCTCGCGGTATACAACCTAATCAGAGGCACTCCCAGTGCGAAGAGCTCCGTGAGAAAAGGAAAGTCTTAAGACAGCCAGAAGTAGCAGAAATGCCGCCAGTTGGGATCTGAGAACGAGTCATGGAAGGAAGATCATCCCAGAGGGACGGGCCAACAGATGCGTAGGCACGGTGTTGAGCTATTGAAGTCCGGGTCCGAGGGACCAAGAATTCCACCGAATCAGTCACTTCCTCTGAAGTCTAGCGTCCGAGAGTTGATCACAACAGGCCAATGGCAACGCGAGGCCCTAATTAAGCCATGGCTTGTCTTGTTTGGCTTATGCGTAAATCCGGCCAACATAATATATGCTAATCTGTGTTACAATTCATTAAGAAACAATTAAGTTAATCTGCAAGCTAACAACGCATAGCTATTTCACCTGAAAGTCGGAACTGGCGAGCTCTAGAACGCACGCAGAGCCAAACCAAAGGATCAGTTCCATCCAAATCTGACGTCATCTCTTTTCCTCAATGCAACACGAACCAATTAACATCTAATCCAATTGAAGAACTTCTGTAGCGCCAGTATCACAATGCGTAACTTGTGGCGGTACGAGGGGTACCCGTACCCCCAACATTTGGACTGTGGGTACCGTACCCCACTTTTTGAACAATGCCAATCAGTATTTTATTATTGAGCCTTCCCAGAGATCACAGTCTCCGCTTTGCTTCGTGTATGTAAGAAATTGGTACCCCCCCCCACTTTTTAGAGCAAAGTTACGTCCCTGGGTTCCACTATGCAAAATCGTTTTGTAAGCAAAACTCCAGGGTGAGTCAGGTTCGAAGCCAAGAAGGGAGTACAAAACGACACGAGGGCTGCGTCTTGTCAGAAGGGTTGTCCAGAAGACCAGAATGTCTAGTGAAGATCCGAGTTCGATTGCCAGAAAGACAAGAGAGAGAGGAGGCAGAAGAGCTGTTAAGGTGTTAAGCGCCGCTGATTTAGGTGGCGCTATATAAATGTTCAATTACAATTACAATTACAAAGATGGGTTTCGTTGAGTACAAGAAAGCTTGGAAGGCAGAGGATTGGGTGGCTTAGGATAGGAATATCTAAGAGGCGGGACTTCAATTTGGAGTGGAAAGCCTGTGGGTGACAAATAGAGGAGCCTGAGGCAGATAAAAGTGCGTGGAATCGTACATTGTAATATATATATATATATATATATATATATATATATAATTATATATATAGGGCCTATGTATATACATGCATATAATATCCATAGAGCGTGTGCCTGTCGATAAACGCTACGTCACAAACGGTTTCTGTTCAATTGTGAAACAGAAACCGTTTGTGACGTCAGTACTGCGATCTTGACGACCGCGATCAGAGCATTTTAACCAAAGCCCTTGAAGAGGCGCTACATAAATTCCATGATTGATTGATTGATTGATTGAACAATACATATAGGCCTATATACACGGCCGTCATAATATGACGGGTAAATACTCTAGTATATATATATATATATATTTGCTTTTTGTGTAGTATATATTATATGTATTTAGTATGTCTGGCTGTAAGCGTGTGCGTGTTATTACTGTACCTAACTGGTGCGCGCGCGTGAAGTAGCGTGTAAATTGTAATAAATTGACAACCGATGCATGAAGATCTCGGCTGTCGTGTCGTTTTGTTTTGAATCTAACGACAATAATTCTCGATATGAAGACATAGCATATGCTTCAGTTCGCCCGCGTTAAATATGTATGTAGCCAAGTTGACAAGGCGTGCTTTGCAGGTGCGTGTACTAGGCAGGCAACTCCAGGTCGAGTCTCTATTGTCGGAAGTTGCTTAATCAGAGTCTTATTAGCTGCACTTGGTCCGTATGAATACTAAGCAAAGTAAGTCAAGCTGCTGGTAAATTTATTCTGCGCATTTATTCAGCTGCTGCAGTAATCAATGTCATATGATTTATTGATTGATGGATTGACTAACTGACTGACTGAATGAATGAATGATTGAATGACTGGCTAACTGACTAACTGACTGACTAACTGGCACAGAGCCGTAATTTGAAGTCTGATTGGTTCACTGACTGCCTCAGTGATTGATTGATTGATTTATTGATTGATTTATAGGTAGTTTACAATTACTAAGATGTGAGCAACAGCGTGGTATTAATAAACTGCTTTGTAAGTTAGCATCAACAGGTTAACCAAACGATGCTGAATCGCATAGCATAAGCGGTGTCTTGGGATTCATAGAGCATAGTATAGAAACTCGAAACCATGGAAAGGTGCTGTAAACAACGACTGCATTGAAGCGCTGGATATCCATAGATAAGCGCTGATGAAGCATCATCATCATCATCATCATCATCATCATCATCATCATCATCATCATCATCATCATCATCATCATCATCATCATCATCATCATCATCATCATCATCACCACCACCACCACCATCATCATCATCAGGGCACCAGCTTATTCACGAGCGCTGCATCAAGTCAGATGGTGTTCCAAATAGTAGTCCAAAGAAACCAGAGTCCGGTTTCCAGGGGGTCCAGATCAAGAGAGGAGGCAGAGCAGCTGTCAAGGCATGTGTCGTTTTGGGCGAGATTAATTGGAAGGCGGAGGATCAGCTGAGTCAGGGTAGGAGTACTTGAAAAGGTGAGACTTCAGTTTTAAGCGGCAAGCCCAGAGGGTGATAAATGGAGGAGCCTGAGGAGTAGGATGTAGAACGGGTTGCAATGATGATGGAGGAACCGAGAATCTGCGGAACTCAGGTGGAAGATCGTTGGATATGGCTTGGTTGGAAAACTTGAGACTTGTTATATACAGCCGCCCTTTTGAGCTGATATTGGCGCAGAATAAATTAATAATTGACTGCTTTACGATATATATATATATATATATACAAAAACGGACAAAACGATATATATATATAGTACAATAGTTAACTAATTGGCTAGTCAAATGACCGTTTCGAGTAGTACAGATAGTAGTAGATGCTGTCAACCTTCTGGACTAAAGGGATAGGCCATGCGTTGTCACTACCTGTCGTTTTCAATCAGAATTGTTAAGAGTTCGGCTTGCCATAAAAGCAGTTCAACAGGTCCACAGATTTCGACGACTCACATCGTACTATTATGAAATTCAAATTGCTTCGGCTTAGTGGAGTTCAACATGCATGTAACGGTTCAACGAGTAAGCAGCTTGCAGCTGATATATCGTGCTCGACTCCTGAAACAACTTACCGGTCAACGGCATGACATGTGGTAGCATGTATGCTCTGTCTAATTCCGTCAACCGCTACAACAAAGACCTTTGCCTCCAAGCAGTAGCGAGCCGAACACCAATTTCAGTTGATAAGTTGGAATTATTGTTAAGATTGAATAATGCAGTCAGGTAGGGAGTCCATTCCCAGGGGAGCCCGTACTGGACGCACGTGGGTCCAGCCGTCCACCCACCAAATCAAATCCACACAACGAATAGGCATCGCAGCGATATTTTTGGTAAACGACAATACGGCATGTTAAAGCATTAGATGTTATCTAAATTGAATTTTTTTATAAAGAGTCACTCTGAGTCATTTTTAGTGTATGACTACGAGTGGCGGGCAGAGGACAGGTAGGATGGGAGGGTCTGGGAGGGGTGTGCGTCCAATTTTTTGGGGTGTGCGTCCAATTTTTTAAGCCTTTGGGCGCCCCTGTCCATTCCTAAGAAAAAGGCATATGATCAGAAGCGTAGCCAGACTTAAATTCAAGAGGAGGCAAAAAATCTTGAAAAAAAATTTGAAGACCTTTTTTGAGATTGCTGAGATTTCTCTGCCAAAAAATTTGATGTCCTTTTTTGGGAGATTTCTCTAAAAAAATTTGATGACAATTTTTGGAATTTCTTCTTAAATTTCTTAATTTCTTCTCTTGGGCCAGGATTCACCGTTCAAGAGGAGGCAAAATCCAGATGCAGGGCTATAACCCAAGGAAAATTTTTAAATGTATTAAACCAAGAGGAGGCAACTGCCTCCTCTTGCCTCAATGTAGCTACGCCTATGCATATGATAACTAAAGAAAGAGCAATGGAGTGCTACCAAAAGGATTAAGGTCGATGGGGTTTTGGCCAACACCCTACGAGACGTGATCTCCTTAAACTGTCTTTTCCTCTATTCCGCAAGCGCTTGAAAACCATTTGTTTGAAGAGTTTCTGACGCTAGGTCACAAACGTCTCTGAAAAGTCTCTCTTTAAAAGGCGCTACATAAGTATGTGATATGTAATTTACAATTACAACAGCACTGGATACAAGCAGAGGACTTGATGAAACTACGTGTATTATGAATGCAAGATTTATCGCCTATTGCAAGGAAGCAGTATACCTTTAGGGAGTTTCTTTGAATTAGTTTCTAACAAGAGTGTAATATTAGAACTCAGAGCGCCCACAGGCTTAAAAAATTGGATTCACACCCCCAACAAATTGGACGCACACCTCTCCCCTCCCATCATACCCATCCTCTGTCCATTCACTGAAAATGACTCAAAGTGACTCATTAGAAAAAAAATTCAATTTAGATAACATCTAGTGATTTAACATGCCGTAGGCCCTATGGTCGTTTTGACTCGTTTACCAAAAATACCGATGTGATGCCTATTCCTTGTGTAGATTTGATTTGGTGGGTGGACGCACGTCCGTCCAGTGCGTCCGCCTGCGGGCGCCCCTGTAGGGCTGTATAGATACCATCAAATTAACAAGGCGATTGGATTACATATCATTAGACGCAATAGGAATTCACGGCAATGAAGTTCAAAAGTTAGTATCAACAAGTTAACTTTGTAAAATGGGCGAAACTCCCGGCAAATTCACGACATGAAATCACGCTTTTATTTACTAACTAGCTGTAACCCGTGAAAAATCACGGTATATAAAACAATTATTGCAGTGATAACAATTCAGCTTACTTCCCCGTTATATTATGACGTCATATTATAGGCCTATAGCCGTCGTCAAGACAGCCGTCGCCAAGGCGGCAGTATAGTGACGTCATTATGGTGTTTGTTACGGGACAGACAGACGTACATCGGTTATTATGTTGTTTAATATCAGACCAAACAATAACGCAGATAACAAAGAAACGACGCTGTCGTTTTATGTACCGCATAATGCCACAAAGCTGTCAGTGTAAACAACTTGCATCAAATGAGGTTTGTATAAATTTAGGCCTACTAACATGGGCGGCGATTCGGGGGTTGAGGGGGACAAGACCCCATCCTTTAAGACTGGGGTACCCTCCATACATCTGTCCCCCCACATTTTGAAGAAGCACCAAAAAGGTCAAAACTTTTTTACCTCTTTTTTCAGCAGATCAGTTCAAAACTCTTTTTTGACCAAAAATTCAAAACTCTTTTTTGACTAAAAATTCACGGCATTCACGAAATTCATGAAATTCAGGTGACTTCGTGAACTTCTACTGGTCCTACTGATCATCATCATCAGTTCCTGACGTCAGATATTTGGCGGCAGTAGGTACGAATGAATGTTATCCACTGTCCTCGGTCATTTGCCATGTCCAGTCCAAGACTAATAGGATTTCTAATTACTATCTGTTTCGGTATCCAGATTCTTTTTTCTCTCCCATCTGAGTAAGAAACGCTCAAAATTGTGATCCGCCAGAGTTCGATTGCACTTTGACCCCCGCTCAAAGGTGGGCTCTGTTCCAACACCTTTCAGATCATCGATCACAAATATTCTCGTCTTGTCTACCGTCGAACTGTGCGTCAGTGTTACCCCTAACAAGTAACAGCTGTGACTCATCTTTCAACAACAATTTCTGCCATTTTGTCAGTACAAATCTCTTCGTTTTGGACGCACTCCTCGCCTGCTCCGAATCCATACTGTGCGTAGGCTATAGGTGTGAGAGCGTAAACGTATGCATGCGCTATACGTCTTCCTTTTCGTAGAAATCGTACGATTTAGACAAGCAGGATATTCATAGTCCGTGGAGGCTGTCTGTGAATGAGCTCTAACTGCTTGATTCATTGTATTATAATTATAGGAACGAATTTAAAAGGCGCTATATCAGGTGTAAATTAGTAAGCATTGCAAGTCGTGTAGTGTAATGTAAATGTGTGGCACGGTGGCCGTCGGTACTTGGTTAGAACGCTCGGTCTGTAACGCGGAGAGTACGAATTCAAGCCTAGCTCGAGGCAGTTACTGTGTATAGGGACCTTGAGCAAGTCCTTCGCTCACAGGTGCTCAGCGCCATCGATGTTCTGTCGTATGGTCGTGCGCACTTTTGAACTTTGGAAGGAGGGCAATATATCAAATACAGCTGTATTATATAATATATTATATTGAATAAATCTCCGAAATTTCTCACCGTCACACAAAAGCCACGTCAGTGAGAACAGCTTATATCTCGACGCTATATCAAATCAAGTCCGCAATTTCCAGGTGTTTGGTACATTTTGGTGCCAGGTTAGAATCCGGGGAGGTCAAGCCAAAGAGACGGCATGGTGCTACGGTGGAAATCGTTGATGGTGCATGGTGATCGTCGTGAGTTAGTCTACTGCTAACTGCCAACTTATGATCTATGGTCGCACCTTTGCAAGCATTGCGCCTTGTTATGAATTTCAAAGGCGCTAGGCTATATCACATACTGTATCAGGTGTCTTGCTATGTACATGTACATGCACGTAGGGGTGTGGCTGGGCTTTGACGTGTTAACATCGACTGGGCCTGGCGGATAAACTACCACTTTCTTCCGCCCGCCCTGGGTCGGGAGAGCCTCTGAGTAGAGATCTTGAAGGGGCGTTATATAAATTCTGATTGATTGATTGATTGATTGATCGATAGTCAGACGCAAGAAACCATATTGCAAAGCGCCTCAAGAGATAAATCTCGAAGCGATCATGCGGCCTATAGCTTCAAGCTATCAGTTAAAGCGAATGTCGCCGTCCATGGCAAACCAGGACACTGATCGAGAGATTACAATCTGATTCTTTTATGCGCAAATAAATCTGCAATATAAATTCTGTTTTTACTAGTGGCTATAAATTAACAATCTGCCAGATAGGCTACCTAAAACGGAACTTGCCTCAATACAATACAACTGTATTTGATATTGCTCTATTGCCGAAGTTCAGAAGTGCACTGTAAACGACCATACGACAGAAATCAATGGCGCTGAACAACTGTGGGAGAAGGACTTGCTCAAGGCCCGTACATAATGATCGATTGCGTGGAAGCTCAAATCCGTACCCTCCACAATACAGGTCAAGCGCTCTAACCAATCGGCTAACCTACCTCACCGTGTGTCAACTGTTTCATAGTTTCTAAGATCAAGTCTGTCATTTCATCCGTTCTTGATAGTTTGGCTCGTCTTAGGCAGATAAGAATTACTAGAATTGTCTCAGAATATGTCCAGGGGTTACAGCTGCTATTCGTATTCGTAACCGTAGTCTCCAAACTTCTAAAGCGCCACTCGAAAGCCAAGCACAAGGCATCAGCCTATTCACGAGCGCTGCGTCAAATCAGAGAGGTTTTTCAAAGAGTAGTCCAAAGGAGGTCCAAGTCCGGTTAGCATGGAGGCAGATCAATTATTATTACTATTTATTATTATTATTTTTTTGCCGCCCAAGGAGTTACCCCCAGGCTCTAATAGATTAAGAAGGTGCAAGATTAAATAGGTTAAATATTATTATTATTACTAGTGTATTTGCCCGTCATAATTATGACGTCATATTATAGGTCTATAATTATGTATTGTTGATTATGACCGTCGCCAAGATCGCCGTCGTCAAGACGACAGGTTTATGTTTCACAATAGAACAGAACCCGTTTGTGACGTAGCGTCCACCCGACAGACGGACACTATATGGAAACTATATGTATAGATTATTATTATTATTATTATTATTATTATTATTATTATTATTATTATTATTATTATTACCCCCCCCCCTTACGTCAATTTAATTATGAAACACGTTGAATCTATAAATTTCAATTTTAAAACTAAAGGCCTATTGTTATGTCACTTCAATTATGAAACACATTATTTAGTAACTTTTAGATATATACAATAAAGGCCTTTGTTACGTCACTTCAATTATCGAAGTGTATTGTCATTATAAGTTTACATTTAGGCAATAAAGACCTCTGTTACGTCACGTCAATTATGAAACACATTATTTAGTAATTTTTAGATTTGTACAATACAGGCCTTTGTTACGTCACTTCAGTTATCGAAAAGTGTATTGTCATTATTCGTTTGCATTTAGGGAATAAAGGCCTTTGTTACGTCACTTCAGCTATTATTATTGGTATTATTATTATTATTATTATTATTATTATTATTATTATTATTATTATTATTATTATTATTATTATTATTATTATTATTATTATTATTATTATTATTATTATTATTATTATTACAACCAGTTTTAACTCGCATGAATTCACAGAAATGTGCATCTGGGCGCAATTAGAGCGTCGGTGGGTGATGAGCAGTTAGGTACCCGTATATTTTGAAGCTCATGAGTAATACTGAGTTTTGAGGCGTTTCTTAAAGGAAGCGAGAGCTCGGGTATCGGAGAAACACTGGCCATTGGTTCCATTCATTGGGACAGCAACATAGAATTCACGAGATCCAATGACAGTGTTGTATCATGGCTGACCTAGAAGATCACAGACTACGTGACGGACGGAATGTAAGGAGACACTAGTGGTTGAAGGTTCAAGGTAGGTACGATTCCTCACTGAAAGGGTTTAAATAGTTAGACAGGCCAATTAAAATCTTATTCTTAATTCAAACTAGAAGCTAGTGCAGGTGACCGAGCAGGGTTAAGGAGGGTTAAGGCGGCTTAAGGGTTAACGTCTACATTTGAAGTAATCATTGTTATCCATTCAATTATTTTAGAAGCCGAAAGGCACCAGTAGGTCAGAAGTTCTTCCAGTGGTCGCAAGTAAAGCTGGTGCCCTCCGCTTAAGAGATGTGGTTTACGACTACGACTGTTGCAGGAGTTGTAGACTTGTGGAATGGTTTGGATGATAGTAGACCTACTGTCTCACAGCCTTTAAGAAAAAGCTAGGATGGATAAGATGTTAAGAATTCCAGGATAACCTATAGTTGTTCCAAAGCAGATCACGTGTCTGGTGAACTACTTACAACCTCTATTCTATTGTGAAGTCGTGTCGATTAGGCCTACTACAATTCTGTATTCATTGACGGCGATTCGTCTTTGACGATTCGGTCATAGATCTAATTAAATTCGTCATTAAATACACCAGTCTCTCTCTCTCTGTCTTTGTCTTTCTGTCTGTCTGTCTGTCTGTCTCTCTCTCTGTTTCTCTGTCTGTGTATGTGTCTGTGTCTGTCCGTCTGTCTGTCTCGCTCTCTCTCTTAGTTATCTGTAGAGACCTGATGTGTGATTTTTAAGCAGAGCATTCTGCCTACAGCGATCAGTTCATGCAGAGAATGATACAGATTGCATATACGATTTATGTGGCTTTCGAAGATCTATGGCAAAATCGGTAATGACCTGCACGTTTTCTGTCCAAGGATTACCATTCCATTCATATATGATTCACTGTGTTCCCAGTGGCTTACAACTCCTCTGACATAACGACAGAGGCGTCTACACCAAAGAAACCTTGGAACAAATGCTCCATGGGGGGGGGGAGATCTGTCAGTGTGTGCCACCATTTTAGAGGGGGAGGAACGGGGAGGGGGAAGAAGAGGGGGAAACGGGACGTTGCTCCAATGACTTAGGGGGGATAGACGCCCCTGCATAACGAAGCGCTCGTGAATAAGCTGGTGCCCTGCGCTTAGCTTTAGAGTAGCGCCCTAGAAATTTGAAGTCTACGATTACGACTATCCCCCCTAAGTCATTGGAGCAACGTCCCGTTTCCCCCTCTTCTTCCCCCCTACCACATTCGTCGCCTAATGGGTACTAGGCTAAATGTTATATTCTTCGTTGGCTGTGGGAGTGTAGTAATTAAGCCTCAATATCATAGGCATTAGAAATAGCTTCAAATAATTAAAGGCCCCTCTGCGCCCTACGCTTTTGGGGCTCGGAGTCATTAGTTACAGAAGAATTCTTCTTGTTCTTGTTCTTTTTGTTCTTCTTATTCTTGTTCTTTTTCTTCTTCCACTACCACGACTATTACTACAATTACGCTACATTACCACTACTGCTACCACCACCACTACTACCACCACTACCACTACTACTACTACTACTACTACTACTACTACTACTACTACTACTACTACTACTACTACTACTACTACTACTACTACTACTACTACTACTACTACTACTACTACAACAACTACTACTACTACTACTACTACTACTACTACTACTACTACTACTACTACTACTACTACTACTACTACTACTACTACTACTATCACTACTATTGTTGTCAATATTATATTATTATTATTTTACTGGCTTTCCATAGTAGGCCTAAGTGAAGTCTCTGCCACCGTACGGCGTCATTTCTTATCGTTGTGTAATAAACAGTTGAGACGGAGCGATCGATTGCATTCGCAGTGGATTATGTAAAAACGGATTAGAATTATGCGCCGACTTTGCAAAGTTCGTCAAGACAACTCGATTCGTGACTTCGTCTATTGATTCGACGGCCGTTGACTGCATGAGAGAAGAAAATGCGTTGTTAGCGCTGTTCAGGCCAACGGGGAAGTGAATGAAGCAACAAAGAAGCGATGCGGAGAAAGACTAGCTTAGCTGAACAGTTAGTTTGCGCGTAACGCCACACATGGAAAAATGCAGTCGCCTGCAGCTGTAGCGCTCGGAAAGGAACTCTCCCTGCTTGAGTACATGTCTTAGTATTTGTCATTCGTATAGAAGAACAGCTACTTAAGCTATAGCCTCAGAGGCAGCCATGGGTGTGAAGTGTTAGCGACTTCGTTTTCTTGGCCTCGGCATATGCGAGAAAGGTGGCCAGTTCTTTCCCTCGCAGTCTCATCTTCACACCGACAGTGTACAGTCAGTTTTCTCCATACAGCTGAGTCATTCGTTTGTAATATCTGTAAATCTGGGATCTAACGGTTGATGAAACTTGGTGGACTGCGGACGATGTGCGATTGGGAGACGATACGCAACACCTGAAGTCGGATCAGTTGAACTACGGCGAACTGCGGACCAAACAGCAAGACTCTAGGATGGCACTTGCAGGGTAAGTTAGTTACTTAAACTGAAAGAAGATCGGCTTCAACAGTAATATGCATGAGTTTCTACAAGCAAGTCTATTTAGAGAAGGCTACAACAGTTACACATATTAGAATTACTTATGTTTGATTGTATGTCATAAATGTATGTACGTATGTACATATGTATGTATGGATGTACGTATGGATGTATGTACGTGCGTGAGTATGTACGCTCCTGAGTAGACAGCCTGAAGGGGCGCTATATAAATGTTCTTTAATAATAATGTACGTATGTATGCATGCATATGTATGTATGCATATATGCAGTGGTGTGGTCCTAAAAAATGAAGTGGGGGAACGCCTGGAAATTGAAGTAGCAACTGTAGCAAAAAGTGCAATCTTTGGTAGGTAAGTATGGAAAAAAGTGGGGGAACGGCGTTCCCCCGCGTTCCCGCCCCACTACACCACTGCATATATGCATATACGTATGAATGTATGTATGTACGTATGTATGTATGTATGTATGTGTGAATGTACGAATGTATGTATGTACCCTATGTATGCATACATGTATATATGTATTTATGCATGTATGTCTGTATGTCTATTTTTATGTATGTAAACTATATTTGTATGTATGTACGTACGTATGTACGTTTGCTATTTCTATGATAGCCTTACAACAGTGCAAGATAGAACACAACTTAACCCTCCGTCGGGCGTGGGGTCAAAAATGACTCCAGAGTGCATTGTAGACTGCATGGGGAGGGTGATAGAGTGATGGTAACACTCATGGCCAGGAGAGCATAAGATACGCGGATCGATTCCCGTAACCCCCCTCTAGGGAGGCGCCTTGCATGGCTGCCAAACCGTGTGTTTAATTAAAATCTTCATTGTACCTTCATGTTTCAATGTAATCTTACTGAGTCCGTCGGTTTGAAATAATAAAGAATATAATTATTATTTTCAAAGCATGGATCGATATTAAAAACTGAAATGGCTGCTGATTGATGAAATACTTTCCTAGGCTCCTAACAATCTCCTGTGTTCATTCTAGCGTCATTTCTTTGTATTTCACTATACATTAGTGTAAGAACAGATTTACAAACCTAAGTTTGTATGTGGCGTCATGATATCATGACGTGACGTCATGTCATGTGAAGAAATCGAACTTTACTATTTCAATTAAGATACAGTCCAATATGTTGCGAGACGATGCGATGTGATATGATACAAAACAGAATGAAAATAATTAACAGCACAATTACGTGCGATTATGTACGATGCTGTTCTGTCAATGCTGGACTTAGGCATAATCTAGGAAAGCTACAGCTTAGGGTCTCACATTCCGCAGGGGCCTAAAAAATCTGAACTTTTGAGGGGCTTTTAAATTTTTTATGTGCACTGTATATATATTATGTTATGTTGAACCGTTTAAAAGCGGCGTGTGCAGCAAATTCCACCTCGCTTGAGTTGGCGCCAGGTACGCAGAGCGGATGAAGAGTTAAATTCCTTTCTATACTGAACTGTCTTGCCGAAGATTAAATGTCGCACCCGCTCATGCTATTAAATAATTAAAAGGCATATCATGTTTTCAAGTTTTGTGAGACCTTCAGACCGCCACCTTCTGGTTTAATGTGTTAACGAGGGACCTCCAAGCTCTGCACAGCTTAGAGCCTCACCGAGTCTATATCTGGCACTGGTAACATGACATAAATGAAAACTTTTAAAGCATAAATTTAAGAGAGAAAAAAGCTCCTCAGCAGCACTCCCGACCAAGCAGAGAGGCCCCAGGATCAAACAGAGAACAGACTTAGAGCTCAAAATAAATCTAAGTTTTAAATTCCCCGTGGAACGAACACGTGGATTTGTTCTCCCGCAGTTGCAGAATACATAGCGTTGCTCTATAGCGTTTTAAAGGTGTGTAACTAGGTCACTTTAAGCACTCACTTCTAATTTTAAAGGGAAGACTATTCCAGGATACAGGGCCAACAAACGCAGACAATCGCCTGCGCGTTGTTTATATTTCTAAATCAACTTTTACAACGACTTCAGTGTTCGGTATACGATCTGAAGTCATTCAGAAACGCTGCAACTGTTTCGAGGTATAAGATAACTGATTTTAACAACAGTCAAACCGGACCAACATCCGAACACTCGGACCGAACACGACTGATGTTGGCTTTGACGTTTGTCCATCACAGAGAATTTCTTCTGGATTGGATTATAAATTATTCTCTGTAGTTTGATGCCTTGGCTCTTGCCGTGTTGCTGTCTGGATCCCACCAGTAGACGCCGTTAAGTTTTAAGTTGGAAACAGAGAAGCCACGGTTTCAACGTTCATCATTTTGCATGCCGAACATGAAGTTAGGGGAACAGCATGGTTCGTAACACTGATTAAAATGGATGTTTGCATAAATGCATCTCTATCTGTGTGTCTTTGTCTCTTCCTATCGGTCTGCCTGTGTGTGTGTCTTTATGTCAATCCACATCGCTGTTTCTATCAGGCTCTCTGTCTCTCTGTCTCTCTCTGTCTCTCTGTCTATCTCTCTGTCTCTCTGTGTCTGTGTCTGTGTCTGTCTCTGTGTGTGTGTGTGTGTGTGTGTGTGTCTCTCTCTCTCTCTCTCTCTCTCTCTCTCTCTCTCTCTCTCTCTCTCTCTCTCTCTCTCTCTCTCATATATATATATATATATATATATATATATATATATATATATATATATATATATATATATATATATATATATATATATATATATATATATATATATATATACATATATATATATAACTTTCTTCACCTCTTAGTACCTTTCTGTCTCTTCACTAACCAAATCTCTCAACCTGTTCCTCTCCTTCTGTAACTCTCCTCACTCCTGATACTTTCTGTATGGCTCTCACACCATCTTCTATTTTGAATTTCTTCACTCGCTTTCAAATTTCCACGATCTTGCACACTAAAAACTAGTTATAGTAGTTCAGGTCATGTAAACATGCAAAAACATCTGCAGAAAGCGGCTGTGGGTTCTTAAATTACTTACTTACTCACTCACCTGCTAACTCACTAAATAGGCTGTTACTATATTAATCACGTCTCCTTACTAAATGAATCCGGTACATTCGGTTTCACCAAGACATTTCTTTTAGCTTTCATGACAGATCAAATACCCGATTAAGCCGAAAACTGAGCGTTTAATACCAGTGAATGCGTTTTAGTTTTTTCAGCTCTTGATACGCTTAGCAAGGAAAAGACTTCGCGGTGCTTGTTTTTGCTAGTAAATATGCCTGCTTTTTACTGCCTTTATACAGTTTTAATTCGGTACCTGAGGAAGAAGCATATCAGGTTGAAAGAGAGAAGGGAAAGAAGGCGAAGACAGGAAACAGAAAGGATATAAAGAGAAATAAAAGACGAAGACAAGATGAGTGAAGACTGGATGTCCGGATAAACACAAACATACACACACTGGCGTAAACTTGTTCAAAATATTGGGGGCATTTGGTGATCCATTCTACACTTGTTGCATTAAGTGTACAGTCCATCTCAATTATTGGGGGGGGGAGCATGTGCCCCGGCTGCCCCCAAAGTCTACGCCTATGCATACACACATGCATACATACATAATTGTAAATGTATTTGTGCCATAGCAATTTATATAGCACCACTTCAAGACAAGCTCATCAGAGGTGCTCTTGACCTAAGACAATGAAACCACGATCGAACAGAATGGTCTTCAATAGTTTGTGGAAAAAAGAAAACATACATAAATACGTACGTAATATCTTCATATGTACATAGGGGCGTACATACATACTTACATATATATATTTACAAACATACTTTCTTGCTTGCTTACTTACTCAATTACATAACTATGTGCAATGTGTGCATGCATATAAAAATATAAGCTTGTCAAGAATAAACAAGTATCTCAACAGATTCTGCCATCAATCCATCAATCCATCTATCATTCATCCTTCCATCCATCCATCCACCTCATCCATCCACCCACCTATCCATCCATCCAACCATCCATCATCCATCATCCACCTATCCACCCATCCATCCATCCATCCACCCACCAATCCATCCATTCATCCAACCATCCATCTGTTCATTCGTCCATCCATCCATCCTTCCATCCATCCATCCATCCATCCATCCACCTCATCCATCCACCCACCTATCCATCCATCCAACCATCCATCATCCATCATCCATCCATCCTTCCATCCATCCATCCATCCATCCATCCATCCATTCATCCATCATCCATCCACCCATCCATCCATCCCTCCAACCATCCATCCGTTCATTCGTCCGCCCATCCGCTCGTCCATCCATAGCAACAAATCATAAATCGTAGTTACGTTTTACATATCTTCGGTTGAAGCCCGGAAGCAACATATCACTGACAACATGCACCAGCAAAAAACAACAGGAACAGCTACAACAACAATATTAGTCATGATGAATAACGCGACTTAATTTATAGTAAATTCCGTTTACATCATTGACATAAGAGAGCCACCAACAACAACAGCTGTACAAACAACAACTAAACTAAACCCAGCGCGATGTAGCTATGCTAATAAAATGGCTTATTAAATTTAAGTAAAGCCATAACGTTTCCTGTACATCCTGAATATGATGGCATAATATGCGTTATTAAATATGCAGCAGCACTTGGCAAGGGGTTAAACCGTCGTCAAATAGCGCAACATGATTGCGCCCTTGCTCAGTTTACGTCTGTGACGATTATTTGAAGTACCCCGGTACTATCAACAGTTGTAGAGCACTGGAAGAGGATCGCCAGAGTATGATTGCCGCAATTAGATTGCATGATTAGCTCTAGAAGTTTGGGTAAGTAAAATTAGATCTACGTGAATCGATGAATAGAACGAGGTACGCAACTTTAGATGCACTTAATTGGCAACAGAAAATGAAATGAGATGTACAATTTGGATCTAGGCCTACAGACTTAAAATTAGGGCCTACCTGTGTAGGAATAGATCTCCACTTATATCCAGGGCCTAAACTAGTATGTTTTCTGACAGAGAGTGTGAAGCTGACGTTGTCGAGTGTGAAGTTGGCATTGTAGCATGTGAAGTTGGCATTGTCGAGTGTAAAGTTGACATTATCGAGTGTGAATTTGACACTATCGAGTGTGAAGTTGGCATTGTCGAGTGTGAAGCTGACATTGTCGAGTGTGAAGTTGACATTTTCGAGTGTGAAGTTGGCATTGTCGAGTGTGAAGCTGACATTGTCGAGTGTGAAGTTGGCATTGTCGAGTGTGAAGCTGACATTGTCGAGTGTGAAGTTGACATTGTCGAGTGTAAAGTTGACATTGTAGAGTGTGAAATTGACATTGTAGAGTGTGAAATTGACATTGTAGAGTGTGAAATTGACATTGTCGAGTGTGCAGAATAAGTTTTCGAGACACCATTAGCTCGTCAACTACACACGATTTTTATTCAAATACCTGAAATTTTCCTTAACAGTTCAAGTATAATAATAATAATAATTTTTTTCTTTATTAACTCAAACCGACAAACGCAGTAAGATTACACTGAGACATGACAGTACAATTATCAATATCTTAACTAAGCACACGTTATGGCAGTCATGCAAGACGCCCGCCCGAGGGGGGTTGCGGGGATCGAACCGCGTACTGCTGTTCTCCTGCTGCTCTCCTGGTCATACCATTACTCTACCCCCCCCCCCCCGAGGCATACAGTTTGAGGAAGAGTGTTCAGTTGACATTTCTGGGTATTTTAGGCACTGTTAAATTGCTTATTAACGATCTCCCAATGAAGTCATTTGTCCAAATTTAAGCACACGTCTCTTCGTTTCTTTCCAATTGGCGGAACATATTATCTCCTACCGAATAAAAACGTTTCCAAGTATATTTCCCTGCCGGATGGTGGCACGTTTTCCACGTTGACCTTTCCACCTGTGCTATCTGTCCTCCTCTGCTGTCAGCCACAATTCACATCCTGTTTAGACCTCGGCCAGGATAAGATCCATTTTGCGGTATACACTGGTTCACAGTATCCTTCGTTGAAACTGAGCTGTCTGCACACGTCTCTTTCGTTCTCTGTGTATAAGATCATCATTTGCGGAATGTACCAGATAATGTTCGAGCCTCCAGATGATAATGTTCATGCTGATTAACTTCTTAAAGCTTGTCTCAAATTTCTTAATTGATCCAGGATGCCATCTATCACCGGCGTGATAGTTGGTAGACTTGTTGGCTTTCGGGCTTCGGTGGAAGAGGCCGACCATCGAGAAAGTCCATTCTTGGACATTATTATCGAGTCCGAATTCGTATCGGCCCCCTTGAGAAACACCTAGGACGGAGAATAAACTGCAATAAATTGAATTTGATATTACCATCCTTCCAAAGTTCCGAAGTGCACTCTCATGAACATACGACAGAGTATCGAAGACACTGAGCAACTGCGTTTGAAGGATACTTTGCGCTCGAGATCACTACAAAATAATCGCATCAGGGATGGTTAAGTGCTACTGGATGGCCGCAGCTGTGGGCGGCGCTATACAAATATCCAAATAGGATATGGTATATGAACCGTTCCCTTCACGTTTCAACCGTGCGCTCTGATTTGACCTACAATCCCACTGAAATCACGGACTAGGTGAAATAGCGGCATGCCAGGGTCATTGCAGTGGTATCCACCGTCCATAATAAAAAAGATATCAACGGCCGGGTATTGATGAATGCTCGTCCTTCATATGTAGGCTATGATATCCGAATGCGGTGCGCTTTACTGTCAACTTCTGTAGTGCCTGTCGGTGAGTGTAACCGTGTGTCGCGAACGCTTCATTCGTCTTTGTTGTCATTCTCAACTAATGCAACAAAGATCAGGAACACTGAAGTAGGACCAATTTTTAAACCTGAATAAAATTCTATCGACCAATTTGCACATATGCGCAACAGTCTTGCCAATATTGGCTTTTCCATATATTCCAGCATCATGACGTCATCTTAGCATTAAGAAGCGATTTCAGAAGATTCTTGAAGCCGTCATAGAAATTTTTATTTAATGTATCCACCAATCCATCCATCCATCCATCCATCCATCCATCCATCCATCCATCCATCCATCCATCCATCCATCCATCCATCCATCCATCCATCCATCCATCCATCCATCCATCCATCCATCCATCCATCCATCCATCCATCCATCCATCCATCCATCCATCCATCCATCCATCCATCCATCCATCCATCCATCCATCCATCCATCCATCCATCCATCCATCCATCCATCCATCCATCCATCCATCCATCCATCCATCCATCCATCCATCCATCCATCCATCCATCCATCCATCCATCCATCCATCCATCCATCCATCCATCCATCCATCCATCCATCCATCCATCCATCCATCCATCCATCCATCCATCCATCCATCCATCCATCCATCCATCCATCCATCCATCCATCCATCCATCCATCCATCCATCCATCCATCCATCCATCCATCCATCCATCCATCCATCCATCCATCCATCCATCCATCCATCCATCCATCCATCCATCCATCCATCCATCCATCCATCCATCCATCCATCCATCCATCCATCCATCCATCCATCCATCCATCCATCCATCCATCCATCCATCCATCCATCCATCCATCCATCAATACATACATATATACTGTACATACATACATACGTACACACACACCTACACACTTACATACTTATTTTATTTATTTATTCCGGATATTTCTATAGCGCCTCTCGAAGTCAACTACTACTCAGAGGCGCTCCCGACTACAGCATTTGATACTGTGCCGGAATTTTCACGCCGAAGCGCCACGAGCAATTGCGAGTGAAGGACTTGCCCAAGGTCCGTACGCAGCGGCTAGAGTGGGATTCGAACCTGCAACCCTCTGGTCACAAGGCGCCGAACTTACCACTGAGCCACCACGCC
>OY744612.1:43521708-43539208 GCA_963556255.1 Allolobophora icterica
GGCAAAGTACATGCAACACAACTATGCACGTAGTGATGCTTTGTTGGATTTCGTGCCAGTCGAACCCGCAACATCCGCCGCTGGTAATTCGTCATGTCCACTGAACTTAAAGTGCACACGAAGTCACGAACTGTAACTTATAAACTGCGGCTCTTCGATGATCGTTGCTATCGTGTCGACGACTTCCGAAGAAAAGTTTCAGACTCTTCTAAGCCTATTATCGACCATCGACAGATTCCTTGAACATTAGAACTGTGGCGCTATAGAAGTTACTCTTTTATATTCAGATTTGAATTAGACGAAAACCTATTCCTTTCCGATGATTAGGTCTACCTTGTCAATGCCTTCACGAGCTAAAATCTACAGTGCCATATGTATAATTTATAATATTATACATATGTATAATATTCTGACATATATATAATTATGTATATATATAATTATGTATATATAATTATGTATGTATAATTATGTATATTTAATTATATATATATAATTATGCATATATATTTATTAGATGCTACACAGTTGCGGAAATATGAATAATATTTCTTGATCAAGGTGTATTATAATTATTTTTGATCTCTTGCATTTATTACGTGCGCCAGGTCAGTAAATCGGAATCGAAGACGCGATACAAGTGTGCGCAAGTAACTTGTCCATGTTCGTTACACGCAGCAGGCGCTTACCAGTAATCGTTGGATTACGAACTCAGCGCGCTACGGAATAGACCACCGTGTCGCACATTATTATTATTATTATTATTATTATTATTATTATTATTATTATTATTATTATTATTATTATTATTATTATTATTAACCAGTTTTATATAGCGCCCCTATATATACATGATACATACAGACCCATAAGCCGACTAAAGTAGGCCGTAACTATAGTGCATTTTCCATCCGCCAGGTCGCTACGTTCAGGCTCCTACAAAGGGGTCATAGAAAGGTATTCATTTCCATGTAGACGAGAATTTTAACAAATCGCCTTCGTGTCGTCAGGAGCATGAGAAGTCGTTGAGTAAAATGGCAGGAAAACATTTATCTTGAGCTATTGAATACCCTACACGTCCTCAAATGCGACGCCCGATTACCACTGGCCAATCTGTCGTATATAGTTCTCTCATAATATATCGAATTACATCAGAGGACGCATTCTACGCTGTTGGGGTGAATAAGTGGGAGCGTCCACCTCTGGGGCGGACCTAGTTGGTCGACGCCAGAGCTCTGGGTTCCAGTCTCGAGTCAACCAGCTCAACGATCGTTGCACTCTACTGCTCGTGGAGATATGTAGTTGCCGCTCTTCCGCAAATAAACACTTGCGTGCTTCTGCTTGCAATGGGATATTCTCCTGCAACTGTCTTCCGCTTTACATTCGTAGTATTGCGTCTGATTCTGTTCAGCGAACTTTTCAAAATGCCCGAGATAAGTTTCACAGTGAGGTATGTATCGCTTTTGTAGGCCTAAGATACTTTAAAATGTCTTACGACGCACCCAAATAAACATGTGCAACATTGTGCATGAGCAGTAAAGTCTAGCGGCCACCGAGGCTTACAACCAGACATTTTGTTTACCGTAAGCCACATTAGCTTTCTACTACATTTAAATAAATAAGAAAGTAAATAAGCATATCCTTTATTAAAAACCAACTGCTAACCGCATGTTGGTGTGTATAGTTCATCAAATTAATTTAAGCATATTACATCCGAATGACAAAGGTTTTACGGGTTAAGGAGTGGGCATTGGGTATAATTCTATTGTGTGCTTAGATCGATCCTATACAGAAAATACATATCGCGACAAACATTACACCCGTCTGCTGTTAACAAGCGAAATTTAAAAGTATGTGTAGAAGTACAAAACTACGATTTCAAGTGGATGTAGGCCCTATTCCATGTTTCATTAATAGGCCGAAGTGACGCTCGGAAATTCAAATCCTAGGCGCTGTAGCGAAAAGTCTTCTTCCTTTCTTCTTCTTATTGTTTGTAGTAGTAGGAGTAGAAGTATTGTAGTAGTAGTAGTAGTAGTAGTAGTAGCAGCAGCAGCAGCAGCAGCAGCAGCAGTATTAGTAGTAGCAGTAGACTAGGAGTAGTAGTAGAAGTAGTAGAAGTAGTAGTAGTAATAAAAATGACAATAATACATAGTAAGCCTAGTAGTCGTGGTAGTGGTAGTACTCGTAATAGTAGTAGTGGTAGTGGCAACATCAATACGAGTAGAAGCAACAACAGAAGCAAGCGAACAACAATCCAAGAAAATGGCGCCTAAGAAGATAATGATTTTTTCTAAATTGTTTTGCTTCAGATCGATGCTGGCGTTCATGACCCCTCACCACACTGACGATGCATCCACAAATCAACCCGACCCAGATTCGTTGACGTTGCTTAGCAACGGAAGCGTCACTCGCGACGAAGAACTGGCGAAGGTGGAGATCGGGGTGCTGACGGCGGTCTTCGTTCTCAGCTTCACCGGAAATGCCGTCGTCATCATGGCTCTGATCTCCCTCGCTCGCAGGAGAAAGCTAAGCAGGATGAACACCATGATTGGCCACCTGGCGATCGCTGATCTATTCGTCGCCTTCTGTAGCGTTCTGCCTCAACTCATCTGGAAAATCAGTTTCAGATTTCAGGTAACTTAACTTTTAATCTGATCTGATCTGATCTACGTTTAATTTAACCTGACCTCAGTGTGGGAATTATTGTAGAAAAAAGACTTGGGTTGAACATTTTATCCGTTTTTTACAAACTGATGTCAACGAAATTTGAAAGCTTCTGGTTTCAACGCTAGCAGTTTTGCAAGTCAGACTCGAATCAAAAATGAATTCCTTTGTTGAGAAAATTCAAAAATGCATACGTGAATCACCTTGGAAATTTCTTCTCTATGTCAGAGACTCAGAGTCAAATAATGCTAAATCACACTAGCACAACTGAGGGGTTGGACACGACCCCTGGGGTGTGCAATGAAGACTTAACTGGGGGTCCCAAGAAAGACTGGAAGGATTGAACCTCACCACCCCCTCCCCCCCAAAAAAATTCCCACCCTGCCTACCCTAACCCAACATAATTTCACCTAATGAGTTCTGTAGCGATGTTATCAGTTGAAATGCTATTAAAAATATTCATTTGAAGAACCCCTAGTAACTCAATAAGTCAGCGAAGCCAGAGGTCAGGCTGGTGCGGGTAAGGAAATTGAAATAGATAAAGTCTTACGTTTAGATCGGAAGGACATTAAACTTCTATGCATGTACTCATAGATACATTTATATAGCTCATTTTCTACCGCACAACGCCCTGCAAGTGAATGACAGAAGCCACACTTCGACAATTTAGTCAACTAGATGAACTTTGACCAACTAGGTAAACTCCAGGTAGACTTCAATAGACGAACTTCGGTAAAACAACGTGCAAGATTGCAAAACTAGGGCGCAGCATGACTGAGCAAGCAGTTACGTAACGTGTCATTTGTTCGTTCCCATAGGGTGGCAACATGCTGTGCAAACTGGTCCGCTACGTTCAGATGGTCACCCTCTACTCGTCCTCCTACGTCCTCCTAACGACGGCCATCGACCGCTACATCGCCATCTGCCACCCCCTCCGAATGCACGCCTGGACCCAGCGTCGTATGCACTGCCTGGTGATCGTCGCCTGGTCCTTGTCGTTTGCCCTTGCCTCTCCCCAACTCTTCATATTCGCCTACGACGTCGTCGACCCCATGGGTACCCTAGACTGCACCGTCGTCATATACTTCCCGTGGTCGCGCAGGGCATACGTGACCTTCTTCGCTGCAGCCGTCTACGTCGCGCCCCTCTGCATCCTCCTCTTCCTCTACCTGAGAATCTGTCTCGCCGTCTGGTTGCGAGACTCTCCCAGTTCCCGTCTTCGTACGTCCGTCTGTTCCGCGTCGCTGCAGACGACCTCCAACTGCAGTCCGAGGGGAGCAGGGGGCGCCCGTCGCTCCGAATCGGAGCAGCGCCCCAGCTGCTACAGCGGGGCGTCGGGAGTGGCAAACGGGGCGAGGTTCGAACGTCGGAGGATGCGACGGTTGCAGAGACAGTCCCTCGCCTCTTCCAGCTGCTCGACGCTGGGACATCCGAAGGACGGAATCTCGATTGCGAAACTGAAAACCGTTAAACTGACTTCGCTCGTCGTCGGAAGTTACTTCATCTGCCAGGGTCCGTTCTTCGTGTCACACGCCTGGGCCGCCTGGGACGACGCGGCTCCCTTCGAAGGTAGGACGACAGGTTTCGTTGTATGAACCTATCAGAGGCCAGGATGACACCCATTAGGGAGGATCCGTAAAGGGGCTAGATTAATTGTACCTATAGTCCCATATGCTGGGGCTGGGTCGGGAGAGCTCATAAGAAGATACCTGGAAGGGGCGCTATATAAATCATCGAAATGAATGAATGAATGTTAATGCGGCTTCCTGTGAACATTTCAAAATCCTACTCTCCCAAATTGATTGGTCGATTGTGTCTGATTCCCGCATTGGGAATGACCCGGACGTTTCTTATAATTTATTTTTCTCATCATTTAAGACAGCATTTAAGACAGTCTAATACAGCCTTTCCTTTAAAACATCAAAAAATCAAAGCGCATAAAGAGCTCAAAGACCCGAATTAATGGTAGTAGATGTTCTTGTACTATTATTGCGTGTTACAAGAAGTAATAAATATTTATGGTTATACATACATGTATACATAAGTGCAAGCATACATACATACACGGGCGTCTATCCCCCTAAGTCATTGGAACAACTTCCCCCTCCCCCTCTTCTTCTCTCCTCCTCCTTCCTTCCCCCATAAAATGGTGGCACACACTGACAGATCACCCCCCCCTATTTCTTGGATGGAGCATTTGCTCCACGGTTACTATGATGTAGACGCCTCTGCATACATACAATGTCATAATACATGGATACCTTCATGCAAATTTAACGGCATGCCTGGCTAGTTTACAAGGTATATCGGGGTGGTCGCCCACTAAAAGGCCAGCATTAGTTGAAATAGCTTATGCTTCGTAATCTTACACTCGTCCAGCGGTGATCAGTCATCTACTTTATTCACCTCTGCGACTTTCCTGATTTTCATCGTCAATTATTATGCTCGTCTTGAACGGTTTTTGGTCCAAAGAGACGGCCAGTGGTCTATTCCTAATACTGAGCCTTATGATCATGATACACGAAGAAGGTCTCTTTATTCTTAAGCACATATCTTCGTTTCTTTATGTCTTTCCTTTCCATCTCTCTTTTTCAGTGCTTTTTTCAGCCGGAACGCGCCGGAACGGCGTTCCGGCACCTTTTTCAGCTACTAAAAAATAATTTATTTATTTTAATGATAAAAACAATAATTTAGTTATTTTAATTTAATTTAAGTGTTTTTAACTGTTTTCAGTGTTTATTGAGACCCCTCCCAACCTCCAATCCAGTTTTCTCGTGATTTTAGCCCGCCCATAATAATATTATTGTTGCGTTCCGGAACCTAATGTTGCGTTCGGGAACCTTTTTTTTCTAGAAAAAAAAGCACTGCTCTTTTTCAATTACCTCTATTCATTTCTTCATCTGTCTCTCTCTTTCACTCTTTCTATCTTTCTCTCTATGTCTCCGTGGCTCTCCCTCCCTCCCTCCCTCCCTCCCTCCCTCCCTCCCTCCCTCCCTCCCTCCCTCCCTCCCTCCCTCCCTCCCTCCCTCCCTCCCTCCCTCCCTCTTGCTCTGTATTTCTGATACGTCTCTTTACACCTACTCCATGACATTTCTGCACATATCTCGTGCATTTCGTCCAATCTAGAATTGGTTCTGTTTTCAATCAATGCCTTCTGTGCCGTTGAAGTCCTTCGCATTGATATTCTATGCTAGTGGTTAACAATGATAAGTTGATAACAACTGCCGTATAACAAATAGAGGGACTACCAGGCTCAACAGAGCGGTGTTTCCTTTGTTTTGTGAAACGCGGTGTGTCTGAACTGGATTCGGTAAGTTGATTGCAGCCCTGATCAGAACTGACAGGCTACTACGTGTGTAACAGAAATAGAAGTCGATTGCTGACTTACATAACTTTGCGTGAGCAGTAAATAACCCTGACACCGACTTTCGTCTGACGTTAAATAAGTTATGAGCCCCATGTTTCCGAATCTATTCTTAAATAGTAAACTGAACTCTCATGCCCCATAATACCGGAACGTAGGGGAAGTGGCCATGCGATGCGTCTGCTCTTCGGACTTTGAGATGGCAAGGGCAGTGCAAGAATTGCTTTTATCTGGCTTTATCTTAAAACCTTTAGCTCTGCTTCACTTCAACCCGCTTCTCTTCTGCCCTAACACTGTTCCGCCCTTTTTGCGATGCGCTCCATAGTCATAGCTGTTCCACCCCTCTGAAACAAACTCCCACCAGAGCTACGAGAAATATCAGATCCATATTTCGAACTCACCAAAACCTCACCTCTTCCCATCTTTCCATAGGTATTCACTCAAAACTGAAAACAATGCTCTTTCATAAATCCTATCCCGATTCCTCTTCTTCCCCTTACCTCCCTCGCCGTTTCAGTCCTAAACACCACCCATCTTAGCCGTCTGACTGTCTGTCTGATTGACCCAATCAAATTTAATAAGTGTCACGTTGCATACTTATTCATTGGCTTCCCATCCGGCAGCGTATCCTGTATTGGCTTTGCTCTCTCGTCTGGCGATGTGTTTTAGGCATGGCTCCTTCCTACCTATTCTCCGTTTTTACTCTCTCTTCTTCTCTTACGGGTCGCTCAGCCCTACGTTCCTCTTCTCGGGGCGACTTTATAGTCCCATATGCCCGCACTGCTACTATGCAGCGCCGAGCATTCTCTGTCGCTGGTCCAACTGCGTGGAATGACTTACCATCTCTCCTTCGCCTATCTCCTCGTACTCACCCGTCTTCTTTTTACGCTTTACTGAAGACTTTTCTGTTTGATCAGGCCTGGCTTGGGAGTGCCTCTGAGTAGAGCCCTTGAAGAGGCGCTATATAAATTCCATGATTGATTGATTGATTGATTGATTGATTGATTGATTGATTGATTGATTGATTGATTGATTGATTGATTGATTGATTGATTGATTGATTGATTGATTGATTGATTGATTGATTGATTGATTGATTGATTGATTGATTGATTGATTGATTGATTGATTGATTGAGTGGTTGATTGATTGATTGATTGATTGATTGATTGATTGATTGATTGATTGATTGATTGATTGATTGATTGATTGATTGATTGATTGATTGATTGATTGATTGATTGATTGATTGATTGATTGATTGATTGATTGATTGATATTCACTTATAGCCCTAGTACTTAAAACAATGCTGGCGTTACAGTCTTCTTTTTAGCCTTTGTTCAACAAAAATGTCAATCATCTTCGCAAGTTAATCATCTTGCGCGCTCATTCTCAATAAATAACAGTGCAGGACCAGAAAGCCTTTTCCTTCATACATGTGACATTGTGCTTCTCAAATAGTTTTTGATGATTTTCAATTTTTACAACGAGCGTTCGCATAACGCAAAGTAGGCCTAAGAAAGTAATGCAAGTGTGTCGACTGTGGAAACATTCGAACATTACAACTACTTGATCTGTCACCAAATAAGAAGGAATATGAATTTGATTAATTGTAAAAAGAAACTTTCAACTGTAATCATAAAAAATTATCTGGTGTCTGTGTGGATCCCTAGATGTCGTGGGTCCGGGTGCCTTGCACCGCCTGTACATTTGATAGCTACGCCAATGATCGTTTCTTCTCAAATATCAAAGTTCACGACAGTACATTTCTTTCAGTGTAGGTTATTACGTCTCCTCCATCGACACAACATTGAAGGCCTAAACGATTCATCTCGAATTAACATAACATAACATAACTTTTATTGCTCCCAAATCAAATGTCAGAATGTTACAACATCAATTTAGTGCTATAGGTCGGGATACAAAGGGAGGTCCAGGAGGGACCGAAGTCGCACTAAGGTAGGGTCCACTGTGTACCATGAAGCGTATGATGAAGGCTAACTAACACATACGAATTTAAGTATGTTATACCAGGAGACGTAGATAGAGACAGTAGTTATAAACTTGACTAAATAAGCGACGGAGCTGATAATAATTAGATAAAACATTTTATCTATATGTTGGAGGTCAAAAGATATCCATGCAGGAGCTTCTTGAAAGCAGGGAGATCAGAAGCACTAATAATATCGACTGGGAGGTCGTTCCAAATAGTTGGACCAGCTATTTTTGTAGACAATTTTCGAGTATTAGTTCAGGCAAAACTGATTCTGCAGTCAATTACTAACTGCACATTGCAATCGACTAAGCGTGGGCATTTAACAAGCCGATACGGAAAATCCCGAAGTCATGGACATTTTCACCAGTCTAACTAGGTCTCAGAGGTTTTACTAGTGGCTGATTTAAAGTGAAACCTAGCCTTCTGAGATGTCCACCTTGTGGCAGCCTTTGTTCTCGAGTTTCGGTTTCAGTTTCTTAACCGGATTACTGTCTCGCTTTCAAACATTATTTCATCGCTCTGGTCCAATCGACGATCGGTCGTCTGCCAATTCTGACGTCAGTCAATACTGTTAAAACAATCTTGAATCTCGCTCAATCACTTCCGTGACAGTCGAATTTCACAATCTGTCTGTCTGTTGCTGGCGAGTCTGTCTGTCTACCTGTTCGCTTGTCTTTTTTCTGTCTGTCTGTATGTCTGTCTGTATGTTCGTCTGTCTGTCTGCCTGCCTGTCTGACTGCTTGTCCGTCTTTCTGTATTTCTGTCTGCTTGTCTTTTTTCTGTCTGTTATGTCTGTCTGTCTGTTCTTTTGTCTGTCTGCCTGCCTGTCTGTCTGCTTGTCCGTCTTTCTGTATTTCTGTCTACTTGTCTGTTTTTCTGTCTGTATGTCTGCCTGTCTGCATGGCAAGGTAAACCTCCGTCTGTCTGGGTGATAAAGCAGAAGAGCAGAACATTAACCGGTATAAACTTAATGTAATTCGATGCAATGTAATGTACATAATGTGATGTTACTAATGTAATCAATGTAATGTATTGATATATTCAGCTGCGTTGTTAATGTGTTTGACCTTTCTGACTGCAACTGCTCAAAATCCCAACTCATTTGAGGATGATATTAAACGACCACTATAATTTATGCAAACGTTGATGAATATTATAACGCTCCAGACAACAAATGAACACGACCACCTGTTGTATTGTACTGTATTGTATATTTCGATTTATATAGCGCCTCTAACAGTTCTGTTTGCGCGATGCATTGCAGGCAAAGCGATGACGATTATTCTGCTTCTGGCTAGCCTCAACAGTTGTACGAACCCATGGATCTACTTCGCGTTCAACGACCAATTCTCGCGGATCTTCACCAACCTCAGCAGCCGGAAAAAAATACTCGGCCGGCAGCCATCACCATCGACCTACTCCACGGATAAGGACAACACCCGCATCCAGTTGTATCTGTCGCAGCAGGCACAACAGCTGCAGCAGCAGCAGCCTCGTTCAGCTGGTACAGAGAGACAGACGTCGTCAAAGACTGATTCTGATGAGCGCAGATACAGTAGGATGTAGGAGGACAAGAAGGAGGAGGAGGTGGAGGAGGAGGAGGAAGAGGAGGAGGAGGAGGAGGAAGAAGAGGAGAAAGAGAAAAGGAGGAGGGGAAAGAGAAAAGGAGGAGGAGAAAGAGAAGGAGGAGGAGATAGAGAAAGAGGAGGAGGAGAAGAGTGTAGGGGACAAGCGGAACGAGAAAGAAAAAAAGAAGAAGGTGGAGAAAAGTGGGAAAATGTAGGAGGACAAGAAGGAAGTGAAGGAGAAAGAGAAGAATATAGTAGGACAAGAAGAAGGGGGAGGAGGAGGAGAAAGAGAAGAAGCCGAGGGGAAGGAGAAGAGTGTAGGGAACAAGCAGAATGAGAATGAAAAAGAGAAGATGGCGGACAACAAGTGGGAAAATGTAGGAGGACAAGAAAGAGATGGAGGAGAAAGAGAAGAATGCAGGAGGGAAAGAAAGAGGAGGATAAAGAGAAAAACGTAGGAGGATCGTAGAAGAACAAGAAGCAGGAGGAGGAGGAGGATAAAGAGAAAAGGGCAGATACTAGGTGGGAAAATGTATAGGACGATAAGAAGAAGGAGGTGGAGAAAGAGAAGGAGAAGGAGGAGGAGGAGAATGAGGGGAAGAAGGATGACGACAAGAAGGAGAAGGAAAATGAGGCGATAGAAGGTGGCCTAAGATAGGAAAACAGAGGGACGAGAGGAGAAGGATTGCATGAAGGAGAAGAACTAGAAAATGTAGTAGAAGAGAAGGAAGAGCATCAGGAGCAAGATAAGAAGAATGAATAATGTCTCTAGTGGGCGGTATATAAATGCCATGGTACACTGAATTCCGCGTTCTCTCCCTCTTCGCAGGATCTCATCATCTCCAATCCAATCATTTCGGCGCATTTGACAGTGTTAATATTTTCTACGTCGTGGGGGTACGGACTGACTTCAGTCGGGCATACAGTATTGGTGCACGCTGCACTAAAGAAGTAAACATGAGCTCTCGGTTTTCTTGAAGCGGCGCTATGTAAATTATTTGACCAATAAATCTAGAGCATCGCACGAGACAGTCATGTATAGAGGTGAAGGAAAATTCTATTAAAATTCCAGTGTATTAAATAATTAAAAGTGGGATTCGGTTTCGCAATGGCCTTTTATATGTATGTGTGCATGGGTGAATGTATGTGTGAATGTATGTATGTGTAGGTATGTATGTATTTTGGTATGTATGTATGTATGTATGTATGTGTGTATGTATGTATGTATGTATGTATGTATGTATGTATGTATGTATGTATGTATGTATGTATGTATGTATGTATGTATGTATGTATGTATGTATGTATGTATGTATGTATGCACGTGTTTGTGTGTATGCATGCGTGTGTATGGATGGTTGATGGATGGATAGATGGATTGAAGGATGGGTGGATGGAGGGAAGGATGGAGAAAAGGATAGTTGGATGCATGGATGCATGGATGGAGGGATAGAGGGATGGATTGATGGATGGATGTATGGATGGATGGATGAGTGGATGGACCTAGGTACACATGTATGCATGTATGGATGTATGCATGCATGCAATTGTGTGTGTGCGCGTGTTTGTGTGCGTGCGTGTGTATGTATGTACTATGTATGTATTTTTTATTATTATTGCCATTATTATTATTTCAGATCGATTTTTAAAGCGTGAGATAACGTCATTCGCTCATGCGTTCTTTTTTATTTTTGGAATTCTCGAGGGATCATTTACACCTCGAGGCTAAAAAATATATAATATAATAATAGGAATAAACTGCTTTCTCTAACATATGTAACTAATGCACCGGAAATACTTTAAACTAAACCGGCTTATGCATCTATCGAGTTAGTTTCAAGCAACGACTTAACAGAACGTTTATTAATACCTCACAAAGGTCAACTTGCAAATTATGTTCACGTATTAGCAGTCAGTGCAGACTTAAAGAGTACAGGTGTAATGCGATATATTTCTCTTCTCCAGTTATAAATCTGTCTGCTACATTCTGTGCACTGTCACGAAGTTTCTTCTAGAGCCCTTTGAACACCAAACAACGGGCTGTTCCAGTAGTCAAGCCAACTGTTTATTAAAGCGTGAGCCAGACAGTGCCGTATTTTTGCATCGGCTAAAAAAAACAGGGCCTAAAAAATTTCAGAATTTGTTGGGGGTGGGGTTTAAATTTCATGTGTACCGTATATATAATATATATATTCTACATAATATATATATATATATATATATTATGTAGAACCTTTTTAAACGGTTTGTGTAGCAAATTCCACCTCGCCTGAGTAAATGCATTCATTGAAATAATTTTTCACTTTAAACGCTAGGCTATTGAATAATTAAAAGGCATATATGTTTCAAGTTTTGTTAGACCTTCTGGCGTAATTTTTAACGAGAGGTCTCCAAGCTTTATTTAGCTTAGGGCCTCACCAAGTCTAAATCCAAGCTCTAGAGCCAGTCACGTTTTGGCTCAAGTGTCAATGACGATCGGATTCTTCGCAGCCGATAATAACACGACTGACTTAGATTTGCCACTCAATCTTCCACTGTAAGCTTTGCATCGATAACGGAAGCAGAATGGAGCAGACGTTGATTGAAGCTGGAGCCACCGATTGTAGTCTTCGCCAGTTGATATCTAGTGCCAATCGAAATGAGCTAAGTCTTTTTCATAATCAGTTTTCAGACGATTGGTGCCCATCCATGGCACCTCTAAATGCAATCAGGAAATCTTCCGGCTGCAAAAGGTCCGCAACGGAAGCACAGAGATAGGGTCGATATAGTATACAGCTGAAAATGATCAGCATACGAATGTGTAGTTAATCCTCTGTGCTTGTTACGCATGTGTGTATACATGCATATGTATCCAGTGCTTTTTTCAGCCGGAACGCGTTCCAGCACCTTTTTTAGCTACTAAAAAATAATTTATTCATTTGAATAATAAAAACAATAATTTTGTTAGTTTAATTTAATTTCAGTGTTGTGAACTGTTTCAGTGTTTATTGAGACCCTCCCAATCCCAATCCCTTTTTTTCTCGGGATTTTAGTCCTTCCATAATTGTTCAGTTCCGGAACCTATTGTTCAGTTCCGGAACCTTTTTTCTAGAAAAAAGAACTTTATGTATCTATGTATTTTTATATGCATGCAAGCAGGCATGTATGTATGTATGTGTGTATGTATGTATGTATGTATGTATGTATGTATGTATGTATGTATGTATGTATGTATGTATGTATGTATGTATGTATGTATGTATGTATGTATGTATGTATGTATGTATGTATGTATGTATGCATATATGTATAAACAACAAGGTCGTATGTTAGCAGCTACATGTAGCTAATGTTCAGAAAACGCAAGTGGCTACATGTTCAGAGTAAAATAGCAAATTAAATTAGTTAAATAAAATTGTAGTTGCAATGCCGAATTTTTATAGCGCCTAATCCAGAGAAACTCCACAGAGGCAATTCCAAATCATAATCGTAAACTCCAATTTCTATAGCGCCACTCTAAAGCTAGGCGCAGGGCACAAGCTTATTCGCTAGCGCTGCCAAACTGACCACACAGAGCCGCGATCTTTGTAACTTCCATTTTCAAAGAGGAATGAAGTGTCGATGACCCCTTTTGAAGGACAGAAATTGCACATTTGACCTCTGTGACGTGTCACGTTAAATCAATCCAGGCTTTCTAAGGCTTTTTGGTTTCCAATAAAAATAAACGAGCTTGGCGATTTGGTCGTAGACTTATCTGTAAAAACACACACAAAAATTACGAAACATGCAGGCTGTGATATATATATATATATGTATATATATACGTATACATATATAATATAGTATATACATACAAATTCCTATGTGTGTGAAAAATACATTGATAAAACAGCACATGAATATAAAAATATATACAGCCCATTATATATATATATGTATCTGTGATATCTATGCATCTTTGATTATATATATATATATCACAGATATTAAGGCGATAGAGTGTAATGGTTAGCATGCTGGACTGGCGACATAGAAGCCGGGGTTCACACCACTCATTTCATATCTAACATACATATGCATATGTGTGTATATGAACATGTGTATGAATATCTACGTATAGGCTTGAACAATTGAACATGTGTATGTACATCTATGTATATGTATGAACATGTGTATGTATATACGGAAGTTATTATGTTTAGTCAGAGATAAGGTAGGTAGGTGATCGATTATGTTTTAATAAAGCAGCTGGGGTTGGGAGGATGACTTGGCTCAGTTGGCTGATATGCAGATACGCACCTGCGTCGGACAGACGCGTAACTGGCTTCGAGTTCATTACAGATCATCAATATGCATCGCATAGTTTGAAAACTGATGTGCACTCTGGAAGACTGTGGGCAGAATCCCTGAGAACATAACTCATCCGCAGAAATACAGACGTTAAGTTGTTTCTGCCGCCTGTGAGTTCTGTAGTCGCTTCATCGTCAGGCGTGCTGTTACGCCTGCTGTTTCAGCTTCATCACAGTCTCGAAACAGTCGTAGTTTGTATGTATGTATGTATGTATGTGTATGTATGTATGTATGTATGTATGTATGTATGTATGTGTGGATGTATGTATGTATGTGGGTATGTATGTATGTATGTATGTATGTATGTATGTATGTGTGTATCTATGTATGTATTTGTGTATGTATGTATGTATGTATGTATGTATGTATGTATGTATGTATGTATGTATGTATGTATATATGTATGTATGTATGTATGTATGTATCGTTGTATGGTACAATTCACGACAGCCTTTTTTATTGTATTTTATTGTATTGGATTACGTTAGTTGCCACATTGGTAGGCCTAATGAATTTGAACTTTCCGCAGCGAAGGACCGTGGAATAAACATGTGTGTGTTTGGGAGTGTTAGGTTCAAACGAGTGCAGCGTGAGTATAGTATACTATAATCAACTCCGAGAATGTTCAGAGCAAACGTGGTACGCAGTCTATGTAGCAAATAGTAAATTATATTGTAATGTAATGAGAGCAGTTTATACAGCACTGCAGGTAGTGAACAACTTTCATGGTGCTTTACAATGTAAGTTGTCAGCTAGGAATGTAATCGTAATCTCGAGGTAGATATATATATAGCGCTCCACGGTGCCAAGTCGCGGCACTCGCGGGATCCAGCTTATTCACGTACGCTCAGTCAAAACAAACTTCATAAACAGGTAAGATCAGATTCGGTTCCAGGTCAAGATCCAAGGTCAGGCAGGTAGACATTCAGATGGCCTCGGTGGATGGTGATAGGATAAGACGGCTCTGTGCGAGAGGATATCGGCATATCGCATATCGATCGCGATTTATTAAATTAAGTGATTCGAATCTTTGACAAGCTTGGCTGTATGCAGGCTTTAAATGGCGTGGCACCCACTCAAATGGTCAATAATAATAATAATAATAATAATAATAATAATAATAATAATAATAATAATAATAATAATAATAATAATAATAATAATAATAATAATAATAATAATAATAATAACAGACACTAGTCTTAACAGTTTTAGTAATCTTGAGGTCCCTGAGGGATCATTTCTACCTCGGGGCAACAACAAAAAAATAGTAGTAGTAGTAGTAGTAGTAGTAGTAGTAGTAGTAGTAGTAGCAGCAGCAGCAGCAGTAGTAGTAGTAGTAGTAGCAGTAGTAGTAGTAGTAGTAGTAGTAATAATAATAATAATAATAATATTCGTTTATTATATTTAAACTGACAAGTACGCAGTAAGATTACATGATATAGTAGGCCTAGTAACAGATGATAACAAGTTTAACAGGAGTCGAATTCAACTGTAGGGCAGCCTTGCAAGGCGCCCATCTGTCCTACTGCTAGTTTTACAGTCGCCCTCTAGGGAGTATAGGGAGTCAAAAGGCTGAGTAAACCTTTATGGGGCTAGCGGGTGTCGAACCCGCCTTCTTCTGAACTTCGTTCCAGCGTGTTACCATTCAACCATCTCCCCGTCCCATGGATCTCACCGATCAATTAACTGAACAGCAAGCAGAGTTGAAGCCATACAGTCGCTATAGAAAAAGTTGCACATATACATGCTACGAGTTAGATTACAACACATGTATTGCCTATGCCCTGTGCTATCTTAGCAGCAGGTTGTCTTGCAACTAGACACAAACAGTTGATAGGACTTGACGCGCTGTCGTCGTAAGTCCCTTTGTGCCTCTTGAAGCTGAAAAATCGCCTTCTACAGTCACGATAACAGTAAGGGTATAGTTTATCACAGACCTAAATTTCTGTAATGTAAATAGTCTCGTTCAATTCCCAATCGCCAGCCAAAAATTCAGATACGGCGAGCGCGTTCCATTGCGCCCGAAATATGGTTCGGTCTTGACTCGGAGAAGAATCAGGGTCAAAGTGGAACAAGAACAAGCAGAGCAAGCAAAGCGATGTTGTGGAACTCGGAGTAAAAGTGTTAGATAGAAGTACTTCGATCACACCTGCTCTTCGTTCTCTACACTGGCTTCCTGTCTATGAGCGTGTCCGCTTCAAGCTGGCACTCCTTGTGTACAGAGCACGTGCAGATCATCTGCCATCCTACTCATCTTCCATGGTCACACTTCGATCACACCTCTGTTAACACTTTAACGACGAGCTGCATTGGCTTCCCATTCACTTTTAGTACACTCTCGTCGTTAAAGTGTTAAAGGCCGCTCCTCTCTTTGATCAGCATCTGCTGGAGAGTATGTTGTTCAATGTTCATGGTACACGCCTTGTCTTTGGTCGGCGGTCATTCACCGTTGCCGATCCCTCCATCTGGAACTTTCTACCTCCTCATGTTCGCAACTCGTTAGGGAGACTGTCTTTCGCTCTAAACTGAAAACTTACCTCTTCAAGTCTACCCGTGGTTCTTAATGGTTGTCTGGCTTCGATGTGCATTTCTGAACTTTGTTAGGAGGGCATTATCAAATTGCAGTTGTATTGTATAAATAATAGTGTATATGTAAATATATGTAAATATATGTAAATATGTAAATATATGTAAATATAAATTTCCGAAATTCCTCATCGCGACATAAACAGCGTCCAGCAGACTGGCTGCCACCCAGGCGCTACATCAAATCATGTCCGCAAGAGCCAATTTTTTTGTCAGTTTCGGTGTCAGATCAGAATCGAGGAGGGGTCAAGTCGGAAAGGGGAAAGCGTATAGGTGAAACTTGAGGGTCATGCCGGTGATATGGTAGCGCCTGACGGCATACCATGACGCATATTAGGAACAAAATTGTGAACCATGAAACATACATGGGCGTCCGGAGGCATTTGCCCCATAGATTCTAAAAATTGTCTCGTTTTCTATGCACAAACGTCATTTTGCCCCCCCGAAAGATTTTGCCCCTTTAGAAAAATTTTGCCCTCCCCAGAAAAATTCCTGCGGACGCCCATGGAAACATATTGTGCTCTCACTAACACCCAATTTTCAGGCAGGTAATAAGTTGAACCTTCTAAGGGCGACGGAGCTGACCTGTTCCAGATTAAACTGATATATCAGAGTGCGCACAAATTGCTCGTTCTGGATGCTTCTGTTCCACGTGCATAAGGAGTGTACCTCACATCAATCCACAACCATGTTCTGAGCCGTAGTGGAAGGCGCCGTAGACATCTCATGGTAAGTCCTGAATAGTCTAACTGAACTGTACAGGGACTGGAAACGATTGGACGGAGCGTGGAAAGAGAAGGCATAGAAACACGAGAGGGGACGAAACTGTTATCGGTGTAAAATTGTCTTATTTATTGGAGACGCTAGTGAGACTGTTTGTGTCCAATAAATAAGACAGTTTTACGCCGATGGAATTTGTTTACCCTGTTATCGCTTAATTAATTTGTCTATTTTATGTACACTAGGTCGATCTTTCATTTTTAAGACTA
>OY744612.1:43544208-43734208 GCA_963556255.1 Allolobophora icterica
AGCGCTGCGTCGTATCAGAGGGGTTGTCCAGGGAGCGATGTCCAGTGGAGGTCCGAGTCCGGTTGCCAGAAGGACCAGAAAGAGGAGGCAGAGCAGCTGCTAAGGCGGGTTTCCTGGAGGACGAGAAAGTTTGGAAAGAGGAGGATCGGATGGATTATGTTAGGATTAGGATTATGGATTAACGAAGAAAACAAGGTAAATAGGCTATATGAGTCGAAAAACATACCTAATTTAAAAAAAAACAATTAATTAATTATATTTACTGATTTCACATAGAAACGGATGAACATTTCCTTACGCATTCAGTATCACTCCTTAAAAAGGAACAGCGTAACGTTTCCTCAACAATTTTTATAAATGACTATCGAGAAAAGAACTGGCAACACGCGAACACCATGTCGTGAAGCTTATCGATCAGAGGAACTACTCTGAATGCAAAGATCTTCAGAACAGCCTGACCACTCAGTCAATAGTGGTCAGTTTATAGTCCTGAAGAGTAGTTGACCTTGACTCTGGTTAGTAGGTGCATGTTTGCTATGTGCTCTGTCAATATGCCTATGTGAACAGGAAATTGATTAACGGCTATAAACAGGTATATGATTGCTCATTGTAAACACGTTTCTTCTATGTAAAGAAAACCGGCTAACTAATCCATTCGCACGTACAAGGACATTCCATAGCTGTTCTAGTTATATAGTCCTGAGCTAAAAGTTTAGAATTCATCACACGTTTGCTTGGGAAGTTTTCATACGTTTAAAAAACCTATATCTAATTAAAACTTGCACGTAGATTGCACATAAATAAGACGCCAAAAAGATCATTATCATGAGACCTATGAGTCTATGACTAACAGGTGGCGATATCAGTTTGTGTCGCTTTTATAAATATCATTTCGCTTTCTCTGAAGACAGAGCAATATCCTGTTGGCTACCTCTCTGCCATGCATAATGTCAGCAGATATTGTTGTGTTTTTGGTTTACAGTCGATTCCTATACTCTGATGTCAGCACCACTTTGTTAGATAGAGTATCCTAATATTGTCTAATGACTTCTCTAGCGCAGTTATCATGATACAAAACGCAATTGAAACCGTAATCAAAAGCTTCGTCTGTAGGTGAAACCCTATGGTTCAAGAAATGCAGAAAGTCGGGCATTAACAGCAGCATTACTAACTATGATGTTATGGGTAATTCCCTCGTCGCGTTGAATCACAAGCGCGCGTGATTTGCGTGTTAATAAGAGGCCAGTGAATGATAGGCATGTTAATCGAATGGCAAGAAGTAGGCTTTGGAACGAGTCGTGTCTTTAATTGTGAAGCTTTAACTCGGTCAGCAATCTTCCGACATCAGGCACTTGTATGTGGCTAGAACGCAGCACGACATTCTCGTATGGTAACGTAAGAAATCACTAAAATCCACAGTCATCGTGGCCTTTGTGACAAACATATTTGTCTGGTTCAAGAACTCATAAACTGCATGCGCTTAAGAAAATGCATGTCTCTCAGCGTTCTGGTCACAGCTTAAACCTAAAACGAAAACACTAAACTGCCTCTTCTTCGGTTCTTCCTCCGCCCGTTGTCCGCTCCACCACCTGTACGATTTCCCAGTTTGCATCAGCAGGTGTTCCTATCACCTGGCCAGGTGTGGACGCCCCTTGACAGGCGACCTGAAGTAGGCAAGTCGAAGGTTCAGTGCCCGCAGTCGGGGTCAGTTCGTGGCTCGGGGGAGATTGATCTAAAGACGTTTCGTGCAGTTGGTTCGCCTGCAAACTTTGGCAAGACCTTTCAGCGTTTAGTGAACCAAGCACCTTGGACTTCGTCACAACGAGACCTTCACCGGACGTTCGACTGTCATTATCGGCTTGCTGTGGGTCACTTGTACCGGGAACAATAGTATCATGTGAGTGACTATCATCCGTGACGGTGCAGTCAGACGTGACACTGTAGTCAGGCGTAGCGCTGTAGTCATGCGTGACGCTGTCGCCGACGAAGGCGCTGTTAATGTGGGCCTCGGACTGTCCCGGAGTAATTATGTCCTCGTATTTCGGAGGAGCTTCGGCGAGTTCAAGGGACTCGTACTTTGGAGGACCAAACTCGTATGGAGGTAGATTCGGAAAGATGTTATCACCTGTCGTACGTTGTCCTGCCTCAAGGTTCGCAGGTGATGTAACTGGTCCAATGGACACTGCTGCACAGCCAAAGGAGAGAGAAGGACACAAGAAATCAATTTACGCAGATCAGATTATTATCAAAGGCAGTATAAAATAATATGAAGCCATAAATGATGTCAAAAGTAACAGAAAAGTTCAAACAGCAGACATATATGCTGAGTCTGCTGACACGTGTCACCTTGTCACCTTGTGCTGTCAACTCCTGGAGCTCTAGCGATCGTCAAGATTAACATTCTCCATTGGCACGTGTAGGCCCTATATATGTTGACACAAAGAAGTTCAACATAACAAAACGACGTCAGGCAATAACTCTGCAGCTATATAAAAAGCACGGAAAGTCATATAACACCTGTAGGTGAAATAACAAAACTTGACTGGCGCATGTCCAACAAGTATACAATAAGATGTAGGGCCTACTCATAAATTTCAGCTTGGCCAGAAATATCTTCTGTAGCAGAATGCATTCATATGCTACGGATTAGAAAATGAAATCGATAATGCTCCATACTCGCATAGCTGCCACTCGAGCTTAGCTTAAAACACTTATCTTCTCTATTCCCTTCTTTTTCTCTTTTTCTTCTCCTATTGTTCTTCATTTAATGGCAATCCCATTGCAAAAGTAGAATCCACTAAATTCCTTGGTGTTATTATTGACCAGCATCTTACCTGGAAACCTCATATCAATTATATAGCCTTAAAAGTTGCAAAGAACATTGGAATCATTTCTAGAGTGGCTCATATACTTCCTAAGGATATTAGATTAAGCTTGTACTATTCATTGATCCTTCCATATCTAAGTTACTGTAACCTTGTATGGGCCTCTAACTATGACTCACGCCTTCAAAAATTAATTCTTTTGCAGAAAAAGGCGATTAGATTAATTGCTAGGGCCTCAAATAGGACTCACTCGTTACCTATATTCCAGGACCTTAATCTCCTGGAGTTAAAACAGGTTAGAATCTTCCAAGTTGGGGTTCTGTTCTACATGTATATACATAACTTACTTCCTGCTTCATTCGCTGGATACTTTGCACGCGCCTCTACATTGCATGAGCATTATACAAGAAGTGCCTCGCTATTTCGTCCAGTCAAAGCGCGCACGAACACTAGATTGTTCAGTATTAAATCTGCTGGTCCGCTCATCTGGAATTCAGTACCTCCTGAAATTCAATCCTCTAACAGCAAATATGAATTTAAAAAAAGATTACGACAATTTCTTGTATCCTAGGGTGAGCCTCTTTATATTTAGAATAGTATTAATATCCAATGTTTCAGGTCAAGGAGAGCATGCATGTAGACGCCACTCTGGAGACTGACCCGTGTAAATAAGGATAGTTAAGATTTACGTTCATTGAAATGTCTCTCCTGTTTAAGTTTTGTTGTTTTCTTTGTTTGATTAGGAGGAGAGCCTAGGCCTGTCATCCTTCTGGTGTAGTATCCAGTTGGGTGTCTCCGTTTAGTGGGACTCACATCCCTTTGGAGATTCCCTTTGTCGCTAGTGACAGTATTTGTACTTTTTATAAGTTTTGGATTAACGTATATGCAAAATATAATTATTCTTACTTTTGGTAATAACGTTTAGGCAAAATATTCTGGTGTTGGTTTCATAAGTTGAACATTACTGAACTTCATTCTTAGTACTCTAATAAGTAATATATTTTCTAGCTATATACGCAATACTTGATCCTGTAAATCGCTGTCATTAATGACAATAAAGATTTATTGAATTGAATTGAATTCTCTCCCTTCTTCTCTCCCTCTTCTTCTTTTGTTCCATATATATTATATATTTAAAAGACTTAATGATCTGTCACAGACGACTCAAAAACATTCTCAAGTTGCATCTATTTACTGTTGATCTCATCGATAGTCATGTTTAGCGCCATTGCAAAGTTTCTAACAGGTGCTATAGATATGTATTCATATGCATAGACCTACTTACGTATATACACTGGGACCTACGTATATATATTATGCATTATTATTATAAATAGCAATTATTATTTATCTTATAATCGTATAGGCCTATGTGGCATTTCTCGACGTGTGGACTTACTCGCTGAATTGGAACGAAGACACCGGCGTCGGAAGCCTTGTCGGAACTTGACGCAGCTTCTGCAACCCTGGCAGCAGCAGATCGTCACCATCAGTAAGACGAAAAGAGCAGCAGCGATGCAAGGCAGTAGCACGTCCCAGCTGCAAATACCATGACAACCACATCTTTATTCTTTATTCTCCTTTATTCTTTCACAGCCACATTAAACTTCATCAGGTCCAATAACATCAGTAAACATTCACATTATAGTTGTATGGTATCAGAGCACATCTTTGTAACATTATATTACGTCATCTGTTAAATATTTTAAAGGCGCTATAGCAGGTGTCTTGATACGTGCATACATACATGCTAAACTAAGTAGTAAAAGGTGAAAGGTTAAAGGTTAAGGTCGATATCAACCAGCCACATGATGTCGCTGCAGGAAACATAGGAATATCCTTCACGCTAGCCTGAGAGGCAGCGTTGTGTATGAAATGTTAGCGACTTCAATATTCTTCGTCTCGGCATATGAGGGCGAATGGTCAGTTCTCTGCCTCATGTAAATCCGAAACCTCAGCTCATATTCCTGCTCTGGCGGGGATTTGAACTCCAGGACCCCATAGGTTGACAACCCAGCACGCTAACCGCTAGGCTAAACACTGAATATTTCCATGACCTCAAGAAACATCTTTAACACGCTTCCCTCCGACCGTTTAATATATTTCAACACCTGTGTTTAATCACCAGTTTCTCTAAGCCGTCCATTTGATTAGGCAGTGTTATAGCTTCAAAGACCTTGCCAGCCATAACATGCCGTTGAACACATTAAGATAATGCAACTCATGCGTGTAACAGGCAAATGTCTGGGCTGTAATACGTGATATTCTGTTCTAATCAATTCGATTCTAAACTTCAAATGCTTAGAAGATATGTAAATGCTTTAGTTTAATATTACATATTACAATGCCATTGTCGATGTCTGCACGCATTGCTCCCTCTTCGATGTATACGAAGACAATGTCGGCCTCGAAGACAATGCAATCCGACGCAAGAAACTAATATTATTTAGAAAATATTATACAGCCAGCCAAACATCAAACACGACGCATAAACTGCCAATCAATGGATGCTACAAATCAATAAAGGCCTATATCGTCCTGTCTCGGTTTAGTCCTGTATAGGCCTAGAGGTCTATGACTCGATGTTCGTGCAGGTGTGGGTCCGTGTATATGGATGATATGTATATATCCATAAACATATCATCCGTATTTACTATATATATATATATATAGTAAATATATAGGTCCGCAAAGGTTCACCAGTCACTCTGGTACAGAGTAAAGCAGGGAGGCGACCTGACCGACGACTCTGATGAGCGTAGACTCGGATCCGACCTGGGCTGGTGAACCAAAGTCCTCCGTGCCCACCTTCTCGTGGTGCGGACCGTTAGTACCCTTCCTAGGAAGTACTCTTCCTAGGAGGGGGAACGAACGGGCACGGCAGGCAAAACCAGGGGAAGGCAATGGCAAACCACCCCTGTTAATCATGCCAAGAAAATCGTCATGCCACACACCAAACCACGCCGATGGTCGCGGATGGAGGGACTCCCAGGCCGGAGCGCTGTGGGACTCCCAGGCCAAAGCGCGACTCAAGGGCTACTGGGAGAAGTAGCAAGACGGCAACGGAGACTGTGTGGCATGACGATCGCTAGGGCTCCTAGAGCCGACGGCACAAAGAGAAAGAGAGATATATATATACATGACCTGTGCATATATATATTCATTATATATATGTATATATATGTACAGGAATAGATTGTTTTGTTTGTAGGCCTGCATATTTGTTACAGGTGCATTCCTGCATGTTTTAACATGTGTAGGCCTCTTAGACATCTTAATGATTTATACAGAAATAGACATGATAATGTATACATATATTCATACTTGCAAACATAAATATAGGTTACATGTACATACATATACATATACACACATAAATGCATACATACATACATACATACATACATACATTCATACATACATACACACACACACACATACATACATACATACATACATACATACATACATACATGCATGCATACATACATACATACATACATACATACATACATACATACATACATACATACATACATACATACATATATACATACATACATACATATATACATACATACATACATATATACATACATACATACATACATACATACATACATACATACATACATACATACATACATACATACATACATACATACATATGTGACGTTCGTCGCTCGAGATCAACTAACCCTTCATCAGACGTGGTACCAATTTGTGTCGGTCTTACCCGAGACGCTGCTTCGTCGTCGGGCTGGGTTCGGCTCCAGCCAACTGACCTTCTGGAGTCACCCGGGTCACTATCCTGTCTACTTCTGCTGTAGACGAGCGGTTCCCTGTCTCCGCTCTCAGTGCCCATTTCTCCAAGAGGAGGTTCCGAGGGTATCGCTTGTTTGCGAACAGTGTCGCTGTCAAGCTCCATCTCACTTTCGGACTCTGCCACTGCCGCGGTCGCCGGGTGGGCAACGTCCTCGTCCTCAGGATGGCCGTCCTTTAGAACAGGGTTCGCTCTCTTGCCGGCAGGAGTCCTCAGCTTCCTGTGAGATCTCTTAGTCAAAGACTTCCTCTTTTTCTCCACCTTAACCGAACCCTCACGTACCATTCTGCATCTCATGACTCTCGAGTTATCGTCAATAGGGGAAAACTCTGAACGTTCTCCTGTCCGAGAGGACAAGGTGTACATCTGACGAGTCGTCACGTCGTGCCGTCTCAAACACGCGAACATCTTGCGATAATATATACACGTGTAATATTAACGCGGTGTACTGGTCTCACGACACTCTCTTCTGATAGGACAGGTTCTAGGTCTAAAACCTCCCTAACCGCACGCAGAACTGGGTTCCGACCGGCGCACGAGGTGGGCCCTACTTCGCACTTCGGTCAGTTCTCGGAGCTACGTGTTTCGATCACCAAGTTATTTGCTCTGAATAACGATTGGCTTGAATACAAGATTTTCCTGACTCTATCGTTTTCCTGGTCTTACCGCACTGTAACCAGTTGTCGGGCGGTCTTTTCCCGTACTGCGGTCTTTCGGTAACAGCGGTCTTTCCCAGTAACTATTTTTAGTTACCGGGCGATGGAGCCCCTCCAACGCTCCACCGGCGTGTCAGCCATCCAAGTGTCACAATCCAAATGTAACGCCGACCCCGTAAGGTTACCAGAATGTCCTGAATTTTGTTCCCAAGAATTTCCGAATTTTGGTTCCCTAACGAGGGTCACGCTTACTCCCACAGGTAACCGGACAAGCTCCGCTCCTGCCTGTCGCCAAATTTACCCTTATTATCGTTTTTGTACTAAACTGGTTTTTTCAGGTATCCCGACGGTCACTTCACCGAGTGCCGAAGTCGCGTAAAACTCTCCCAGCCGAAGACGCCGAAGTCGCGTAAAATCCTTCCGGCCGAGTACGCCGAAAGTGCGTAGAACTTCCCTTGTGTCGAGTACGCCGAAATCGCGTAAAACTCTTCTCAGTGGGTAAAACCAAACACTGTCGGATCTTGGAGTTCTTCGAACTCCAAGAGGGATTTCCTTGCCCGACACCAAATTTACTCTTGGTTTCAAGGATTTCAGAATTCCAGAAAATGGCTACCTTAAGAAGGTCACCTTCACTCTCATGGGTTACCGGACAAGCTCCGATCGCGGAGTTCTTCAAAACCCAAGAGGGACTTTCCTGCCCGTCGCCAAATTCACCCTGGTTTTCGATCTCACACTGAATTGGTTTTCCTGTGTATCAACGGTATCCTTCCCCGAGTATTACTCAGCCGTAGATTTCCCACGATCGGGATCTAGGGATCCAACCCGCCGGATCGGCGCTGTCGGCCCGTCTCCCAACAGTGAACTTCTTTAGCTGTACTCGGGATCGCCTGATTATATTATTCGGACGCCCCTTTCGTCCGTAAATATATTTGTACTAACCGGAAACTCGAACTCTGACTCTGTCGTAACCAAAATCACTCGCCTACCACACTGAGTGCAGTATATTTGAATCGGTAACTGAATCGCTAACCAACAACGCTGTTGAACAGTATTGCTATGTATGAAGAGTCGAACCAACTCTTCACGTATAAAGCAGCACACCGTGAGGCAGGCTCTATGCATCCCTAATGAGCGCGTCTGCTCGCTATGCGCTGGCTTCAGACCGTCGATCGGGCTTCCCTATCACGGTCGTTACCGGACAGTCGCCTATTGAAATTAAATAAAAATTAAATGATCGATGCTGGGCCTTCGCATGTAAAATTAAGAAAAACGATGCTGTTCCCTTCGCATGTAAACTTAAAGAAAACGATGCTATTCGCATAAAATAAATCTTCCCACTTACGCACTGGGGCCTTGACCGCCACACTCTCCCCACCTTACTTAGATGCGGAGCATCTCTGCCAAAATCGGGGACCTTAATCAAACGTGACAGGAACATCCCCAACCCAGATCCACTTAGAGAGCAAGGAACCAAATGCACCTTTGGTTATAGGGCGGTCTATCGACAATCTCGGCACCCTGCACGTACGCCAAACACGATGAGAACCGTGATAGCGACAGCCTTTTTAATGATGCTTTCGATCTCTCGGCACCCTGCACGTACGCCAAACACGATGAGAACCGTGATAGCGACAGCCTTTTTAATGATGCTTTCGATCCGAACCACCACCCTACTGGCAACCTGTCGTACCTGACAAATCGCCAACCTTAACAGGCCCTCTATCATGAACCTGGGCTCTACCGGACCCCAAGGGCCAGGAGAACTTAAGGAGAGAAAAGTCGCCCACTGTCTCCCGATCTGGTAACCATTGTCGATCAGTCACACCCGGTACCACTTCCAAATCTTGAAAGCAAAATAATAGTACAAGTTATCATATTGTAGAACCAACGCAATGAAGCGTCCTAGTACTGGAATCTTTACTCGTTTCAGTACTAACCACTAATCCAATGTTTAACCGAAACATATCATCAAAAGGAAACTTAAACAGTCATTCACTGACAATCTGTAAACCCAACGCAATTAAGCGTTGCAGGTAGCACAGGTACTGTATGCTCCCAGATACCGCTCAAAAGAAATACTCTCATCAAAAGGGCAACTGAAACATGGGTCTCCAATAGTCATGAAACCAACGCAATTAAGCGTTCATCTAGTTGGTCCTAGATACACGTCTGCTTCAGAAGGTCACTAACAAGGACTTCTACAGTCGTATTCATCCATCCAAGCGAGGTCTTCGTCTCGTCCGTCGTCCAGGTGGCAATTCTGGATCAGCGGTCTCGTCTGGATTTTCTGAAGGTTCCTCTGGTTCATGTTCTGCATTAGGATCTTGAGCCAGGACTGGCCAGTCTACTGTAGGTAACTCAAGATTTCTGTCCCTCTCCGGTAACCAGGTACTCGGAGGTTTACCGTAAAACGGCTTCAATTTATCCACGTGCACAACCATTAGCGTGGATTTCGGACTCTTCCACCGGTTCACCGACCACAGGAGTCTGCATGTAACCCTGTCTTGGAGGTTTCTCCCTTCGATAACGAGCACAGCGATCGCACCTTTGGCAGAACCGCCTAACATCGTCCTTCCAACTCGGCCAATACGCCCGGCGTTGCAACTGAGTTAAACTCTTCCGAATCCCGAAATGTCCTCCGGCAAAGCTTGCGTGTGTTAACTGAAGCATCTCTTGCCGTAGAGATAAGGGCACAACTAACTGAGATCGCTCAGCTTTTCCTGTGTTACCCTGAATCCAGCCTCTGTGTAACACTCCTTGCAGGACTTCCAGCTGATTCCAGTTGCTCACCACCACTTTCACCTCTCCGTTAGCAGGTGATAGTTCTGCCTGTGTTGGATGATGCTTCGACTCCTTCCAATCAAGGACCGTACCAATATTGCAATCGCTCTGCTGTTCTCTTCGAAGAAACTCCTTTGTCCAACGGATTTCCTGGCCTGTGTCTTCACTGGTAACCTCGGAGCGCGTTACTTCTCCGATCGGACGTGCCCACATCACGTCTTCATTCGTAACTCTCATGGTAACCTCCTTAGGTTGTTCCTCACCCGGACCTCTAGACATCGCGTCTGCGTTACCGTGTTTTGCTCCCGGTCTGTGACATATCTCCATGTCAAACTCCTCTATCATCTCTAACCAACGAGCCTGTTGGCCAATCGGTTCCGGTGTTCTGCGTAACCACTGAAGTGCGGAGTGGTCTGTTCTGAGTAGGAATTTACTACCCAGTAAGTACTGACGAAACTCTTTCAAGAAATACACCACAGCTAACAACTCTCGCCTGGTAACGTTATAGTTCCGTTCCGCCGTCGACAAGAGCCGACTCGCGTAACAAATCACTGTCTCTTCTCCTTCTTGTACTTGCGATAACACCGCTCCAATGGCGTATGCCGAGGCATCCGTATCTAGGATGTACTGGCCCTCGTCGTTCGGTAACCCAAGTATAGGTGCGGAAACCAACTTTCGTTTAAGTTCTTCGAAAGCTCCCTGACATTCGTCAGTCCAATGGAACGGTACATTTTTCCTGGTCAGAAAATGAAGTGGTTGAGCTACCACCGCGAAATCATGTATGAAACGTCGGTAATAGGAGCAAAGACCAACGAAGGATCTGACTTGCCTCAAGTTCCGAGGAGCAGACCATTCTTCTACGGCCTTGATCTTGCTCGGATCCGTCGCGACCCCTTCTTCACTCAAAACGTGACCAAGAAACAATACTCTCTGTTGTAACAGGTAACATTTGGATGGTTTCAGCTTGAGATTATACTCTTGTAATCTCCTGAAAATCATCTCTAGACGTTGCATGTGCGTCTCTACGTCTCTCGAGAACACAATTATGTCATCCAAGTAAACCAGACAGATGTCATAGTTTAGCCCTGTCAAGACTAAGTTCATTAGTCGACAAAACGAGGCCGGACTATTGCACAATCCGAAAGGTAACACTTTGAATTGGAAGCTGCCCCTTCTCGTAACGAACCCGGTCTTGTGTTTGTCTCTTGGGTGCAAGGCCATCTGGTGATAACCTGCTCTCAAATCGAACGTACTGTACCATCTGGCGCCACCCAGGGTATCTAAACTCTCGCGGATAAGGGGTAACGGATGAGCATCTTTCCGTGTCTTCAGGTTCAGTTGCCTGTAATCGATACAGAAACGCATACTGCCATCCTTTTTCTTAACCATTACGACATTGGATGCCCATTCCGATATCGAAGGTTCAATGATTCCTTGTCTCAACATGTCTTCTACCTGACGATCAACTTCCGGTAACATGGAAAGCGGTTGACGTCTCAAAGGTTGCCGAACTGGTTTCTCCTGTCCCGTATCGATCTCGTGTTGGATCACCGAAGTGAATCCGTTATCACTTTCGTTAAGGGAAAACGTTGCGCTGTACGCTAGCACAAGTTTTCGTAACCTGATTCGCTCTTCTTCCGAAATGTCTGCTGGCACTTCTTCCCATAGTCGTTTTAGGGTCTGTTCGGCAAGTGGGTTGAGCGTCTGCTCCGCCACACTGGCCGTTGTACTAATCTTCGATCCAAACCGGTCAATCGTACTTTGCTGCTTTCCTCGGCGTTCCTCCGGATAACCTGGGCCCATAGGTTTCTCCGGATTTTCGCTTCGGTAAGGCTCATCATACGATTCCGTTCTGGCTCGATTAACTGTCACATCGACTACGTTCACTCGCTCCAGCGGACATTCAGTCCGTTTCTTGACTAGCGAATCTCTGTCTCCAACATTCAACATCCTGATCCACACTTCCGTGTCTCTTCCTTTCACCAACGTACGTCCGATTATCAAATCTTTTGATAATTCCATTGGAATGGTCGTCCAATCTTCGTTATCCTTTTGGAAATGCGGGTATACTACCCAAGCTGGAACGTCAACTTCGCTCCTTGGAGGGACTATTATGTCCTCTTGCACAATAACCCTCCGGCACATGGACTCGGTAACGACCTCTTTCAGAGGGATCTTCTCGCTCCCAAGGAAAACGCATCGACTTGCGAAGTCCCATCTTGCCTGGTTGGCTTCCAGCCAAGATAACCCCAAGATCACTTCTGTCACTTGGTCTGTAACTAGACAGGGTACAGGGTACACCTGCTTTCCGATCCGAATCTTAAGGTTAGTTTCACCATCCACCTTAATCTGACTTCCATTAGCGGCTAGGAGTCGCTGTTCTGACGGTTCTAGCACAGCGTCTAGCACGAAACGTCGTGGCACAAGTGACATTTCACTTCCAGAATCAAGTAGACAGTGTATACGTTTTCCTGCCAGTCTCGCAACCACGTAGGCCACCCTACTGCCTTTGACCAGTCGGTTTTGGGTTTCCTCTTGTATCGGTTCAGCCTTTGTAGGTTCACTGGTACCGGTTGCACCATTCGTCTCAGCGTTTCTCTGAGGACAAAATCGCTTTATGTGTCCTTTTCGTTTGCACAAGTAGCATTCGATATCCGGGTTACGCAACCGTGTGGGCGGATAAATCCGTCGCCATCCCACATTCGGTTCGGTTGTCCTCTGATCTCCCACAGCTAGATCAGAACTGTTCTCCCTTTCATGAGGTTTTCTCGGAACGATGCCCAAATTCTGACTTATTGTCACTCGATCAAGTTCTCTTGAAAGATTTTTAATCTTTCGCTCGAGATCTTCTAGACGACGAGACTGTTGCCCCTCAGTGCTCGAGTCTTTTCGGTCTTCCATGGTAACTTTAACTCTCGCGTGTCTCCGGTCTAAATCACCACCTTGTGTCGAAGATCGACCATAGGCATCCAACCTCACCGCATGTTTATACGCCGCTTCGAGGTTAACTGGTTCTCGCTCGCGCACCTTCTGCCCCAAATCTTGGTTTGCCAGTGCATCAATGAAAGCGTCACAAGCGACCGTCTCGACGATATCACTTGTTGGTCCTGGGTATGCCAAAGCCATTAGCCTCCTTACTTCCTGCACTACACTACTCAGCGTTTCTCCGTGAGCCTGCCGGTAAGTGCGAAGTTTCATCCGATATAGGCTAGTTTGGTCATCAGACCCGTACCGGGCCTTAAGCCGCTCAACAAGTTCTCGCCAAGACACGTCCCTCTGTGCACCCATGTCCCACAACAGCTGCGAAGCGGGACCCGTTAGGGCACACATTAACTGGTCTGCTTTTTCCTGATCACTCCACCGGTTGCACCGTGCACAAACTTCGAACTTTGCTAGAAAGGCTGCGATCGCTGACTTGCCGTCGTACTTCTCTAGCTTGATTCGTATACCGCGATCCGATCGGTCTTCGCCTCTTGTCCGTGTAACAAGTGATCTTCCGACACTCTTCTTGGGATTTCCTCTCCGGTTGTCCTCATCGTTACTCCTGGAATCGTTTTCCTCGTCTGTCCTCACCACTGACCGGTGCCGACTCTGTCCCCTCAGAGTACCCAACGTCTTCCCTGTACGCCACTTAGAATACATCGTAGTCATCTCTCGGTCGCCTGACGTTGCACTGTCTTCATCAGAGATGTACTCAGCCTGTCTCTGACCTTTTCTACGAGGCTCACCACCTGCGTAGTCTTTGGACTCCGATCGTTTATATTTATTGCGAGAGCTCTGAGAGTTTCCGTTGACGAACGTAACTCTTCTGTCTTCTTCGCGAATATCTCTTTTTCCTGACTCTGGCGGTCTGTCAGATTCGTCGTACCTAAGACAATTACGACTTCTCGAATCTGGTTTGTGCCCTTTAGAGTACCGCTCGTGGGTCTCATCCCAGGCCAAATGATCTCTGTCTCTTCCCATGTTCGATTCTCTCTCGGTTTCTCTATCAAGTGCCTGTTTTAAACCGCGTCTCTCGTACCCTGGTAGACGTTCCTTACCATACGTCTCCCTTTCAGTTTTCTCATAACTCTCGTGTCTTCCTCGTTGGCGGAGGTTTTTCCTGTCAAAGACTCCGGTTCTCATGGCCTCTTCTGGACCAACACTATCGGTGTCTGAATCCGAAGAACTCACTGACGAACGTAATTTCGCCTCAACTCTTCCTCTTGTCAACAGACGTTGTCGACTCGATTGCCTTGCCGTTTTTCCGTGTGACTCTCTCCCGCTGTCCTCGGGAAGATAGCGGCTACGTAACTTTTCCGAAGTTTCCGAAAGCGAAACTTCCTCGCGTGTCTCTGTGTTACCTCGGCTCCGTGCCGGCTCTTCGATCTGCAGCTTCCCTCGGCGATCCATCTGGTAACCTGGGCCCGTAGGTTTCCCCGATGTCTCGCGTCGGTAAGACTTCGCATGCTGAGCAGCAGGAACAGACAGTTCTTCAAGTTTCGAACTCATCATTGCCACACTCTGTCGCAGGTAAGACATCTCCGCTTGCCAATCTACCTCATCTGTCACAGGTCTTGGGCGACCTTCTTCCATGTTGGTAAACGGTACTCGATTACCTTCGTTTCGCTGATGCGCCACGATGTCACCACTCGTTTTCTGCACTACGGCGTCACCCCGCGGTTTCAGGCCTGTCTCAATGTCTCTTGGCCTATCACAAGCCTGTCTCAACTGTACAGGTTGCCTGCCCCGTACGATACTAGGTACTTGAACCTGCACAAGGTTCCCCGATCTATTGTCGACGAGTGGTTTGGACCTGTCAAACCTACTCTCACCAACGGTCTCTCGCCAGTGTGTGAATGTCTCGTTATTCACATCGTTCTGTACTACCTCAGTAGTCTTTGGAACGGTTATCAACCATCCGTTATCCTCATGGAAACCTCTTTCACGCCCACTGCGGGTTCCAGCTTCCGTTTCAAATGCACTGGTTTCGTCAGGTGCACCCGTTTCATCAAGCAACCTTCGTTTGCTTTTCCGTTTACGTAACTTTGGACGCGCGCCTCCGTGCTCACTATGGGGCACTTCATCCGACTCGTCCTCGGTATCTTCCTGACCTTGCCTGGTTCTGTGACAAGAAAACGCTAGAACCCCACTTCTGGTACCAGTTTGTGACGTTCGTCGCTCGAGATCAACTAACCCTTCATCAGACGTGGTACCAATTTGTGTCGGTCTTACCCGAGACGCTGCTTCGTCGTCGGGCTGGGTTCGGCTCCAGCCAACTGACCTTCTGGAGTCACCCGGGTCACTATCCTGTCTACTTCTGCTGTAGACGAGCGGTTCCCTGTCTCCGCTCTCAGTGCCCATTTCTCCAAGAGGAGGTTCCGAGGGTATCGCTTGTTTGCGAACAGTGTCGCTGTCAAGCTCCATCTCACTTTCGGACTCTGCCACTGCCGCGGTCGCCGGGTGGGCAACGTCCTCGTCCTCAGGATGGCCGTCCTTTAGAACAGGGTTCGCTCTCTTGCCGGCAGGAGTCCTCAGCTTCCTGTGAGATCTCTTAGTCAAAGACTTCCTCTTTTTCTCCACCTTAACCGAACCCTCACGTACCATTCTGCATCTCATGACTCTCGAGTTATCGTCAATAGGGGAAAACTCTGAACGTTCTCCTGTCCGAGAGGACAAGGTGTACATCTGACGAGTCGTCACGTCGTGCCGTCTCAAACACGCGAACATCTTGCGATAATATATACACGTGTAATATTAACGCGGTGTACTGGTCTCACGACACTCTCTTCTGATAGGACAGGTTCTAGGTCTAAAACCTCCCTAACCGCACGCAGAACTGGGTTCCGACCGGCGCACGAGGTGGGCCCTACTTCGCACTTCGGTCAGTTCTCGGAGCTACGTGTTTCGATCACCAAGTTATTTGCTCTGAATAACGATTGGCTTGAATACAAGATTTTCCTGACTCTATCGTTTTCCTGGTCTTACCGCACTGTAACCAGTTGTCGGGCGGTCTTTTCCCGTACTGCGGTCTTTCGGTAACAGCGGTCTTTCCCAGTAACTATTTTTAGTTACCGGGCGATGGAGCCCCTCCAACGCTCCACCGGCGTGTCAGCCATCCAAGTGTCACAATCCAAATGTAACGCCGACCCCGTAAGGTTACCAGAATGTCCTGAATTTTGTTCCCAAGAATTTCCGAATTTTGGTTCCCTAACGAGGGTCACGCTTACTCCCACAGGTAACCGGACAAGCTCCGCTCCTGCCTGTCGCCAAATTTACCCTTATTATCGTTTTTGTACTAAACTGGTTTTTTCAGGTATCCCGACGGTCACTTCACCGAGTGCCGAAGTCGCGTAAAACTCTCCCAGCCGAAGACGCCGAAGTCGCGTAAAATCCTTCCGGCCGAGTACGCCGAAAGTGCGTAGAACTTCCCTTGTGTCGAGTACGCCGAAATCGCGTAAAACTCTTCTCAGTGGGTAAAACCAAACACTGTCGGATCTTGGAGTTCTTCGAACTCCAAGAGGGATTTCCTTGCCCGACACCAAATTTACTCTTGGTTTCAAGGATTTCAGAATTCCAGAAAATGGCTACCTTAAGAAGGTCACCTTCACTCTCATGGGTTACCGGACAAGCTCCGATCGCGGAGTTCTTCAAAACCCAAGAGGGACTTTCCTGCCCGTCGCCAAATTCACCCTGGTTTTCGATCTCACACTGAATTGGTTTTCCTGTGTATCAACGGTATCCTTCCCCGAGTATTACTCAGCCGTAGATTTCCCACGATCGGGATCTAGGGATCCAACCCGCCGGATCGGCGCTGTCGGCCCGTCTCCCAACAGTGAACTTCTTTAGCTGTACTCGGGATCGCCTGATTATATTATTCGGACGCCCCTTTCGTCCGTAAATATATTTGTACTAACCGGAAACTCGAACTCTGACTCTGTCGTAACCAAAATCACTCGCCTACCACACTGAGTGCAGTATATTTGAATCGGTAACTGAATCGCTAACCAACAACGCTGTTGAACAGTATTGCTATGTATGAAGAGTCGAACCAACTCTTCACGTATAAAGCAGCACACCGTGAGGCAGGCTCTATGCATCCCTAATGAGCGCGTCTGCTCGCTATGCGCTGGCTTCAGACCGTCGATCGGGCTTCCCTATCACGGTCGTTACCGGACAGTCGCCTATTGAAATTAAATAAAAATTAAATGATCGATGCTGGGCCTTCGCATGTAAAATTAAGAAAAACGATGCTGTTCCCTTCGCATGTAAACTTAAAGAAAACGATGCTATTCGCATAAAATAAATCTTCCCACTTACGCACTGGGGCCTTGACCGCCACACATACATACATACATACATACATACATACATGCAAACATACATACATACATACATACATAAGTCTGTGACACTTGAAATATATAGGTTGAACCTGGCTATTAGTTGACATGTAAACAAACAACAAGTTTATATATGCGTTCCACAAATTCACAATCATTTAGTCATCATAACTACGCTCTTTTAAAGGCATAATTGCACTTGAACTAGCAATCAAGAATACTTGACTAGACCTATAACTCACAAAACACGGTGAACACCTATATCCAGTCTCTCGTCGGCCTATCACTTTCATGTGCGAATGAGTTTACGATAGGTGGAACAATGGCAAGAACCCGATCTCCCATTTCAGATAGAAACTCTAGTTAGAAACTAAAACATGATGAGCTTAATCTTTGTAAAGCCATTAATCCCATCATTATGTAGGCATAAGATACTTTGACTCAAGCTTATAATACTTGAAATATATCGACTACAACTGACATACACAAGCAACAGGTTTATACATGCGTGCCACGAATACCACTAATCATTTAGTTTTCATAATTACGCTCTTTCAAGCGTTTAATTGCACTTGAACAATAGCAATCAAGAATACATAACATTATACACATATTTGAATATATATATATATATATGAATATTCATACCATGCAGATTCATATACACACAAGTGCATACATAACATACATTATACATACGTTCAGACATTCATACATATATTTACATACATACTGCACACATGCATACACATTTACATACATAGGCCTACTTAGATGTGCAAAACCGTAAAGTAATTTGGTTTTTATATAGCGCGATGCTTAGCATTCAAATAGATACTCATTGGATTCATTGGCTATTTCTATTATTATGAATCTATTTACTTTATATAGCGCCAACACTTAATGACAAGCTTGAAATGCAGGCGCCGAGCAAACGAACCTCAAAGACTTGCTCTGGGTCGCAATAAGCTTAACCAAAGAGGTCTAGACATTCCGAACTCCTTGACCTAACCTTCTCAGAGGTCACTCGAACCAGCACGAATGTCACGTTGGCCCTACAGGTGACCTATTCACAGTGGGGGCGTGTATATAGGCCTACAGGCTATACAGTAAAAGGCTTCGGTCAGGTAATGGATTTCCCGTTCACAGTATTAACCCACCATGAGCTGTAATGAAAGTGTATCCATTGTAGTCATGCATTAAGGTTGATTAGTCACTCTGCGTGACCGAAAAGACCCGACTTACAGGTAAGGCGATCGTAAGAAGGAAGTTCGCAGTGGGGGAGGATGCGATTTGTAGGGGACTTAAATACGTAAATACCTCCTCACCGCTTCAGGCCTTAATGGACTAAAGATACAAGTAGTTCGTTCTGTAAGTGAGGCGCTATATGATTATGAAAAATACCAAAACGTGCCTATGGGTATTTCTATGCAATCGTTTGGACAACAGAAGAGGCGTTTCATCATATATCTCACGACTATCCACAGATCTTCATTCTCACTAATACCACAAATCGTTTCCTCATCGCTGAATAGAGCTAACTGCAATGTGTGCGGTACACTAAGGCACTTATTTTCCTGGTAGCATCGAATGTCTAATTCCCGATAGGGTTGTAGATTAACAAAGAGAAAATGTATTTGCTTGTATGCCACAGTAATTTTCTTTCATCACCAACGTATATATAGTAACATAAATATAGATTACATACATATACAATTTATACATACATGCATACATGCGTACATACATACATGCATAAGTCGGTAACACTTGAAATACGCAGGCTACAACTGGCTATTAGTTAACATAATTATATAAACAACTAGTTTATACACGAGTTCGACGAATTCACTAATCATTTAGAGTTGAGTTTAGTTGGTCTTATATTCAGTATTATCGTTCTTCTTGTTGATAAGTTTATTGCTTATAGGGCAGTTGTGTTTAAGCGAAAGCTGATTACATGTAATGAGTTCAAGTATACATTGCGCTGTCGTTGAATAAAAGGACTTCCATTACTCCGTGTGCGATTCATCTAAGCCTCACGATATACCACGGGAGCCGGACGGACGGACAATATTTCGCAGGGACCTGAGTTTCGGACATCCTGGTAAACGTTCTGAACCGCTCGGCACCCCTGAAGAGATGTGAGCATACCTCGTTCCGCGTCAATACGTCTCGGGGAGGCTCGAACTTACAAGGAGAGCACTTTAATAAATCGGCAATCACACACACACACACACACACACACACACACGCACGCACGCACGCACGCACGCACGCACGCGCACGCGCACGCGCACGCGCACACGCACACGCACACACACACACATATATATATATAGACAGAGAGACAGACAGACAGAGACAGAGACAAAGAGAGACTGAGAGACTGAGAGAGAGAGAGAGAGAGAGAGAGAGAGAGAGAGAGAGAGAGAGAGAGAGAGAGAGAGAGAGAGAGAGAGAGAGACAGAGAGAGAGACAGAGAGACAGAGACAGAGACAGAGACAGAGACAGAGACAGAGACAGAGACAGAGACAGAGACAGAGACAGAGACAGAGACAGAGACAGAGACAGAGACAGAGACAGAGAGACAGAGAGACAGAGAGACAGAGAGACAGAGAGACAGAGAGACAGAGAGACAGAGACAGACAGACAGACACAGAGACAGAGACAGAGACAGAGACAGACAGACAGACAGACAGAGACAGAGACAAAGAGACAGAGAGAGAGAGACAGAGAGACTGAGAGAGAGAGATTAGTGATTCTATGTCGCAACTGACTCTCGTATTTATAAGCAGAGTCGACGGGGATCGGTGTAGAGACCTCGTCGTTGCATGGCAAACACTGCTGATCGATCGCAGGTCAGGCAGACCAGCCTCCTTTTAATCATCCCGTCTCGTGAATATTTGCGGGGGTTCGATATGCACTTGAGCTCACACACGACACGAAATATTTACAGCAGCGTGACTTTCGGAATAATTCTGTTTTGCATAATTCTATGCTGAACAGCACGCGAGAAATCTCAGCCAATCGGACGCGATTACGCAAGCCTTGTTTTGACCTCCTAGTGTGGCATTTCGTAGACTACAAATAGCTTAAATTACCTAACACAACTTAACCTACTTACGACTCTTAACCATACACAACGCCTCTTCACTCGGCCTCACGTCCTCACGTCATATCACTTTATTTTCACTCTCGAAACGGCGCCCTCTCGCTAGACTGCCTAAGGTCGTGTCTGTGCTTATAAGCCAAATGGTTCATCGATCTCCGGGGAGTTTCCGTAGAGGACATATACGATTATACGTACACAAGTATGTTATCAGTACCTGTGTCTCACTCCACTCCTGTGCTCTGCTCTCCACAAGAGGCGGATCTATCATGAAACTAATGAAGGTGAAGCTTCGGGGCGACTCAGACTGTAGACATGTCTTCCGTGTCTATTTGCGAAGGGCCCCCATAACAGTTCAAGCTTCAGGGCACAAAAAATGTAGGTGCGTCTCTGCTCTCCACTGCTCTGCTTTGCTCTCCATTGCTCTGCTTTGCTCTCGATTGCTCTGCTCTGCTGTCCTCTCCTCATAGCATTTGCGTCGACAAATTACAGTGGAAAGCATCCAAGAAGTAGTTTGCTACTGACGATGCAATATAAATTGTCGTAATTACAATTACAGTAATTACACTTGTAATTACCTCTCCCCAGAAACCTTCTAGAATTAGAATTAGGCCTACCTGAGGTAGGAGCAGGAAGACATGGGGCATCGGCATTTCTCTTGATAGGTGTTGGAGATGTCAAGCGATGAGTTGCTGCAGCAGAACCTTAAGTTTGCCGAACCACAGCAGAAGCGACCATCGCACGGGAATCCAGCGACATAGTAGCCAGTGACGTTGCAATACGAACGGCAGCTGTGCAACGAACCTACACACCACGCACACACAGAATGATATACTACTCAGTGACCAGACCACCCTCGTATGCATGTGTGTATGCATGTGTGTATGTATGTGTGTATGTATGTATGTATGTATGTATGTATGTATGTATGTATGTATGTATGTATGTATGTATGTATGTATGTATGTATGTATGTGTAGGCTCTATATATGTGTGGATGTATCTATATTGTGTGTATGTATGTATGTGTTTTATTTCTCCACTCAATGTTTTGTTACCGAATAAATAACTAAAAATAAATATTGTTCGCATGTATGCAGTGAATGTGTATATGTATGCATGTATATGTGTATCAGTGTGTGTTTTAATACATGTATGTGTGCATTAGCTGTAGCAAGGAGGAAAGAGGAGGGGCAGCGAAAGAGACAGAGGTAAAGGCAAAAATACACGAGCAGTGGAGGTCGGGTAGATCACGACCCCGTCCTATCCTTGATCATCTCAGGTGCCCTCAAATTATTATTTGTTACCATTAAATTATGGTTTATTGCGCTAGTCTGAGAAAGATAGGCGTGTGTTCCTTGAAATCACCACAAAGGAGAAAAATATATTTAAAATATGTCTAGGACTAAAAAGATCGTTCAGAAAATGTTCACAACGAAGTTGGATTGGTTGCTGAAAAACTAATGACTAAAATATTCTCGAAATACTGTAGTAGTTGTGCCCTCCGAAAGAAGCGCTTGGCACCGTCCTCCCCAAGTCTAAAAACTTATCCATTTGGGAATGATAGGACACAAAGCAATACGTAGGCCTACTGAGACAAACAAACACAGCAAAGTAGGAGAAGTCGTTTAGAACGACATACTAAGACAAAGGCAAATAGCGTATGGAGGAAATATAGAACAAACTATACAGAGACAAAGACATGGAAGATGTATGGCACAGAGTAAGACATACAGGAATAGAGACAAGGAGAAAGAAGACTCCACGAGGCAACACGTTTGGAGACTAAGTAAACGAGTAAGAAGATGGCAAATGTATTGTAATGAAAACCTCGTAATCGTAAGTGTAGTCTGTTCATCTGGTATGATTGATGTAATGTAACGTAACTTCTAAGGCTTAGCAAAGTAATTAACCGATATCATGTACGAATAACAGAGAATGATCGTGTGAATCAGCAAACGCCACTTCGAGATATAGACGCAGAAGAACAGGTTATTTTTACCTGTGCAATCTGCTTACCTTTGGTAATATATCATGCAGGCACTCACCGTAAGATCCTGAATACGCCATATTGCGAATAAATAATGTAAATGGATCTCTGGAGATGACAACCCTGAGCGGAAATTCAGCCTAATCTCCTAGTCGGTCCAATTCAATAAATCCTGTTGATGAAAACGGATCTGAACGCGAGAGCAGTTTCGCTGTGAGTAGTAGATGTCGTCGATTTTCGTAACATTGAGGCCTATGGAGACCTGACACAATACGTCGATGTAGTATACAAAGCAGTCGCTTCTCTTCTGAGCTGGGCTTCAGTGAACCTTCGAATATAAATGGACAGCAATCGAAATCGCGTCCACTAACAGGAGCGCCTAAAATGGCCTATTGAGGATTAGAATTATACGACTTCAGAAGAATGTCATAAAAGGCGGCTTTACAAGCTAAGATATGACGGCTTCACCACGAATCGCTCCAGCACATCTTATACTAAATATATCCAGACCAAGTAGCGACAAAACCGGTCAGAACCAGAACCACAGAAATATGTATCCTTAAAAAATGTCGTCCCCCATCGCGTGGCCTATAAACCTAACTAGTATCCATGCCCACAAACAGACGCTATATGAGCGCTTGAAGCGGACACGGCCGAGTGAACATTGCTATACGAGTCACTGTCACAGCATGTATTGCCAATAATATGCGCGATGCATCTACACTGTATATGTATGTATGCATCTACACTGTATATGTATGTATACAATATATTGAGTGCGGCCATGACAGGCTGTTTATCCATGCGCGGCTCGCTTGAGATACACAAGTCCATGGTCGGCCGCGATTAGCCCATGAAAACGAGACTAGACCGGGCAGGCACGCAGGTGAGTACCGGAGGTCCTTCTTAGCGGTGACCTGTACACTGTACACAGGTGAAATGCAGAGCTTCCTGATCGCTTGTATCACAAGGAGGCTTCCCTTGCCTCTTGGCACGGCGTTTAGTTTGGGAGCAAATGAGCTCAGCCTTGCTTATTGGCCCACCTATGGATTTATGGTTCACTGGCCGTTGAATGACTGAAACCGGTCAAAACAGCCTGACGTCTGAATATATAAAAAATACAATTAAAGAATCTATTTATAATTTTATATGTATAAGCTATCCGACCTTTCGAACACACAAACAAACGCTGATGAGGTATGAAAGGAGACGGGTACGAGCCTCCCCATGGCAGTTACTGTGTAGGGATCTTGAGCAAGTTATTGACTCACAACTGCTCTGCGCCATCGATGTTCTGTCGTATGGTCGTGTGCACCTCTGAACTTAGGAAGGTGGGGCAATATGAAATACAGTTGTAATGTATTGTATTGTATTGTATGAGAAGGATGGAGGAAAGGACAGACACACCGGAGCAAGGAGTAGCAATTTCTACAGGCAAAGTTGAGAAGAACAGTATGCAACTATGCATTCATGCATTAAGGCATTCATTTAGTTTCTGAAGGGTTGTTGGTTGAACCTTCCGGACTCTTCGTGTGATCCACTCGGCTAACTCTCTGAAATATCTATGGTAAGGGTGTCATCTCTTTATCACCCCAGTTCTCTTCACGAAGCACACGAAGATAGACAACCAAATGTCTCCACCTACTTGCATTTTTACGCACTGGCTGTACAATTCAGATAACTACGGTACAGAATTAGACGCGTAATTATAGATTTGGGAATTTACAGCATTAGTCACTGGATTTAACCAGTTTTTCAGTTGGGAATTTACAGGATTGGTCAGAGAATTTACCCAATTTGCTGTTTAATTTTCTGAATAACCAGGATATTTCAGAATCTACCCAATTCGGTGGCATTGCGTCTTATACCGGTGCACCATGGGTCACTCTGCCCTGTTCCTTTCTTGCCTAAAGACTGCCCGCTTTGACCGGGGATGGGTTGGGGAGCGCTCCTGGGTAGATAATCTTGAAGGGGCGCTACATGAAACTACATAAAACTACAGTAATAATAATAATAATACACAATAGGCTTAGCCTTGTAAAGTCATTAAGCCCATCATTATAAGCACTTGACTCAACACTTGAAATATATTATCGGATGAACAAGGAGCAATTAAATGAGTAAGATGTAAGATGTAGAGAAAAACATGTAAAATATTTAAGTGTGTAGTAACAATTGAGGCTTTCTAACTATTTATCACATTAATCGAATTAATTAATTCACTGAATTATCTGTTAGCTGATGCAAACAAACAACAGGTTTATGCATGCGCTCCACGAATTCACTAATCATTTAGTATTCATAATTACGCTGGTTCAAGTGGATAATTGCACTTGAACTAGCAATCAAGAATGCACGTCTAACAGACAAAATCACCGATAGAGGCCTAGACTCTGATCGGTCGATCACTTTCGTGTCTGTACCGTCTTCCTCGGAACTTTTATAAACATCGAAATGTCGGCCAAATATGAAATCAAGTGAAAGTCAAGTGTCTGAAGTGATGCATGGACATGATCGGAAGCGAAGGACAGAGGTAAGGCAGAGGTAAAGCAGAGGTAAAGCGGAGGTAAAGCGGAGGTCAAGCAGAGGTAAAGCAGAGGTCAAGCAGAGGTAAAGCAGAGGTCAAGCAGAGGTAAAGCAGAGGTAAAGCAGAGGTAAAGCAGAGGTAAAGCAGAGGTCAAGCAGAGGTAAAGCAGAGGTCAAGCAGAGGTAAAGCAGAGGTAAAGCAGAGGTCAAGCAGAGGTCAAGCAGAGGTAAAGCAGAGGTAAAGCAGAGGTAAAGCAGAGGTAAAGCAGAGGTCAGGCAAAGTTAATTTATATATGAATATATAGAAGAAGAAGAAGAGCAGTCCCTTAAGCTAGCCCTGAGGCAGCCACGGGTATGAGGTGTTAGCGACTTCATTTTCTTAGCCTCGGCATATGAGGGCGGGTGGCCACTCCTTTCCATCGCCGTCTCATCTTCCCACGGACAGTGTACGGTCAGTGTACTCGTTATAACTGAGTTGGCTAGGGGACCAGGTGAAACAGAAATCTGGAACCAAATTTCTGCCCTGCTTTTAATCGCGGTTTCTAAGTTTCGATTTTTTCAAAGACATAAGCAAATCGTTTTCACGTATTGATACCGAATAGAATGAGGTCACTCTTTGTTTGACTTGGCAAAGGACATTAAGGACTTGGCCACCTAAAGGGGTCTTAGCTCCCTCCAGTATTTTTCAGTGAGACCCATATATATATATATATATTATATATATTATATATATATTATATATATATATTATATATATATATATATGTATGATATATACACACACAAACATATATATCAACATTTATTACAGCTATTACAAGGATTTGAATCCCTGGTGAGTAATGCAACCTGCAGTGGCGTATAGTCCTCGGAGCCTACGCCATCCACTGCCACTATGCCCCAAAGTCGAAACCAGTCGCTAAGCTACCGACTGCTAGCGACGTCGTTCACCTAATTCTTTGCACATTGTTTTAATCGCGGTCTGCGAGTTTCGATCTTTGGTGTCTTTTATGTCGTACTGATATTGAATGGAAAGAGGTAAATCCTTACTGCTCTACTGTAAGATGAAGCCTATATATAGTAATGTACAGTTTAATCCAAATTAAGATCCAGTCAACGAGGAGCCCCAGTGACAATTGATTACATACTCGCTATCTGGTATTATTTCACGATGAGCCTGTAAAAAAAAGCTGGCTTATACTTCAACATAAAGAAGACAAAAGTCATGACAACAGCAGAATGGGATACTTTTGAGATTGACGGAGAAGAAATAGAGGTGGTAGAAAGCTTCACTTTCCTGGGATCATTGGTTGAAAAAGAAGGAAAATGTGATACAGAAATAAAACGAAGGATTGCGATTGGGAAAGCTGCAATGATTGGACTGGAAAAGATATGGAAGGAAAAGCATGTGAGCATAGATACAAAAAAAGGCTCGTGAGAGCCCTAATCTTTCCAACGGTTTTGTATGGTTGTGAGTCGTGGACAATGACAAAGAACATGGAGAAAAAGGTCAACGCATGTGAAATGTGGATATGGAGAAAGATGTTGAGAATATCATGGACAGAGAAAAGGACGAACGAATCAATACGAGTGGAGATTGGTGTCGAGAATGAAGAGTCATTAAAACAAAAGGCGACAAGATCGAAGCTAGGATTCTTTGGTCATGTTATGCGATCTGATGGGCTAGAAAAGGAAATGATGTTGGCTTGTGGTGAGGGAAAAAAAGACGGGGTCGACCAAGGAAGAAATGGATGGATGAGATTCACGATGTAACTGGCATGAATCTGGAAGAACTAAGGGACCTGACTTCGAATAGGAGGCAATGGAGAATGTTTATCATGACGATCACTATAGAGCTCCAGGAGTTGACAGCACAAGGTGACAAGGTGAGCCTGTAACATTCTGTTTCGTCGTATTATTTTCATTATGAAAGATCACGTAGTGATCACCGTCTACTTCGTGATGGGGGGTGGGGGGTAGCCACGTCCTATGTAAATATCAAATGTGGGCCATGGCCGGATTGACCCCCTTGGATCCGCCCCTGATTGACTTAATTATTCATTAAATTTTACAGCTCATTTATTATTGTTATTTTCGACTTAATCAACGCTCTACTTTTTAATTTCAAAGGCTTGACGCTCCACAGGCTTTGAATTTTGTCTGAATGTAAACAGAAATGTACACAGACAAACTAATGTCCGTGAAATGTATTGCATACGACGCTGCATACACCATATAATAGGAGGAAATGAGCGAGTCCATTGTGCTACAGGTTTACAATGGACTCGCTCATTTCCTCTTATTATATGGTATATAATATATCAGCATTATATATGACGTTGTTTGTATGGCTTTAAGATCCTGTCCACAATGAACAGTTCCTGTTATTGACTATAGCCATTCATTCTGCCGCAGTACAGAAATAGGCATTTTTACACAAGCCTATCGCTTGCGGGTTCGAGCATGCTGAGCTCACTCCTCGCAATGACCGTGGACAAGTTGTTCGCGGACACTTGTCTCTGTCGCCACACAGTGTGATTTGACAACGACGTTATGGGATAAGTAAACGGCACGTCATGCAATGCGTTGGCGCGTGTACATGATTACGAATGGGCTTATTTAATCACAGAGGATAATAAATCGATTTCTTCGTTGCTACACTGGACCAAGTGCATTGCGGTATAGGCTCACAGACAATGACAACAGCCTAGCCTTAAACCTAAGCACGAGTGTGGCTTTAAAATAGATACGCAGCCTATGATTAGGGCGGGGAGATGGTTGAATGGTAACACGCTGGCACGAAGATCAGAAGGACGCGGGTTCGATACCCGTTAGCCCAACAAGGTTAACTCAGCCTTCATTCCCTAGGTGACGATTGTAAAATGAGCAGTAGGACAGATGGGCGCCTTGCATGGCTGCCGTACAGTTAAATTCGACTCCTGTTAAGCTTGTTATCATCTGCTACTACAATATCATGTAATCTTACTGTATACTTGTCAGATTATATGACCACCTTGCCTTTTGCCTTTGTTTTTGAATTGTCCGAGTCCGAAGTTACAAACGTTCTGAATATATATATAGAACCCTATGATATATCATCATTATATATGCCGTTGTGTGTACATAGGACTATATATATGGCTTTCAGTCACAGTGACTGTTTTTTATGTTGCGATATAATAGAAAAAGCTGTATGTATGTAGGTATGTTCATTTGTCTCTTTTGTAAATGGTCTTCCGTATTTCAATTATAAGCGAAACAAGAATGAAACAGTAATTCTGATCTCTGTGTGTATTGTACTGAGCCCAATATTAATGAAAACTATTGTAAAATAGGTTTTTTATGGCTCTTGCCAGAGAATTTTGAATGCGTTGTCATGTAAATCATACAAGAAATCATTTGTGTATTTATGACACAGGATACGTGACAACAACTGCACCACAGTCAAGTGGAAGTGCGTTGTTGTCGTTGCAATCGGAATCTGTCGCGTGGATCTCATCCGTTATAACATCCGTCAAAACTGTTGTATTGAAAAATACACACAGAGATCAGCATTACTGTTTCATTCTTGAAAACCACAAACCACCAGTTGGCCGGTTTCGGGTGGGATGGGTGGTTTGCATGGCATGCAATTAAAACTCTCTCAGCCAGCTGGGGCGAGTCTAAACACCATCAAATCCAGTCTTTCTGTCTTCGTTTTAATTAGGTTGTACTGAGCCTGAATTCTTTTCAGCCGCTTTAACTGTCTCGGCAAACTATATATACTGCTGACGAAACAAACCCATGAGATGTTTGCTTGGCATACGAGGACAGGTGCACATGGCAAATCCTCTCCTTCACATTCGGGTCTTCCAATTTTCCAAGTACTAGTGTGCAGTCAGTGTACTCATGCTAGAGCTGAGTTCGAGAGGGGTCGCAATTGGAGTGGAAATCTTGAAATCATTCTGCGCTTGTGGGGAATGAACCTTGACATCTGGACTGACCGTCCAACACGCTGACCCGAAAAGTCCAAGCGACACACAATAAGCAGGCTTATTGCACTTTTCAAGATCTGTCAAAGATAGTTCTTGAAAGGTGATAGCAATCAATAATAAAATATTCGTGCTTTTTGACAAGCTCACCTCAAACCGCAGTAAGTGACATTGCAACATTGAAACATGACGGTACAATTATCAAGATCTCTTCATGGCAGCTTGTTAGGCGCCCGCTCATTTTACTGCTGCCCCCTAGGGAGTGGAAGGCTGAGTCGACCTAGAGGGGGCTTGCGGGTATCGAGCCGCGTCTTTCAAGATCTTATGTTCTTCATGCAAGAGTATTACCATTCATCTATTCCCCTCCCATCAGTCAGATAGACTGAGGACACATCTGAATGTGTGGCGGACAGGCAAGTTGTTCAGTCCACTTTAGTTTTACAATTTCTTGTATTAATTCGACTTAACACGATTAAGTCTTCATATAATATGATCTCAACAGCCCTCCCTTCATGCGTTATCCAACATTTGACCTCGGAAGCGCTGAAGCAGACGAGTGAATGGGTGACCACTTTTCAGTTTCAAAGGAAGCCTCTGCGCTCGCTATTGCACACACGCCAACTTTGCACTGGCTTTCTGCACTCAGTTGAGATATGGACCAAATGACAACACGAATCAGCCTATTAATGAGAAGCATTATAAGGTGACTTAATGGTCAACAGTGTTTTGGTGTCTTGAATAACACCGTAATCTGGCCTTGTGTAACACCGTTATCTGGCCTTGAATAACACCGTCATCTGGTCTTGCGTAGCACCGTAATCTGGCCTTGAATAACACCATTATTTGGCCTTGAGTAACGCCGTAATCTGGCCTTGAGTAACACCGTTATCAGACTCTGAATAACACCGTTATCTGGCCTTGAATAACATCGTCATCTGGTTTTGCGTAGCACCGTAATCTGGCCTTGAATAACACCGTTATTTGGCCTTGAGTAACGCCGTAATTTGGCCTTGAGTAACACCGTTATCAAGCCCTGAATAACGCCGTAATATGGCCTTGATTACCACACCGTAATATATGGCTTGAATAACGCCGTAATCTGGTCCTGAGTGCCTCATAGCACTCAGCGTGGTAAACGTCTTTTATGCTACACGCGATCAATTAGGCGTTGTGTATGGTGATTTGAAATGAACTACATGAATACTGCAATTTAAAACAGTTTTGCGCTTGTTTTATTCTACATTCATTCTAGATTTTAAGAAATAATTAAGAAATTTTTGTGAAACTCTGGATTTGCACGTTGCATAGCAGCAGACAGGAAACTGGTCCTGATACTTTTATGAAAGACGATGAATCGATGATAGCAGCAAATAACACTTACAAATTCACAAGTTTATAACCTAATGATATATTTTCCCCGAGGTATACAGGGTGCGGCAAAATAAAGTAATCCCCTGCAGTGTTTGGTTGATATCTCAAGAACGAAGTTGGATTTTTATAAGAAAATTTACACGGCCATTGGTCATTCATATCTACGTACAAGTGCCAAATTACATTATATTATCACAACAATTGACTAAGTTATGCTATTTGAACAGAGACAAGCCCACGCTTTATAACGTGCAAATTTTACGGTTGCGTTATTGGTTGTACTGTAGCATTTATTATGAAAACAAAAAACAGGGCACCAGCTTAAAAGCAACGTCATCACAGTGACGTAAATTCATCTGGCAGAGGAACTTGTAAATAAAGAACTCATATTTAGCTAATATTGTTGTTAAAAACGAGTGTTTTGAACTCAGTAAAAATGGGAAAGGTGTCGCATGAGGACAAAATGCGAATGCAGACGCTACGTGAACAGGGATACGGAGCAAAAGCAATAATTCGTTCGTACCCGTACAAACAATGGAAATTAAGTACCGTTCAGAAAATTTGTCGCCGCATTGATACTACTGGATCTGCGACCGAACGCAAGGTTGGCTGTGGTCGACCAAAATCCGTCCGCACGGCGCCGAACATTGACCGTGTTGAAGAACTGATTTGCTCACAAGAAGGCGAGAGAGAGACGCATCACAGCACTCGCCAGATTGCTGCAGAGCTAAACATCAGCGAAAGGTCTGTCAGGCGCATAGCAAGAAAAGACCTGCATCTGACTTCCTTTCGTCGTGTACCGGCGCAGATCATCACAGACGCTATGCGACAGAAAAGACTGGAACGCGCCAGTGCCCTGCTACGTCGGTTCAAAGTTCGTGATACCAAACGCGTGTTCTTCACGGATGAGAAAAACTTCTACCTCAACCCACCTGTCAGCCACCAGAACAACCGCGTGTGGTCAAGAGGAAAGAAGGTCGATGTCAGGCCAAGTCGCTTGCTGGTCCAGAGGGAAAAGTTTGCAAAATACATTATGGTGTCTGCTGGGGTCTGCTTTGGGGGTAAAGGTCGGCTCCACTTCATCGACGAGAAAGCGAAAGTTAACGCTCAGTATTACCTTCGTCGACTGCTTCCGCAGCTCATTGAGGACTGCAACCAGTTGATGCCAGTCGGGTTCATTTTCCAGCAGGACGGCGCTCCAGCGCACACGGCACGTGTCACGCAGGAGTGGCTGCACGCAAACTGTCCTGAGATCATTGAGAAGGACCAGTGGCCACCAAATTCCCCAGATCTCAACCCCCTTGACTATCACGTGTGGGGAGCCATGCTGGAAAGGTATCACAAACTCCAGCCGAAGCCAAAGACAATCGTCGAGTTGAAAGCCGCTTTGCAGTCAATATGGGACGATATGCCACAGGCGCCGATCAACAAGGCCATCAAGAACTTTACCAAACGGCTGAAGGCATGCGTGCAGGCCAATGGTGGACACTTTGAACACTTAATGTAAAATTGAAAGTGCAATTCGTAAAGCTTTGTTGTAAAACTATTTCAAGTTGTACCATTTATTTTTCTTGTTTCTTTACAAAGTAACTATTTTTAACCATGTAAAATCGTGGGGGGTGTCGTGTTTGAAATAACATAACTTTGTCATATTTCAAGATTGTTAAATAACATTTGGAAGTTATATGTAGATGTGAACAGACAATATCATTACCAAGTTTTATATAAAAATTCTAAGCGGTTGCTACAGAATTTGCAACACACTGCAGGGGATTACTTTATTTTGCCGCACCCTGTATATTATATAGAAACGGCCATAGGCGTCAATTGTGGGGGTACGAGGGGTACCCATACCCCACTTTTTGGACTGGGGTACCGTACTTTTTAAACAATAACAATCAATATTTTATCATTATGCCTTCCCAGAGGTCGCATATGTGGACAGAGTGAGGAGAATGTCCACAAATGTACGAAAGAATAGACTTCCACTACTGGATTTAATTATAATTAAGTTGGAATTACCATTACTATGCTGGCGCCGTTTTTCTATAAAGTATTTTTGTTCGGTCTCGGCTGTTGACGTTGACTGGCCAGGGGTGGCGCCCGAAGGTCGCTAAACTTAAGTCGATTGACGACTGACTGGACCCAATTGCTGCCCGGGAGACAGGACGGACACAGACAAGCAGAGAGACGTTGAGAAATACTAGGACAGACGTAGGTCACCGACTTTTCTTGGTAAAGACTGACACGTAATTAGGGCGAAGAACAAGGTCGAATGAGTAAATGGACCGCCACGTGAATGGGAGATGACAACTAGTATCTTTCCTGAAGGCTGACTCATGCCCCATGATAATGTCAATGACGCAGCAGGTATACGACCGAGATGCAGAAAGGGGACGCCTTGTGACCTTGTCTGAAGAAGGACGATAAAATTGTCATTATGGAGGTAAGTTCATCAGCGTGTCATAATCATTTACTGGCAGGGTAGTATATCCAAAATGGTCTCCATGCGAAAAGCGAAAGTGGAGAAGAAATTGGTACCCCCAACTTTTTAGACCAAAGTTACGCCTCTGGAAACGGCTACGCTCCGGCTACAGAGAGGGCCGGTCCGCCACTACAGATGATGATGGAGAGTGGACACCGTTTGAGAGCAGGTTTTACAGCAGCATTGTGGTGTCACTCAGTTAGAAGTGACGATGATTATTGCTGGCGATAGCAGTTTATAGATTCCTATTGAGGTTTAACTGTAATGGAAGTAACTGTTGTGTTTGAACTGTTGATTTAATTTAAAGATATTTGTGCTTCTTCTCGAGTTGGCATCACGTTAAAATCAGGTTAGTCTGCGATTCAAGACAACTTCGACTATCGCTGACACGTAGACCCTATACTTCCATATAGACCCTATACTTCCATACATAGGCCTACATACACTCAATCATGCGCATACATTCATATATATACAAACATACACACATACATGTGTGTGATATTCTACAAATCTAGTACAAACAACGCTAAGACACGATGAATGAATCTGTTTCACCAAAACGAAGAATAAGGTGAACAATAATCCTGTATCGATCATTTCAGAACAATGACTTCTACGTTCATATTTTATTGCATCGTGTGACACTAAAACTCCATTAACTCAATTTTAAAATATTGTAATCCTGTTTAGAATACTAACAACCGATACAACAGTAGCACGAAGCGAACTAAGATCAAGCGAACGCTAAGCGTATGAAAATATGAACTATCGAAGCACCTTTATTTACGACTAAAATGTCGGTCTATGTAACCGTTTTTCATCCAGGTATGATTGGATTGAAAACTGTTCATCGTTCAATTGTGCTTGAGGCCTATGGATCTACGTTTGCTGACATCAGTGCATGGAATACAAACATCGAATTAACCAAACAGGCAAGGTAAAGAGAGCTTCAGTAGGTCCTATGTTTAAAATTATAGGCTATCGTTACAGTTTGAAGAGACTGCGCCGAAGCATAAGGATATGCTTTGGCACGTTCAACTTTTGCCTTGACAACTGTATATCGAGTTCACCCCATGTTTTCCTGTGTTCCTAATTACACGCATTCCTTAATTAAAAAATTATTAAAACGTAAATAAAACATGAAGTTTTGTCGCCTAAATAAATGAGCCTTTGGTTAAGATGCTTAAATTTGGATAAATTTTACCCGGACAACGTAGACTGTTTATCACACGGAAAATCTTCACAGGCTAAGCGTTAAGAAAATTTATAAAATCGGTCCTTACGAGAAACGCTATAAAGACGCCTGGGTAATGGTAATATCAATCCACCAACGATCGGAAGCGAAGAAGATTGAAAAATTTCCCAGGGGTTAAAGCAGCGAAATAAAAGTATTAGTAAAGCAGTTATGCCAGAAAAGACGTTGTTCCATATTTGTGACGTAATATCCGGAGCCAAACCAGGCTTTGCTGATGGTGAAGTTTCTAACGACGTCACTGTAAATAACAACATGACGTCACTGTAAATAGCAACATGACATCACTGTAAATAATGACATGACGTCACTGTAAATTGCAACATGACATCACTGTAAATAATTACATGACGTCACTGTAAATAACGACAGTGAAAGCATTTTTGATTGATAAGAGAACAAAAAGAAGCGTTTTAGACAGAGGTTCTGTAAATGTTTGCATAATGAATGTGCAAATGAGTACGTACAGCCAGTGTGTTAATTAAGGAATAAGCACAATATATACATATAATATCCATATAGTGTCCGTCCGACGATAAACGCTACGTCACAAACGGTTTCTGTTCTATTTCTTTGTGACGTCAGTACTGACCAACGATACATATAGGTCTATAATATGACGTCATAAAATGACAGGCAAATACTCTAGAACGATATACACTGCCGTCATAATTATGACGGGCAAATACACTAGTATATTATAACCAGTAATTCACGACAGCTAATATTGTGACCATTTAATATGTAGCATGCTTGAGCTTCTAATATGTGGCATAGCTTCTAATATGTAGCATACTTGAGCTTCTATACTTATGCTAACATTGTGACCGATTGGTCTGAGCGCTCGCCTTGCTACACGTAATTAATGCCCGGCTTTTACCTCAGATCGAAGACGATCAGTAGGGCAGTAGGGGTTTGTGTTTAAAGGGACCATAAGCTGCAATATCCGTATACACACAATTGCTTAACCCCACGACTTGATTTTTCAACAGAAGGCATTCAATTGACGCTATATCATATAAGAAAATGCATTCAGAACATAAAAGATCGTTTTGAGAGAGAGAGAGAGTCTACAGGGCACTTAAGCGCTAATGTTCTGTAAATGTTTCTCTCTCTCTCTCTCTCTCTCTAGAGAGAGAGAGAGAGAGAGAGAGAGAGAGAGAGAGAGAGAGAGAGAGAGAGAGAGAGAGAGAGAGAGAGAGAGAGAGAGAGAGAGAGAGAGAGAGAGAGAGAGAGAGAGAGAGAGAGACGGACGGACGGACGGACGGACGGACGGACAGACAGACAGACAGACAGACACAGAGACAGAGACAGAGACAGAGACAGACAGACAGAGACACAGACACAGACACAGAGAGAGAGACGGACAGACAGAGAGTGAGAAAAACCGACCGAATTCTACTGACCATTAGAGAGAGACGGACGGACGGACGGACGGACGGACGGACGGACAGACAGACAGACAGACACAGAGACAGAGACAGAGACAGAGACAGAGACAGAGACAGACAGACAGACAGACAGACAGACAGACAGAGACACAGACACAGACACAGAGAGAGAGACGGAGAGAGAGAGTGAGAAAAACCGACCGAATTCTACTGACCATTAGCGCTTAAGTGCCCTGTAGACTCTGAGCATGAATTCCCCGTCAGTGTTGCCGAACTGCGTGCACGGAATGACGACGTAGTGGCCTGGATTGAGTTCGTAATGAACGCAGATCTCTCTCAGCGGTTTACAGTTCTCAACCTTTGGCAACGACGTTTCGCTCTGCTCGTAGTTCTCTCCAGCCCCACGAAGTTTCACGCCCTGTTTCAACTTCACAAATTGTTCGAGTAACACTGTACATAATTGTAGCCCGAGGTCATTAAGTAAGTACGCAAGAAAGTAAGTAAGTAAATTAGTAAGTAAGTAAGCATTTATTAGTGTGAGATAAACACCCACGCTTTCCAACGACGCAATACAAAAGTGAAAAAGAAGCAGAATGTCAGTAGAAAAAAGATGCAATATTAAAAAGAATTTAACTTATTATACAGTTACGGTTAGTCCGCAAAGGTTCACCAGTCACTCTGTTGCAGAGTAAAGCAGGGAGGCGACCTGACCGACGTCTCTCATGAGCGTAGACTCGGATCCGACCTGGGCTGGTGAACCAAAGTCCTCCGTGCCCACCTTCACGTGGTGCGGACTGTTGGTACCCTTCCAAAGGAAGGGGAACTGTTGGTACCCTTCCAAAGGAAGGGGAACGAACGGGCACGGCAGGCAAAACCAGGGGAAGGCAATGGCAAACCACCCCTGTTAACATGCCAAGAAAATCGTCATGAGACACACCAAACCACGCCGATGGTCGCTGATGGTGGGACTCCCAGGCCGGAGCGCTGATGGTGGGACTCCCAGGCCGGAGCGCGACTCAAGGGCTACTGGGGTAGTAGCAAGACGGCAAAGGAGACTGTGTGTCATGACGATCGCTCCTAGAGCCGACAGCACAAGACACAGTTACGGTGTATGTAGCTCGGAACTAAGAGCATTAAATTTACATAATTGCTTACAGTTGGAATTAGAAGTAACAGATTTCATAAAGGAGCAATAATTAAAACTAGGATCATCGCTATGTTTCTGTTTGTGCAGCGGGAATGTTTCTATCTGTACAGTGAGCGAAAGATGGCGGAAGGCAAGTAAGGTAGGAAAGGAAGGTAAGAATGATCCATTCAAAATGTAAAATCAGGTTAAGAGTTCTATGCTTGTAACGTTTCTAAACATTTCTTTTGCAAATTCGAGTTGAATGATGTTCACTTCGTTGGATTTTGATGTATGGTTGGGGCAGTCGTGGGACACTGAAGGGCTAAGGGCCAGAAGCGAAATGTAGGGGAAAATAGGTTTTCGGTAGTTTGATACTCAAACGTTGTGATAAGAAGCGTTCTTGCCACGCATTATATAAAAGAATCCTATAACAGCACCATAGTTCGAGAATTCGTGACTTTCGGTTTAAAATTCATAAAAATTCATAGTGGCCTTTTGCAAAAAGCAGCGTAAGCAATAACAAATTAGCATTTGCTAGTTCAGTCTATATGTCAAGATTTGTTGTTTTAAGCTTCTGCTTAGAATTTAATGTAAGATTCAATATTAAAATTTATTATGTAAAGAGTTAATTTAGTAGTTAAAACCTAATCTCTCAAAGATGAAAGAACATGGAGCGGAGTGGAAGTATGTAGTGATTTTGGAGGAGAAGGAAAAGGGTAGGCCTAATCCGAGAATTTGCATGGCCAAAATACAGAAACCACAGTCGAGTGGAAGCAGAGTTCTTGACTCAGAATCAGATGACGATGAAGAAGAAGAAGACACAGCTCGGTGAACGTTGCAAAACCTTAACCATGTTTGGTTGCAAGATGTGTCAGTGATTGACTGGTCACACTGGAGCTGGGGCACTGGTGGCTTTTGTTCTGCTTACTAACACTCATAGTCACACACCCCAACTGTGATAGAATTCGAGGTTCAAGACTCCAGATAGAACAGTAATTGAATATCAGTACGTTTGTGTTGCTAGTCAGCTATCTTTTACGGCTTACTGCCTATGACATTGACATTTAATTGCTAAAAAATTTGAAAAGTAAACAAATAATAAAATTCGTTGCCAGCTGCAAAATTCGTTAAAATTCGTGAAATATTAAAATTCGTAAAATTCGTAAATTGCGAATTCTCGGACTGTGAACAGCACAGACCTCACCGCGTTTGCTAGTCCAGTCTATATTTAATCGATCCATGAATTCAGTCTCTTGATTAATGATTCAAGCTTGCACTTAATTTATAGGACATTAAAACTCTGCATTAACGATCCGAACTCTGCCGCTGGCCCACTCATCTTTTCCGTTGCAGCATCACGACATCTCTGTGCTTGAGAAATCCGATCGGCATAGGCCTATACTGATCGTGCAGTGTTTAATCTAGACACCTTTTGCGGGGAAAATATCTCCCCAGGATTTTTGTTTCCTCCCCCCCAGAGGCCAGCAATATTTTAATGTAGATACGTTTTGGGGGGAAATCCCCCAGGATACGTGTTGCGCTCCCCCCAGAGAAATATTAGAATAAAATTACACAGAATAAGATATATTCGAGAGATGAATTCCTAAAAAGAAGGTCGTCAAAGTTTTAGTTTCCGAAATAAGTGAGGAATGTGGGATGAATTGCTAAAAAGTCACAAAATCCCCAAAATATCGTTGGATGGTGTAACACGGAAAGAATTAACCCCAAAAGTCGCCCTTGTTCCCCCCGACAAACCCTGTTTCCCCCCTCAGAAGAGGGGGACTAGATTAAACACTGCTGATCGTGGCATTCTGATCATGGCATCCTGATCATGGCATATTGATCGTGGCAAACTGATAGTGGCATACAGATCGTGGCTACAATTTTTTTCAGAGATCGTCATCTAGCAGAGGTCGTACACTGGGACCTTGTATGGAGTGGCGCCCCCTTCATATTGGCAGTGGTGGTGATGGTTTCACCTATGAATTCAATGGGAAATGGTTTTACAGTATTTTTAGGGAAAACATGACCTATAACCATACCTATACCTTGGTGTCAAGACCTTAAACCTCAAGACCAAGACCAAGACTTTGAACCTCAAAACCAAGACCAAGACTTTTAAAATCGAAATCGAGTGCACTCGAGACCAAGATCGTGGGCTGATAGGTCAGATAGGCAGATAGGTCAGATAGGCAGATAGGTCAGATAGGCAGATAGTTCAGATAGGCATATAGGTCAGATAGGCAGATAGGTCAGATAGGTCAGATAGGCAGATAGGTCAGATAGGCAGATAGGTCAGATAGGCAGATAGGTCAGACAGGCAGATAGGTCAGATAGGCAGATAGGTCAGATAGGCAGATAGGTCAGATAGGCAGATAGGTCAGATAGGCATATTATGTCCGTTACCTCGCAGAGTCCAATGCCAATGTCAAGAGTGTTCTTCCTGTTTTTGGATTTCTGCAGCAGAGACACGATCACGTGACCCTTGCCATCCGCTCCAAGGCTGGACGGATTCATGGAAACGGGAAATTGAGGATTTTTCCAGAATGAACCTGTAAGAAGCACCATTAAAATAATAAAAATAGCGTCCAGATAATAAATTTCGTAATATCATTGTATAAAAAAATAGATCCTGCGACTTGAGCATCGACATGAAAAGTTGAAAAGTCTACTTTGATTCATAAAGGAAATTGTCATTTATTAAATAAACTAATTAACACGGCGTCTAGATGTTTAAAAATTCGAGCAAAACATTTCAGTTTGAAAAATTAAATATGAACAATATAATTACAGAGTCAAAATTTTCGCTCATCGTTGTGACGATTTTCAAGTATTACAGATTGACAACGTTAAACCAGAAACAGTGAAAAGTTATGATCTGGTCTTATTTGGACTGATCTTGGCTGTCACATACTTGTTCAATCGTGTATCCTAAATCTAATATGACATACCACCAATCTCATATGATGACCAAGTGTTAAACTGACAAAAACGGGAGAGGAAAATAGGAATGAAAGTCGTTTTCTGCATACGTCCAAACATTGCAAAAAATGGTTTTAAGCTATAGGCCTACTACGGTCTACACATATATAAACTCATTGAGATTGGAAATTCAGAAAAGACTAATGCAATTGGTCTGCTACAAAGTTTTAGTCTTATTTACTCAAATCAGATTTTTCTGAGTGGGAGCAAACTCACGATCGTTCCTATAGCCACCGGAACCACCAGAATTGACTCCGGGAATCCACTCTGACTGGTAGACTTCCTGGTCCCACATCTGCTTTCCCTTTAATCAGTCAAACGAGAAAATACGGAGCGTTAACCAAAATATTATAAAATATTATAAATTATTATATATTATAAGCATCTAATCTGATGAGAGTACTCCTAAAATACTCCTAATTAAAGTGCATTTTTGGTCCCTAATAAACATCTAAAGTGCATTCGGATCCCTAATAAACATCTAAAGTGCATTTGGATCCAGAATAAACATCTAGTAACAGCTAGTGTGCATTTGGCTCCCTAATAAACATCTAAAGTGCATTTGGCTCCCTTATAAACAGCTTAAGTGCAGTTGGTCCCTAATAAACATCTAAAGTGCATTTGGATCCAGAATAAACATCTAAAGTACATGTGTATCCCTAATAAACAGCTTGTGTGCATTTGGCTCCCTAATAAACATCCAAAGTGCATTTGGTTCCCTAATAAACAGCTTAAGTGCAGTTGGTCCCTAATAAACATCTAAAGTGTATTTGGATCCCTAATAAACATCTAAAGTGCATTTGGATTCCTAATAAACATCTAAAGTGCATTTGAATTCCTAATAAACATCCAAAGTGCATTTGGATCCCTGATAAATATCTAAAGTGCATTTGGATCCAGAATAAACATCTAAAGTGCATTTGGCTCCCTAACAAACAGCTTAAGTGCATTTGGTTCCCTAATAAACAGCTTAAGTGCAGTTGGTCCCTAATAAACATCTAAAGTGTATTTGGATCCCTAATAAACATCTAAAGTGCATTTGGATTCCTAATAAACATCTAAAGTGCATTTGAATTCCTAATAAACATCCAAAGTGCATTTGGATCCCTGATAAATATCTAAAGTGCATTTGGATCCAGAATAAACATCTAAAGTGCATTTGGCTCCCTAACAAACAGCTTAAGTGCATTTGGATCCCTAATAAACATCTAATCGGATGTGAGTACTTCTATGGCGCCGTTTACACAATTCATGGAACCATATTGCACCCGTATGTAGCCCATGTGGGAACCTCGTTTCCGATGTCTTTGCTTTACAGAAGATCTTTTGACATTCACAAAAAGGCTGGATTGAAGAAAATTAGGCCTAGCAATGAACAGTGTTAATTCCTCTGAACATCAAAGTAATGTTCCTGAGAATGTTGGCAGGAAATGCACCAATCGATGGTCGTCGATTTATTCGAAACAGAGATCAGATTCAATCCATCGGAGAATCTTGATCTAAATCCTGTAGAGCTGTACCGATATCACTTTTTGCCGATTATTCCGATACCGAGAATAGCCGATTATTGCAATAGCCGACACCGAGTATAAAGCCGATTATTTTCCTGACCCCGATGAGGGGCGATTATCGCCCAAACACTAGGCAAACGACATTGTATAAGAAGTTTCCAGTCCTGTGTATAATAGATCATTGGTTTCTACGGTAAGTAGTGCAATGCTAAATATCTACATATATATCAATAATGAGAAAGAACATAGATATTTGTGTTCATTTTCTTTTTGTAACGATTATTGTGTAAAAAGAACGTCAATTATAAATTAATTTTGATCGGCACCGATTATTTTTTGCCGATGCCGATTTCTTTGTTTAACAATCGGCTCGATAACGAATGTTTCCGATGCATCGGTACAGCTCTAAAATCCTGATCTAGATCCGATGATTCAGGAAATCAGAGATTAAGCTGCGCTGGGTAGCCTATAAAGCAGGGACGTCATTTGGGGGGGGCAAGGGGGATTTGCCCCCCTGATTTTTGAGAAAAACAATGAAAAAGCTGGAACAAAAAAAGGAGGAAGAAGAAGGGGTAAAAAAGAAAAAATGATACTCAAATTCATGGAATTATTATATACTATTAACAGAACTAGAGTCTGCAAAGGCTTTTTCACAAGACACACCTCCTTGACAGTGGGGGAGGAGCACATTATGGAGTTTTCCCCCGAAAATTTGGAAGAAACACCAAAAAACTGTGAAATTTCTTCGCGCGGAGCGCGAAAAAATTTTTTAACCTCTTTTTTGACGTCCTTGCCCCCCCCCTGAAAAAAGCTGAAATGACGTCCCTGCTATAAAGCAAGTTGAAACAACCGAAAAACGTAAAAGAATCGACAGAACTGGACAGTGAATTTCAGAGCTATGCACCAGACACGGAGAAAGCCGGAAAAAAATATGAACAATTCAAAATAACATCAATCAATAGAAACACACAACAACAATCCAGATGATGGCTTCAGCTTACGTTAGCTTCGCAGATCTCTTTGGTGACGGCGTCCAGGAAGAGATGGCACATTGTCAGGCGCTCGAAATTGGCCAACCAATCTTCAAACGACATCCTAAACCAAATGATCAGAATTGGAAATAACAATCCCTAAACATACATTATTTCAACAATTTATTCAGTATTTATTTGCCAAAAATCGTCCACTCCTTCGCCTTTATGTTATTCTCAATAAAGAAATCCCTTGTATTCCAGAGTTCTTCAGCATAGACTTGATTTCAGTTTATTTTGTTTCGTGATTTTTGCTTTATCATTTTCATGAAGGGTCAATGCCCCGTCTGACTTGACTAAGTACCCGAACGCCTTGGAGACTAGGGCAACCTTATAAAGTAGTTGCAGGTCTAATAGGGTGGAGTGCACTCGAGACCAAGACCAAGGTCTTGGTCTCGAGTGCACTCGAGTTCGTTTTTTAAAGTCTTGGTCTTGGTCTTCAGGTTCAAGGTCTTGGTCTTGGTCTTGGTCTTGAGGTTCAAGGTCTTGGTCTTGGTCTTGGTCTTGAGGTTCAAAGTCTTGGTCTTGGTCTCGCAAGACCAAGACCAAGACCGGCTGTTAATATGAACAGTCATTTAACAGAACTCGAGAATTCTGTATCAAGCCTACTTGCATCATACGACCAATATCTATGGATGGATACAAGTCATGTTGGTCAGGAAAACCCATTGGCAGCAGCAACAGTTTTTCTGTATCAGACGGTATGATAAACCATGGGAAGATTTCAAGAGGACTCACTATCTGTACATTTACATCCAGTGCTTGAAAAGCTACTGTGTGTGTGTGTCAGCGACTTCAGCACCTGTAGAACGTATTTTTTCACATGGCGGAATTTTTATGAGGCCCACCAGGCACATCTTGGTCAGAAAATTCTGAGCGAATTGGTTTTTATAAAATACAAAGGCATTTGGTATAAGAGTTTGTATGAAGGACTTTTGAATACAAATTCGGATTTCTCTGCAGTTTGCATTTAAAGTTAATTTTCTTAAATAAAATAAAAGACTCATGTTTTCATTAAAATAGCGAATATTCCGACTTCACAATTTTTAGAAGTCTTGACCTGATTGCGATTTTTTGGGTCTTGGTCTTGGTCTTGGTCTTGAGGTTCAAGGTCTTGGTCTTGGTCTCGAGGTTCAAAGTCTTGGTCTTGGTCTTGGTCTTGAGGTTCAAGGTCTTGGTCTTGGTCTTGGTCTTGAGGTTTAAGGTCTTGACAACAAGACTGGTGTTTAGTTCATGAGAGTGGGAACTGAAAATTGCATCGCAGAGTTAAAATAGAAGAACATTTAATATCTCGTTGGTTTTAGAGCCAGGTTCAAGTTTCTTAGGCCATGTAGCAACTGTAACTCGCTCCTCTGCGAACGCGAAGCGCATTATGCATTTCATACAGGAAAATAATAATTATGAACACCAGTGGCATCACTAGGGTTGGTGTCACCCAGTGCGGTAAGTCATGGTGTCACCCCATGGACCTCCTCCCTTATAGTCCCTTACCAGACCATACAGTATCCTTAGTAATTTTTTGTACTTATGGGCTTACAAAAAATGTTTTGTTGTTAGCTGTTATTGTCAATTTAAAAATAATGAATTTTTGCTGAAACTCTGTACACAAATTTTTTAGACAGTCATTTATCATTTTGGTGTCACCCCCTCTGAAGGTGTCACCCGATGCGGCCCGGACTCCCCCGCATCTCCCTAGTGACGCCACTGATGAACATTGATAAGCTTATCGCGATTGGATGTGACGGCAGAGCAGTTAATACAGGAAAGAAAGGCGGTGCAGTAAGTCTCAATGAAGAACATGTCAGTCGTCCTCTGTATTGGTTTGTGTCTCCTGCGAGGAAACGAGATGCAACTACGACATTTCTTCGGTAAAACTAGACTGGACCACTATAGGATCTGTTTGCAAGTTGTTGGCCAAGTGTTTAGTGCAAAACGTTCAGTGCGAGTTTCCTGCTCTTAATATCCACGATATGAGCAGCGATCAACAACATTTGAACGATATTTGCGTTGCAGATAAGAGCGGCCATTGTGACGAATATCTTTCAAATCGTGAACCAGGAAGGCTTGCAATGTCTCACCAGATTACACTGGCTATAGTGGCTAACCGAGTATTGCGTCTCTACATCGGTAGGCCCTACTGAAGAACCACGCGATACTCTGAAAATTTTATCTGAGTTCATAATGAAAGTTTATGCACCCATGTGATTCTCAGTTAAATCGAGACCTTCATGCAAAGACGGAGCAAAACACTTGTGGATGACAATCCGTAAGTTTCGATATTTGAGTGAGCCGATGAGAGCTATTGTTGACCCAATCAATCATTCAACACAATGATTATTTTGGTCACCCGGAGAACATCCTTCTCGACATGCTTACAGAAGACAGAAAACAGGTTAAGGAACTAAATGTAAATAATGTAAATGTTCGCGATTTTCTATAGCGACCGTATATATGGCCTCGACTCTGCTCATTTTTCAATGAATTGATCGGGTGAGAGCCTTCACCACCGCTTGCACGTTTGAATGGGTGCCACGCCATTTGAGGTCCCCGTGTTGGGACCGTGCTAGCCCGAGATTTAAATCTCTGAAATAAGCCACCTTCGGGAAGGGAACTCGGACTCAGACGCATCTTTCGAGCTCGAGCATGCAAACAAGGCAATAGAAGAATCCGAATTTTCCAGGTTCCGCCTTTGAACTTTGAAACTGAAGACTACATTGAGCTCATCGACTGGCAGTCATGTACATTGTACAGTAAGAGAATCTCCAGCTACAAAGTCGATGTCTGCTAGATAATTGGATTTAATCGCAGTGGTGAAGCACCTGTAACTGATTTTCACGTTCACCCTGCCATGCCACACGCAGGCAGTGGGAAGATTCGCGACAGCCGTAACCGAGGCACCTCAGGCGGTTGACGGACAAAAGCCCGTTGACGGACAAAAAGCCCGAGACGGCTTTATAAGATCAAGAAACGCTGCCTGAGCGATCATGCCAATCTTCAGCACAAAGAGTGAATAGGCCTACTGCACACACACTGACTCATGTTAGATCGTTAGTGCAAATTCAGACTCATGACAAATGTTCCAAAAACTATCGACGTTCACTAGTGTAAAAATTCCAGACATTCAGAATAATGTACGAACAGAAGTATTTTTGGTTAAAAATCCCTGAACTCTATCCCACTGGAAATTTGAAAATACCTGCCAATCTTCTCTGGGCTTTAAGCCTTTAACCGAAGATTGCTTTGGGGCCATCCATATAATTTATTACGTACGCAAAAAATCATATTTTCATACCCCTCCCTCTGGTGCACTTCTTACTTCTTGTTGCATGGTGCATAACTGCATAACTGAGCTAAGGTTTCATTTCTTGAGTATTGCATACGAGCAATACTTTGCTGTGACATAACATAATGGTCTCTGTGCGATTTTTACAAAAGAAATTTAGAAATTGAAATATTGCATCAGTTGTAGAGGGCTGAAGCTTTCATTTGAAATTTAAAATATTTCGTATGTTTCTTTCTCTACCCAAGTTGCATCTTTTGCCCATGATTAGAATTCATTTTTTTATTTTTGTTCGTTCCACCTAATAGCTAAGCATCGACAGGCCTATATTTACGCGAACATATATATAAGCAGCGAACAGGGAGTGGCAAGACGAGTTAAGGCAGGGCAGGGCCGGATTGACTACAGGTACAAACAAGGCCTTTAGGCGGCACAGTCCAGAGGACGATCTCTGATCAGCCTCTCTTGAAGTGGCGCTATATAAATTTGCAATTACAGTTACAATAATTACAATTGACGACAAATCTTTAAAATTAAAAATTGAGCAATAAATTTAATTTAAACTGCGAGCGAGCCGACAACAAATGAATAAATAAGTAAACATTATAGCCTAATTATAATGAAATTAAAGTTTTAACTTTGAATCAGGATATGAGGGGAGGCCAAAGCGTGTTCTGTGGTTGGGAGGAAGTTAGATCTGCCTCTGTCCTAGGGTCGAAGGTCAATGGGCTTAAACACAAACACAACAACAACAATCCAGCAATCTCACAAACGTTTCTTAAGTGTTAAACATTGCACTGAATAAGAGATCAACAAATCACACAATACAACTAGACTTACCAGAATTCTCCATCCTCTCTTTTTATCAGCTCGAGCTCCTGCTTCACCTTTTCCGGAATCGTCGACCATTCTTTCGAACTGAAAACAGACCCGGCTATTCAGCTGAATTACTGACCAAATACTTGAACGAATAAGCGAAAATGAATGAATATACAACACAATACGACGTCTAACAAGAGTCTAAAGATGATCATCAATCGACGGCAGGGCTGGCCTTAGCCTCCCCGTGTTTTTTCCCACCCCAGTTGGCTGCCACATCACTTCCTTTCCCCTTCCTCCCACTCTCATGATGAGTCTCATCCCTCCTACCGCTTCGTAGCATAGACCTACTCGGGCCAAATAGGAACCATTCACTTGTATCAATTAACTAAAATAGTTAGTAAATAAGTAAAGAAGAGTGAATCTGCGCTTATTAAGCGCTGTGTATATAGAAGACATCCTAGTAACTTGAAACCATTATCGTTTGTTGCCTTGCGTATTATGATAATCACACTCAACAAGTCATTGGATTAGATTTGTTGCCACATGAAAAGTAATTTCCAGTTATCGGTTGGCTTTAATGAGCCCAGTTTGGCTTTCCAACTATGGTGGTCAACCGCCGACACCATCCCCATGCACCTATTTCGATTTACCAAAAAAATCGCGGCCAAGAATCAGGAGGCCCCCTAAGAATGGCGGTCTTCTTCTGTTGAACATTTAGGCTGACATTGACCGGAGGACACTAGCATTTAAAGTAGACCTACTCTCGTAGCATTTAGTCAGTTGTAGGCTTAATCGTTTACCTATAGAAACAGGTAAATCGAGGCTGAGATTGGTAGCTGAAGAATACTTACCCATCACACCAGGCACCATTCCATTCATCTTTGCCCCATGGATTCCGAAGACGAAGCAACCTGTGCGGTGTTCCCTCTAACTGTAATAATAATAACAACAACAACAACAACAATAATAATAATTATCATCACCACCACCACCACCACCACCACCACCACCACCACCACCACCACCACCACCACCACCACCACCACCATCATCATCATCATCATCATCATCATCATCATGAGAGTAATAAGAAATAATAATAGGCCTAATCCAGGAGTGAGAATTGTCGGGGAAATTGGGGGTTCAACCCTCTAGTCTGTGTTAGGACCCAACAGTTAAATCTTCATTGCACACTCCAGGGGATCGTTTCAAACCCCCTCAGTTGTGCTAGTGTATTTCGCATTACTTGACTCTGAGTCTCTGACAAAGAGAAGAAATGTCCATGGTGTATCAGGCATGGTAATGGTTTATTGTGACATTCGTGACCATGTGAATTTTATACTAATAAATTTGGTGATGACACCACCGTAAGGAGTTTCAGCTTTCTGCTGGATTTTTGAATTTTCTCAGTTTGCAAAATACGGATAAAATATTCAACTCCATGGTGCACATGGATCAAACTCATCAAAATCTAACCCAACCCAACCAAAATCTTTTTCTAAAAATCTGACAAAGCTTTACCTATCTCAGAATAATTCTGTCCTAGTATCCATTTGTTTAGCAAACCAATAAATCCTGCATTGAGGGTTAAGACAAGAGAACCCTTCAAGGGTAACTGTGAATGATTTAGGGTTTAACCAAATCACCTTGATGATCTTCGTGATGCTGTAGGCGTGTCCCGTGTACAAACCTGTTCTCAACTTCTTTGGATTTGCTCCCTGAAAAGCATGAACAATCAGTTAGTGCTCTATATATATATATATATATATATATATATATATATATATATATATATATATATATATATATATATATAATTACAGCCCTATTATAGGCCTGCCAAAGTTATATATGTAACACAAGCAATAGGCACATAATGCTGTAATAAAGCATAACGTGCGGGACAATATTATGTGTACGGCATATGTATTCGGTAGCTGTAATCCAACGTTTATAGGTTTGAGTTTTCCGAACCGTCTCTGTGTTAAACTATTTCCTGATCCTCGGATTCAGATTTAATTACGTTGTGCGCATAATACGTGAAATGTAAAAATAATAATAAATATTAAAATCAAGTAATATTAATAAATAAAATAAATATAACACTATTTGAAAGAAACCTCAATCAGCCGAATGGCTCTGCGAATAAAAGCCTATTAAAGACATATCGTAACTCGGAGTGCATGGGAGGGGGAGGCAAAGGTAATCACAGGTGTAATTGCACCTGGGTCGCCGTCACCTGCCCTGTAACCTAGTAACCTGTTATGATAACATCAGTTGCCGGATGTGAGTTGGGGGGGGGGAAGAGAGCATGACATTTGCCCTAAAGATGTAGGCCTATTCCAATAACAAGGTACAACAACATCTAAAGATCATAATGGAATTTTTCATAATCGCATAGTATTGCTCATTTCTTGGAGCGTGGAAGTGGACGGTCTGCTTAAATAGTTATCTAGGCTATTGGTCAATTAGTTACCGAGACAATTGATTAATTAGTTACCTAGACAATCATATAGCGCCTTTTGTACCTCACAACAGCGGTCCCTGTATATTAGCCTAAAGGATTTAAGGTCATTCTTAACAGTAAACAAATAGAGCTCAGATGACTAGAAGAGTCGCCACTGGCAGGCTCCCGCATACACGTTGGACCACACCGACAGATTCCAATTCAGATTCGACAGCTGAAGTCGTGTTCAGTATCCCTAGACTGCATTGCGTCTAGGATGAGGAATGACGATGCGGATGACATTCACCAGAAACGATAACCTTGCCGTCCATCGTAAGTGGCAGAAGACACGGCATGCGGGTATTTCCTGGTGGTTGAGGTAATGGTCAGGCCCATCTCACCTAAGGCCAACCTCACTGGTCGAGACTAAGCTCGATATATATATATATATATATATATACAGATATCTTGGATAAATAAGAGCGTTTCTGGCGCTACAGAAGCTAGAGTGATTCGATGGGGTTAAAAGGTCAATGAAAGGTCGACTGCCCATGCAACGGCTAACATTGATGTGGGTGCCAACGAGAGACGACATCTGTGTCATGACGCTCAGCATCTCAAAGAGGTTGCCAGGAGACCGTCTCATCGGAACTATGTCGGTGTATTCGGAGATTCCTCCGGTGAAGTCGACCAAGGCATCGCTGGAAAAACCGCCCTCGAGGTTTTTGTAACAGCCGTTGAGTCTGAAGACAGTTTGCACATTCATTTCTTCAATAATATATTCATAATTTATCGATTTAGTCATAAATTAAAGGAAGTAAGTAAGCCATTTATTGACACAACATCGACACCGTAATATCACAATAACAACAGTGAGTACAAACTCAGAAAAACTTCCAGTAATGATGAAAGGGTCAAAAGGTCAATCCAAAAGGGTCGTATTGACCGCTAAGGCTGGACTGCTCCTTTGTCTGCGTAATATCTGGCAGTAGTAACAGTGCAGAAATGAAATGTAGTGAATAAGTGTATAGTACAAAATCTGTGACGGATTAAACATGGCATAAACAAACATTAAACCTCATCCTACGCCTCGTTGTATTAACGGCAAGTCAGTTAAATGACGCTATAATATGATGTTGCAATTGCAATTATTCTAATACTCATAAATTGGATAGGATCGCCATACATAAGGCACCGGTCAGTGGCGCACATGTGAACGACTGTAACCCGGGAAATTCCCAGGAAGAATAATTGATGGCCCACTTGAAAATTCAAGACAATTGGTTCTGAGGTTTCAGATTCGCCGTTCGTCAGCAGTCCCATTAATTACGCTTAAAGTCAGAGACGCTAGCGACCTAACACAATGAATCTACGATCTAACAGAATCATGGTCTTCAAGTGCTTGCGGAAGAAGACGACAGAGGTCGAAGAGTTCTTGTCGCTACTTCTTGAGCAATTTAGATTAAATCTTAAGCTCTTAAGAGTTTTACATGGATGATAATAATAGCTATTCTGTGATTAGTCGATGTTTATATCGATATTTGATCACAATAAGCGCTTCGTTAGGTTCTGTTAAGTTCAAAGATCGCGAATAAGCTCACCAGCTTATTGGCGATCTTTGAACTTAACAGAACTTAACGAAGCCTTAATAATTAACTAGCTAAATAATTAGCTTTCGAGTTGCGCTTTAGAAATTTTGAAATCACGACTACGATTATTTTCGAAAGTCATCGTCATGCTTTGCGAAGGCAATTTAGATTAAATCTTAAGATGTTAAGTGTTTTACATGGATGACAATGATAGCTATTCTGTGATTAATCGCTGTTTGTAGATAACTATCGATACTTCATCACAAAAGCACTTCCTTAAGTTCTGCTAAGTTCAAAGATCTGGAAAAAGCTGGTGCTCGGCGCTAAGGTTTCGAGTGGCGCTTTTTGGAAATTTGAAGTAGCGATTATGATTATGATTATGATTATGATTATGATTATGATTATGATTATGACTAGAGAGTCATCGTCATACTTCGCATAGGCCTTTTCGAACAGCGGAAACCAGAACTCGTTGGGTTCAAGGTCGTTTCTTCCGTAGACGAGGGTGAATTCTTTCCCTCCTAGCTCCTTCCTCTGCTCTCGACAAGGCAGACGATCATCGATGATGACCTCCACCCAGGAACCGAATTGCCAGAAGTTGAAATGAAAGATTCCTTCAAAACGTTTACCAAATGAGCGTTTGAATAAACCGCGCTGTATGGGAGAGGTAAGATGGTGGTCCGTGGTACGAGAATAAGGATGTAGGGCCTAACAAGAGTTCCAGTGCATGGGATAAAAAGATGGTGGTGTGAGGTGTGGGAATAAGGGTGTATATTGTATTTATTGTATTGTACTGTGTTCGGTCATTTTGAAGCGCTTCTATAGCTGGAGAGTCATTCAGAAGCGCCCCCATTGCGAGAGACACCGAGAGAAAAAGCAAGTTTTAAGAAAGGTAAAAAAAGAGGAAGAGACGTTACCTGAGAGAATAGAAGAACGAACGGACGGAGGAAGCTCATTCCAAAGGGCAAGGACAATGGAATCAAACGACCTAGATGGAGCGGCAAGTAAGCAAACAAGGTCAACCTTAAATATTTTTCAATGGATCACACAATCCTGGGCTTTGAAGTAGACAGAAAGAAAGGTGTCTCAATACAGATAACACGTCTACAGTATACGCTTAAGCTATACCTGCATAGTTTCTGTCGAAGTCCTGGTCTATTGGAACGCACCATTCAAGCAGTTGCTTGTGTGTCGTGGCCAGACACGCTGTTGCGGCAATGAACCAACAGTTGCCTAAAATAAACAAATAACTCAAACCGAAACTCAATAGATTTCCGAACCTGATTTCGATTACTTTGCTTCATTGGTTGGGCGCGGCTCTGAGTATGGATAGGCGCTCTATAAATGCTCTGAATGAATGAATGAATGAATGAATGAATGAATGAATGAGTTATTAGGCTCTATGGCTTGCTGAGTTAAATTCAAAAGAAGGGGAACTAGAAATTGAAGGCCCCTGAATCAGTTGATCTCACAACACAAGAGCACAATACTCTTATCAGCTGACGAAACAGGTGCAAAGACATATTTCCACAAGTCAGTTTGTTTTGCTCATAGAATAATAATTATAACGTATGATTTACGTTTTTTAAACTGTCGCATGCATTTAAAGAATAAATTATCATAATTAGACGCTTATGAGTTAGTTTTACTGGAATGTCCTAGACTCCTAACGCGTTGAGACTGGTATCAAATGAATCTGTTGCTTACTCAGATCACCCTGGTTCAGATCGTATCGTGTTGCACCTGCAACGATGAACTTGGCGTTCGGATGGATTTCCTGCAAATCAAATTCAAATGATTTTGTGTCGGAGAGGTCAATATGCAATAATGCACCGGCTTAATTAATATAATATAGTCTGGTTTCTATTCCACTGAATACGAAGCCTGACGCTGCGAGCAGGTAGTCTTGAATGTGCGGCTACGTATGTATGTATGACATTGTACGTATGTATGTGTGTATGTGTGTATGTAAGTATTTATGTGTGTATGTATGTATGTGTGTATGTATGTATGTATGTATGTATGTATGTATGTATGTATGTATGTATGTATGTATGTATGTATGTATGTATGTATGTATGTATGTATGTATGTATGTATGTATGTATGTATGTATGTATGTGTATGTATGTATGCATGCATGTATGTATGCATGTATGTGTGTGTAGAAGTTATCAGAATGAATGAGTCTGTATGTATGCATGTATGTATGTATGCATGCATGTATGTATGCATGTATGTGTGTGTAGAAGTTATCAGAATGAATGAGTATGTATGTATGCATGTATGTATGTATGTATGTATGCATGTATGCATGCATTTATATATGTATGTGTGTATGTATAAGTTCTCCGAATGAATGAGTATGTATGTATGTACGTATGTATGTATGTGTGTATATATGTATATATATAGGTATGTATGTGCGTATGTATGTATGCATGCATGTGTGTATGTATTTATGCATGCATATATGTATGTGTGTATGTATGTACATGTATGTGTATGTATGTATGCTTAACGTATCTTGACATTTACATGTATGTAGCGCGTTTCAAGAACCTGACAAAGGCGTTGAGTCACAGCTATCTCTCTACAGACCTAATCTAGAAGGTGCGTCTTAATTGAAGGTAGGCTGAAAAAGTCGTTCGCGCTAAAAGATGGTCCAACGAATTCTTATTTATAGATCGTATTAGGCTACTTATAACCACATCACAGAGGAACGAGTAGGCAAGGGGAATCGAGCTCAGACAAAGAAAGAGGGTTCGAGTGTGTAATTGTAATTAGCAACTTATCTCTGGCCCGAGTTTAATCATAATGCACAAGGCATCATGCGATGGCGAACCAAAACCAAGCGGTAATTAGGTCAACCTCCAAAAGATTCGTTCGCTAAGCCAGAGAGGCAGTATCTATAGTAACTTAGCACACGTTCAGGGATTTTAGTGAAAACGTGGATGGCTCTTGATAACAATTCTCATTCGACCTATTCAGGGTAATTCAACGTTTTTTTTATTCCTTTAAGGATGGTATACGTGGCTTTTGTCCGCGATACCATTGAAGCCCAGTCGACCGAGTGAAGCTTTCTATGGCTGGCATGAATGAAATGTTAGGCATAATTGTATTGTATTGTATCTAGAAATTTATAAGGCGCCTCCCGCAGAATAACTATTCAGAGCCTGAACACAGAAGCCCCGGGAAAACAGAAATCTATATAAATAAAGCAAAGACTCTGTCTGTCTGTCCCTCTGTCACAGCGATCTTTGACCGGGATGCATTTCTACACCTTTCGTCCTTTTCACTCCAAACCTTCACTACTGTCTCGGGGTGGGCATTACACACCCAGTGTGAGGCTTCACGTCCTCCGTTTTCACCGCTTCCATGGTGAAAACGGGCGAAAACCTCTCAAAAACCCCCACTTCTTAAAAATTCGAGTCGACCTATTTTCATTTGCCAGATGGCGCTACCCGAGAAGATTCTGGCTTATAACCCCGGGCAACGCCTGGTAAACCAGCTAGTATAATATATAATAGGCCTATATAATACACCGTGGACATTGTCTTTCATTTACAATGGATATCATAATTTGATATAGTGCAACAACACACAAAAGAAGTTAAGATATTAATTAATTGGAGATTAGGTTTAATATGCAGTGGATATTATAAGTTTAGCCTAGGCCTATAGTGAATATCAGGCTAAAAATACCATCGATGCCAGCGTAACATACAGTACGTACGTAGGCCTATGTACGTATATTATTACAGTATATATGCAATCATGTATTTATGCATACATGCATGCTATTGTCGATTATCACAGTAGTAGTAGGCCTCATTGGAAATAGTAACTTCTATCGTCTAGTGCACAAGGTATCAGCCGATGGCGCACATAATCAGCTATATATCCAGACGATCAGTTTCACTCAGACATGCAGATTGTGGATAAGTAATTTGAAAAGGTTGCCCTGATTCTTAAGCCAAGAATTGTGGATAAGTAATTTGAAAAGGTTGCCCTGAGTCTTAAGCCAAGAATTGTGGATAAGTAATTTGAAAAGGTTGCCCTGAGTCTTAAGCCAAGAACGAAATAAAACTGAACATCGATTGTAAAATTATGCATGTCCTATGTTAATTTGGTGTGTGCACGCTTCTGTATGTAGCGGGCCCATGGACTAACGATGCAGTTGATATAGGCCTATCTATGCAGCTCAAAGTAGTCCTTTAGACCCGTTCCGTTTAGGCGTCTTTTTTTTATTTATAAACAGATATGAATCAGCTGTTATTGAGTCTGCCAATAATTAATGAAAGAATGAAGAATGTGTTTCCGGTCCAAAGAGTACGGAAATTCCATAGATGGGAAGCATGCAGAATCGTAGACGCACCCAACGGCACATACGCATAGTCTTATTTATACACGTATATAGGGCGATATAGGACCTATGCAATAGATAGGCCTACTGTATTTTAAGCACAGGTCTATACCCGGTGCATTTAGGTTTATGCCTATAGACCGTATACGTTGGTTGAATGTGTGCTACAATGTGAAAACATAATACACAATGAAGCGGCGTAGCGTAATATCCGAAAAATTCGAAGGCGCCACTGGGAACCGGTTTCCGATAGAGGCGAGATCCGTGGCTCAGCCGGAACACTTTCGGTTTCGATATTAAACTGTCAGTCATTCTTAGATGTGCATTTGGCCTAGACTTACCTGTCGTTTCGCTGCCACTGCAAATGACTGACAGAGGCTTTGTTGAAAGGTAAGGCCTACATTGGCACCTGTTACTCTATAGAGGTCTAAGCCGACGTTCAAAACAAACCATAGAGGTGCATTCAATACTAAAAGGTTCGTGTGATCTGTCTTAGAACTCGGCCGCTGTTGTTTTCAGGTGGTGCCAGTTCTAAGCGTGGATAAAGGAGGAGCGCGACGATAATCGTTTCGTTATACGCCACATCGTTAAACATAAACTATATCTGTTTAACATAAGCAACGTATAGTTTAGTCTTCATGGAGGTTGCGGTTATAATACGGTCTTAAGTACAACGGCCTAAACAATTCCTTACATTGTCATGTATATATAGGGCATACAACTCAGTTGATGCTTAGCCTACATCCTGTTAGTATTTATTTATCACAAGGATGTATGTAGGCTCTATATATAAACGGTGTACGGACTATCGCTCATAGGACGATCGCTCATAGGGACGATCGCTCATAGGGACGATCGCTCATAGGACGATCGCTCATAGGGACGATCGCTCATAGGACGATCGCTCATAGGACGATCGCTCATAGGACGGTCGCTCATAGGACGGTCGCTCATAGGGACGATCGCTGATAGGGACTATAGCTCATAGGACTATCGCTCATACGGACCATACATAAATATAAGCATAAAAGTAGGGACGCGAGCAATTAACTTCTTATTAACTAGTAGATAGTTTGAAGTATAGGCACATCAAAGTAGGGACATTTCAGAAATATTTGTGAAGTCATTTGGAATATTTGATAAGTTTTATAATTGGTAGCCAATTGGAAGTGTAGTTAATAATTGCTGGCTAATTGGAAGCTAATTGCTGGCTAATTGGAAGTTTATTTGATAATTTCTAGTTAATTGGAAGTTTATTACTCGCGTCCTACTTTGATGCGCATATATTTGAAATAATGAAATAAAATCTTAAGGAGTGGAAAGTTACGATAACACTGACATTCTTACGTATTTAAGTGGTTCGCTCTCTAAGCGTAGTGGTTTTCTTTCTTAGCGTATTGAACAATCTTCTAGAGTTTTTATGTATAATTTGCAATTATGTGCTCTTTCTTTCTTATCGATCGCATTAAATCGATCCATAAACTATGGTCTCAGTGTATTATCGATAACTGTACTTTTCTATGGTCACATGAGCGATAGTCCTATGAGCGATAGTCCCTATGAGCGATCGTCCCTATGAGCGATAGTCCCTATGAGCGATCGTCCCTATGAGCGATAGTCCTATGAGCGATCGTCCTATGGGCGATCGTCCTATGAGCGATCGTCCTATGAGCGATCGTCCTATGTGCGATAGTCCTATGAGCGATAGTCCCTATGAGCGATAGTCCCTATGAGCGATAGTCCCTATGAGCGACCTTCCTATGAGCGACAGTCCTATGAGCGATCGTCCTATGAGCGATCGTCCCTATGAGCGATTGTCCTATGAGCGATAGTCCTATGAGCGATCGTCCTATGAGCGATCGTCCTATGAGCGATTGTCCTAGAACCGTATAAACGTATGTTTGAAAGGATAACCGCTAGAGCTGGAGGTGTCGAACCATGAAACAGCGCAATATAAATGGTCCAGTCCATAATCAATTAAGAGAACATTCTCTTACCTTTGGGCGCCGCCATACTATTTGTCTGGTTCCGTATCCATCGGTACCGCTGATGGACGACTCGTTGGCAGGGAACGTCGGGTCTTCGTAGAGTTTCCCTGACTGGACAATACGGGCCTTCAGCCGGGCGAAATCCTTGTCATCCGTTGCGGCACCCATAGCAGGTCAGACTGAAATCTAGTCGAACTTAAACAGAATCTTCGATGATTGCCGGTCTTAGCCTTACGATCTCTGTTTGTTCAATGCAGCTGGCAACAACTGCACGGTCTTATATTCATTGACATCGGAGGGGAAACCGACTCAGAAAGCATCGCATTGGACCACAAACAAAGGCCTCTCTCTCTCTCTCTCTCTCTCTCTCTCTCTCTCTCTCTCTCTCTCTCTCTCTCTCTCTCTCTCTCTCTCTCTCTCTCTCTCTCTCTCTCTCTCTCTCTCTCTCTCTCTCTCTCTCTCTCTCTCCCCCTCGTCCAAGGGAGGCAACGGACCGAGGCGAAATTTTAAGAAATCTATCTATGGGGTCCATTACGCATCACATAAAGGCCTGAGCTATAGGCCTACAACGATCAGGCCTATCAGCGATAAAGTCAAAGTTCATTCCGTCGGTTGCTTAAAGGACCAACTACCGTGTTAAAGAAAGACTCGAATGGAAAATCTAGATTTATGATCTAATCAATTTTTAACCTATCTGCTGTGACTACCTTCTGCAAAAATAAAAATAATAAAAATCCAGCCAATTAAAAATTTGAAACCCATTGCAGGCTAGCGCTGGCAACGATTTTTGTGATGTAGGCCTAAACAAAAGACGTCAAGTGAAGTCTAGATACAAATACATACATACACTCGTATTGTATTGTATTTGTATTGTATTCGGAAAGCGCTTCTAGCTGGAGAGCCAGTCAGAAGCGCTCCCAGTGCGAGATATCCCGAGAGAAAAATTAAGTCTTAAGAAAGGTAAAAGAGGAAGAGACGTTACCTGACAGAATAGAAGAACGAACAGACGGAGAAAGCTCATTTCAAAGCCCAAGGGGCAGGGCCAATGCAAAAGACCTAGATTGAGCCAGTGAAGTCCTGACACAGGGAACGAGGAGGTCAAAACGGCCAGAGGAGCGAAGAAGACGAAGAGAAGCAGCAGAGCGAGGGCGATGAATTAAGTCACATAAATATTTCGGAGCGAAACCAAGTTGATCCTTAGAGACAAGGATGAGGACCTTGAATTTGATGCGGGCATACATGCACACACATACATACAAACCTACATACATACACATATACATACCTACACACCTATATACATACACACATACATAAACACCTACATACATACACACCTACATACATACACACGCCTACATACACACACACGTGCATACATCCACACCTACATACATACACACATACATACATACATACACCTACATACATAAACACATGCATACATCCACACCTACATACATACACACATACATACATACATACATACATACATACATACATACATACATACACACCTACAAGCATACACACATATATACACACATACACACCTACCTACATACACACATACATAAACACCTACATACATACATACGTACATAATTATATACATACATACACATACATACACACATACATACACATATACATACATACATACATACATACATACATACATACATACATACATACATACATACATACATACATACATACATACATACATACATACATACATATATGCATACATAACGTACACACTCACATGCACATACAGCCAGTGGCATCACTAGGGGAGTGCAGGGGAGGGGGCGGACCGCACCTGTTGACACCTTCAGAGGGGGTGACATCGAAATGACTGTCTAAAACATTTGTTTACAGAGTTTCAGCAGAAATTTATTATTTTTAAATTAATAATAACAGATAACAATAAAAAAATTTCGTAAGCCCAGCTTACATGTACTGTATCAGTATCAATTTATAAAAACATTACTAGGCGTTGTGTGTGGTGATTTCAAAAGAACTACCGGTACATGAATACTGCATTTTAAACAGTTTTGCGCTTGTTTTATTCTACAATCATTCTAGATTTTAAGAAATAATTAAGAAATTTTGTGAAACTCTGGATTTGCACGTTGCATAGCAGCAGACAGGAAACTGGTCCTGATACTTTTGTGCAAAGACGATAATAGCAGCAAATAACACTTACAAATTCACAAGTTCTAGATTCTAGATATAATCTAATGATATATTTTCACCGAGGTATATATTATATAGAAACGGCCATAGGCGTAATTTGTGGGGGTACGAGGGGTTCCCGTACCCCCACTTTATGGACTGGTGTACCGTTCCCCTCACTTTTTAAATAATAACAATCAATATTTTATCATTATGCCTTCCCAGAGGTCGCATATGTAGACAGAGCGAGGAGACTGTACCACAAATGTACGAAAGAATAGAATTCCACTACTAGATTTAATTATATCTAAGTTGGAATTACCATTACTATATATGCCTATATTACCTGACACCGTTTTTCTATTAAGTATTTTTGCTCGGTTTCGGCTGTTGACATCGGCTGGCCAGGGGTGACGCCCGAAGGTCGCTAAACTTAAGTCGATTGACGACTGACTGGACCCAATTGCTGACCGCGAGACAGGACGGACACAGACAAGCAGAGAGACGTTGAGAAATACTAGGACAGGCGTAGGTCACCAACATTTCTTGGTTAAGACTGACACGTACGTAGGGCGAAGAACAAGGTCGGGTGAGTAAGTGGACCGCCACGTGAATGGGAGATGACAACTAGTATCTTTCCAGAAGACTGACTCATGCCTCATGAGAATGTCAATGACGCAGCAGGTATGCGACCGAGATGCAGAAAGGGGACGCCTTGTGACCTTGTCTGAAGAAGGACGATAAAATTGCCATTATGGAGGTAAGTTCATCAGCTTGTCATAATCATTTATGGCAGGGTAGTATATCCAAAATGGTCTCCATGCGAAAAGCGAAAGTGGAGAAGAAATTCGTAGCCCCCACTTTTTAGACCAAAATTACGCCTCTGGAAACGGCTACGCTCCGGCTCCAGAGAGGGTCAGTCCGCCACTACAGATAATGATGGAGATTGGAAACCATTTGAGAGCAGGTTTTACAGCAGCAGTGTGGTGTCGCTCAGTTACGTAGAAGTGACGTTGATTATTGCCGGCGATAGCAGTTTATAGATTCCTATTGAGGTTTAACTGTAATGGAAGTAGGCCTAATTGTTGTGATTGAACTGCCGATTTAAATTAAAAATATTTGTGCTTCTTCTCGATATAGCATTAAGCTAAAATCAGGTGAGTCTGCGATTCAAGACAATTTCGACTATCGGTGACACGTAGACCCTATACTGCCACACACACACAAACACACAAACACACAAACACACACACACACACACACACACACACACACACACACACACACACACACACACACACACACACACACACACACACACACACACACACACACACTCATGCGCATACAATCATGCCCATACATGCATATATATATATATATATATATATACGAACAAACATACTAACATACGTGTGTAATTGTGTATGATCTGTCTATAAGAAATGCGAAGACACGATGAATGAATCTGTATCACCAAAACAAAGAATAGTGAACAATAATTCTGTATCGATCATTTCAGAACAATGACTTCTACGTTCATATTTTATTGCATCATGTGACACTAAAACTCCATTCAGTCAATTTAAAAATATCATAATCCTGTTTAGAATACTAACAACCGATACAACAGTAGCACGAAGCGAACTAAGATCAAGCGCACGTTAAGCGTATGAAAATATGAACTATCAAAGCACCTTTAGTTACGACTAAAATGCCGGTCTATGTATATAACCGTTTTTCATCCAGGTGTGATTGGATTGAAAACTGTTCATCCTTTAAGTGTGCTTGAAAGTATAGGCCCATGGATCTCCGTTTGCTGCCATCAATGCACGGAATACAAGCATCGAATTAACCACACAGGCAAGTTAAAGAGAGCTTCAGTAGGTCCTATGTTTTAAATTATATCGTTATAGTTTGAAGAGACTGCGCCGAAGCATAAGCTAAGGATATGCTTTGGCACGTTCAACTTTTGCCTTAACAACTGTATATAATAGAAACGCTCATCGAGTTCATTCCATGTTTTTCCTGTGTTCCTAATTACACGCATTCCTTAATTTAAAAAATTATTAAAACGTAAATAAAACATGAAGTTTTGTCACCTAAATAAATGAGCCTTTGGTTAAGAAGCTTAAATTTTAATAAATTTTACCCGGACAACGTAGACTGTTTATCACACGGAAAATCTCCACAGGCTAAGCGTTAAGAAAATTTATAAGATCGGTCCTTAAGAGAAACGCTATAAAGACGCCTGGGTAATGGTAATATCAATCCTCCAACGTTCGGAAGCGAGGTAGGCGTCTGCAGAAGATTGAAGAATTTTCCGGGGTTAAAGCAGCGAAATAAAAGTATTAGTAAAGCAGTTATGCCAGAAAAGACGTTGTTCCATCTTTGTGACGTAATATCCGGAGCCAAACTAGGCTTTGCTGATGGTGAAGTTTCTAATGACGTCACTGTAAATAGCAACATGACATCACTGTAGATAATGACATGACGTCACTGTAAATAGCAACATGACATCACTGCAAATAATGACATGACGTCATTGTAAATAACGACAGTGAAAGCATTTTTGATTGATAAGAGAACAAAAAGAAGCGTTTTAGACAGAGATTCTGTAAATGTTTGCATAATAAATGTGCAAATAAGTACGTACAACCAGTGTGTAAATTAAGGAACATGCATAATATATTATAACCAGTAATTCACGACAGCTAATATTGTGAGCATTTTATATGTAGCATACTTGAGCCTCTAATATGTAGCATAGCTTCTAATATGTAGCATACTTGTGCTTCTAATATGTAGCATACTTATGCTAACATTGTGACCGATTGGTCTGAGCGCTCGCCTTGCTACACACCTTGCTACAGACAGACAGACAGACAGACAGACAGACAGGCAGACAGACAGACAGACAGACAGAGAGAGACAGCCAGCCAGCGACAGACAGAGACAGACAGAGGCAGAGACAGACAAAGACAAAGATAGACAGACAGACAGACAGGCAGGCAGGCAGACAGACAGAGAGAAATAAGAGAGAGGTAGGTAGGTAGAGACAGAGAGACAGAGAAATACACACACAGAGAAGAGAAAGAGGTAGGTAGAAAGAGAGAAAGAGAGAGAGAGAGACAGACAGACAGACAGACAGACAGAGAGAAAGAGACAGAGAGACACACACACAGAGACAGAGAATGAGAAAACCGACCGAGTTCTACTGACCATTAGCGCTTAAGTGCCCTGTAGACTCTGAGCATGAATTCCCCGTCAGTGTTGCCGAACTGCGTGCACGGAATGACGACGTAGTGGCCTGGATTGAGTTCGTAATGAACACAAATCTCTCTGAGGGGCCTACAGTTCTCAACCTTTGGCGACGATGTTTCGCTCTGCTCGTAGTTCTCTCCAGCCCCACGAAGTTTCACGCCCTGTTTCAGCTTCACAAATCGTTCGAGTAACATTGTACATATTTGCAACCCGAGGTCATTAAGTAAGTACGCAAGAAAGTAAGTAAATTAGTAAGTAAGTAAGCATTTATTAGTGTGAGACAAAAGCCCACGTTTTCTGACGACGCAACACAAAGTGAAAAAGAAGCAGAATGTCAGTAGAAAAAAGCTGCAATATTAAAAGAAGTTAACTTATTATGCAGTTACGGTGTATGTAGCTCGGATCTAAGAGCATTAAATTTACATAAGGTTACAATTGGAATTAAAACTAACAGATTTCATAAAGGAGCAATAATTAAAACTAGCATCATCGCAATGTTTCTGTTTGTAGAGCGGGAATGTTTCTATCTGTACAGTGAGCGAAAGATGTCCTTTCCTAAGGTAGGAAAGGAAGGTAAGAATGATCCCTTCAAAATGAAAAATCAGGTTAAGAGTTCTATGCTTGTAACGTTTCTTAACATTTCTTTTGTAAATTCGAGTTGAATGATGTTCACTTCGTTGGATTTTGATGTATGGTTGGGGCAGTCGTGGGACACTGAGGGGCTAAGGGCCAGAAGCGAAATGTAGGGAAAATAGGTTTTCGGTAATTTGATACTCAAACAATATGATAAGTAAGCGTTCTTGCCACGCATTATATAAATAGTTATATATATAGTTCGAGAATTCGTGACTTTCGGTTTTAAAATTCGTTGAAATTCGTCAATTTTGGCCTATTTTAAAATTCGTAAAAATTCGTAAAAATTTGTTGGGCCATTGTTGAACCTTTTTACATTGACAGTGGCGTTTTGCAAAAAGCAGCGTAAGCAACAACAAACGTGATGACGTCAAGATTTGTTGTTATAAGCTTCTGCTTAGAATTTAATGTAAAATTCAATATTAAAGTTTATTACGTAAAGAGTTTATTTAGTAGTTAAAACCTAATCTCTCAAAGATGAAAGAACATGGACCGGAGTGAAAGTATGTAGTGATTTTGAAGGAGAAGGAAAAGGGTAGGTCTAATCCGAGAATTTGTTGGTTGTTCTGCCAGAATTCGGGAGGATTTGCATGGCCAAAATTACAGAAACCACAAGCGAATGGAAGCAGAGTTCTTGACTCAGAATCAGAGGACGCTGAAGAAAAAGACACAGCTCGGTGAACGTTTCCAACCCTTAACCATGTTTGGTTGCAAGCTGTGTCAGTAACTGACTGGTCACACTGGAGCTGGGGCACTGGTGGTTTTTGTTCTGCTCACTGACACTCACAGTCACACACCCCAACTGTGATAGAATTCGAGGTTCACGACTCCAGATAGAACAGTAATTGAATATCAGTACTGTTGTGTTGCTAGTCAGCTATCTTTTACGGCTTACTGCCTATGACATTGACATTTAATTGCTTAAAAAGTTGAAAAGTAAACAAACAATAAAATTCGTTGCCAGCTGTAAAATTCGTTAAATTTCGTGAAATATTAAAATTCTTAAACTTCGTAAAATGCGAATTCTCGGACAACGAACAGAACAGACACTCAATCTCTTGAATAATGATTCAAGCTTGCGCTTAATTTATAGGACATTAAAACTCTGCATTAACGATCCGAACTCTGCCGCTGGCCCACTCATCTTTTCCGTTGCAGCATCACGACATCTCTGTGCTTGAGAAATCCGATCGACATAGGCCTATACTGATCGTGGCATTCTGATCATGGCATCCTGGTCATGGCATTCTGATCGTGGCATACTGATCGTGGCTATAGTTTTTTCAGAGATCGTCATCTAGCAGAGGTCGTACACTGGGACCTTGTATGGAGTGGAGCCCCCTTCAAATTGGCAGTGGTGGTGATGGTTTTCACCTATAAATTCAATGGGAAATGGCTTTACAGTATTTTTAGGGGAAACGTGTCCAACTGTACAGACCAATAACCATGCCTATGCCTTGGTGTCAAGACCTTAAACCTCAGGACCAAGACCAAGACTTTGAACCTCAAGACCAAGACTTTTAAAATCGAAATCGAGTGCACTCGAGACCAAGACCTTGGTTTCGACTCTCGAAGACAACAAAACTGCATACAGCAACGACGTGCCTGTAACAGGAGAGTGAAGTAACAGTGTTTCTTTAAACGTATGCGGCTCTGTAGTCTGTCAGATAGTGTCCTGTGTCACTCAACGGCTGCAGGTCGAGCTTTCTGAGCGTTCTCCGTGTAACGGCCCTGGACAAATTGCTCGCCTAGACTTGTCTTGCGGGTCAGGATTGAAATCTACTGACCTTAAGTACATTACAAGTTCATTAAGTAAATGAATAATAAATATATAAAATTTTCCTCAGGTTGATAGGCAGATAGGTCAGATAGGCAGATAGGTCAGATAGGCATATAGGTCCGTTACCTCGCAGAGTCCAATGCCAATGTCAAGAGTGTCCTTCCTGTTTTTGGATTTCTGCAGTAGAGACACGATCACGTGACCCTTGCCATCTGCTCCAAGGCTGGACGGATTCATGGAAATGGGAAATTGAGGATTTTTCCAGAACGAACCTGTAAGAAGCACCATTAAAATGTTAAAAATAGCGTCCAAAATTCCAAATAATACATTTCGTAATATCATTGTATAAAAACATAGATCGTGCGCCTTGAGTATCGATATTAAAATTCTACTTTAATTCATAAAGGAAATTGTCATTTATTAAATTAACTAATTAACACGGCGTCTAGATGTTTGCAAATTTGAGCAAAACATTTCAGGTTTAAAAATGTTATATGAACAATATAATTACAGAGTCAAAAATTTTCGCCGATCATTGTGACGCTTTTCAAGTATTACAGATTCACAACGTTAAACCACAAACAGCGAACAGTATGATCTGGTCTTATTTGGACTGATCTTGGCTGTCACATACTTGTTCAATCGTGTATCCTAAATCTAATATGACATAGCACCAGTCTCATATGATGATCAAAAGTTAAGCTGACAAAAACAGGAGATGAAAATGAGAAAGAAAGTCGTTTTCTGCATACGGTCAACATTGCAATAAATGGTTTTAAGTTATACCGCGGTCTATAAATATAAACTCATTGCGGTTGGAAATTGAGAAAAGACTAGCGCAATTGGTCTGCTACAATGTTTTAGTGTTATTTACTCAAATCGAATTTTTCTGAGTGAGAGCAAACTCACGATCGTTCCGATAGCCACCAGAACCGCCTGAATTGACTCCAGGAATCCACTCGGACTGATAGACTTCCTGGTCCCACATCCCTTTTCCCTTTAATCAGTCAAACGAGAAATACAGAGCGTTAACCAAAATATTATAAAGTATTATACATCATTATATATTATAATAAACATCTAATCTGATGTAGGCCTAAGTACTCCCAAAATACTCCTAATTAAAGTGCATTTGGAAACCAAATGGGAACCTCGTCTCCGATGTTTTTGCTTTACTGAAGATCTTTGACATGCATAAGGCTGGATTAGAGAAAATTAGGCCTAGCAGTGAACAGCATTCATTCGTCTGAACATCAAAGTAATGATCATGAGAATGTTGGCAGGAAATGCATTAATCGATGGTCGATTCATGCGAAACCGTGATCAGAATCAATCAAGCCATCGGAGAATCTTGATCTAAATCCGATGATTAAGGAAATAAGGAAAGCTGCGGTGGGTAAGCAAGTTGAAACAACCGAATAACGTCAAAGAATCGACAGAACTGGACAATAAATTTCAGAGCTATGCACCACTGCACCAGACACCGAGAAAGTCGAAAACAAACCAAATATGAACAATTCAAAATAATACCAATCAATAGAAACACACAACAAGAAGCCAGATGACGGTTTCAGCTTACATTAGTTTCGCAGATCTCTTTGGTGACGGCGTCCGGGTAGAGATGGCACATTGTCAGGCGCTCGAAATTGGCCAACCAATCTTCAAACGACATCCTAAACCAAATCATCAGAATTGGAAATAATAATCCCTAAGCATAGGCCTACATTATTTCAGCAATTTATTCAGTATTTATTTGCCAAAATCGTCCACTCCTTCGCCTTTGTGTTACTCTCAATTAAGAAACCCCCTTTTATTCCAGAGCTCTTCAGCGTAGACTTGATTTGAGTTCATTTTGTTTCGTGATTTTTGCTATATCATTTTATGAAGGGTCAATGCCCCTTCTGATTTGTCTAAGTACCCCAAGGCCTTGGAGTCTATGGCAACCTTATAAAGTAGTTGCAGGTCTAATAGGGTGAAAATAGTAATAAACATTTTTTAAGGAAACGTTTTCTAAAAGTGATTAAAGTTGTCAGGTTGAAGTTTCTTAGGCCATGTATACAGGAAAATAATAATTACGAACACCAGTGGCGTCACTAGGGTTGGTGTCACCCAGTGCGGTAAGTCATGGTGTCACCCCATGGACCTCCTCCTTTATAGTCCCTTACCAGACCATACAGTATCCTTATAGATTCTTGCATAAGAGCAACACTTCGATGTGTCAAAACGCAATGGTCTGTCGTGCTTTCGACGAGAGAGTTTTAAAAATGTTGAAATGTTGCATCAATTGTAGAGGGCAGAAGCTTTCATTTGAAATTTGAAATATTTCGTATGTTTCTTTCTCTACCCAAGTTGCATCATTTGCCTACGATTAGAATTAATGTATAAATATTTGTTCGCTCCACCTAATAGCTAAGCATCGACAGGCCTATATCTACGAGAACATATATAAGCAGCGAACAGGGAGTGGCAAGAGGAGTTAAGGCAGGGGCAAGGCCGGATTGACTACAGGTACAAACAAGGCCCTTAGGCGGCACTGTCCAGAGGACGATCTCTTTTCAGTCTCTCTTGAAGTGGCGCTATATAAATTTGCAAAAGCAGTTACAATTACAATTGACGACAAATCTTTAAAATTTAAAATTGAACAATAAATTTAATTTTAAACTGCGAGCGAGACGACAATAAATAAATAAATAAATAAATATTAGGCCTATAGCCTAATTATAATGAAATTAAAGTTTTAACTTTAGATCAAAATATGATGGGCGACCAAAAACGTGGTCTATGGGAGTTAGAAAGTTAGATCTGCCTCTGTCCTGGCTGGGTCGAAGGTCACTCGGCTTAAGCACAAACGCGACAACAACAATCCAACAATCTCACAAACTTTTCTTAAGTGTTAAACATTGCACTGAATAAGAGATCAACAAAATCACACAATACCAGAATTCTCCATCCTCTCGCTTTATCAGCTCGAGCTCCTGCTTCAACTTTTCCGGAATAGTCGACCATTCTTTCGAACTGAAAACAGACCCAGCTATTCAGCTGAATGACTGAGTAAATATATTTGAACGAATAAGCGAAAATGAATTAAATGGAATGATTTGCTCTCGTATAAATATGCAACTACAAATACGACGTCTAACAAAAAGATGAGGTGATCATCAATCGGAGGCGGGGCCGGACTTAGCCTCCCTGCATTCCTTTTCCACCCCAGTTGGCTGCCCCATCACTTCTTTCCCCCTTCCTCCCACTCTCATGATGAGTTCCATCTCTCCTACCGCTTCGTAGCATAGATCCACTCGGGCCAAATAAGAACCATTCACTTGTATCAATTAACTAAAATAGTAAGTAAATCTTATCTTATCTTATCTGAACATTTATAGTAAGTAAATAAGTAAAGACGAGTGAATGTGCGTCCATTAAGCGCTGTTTTTATGGATACTTGCCGGCAACTTGAAGCCATTATCGTCTGTTGCCTTACGTATTATGATAATCACACTCAACAAGTCATTTGTTTCTACATGAAAAGTAATTTCCAAAACATCGGTTGGCTTTACTGAGCCCAGTTGGGCTTTCCAACTAAGGTCAACCGCCGACAACATCCCCACCTATTTCAGTTTACCAACAAATCGCAACAAGGATTAGGAGCCCCGTTAATAATGGCGGTCTTTAGGTCTTTTAGGTCTTTAGGTCTTTAGGTCATTTAGGTCGGAGGACACTATGGCATTAAAAGTAGAACTACATTCGTAGCATTTAGTCAGTTGTAGGCCTACTCGTTCACCTGTAGAAGCAGGTAAAATGGAGGCTGAGATTGGTAGCTCAAGAATACTAACCCGTCACACCAGGCACCATTCCATTCATCTTTGCCCCATGGATTCCTAAGACGAAGCAGCCTGTGCGGAGTTCCTTCCAACTGTAACAATAACAACAATAAAAATAATAATCATCATCACCATCATCATCATCATCATCATCATCATCATCATCATCATCATCATCATCATCATCATCATCATCATCATCATCATCATCATCATCATCATCATCATCATCATCATCATCATCATCATCATCATCATCATCATCATCATCATCATCATCATCATCATCATCATCATCATCATCATCATCATCATCATCATCATCATCATCATCATCATCATCATCATCATCATCATCATCATCATCATCATCATCATCATCATCATCATCATCATCATCATAAAAGTAATAAGAAATAATAATAGGCATAATCCAGGGTGAGAATTGTCGGAGGGATTGGGGGTTCAACCCCATAGTCTTTTTAGGACCCCACAGTTAAGTCTTCATTGCAGACCGGTCGGGGGTCGTTTCCAACCCCCTCAGTTGTGCTATTGTGATTTCGCATTATGTGACACTGAGTCTCTGACAAAGAGAAGAAATTTCCATGGTGTATCAGGCATGGTAATGGTTTATTGTGAGATTTGTGACCACGTGAATTTTATACTAGTAACTTTGGTGATGTCATCACTTTAAGGAGTTTAAGCTTTCTACTGGATTTTTTAATTTTCTCAGTTTGCAAAATACGGATAAAATATTCAACTTCATATGGGTCAAACTCATCAAAGTCTAACCCAACCCAACTCCAATATTTCTTCTACAATTCTCACACTGCGTTAAGCTTTTCCAATCTCAGAATAATTCTCTCCTAGTATCCATTTGTTTAGGAAACCAATAATCCTGCACCGAGGGTTAAGACAAGAGAACCGTTCAAGGGTTATTGTGAATGATTTAGGGTTTAACCAAATCACCTTGATGATCTTCGTGATGCTGTAGGCGTGTCCCGTGTATAAACCAGTTCTCAACTTCTTTGGATTTGCTCCCTGAAACGCATGAACAATCAGTTAGTCCTATATAATTACAGCCATATTATAGGCCTACCAAAGTTCTATGTGTAACACAAGCAATAGGCACTTAATGCTGTTATAAAGCATAACGTGCGGAACAGTGTCAGTGGTCCATTTGGTAACTGTAATCCAAAGTTTATGGGTTTGAGTTTTCCGAACCGTCTCTGTGTAAAACTATTTCCTGACACTCAGATTCAGATTTAATTACGTTGTGCGCATAATACGTGAAATGTAAAAATTATAGTAAATATTAAAATTAAGTAATATTAATAAATAAAATAAATATAACACTATTTGAAAGAAACCTCTATCAGCCGAATGGCTCTGCGAATAAACGCCTAGTAAAAACCCATCGTAACTCGGAGTGCATGAGAGGGGGAGGAAAAGGTAATCACAGGTGTAATTGTACCTGGCTCGCCGTCACCTGCATGCCCTGTAACCTAGTAACCTGTTACATGATAACATCAGTTGCCGGATGTGAGTGGGTGGAAGAGAGCATGACATTTGCCCTAAAGATGTAGGCCTATTCCAATAACAAAGGTACAACAATATCTAAAGATCCTTATGGAATTTTTCGGAATCGTATAGTATTACTTATTCCTTGGAGCGTGGAAGTGGGCGGCTTGGTTAATTAGTTACCTAGACAATTGGCTAATTAGTTATCTAGATAATTGGTTAACTAGTTACTTTGAAAATTATACATCACAAAGGCATTGCCTGTATACTAGCCTAAAGGATGTTAAGGTCAATGTTAACAGTAAACAAACAGAGCTCAGATGACTAGAAGAGTCGCCACTGGCGGGCTCCCGCATACACGTAAGACCTCACCGACAGATTCCAATTCAGATTGGACAGCTGAAGTCGTGTTCAGAATCCCTAGACTGCATAGTTGCGTCTAGGATGAGGAATGACGATGCGGATGACATTAACCGGAAAAGATAACCTTGCCGTCCATCGTAAGTGGTAGAAGACACGGCATGCGGGTATTTCCTGGTGATTGAGGTAATGGTCAGGCCCACCTCACCTCAGGCCAAACCCACTGGATCAGTGGCGTTTACCAATGGGGTGGGGAGTGGAAGAACGACCTCCAACGGTTGCCAGAAGTGAGGGGTTTACATTGCATGATGGCCAGAAGTGGGGGTTTACCATGCATGATGCATTGTTGATGCATATAATAAATTAATTTACGGTTCTGAGTGACTTCTGAGCCTCTTATATATAAGTCAACCAGGGTGGTGGTTTGTTCTCCCATTCCAGGTAGGGGGAGGGTTAGACGCCACTGCACTGTATAAGCCTAAAGCTCGATGCATAGGCGTCCGGCGGGAAGTCAAGGGGGAATTTGCCCCCCTGGATTTTGAAAATTGTCTCGTTTTCTGTGTTCAGGAATATATTCAGCTAGGCCTATTCTATGTAAAAACGTCATTTGGCTCCCTAGAAAAGTTTTGCCTCCCCCCAGAAAAATGTTGCCCCTTTAGAAAAATTCCTGCGGACGCCCATGGCTCGACGTATATATCTTTGCTAAATAAGAGTGTTTCTGGCGCTACAGAAGCTGGTGTGATTCGATGGGGTTAAAAGGTCAACGAAAGCTCGACTGCCCATGCAATGGCTCACATTGATGTGGGTGCCAACGAGAGACGACATCTGTGTCATGCTACTCAGCATCTCAAAGAGGTTGCCAGGCGACCGTCTCATCGGAACGATGTCGACGTATTCGGAGATTCCTCCGGTGAAGTCGACCAAGGCATCGCTGGAAAAACCTCCGTTCAGATTCTCGTAACAGCCGTTGAGTCTGAAGACAGTTGCATATTCATTTCTTCATTAATATATTCATAAATTATCGATTTAGTCATAAAGTAAGGTAAGTAGGCCTAAGTAAGCCATATATAGACGCAACATCAACACCGTAATATCACAATAACAACAGTGAGCACAAACTCAGAAAAACTTCCAGTAATGATGCAAGAGTCAAAAGGTCAATCCAAAAGGGTCGTATTGACCCGCTGGGACTGGATTGTCCATTTGTCTATATAGATAATATCTGGCAGTAGTAACAGTGCAGAAATGAAATGTACTGAATAAGTGTGGTGTACAAAAACGATAACGGATTAAACATGGCATAAACAAACATTAAACCTCATCCTGCGCCTCGTTGTATTAACGGCAAGTCAGTTAAATAACGCTATAATATGATGTTGCAATTGCAATTATTCTAATGCTCATAAATTGGATAGGATCGCCATAATAGTGTATAAGGCACCGGTCATTGGCGCACAAGTGAACGTCTGTAACCCGGGAAATTCCCAGGAAGAATGATTGATGGCCCACTTGAAAATTCAAGACAACTGAATCTGAGGTTTCAGATAGTCCCCGGCGCCGCCGCCATCCGCCGCCGCCGCCGCCGTTAAGCCCTCAAGTCGAAACCAGTCGCTAAGCTAGCGACTGCTAGCGACTTCGTTCACTTAATATTTTTGCTTGTTGTTTTAATCGCGGTTTCAAGTAAACAATGACAGAACAGTGCTTCTACTAGTTAACAGCTGATAACATGTTTATAATCAATTGTAGAGCCTATGTCTTTGTTGTTGTCTATCAATGCAAATAACATCTATGTAGAAACTGAAATTGAAATTTCTCAGTAACTGAAACGAACACGGAAATTATTTCAGAATTGAAACTGTAATAAAAACTGAAATTATTTCAGAACTGAAACTTGAACTGAAATAAAAAATTACGAACCAAAAACTGAATTAAAGTTGAAACTGTAATTATTTTCAAAACTGAAATATCAATGGCTTTGACTTAGTGGTATGCTTTATTCCTTTTATAAACGCGCGTCACAAATTCAAATTAACATTAATTTTCACAGTCATTGGGCATGCGCACATGAAGCGGAGCCCATGCATGTATATAGGAGCCATATTCCCATACTGGACCCGTATAGAGTTCATATCGGTCCCATCTAATGTCCACGGAAATGATGGCTCAGTACACTATGCGGTCAAAATGCATTTTATTGTTAGATAATCAGCTATGTCCAATGGACATATCAGATTACACGAGAAGTCGATAGCAAGTCGCTAAGTCAGTCGATAAGTCTAAGCGACTTAGTCAGTCGATAAGCATGCGACTTAGTCGACTGAGTCGCTAAGTCAGTCGCTAACTCATCAAGTCAGTCGCTAACTCCTTAGCGACTGACTCCGGGTACTAGTTTCAGATTCGCCGTTCGTCAGAAGTCCCATTAATTACGCTTAAAGAGATAGGCCTATTGTCAGAGGCGCTCTTGACCTAAGTCTCCTAAGATAGTGAAACTACTATCAAACAGAATGGTCTTCAAGTGCTTGCGGAAGAAGGCGACAATGGTCGAAGAGTTCTTGTCGCAGCTTCTTAGGCAATTTAGATTAAATCCTAAGCTCTTAAGTGTTTACATGGACGATAATAGTTATTCTGTGATTAATCGATGTTTATAATTTTATCGGTATTTAATCACAAAAGCGCTTCGTTAAGTTCTGTTAAGTTCAAAGAGCGCGAATAAGCTGGTGCCCTGCGCTTAGCATTCGAGTAGCGCTTTAGAAATTTTGAGATTACGATTACGATTATTTGCGTAGGCAATTTAGAATCAATCTTAAGCTGTTGTGTTTTACATGGATGACAATAATAGCTATTCTGTGATTAATCGCTGTTTGTAGATAACTATCGATAGGGCCTACTTGAGCGCAAAAGCACTTCCTTAAGTTCCGCTAAGTTCAAAGATCTGGAAACAGCTGGTGCTCTGCGCTAAGGTTTCTAGTGGCGCTTTAGAAATGTGGATTTAACGATAACGATAGGCCTAATTGTGATTAATTTCGAGTCATCGTCATACTTCGCGTAGGCCTTTTCGAAAAGCGGAACCCAGTACTCGTTGGGTTCAAGGTCGTTTCTTCCGTAGACGAGGGTGATTTCTTTCCCACCTCCTTCCTTCCTTTGCTCTCGACAAGGCAGACGATCATCGATGATGACCTCCACCCAGGACCCGAATTGCCAGAAGTTGAAATGAAAGATTCCTTCAAAACGTTAACCAAATGAGCGTATAATATCGTATAAACTGCGCTGCATGGAAGAGATAAGATGGTGGTCCGTTGTATGAGAAGAGGGGTGTAACAAGGGTTTAGGTTCACAGGCAGGGACGTCATTTATGGGGAGGCAGTAGCGGGCATTTACCCCCTGATTTTTAGAAGAAGAAAAAACAAAAGAAAAAAGATGTAAAAGAGAAAAGGAGGAAGAAGATAGGGGTAAAAAGGAAAAAAAGAGACTCATTTGCAGCATTGGCGTAAAGTTTAGCACATGTAGACTAAATACAAAAATGGGCAGCGATCTCTCGGGGGTCGAGGGGGACCTTTAACAGTGAGGGGACACAGTGTACTGTTGTCCTTCACATGGTGAAAACAATTTTTCGCGCATGAGCATTTTTTCACCTCTTTTTTGCCTCACCCCCCGGAAAAAGCTTAAATGACGTTCCTGCACAGGAGAGATAGGTGGCCCGTCACCGTCCGTGGTATGTGAATAGCCTAGGGTGTTCCGTTGTGTACCCTATCTTGTAAAATAGTGCTTTCCTCCTGATTGGACGATGTTTGTGGGTAGACATAGACAAGTGATCAGACAAGTTCAACCTTAAATATTTTTCCAATGGATCATACAATCCTGGGCTTTGAAGTAGACAGATAGAAAGGTGTCTCAATATAGATAACACGTCTATAGTATACGCTTAAACTATACCTGCATAGTTTCTGTCGAAGTCCTGGTCTGGTGGAACACACCATTCAAGCAGTTGCTTGTGTGTCGTGGCCAGACACGCTGTTGCGGCAATGAACCAACAGTTGCCTATAATAAAGAAATAATTCAAACCGACACTTAACAGATTTCAGAACCTGATTTCGATTACTCTAATTCACTGGGCTGGAAGCGGCTCTGAGTATGGATAGGCGCTATACAAATGCTCTGAATGAATGAATGAGTGAATGAATGAGTGAATGAATGAATGAATGAATGAGTGAATGAATGAGTGAATGAATTAATGAGTGAATGAATGAGTTATTAGGCTCCATGGCTTGCTGAGTTGAACTCAAAAGAAGGAGAACTAGAAATTGAAGGCCTCTGAATCAGTTGATCTCACAACACAAGACCACAATACTCTTATCAGCTGACGAAACAGGTGCAAAGACATTTCCACCAGTCAGTTTGTTTTGCTCATAGAATAATTTATAACGTATGATTTACGTTTTTAAAACTGTCGCATGCATTTAAAGAATAAATTATCATAATTGGACGCTTATGAAGTTATTTCTACTGGAATGTCCTAACGCATTGAGACTGGTATCAAAGAATCTATTGCTTACTCAGATCACCCTGGTTCAGATCGTATCGTGTAGCACCTGCAACGATGAACTTGGCGTCCGGATGGATTTCCTGCAAATCAAATTCAAATGATTTCGTTTCGGAGAGGTCAATATGAATGCACCGGCTTAATTAATATAATAATTGTAGTCTGGTTTCTATTCCATTGAATACGAAGCCTGACGCTGCGAGCAGATAGTCTTGTATGTGCGGCTACGTATGTATACGTATGTATGACATTGTATGTATGTATGTATGTATGTATGTGTGTATGTGTGTATGTAAGTATGTATGTATGCATGTATTTATGTATGTATGTATGTGTGTATGTATGTATGTGTGTATGTATGTATGTGTATGTATGTATGCATGTGTGTGTATAAGTTCTCAGAATGAATGAGTATGTATGTATGTATGTACGTATGTATGTATGTATGTGTGTATGCATATTATGTATGTATGTCTATATGTATGTATGTATGTATGCATGCATGTGTGTGTACTTATGCATGCATATGTGTATGTATGTATGTACATGTATGTGTATGTATATGTGGTTTACGTATCTTGACATTTATGTAGCGGGTTTCAAGAACCTGACAAAGGCGTTGAGTCACAGCTATCTCTCTACAGACCTAATCTAGAAGGCGAGTCTTAATTTAAGGTAGGCTGAAAAGTCGTTTGAGCTAAAAGATGGTCCAACGAATTCTTATTTATAGATCGTATTACTTATAACCACAGCACAGAGGAACGAGTAGGCAAGGGCATTCGAGCTCAGGAAAAGAAAGAGGTTTCGAGTGTGTAATTGTAATTAGTAACTTATCTCTGGCCCGAGTTTAATCATAATGCAAAAGGCATCATGCGATGGCGAACCAAAACCAAGCGATAATTAGGTCAACCTCCAAAAGATTTGTTCGCTAAGACAGGGAGGAAGCATCGTAATCGTAATCTCGAAACTTCTAAAGCGCCACTCGAAGGCCAAGCGCAGGGCACCAGCCTATTCACGAGCGCTACGTCAGATCAGAGGGGGTTTCCAGAGCGTAGTCCAAGAGAGATCCGAGTCCAGCATCTATAGCAAATTAGCACACGTTCAGGGATTTTAGTGAAAATGTGGACTGCTGTTGATAACAATTCTCATTTGACCTATTCAGGGTAATTCAACGTTTTTTTTTATTCCTTTAAGGATGGTATTCGTGGCTTTTGTCCGCGATACCATTGAAGCCCAGTCGACCGAGTGGAACTTTCTATGGCTGGCATGACTGCGCACACAATGCGACGCCTTCGCGATCCTACAAAGTTCCGCGATCTTTCAAATCATGAGCAAAGCTCCATTCTTCTCTCACCGTACTACAGAAAGCCGCCATTAAGCTTATAATGCATTACCTTGACTCGTTTGACACGAAGACAGCCAGTGCCGGTGTTGGACTTGGCGAGGCTCTAAACTTTATAAAGCTGGGAGGCCTTTGTTAAAAATTACACCAGGAGGTCTCACAGAAACTTGAAAACATATACGCCTTTTAATTATTTATTAGCAAGGCATTTAAAGTGAAAATTCAAATTATTTTCAAATGAATACATTTACTCAGGCGATATAATACAGTACTCATAAAATGTTTCTAAAAATTATGATTTTTTAGGCCCCTGCGGATTGTGAGGCCCTAAGCCGTAGCTTGTTTAGTTTAATATGCCTAAATCCAACAATGAAGATAGCCAACGCAAAAATAGGCCTAACCCACAAATTCAAATATAAGGGCGTCATGAATGTCAGTTTAGTAATGATAGAAGAAAGATAAAATAAAAATAACAGGCCCTAATTATAATTGCAATAATAATGATAATAATAGGCAATAACATACCGCTAATAAGTCTCATTACGGGTAATGTGATATCATTAGAATTTAAAACGTAGGCCTAGTCTTATTAAAACTATAAGTGGTATCATTATCCGACTAAGTCTCGCTACCATTTATTGGAATAGTCATCATGCTCTCTGCGAATGCTCTGATCGACTGCATCATTTATCTGAGAGAAAACATGTCTTGTCTTAATTGTCTTGTCTGGTATTGTTTTGTCTTGTCTTGTATTGCATTGTCTTGTCTTGTCTTGTATTGTATTGTATTGTATTGTCATGTCATGTCTGGTATTATCTTCAATTGTCTTCGATCCCAAGATTGGCTGCACCACCGATAACTTAATTCCATCTGCTCTCCCGTGATAACTGATCGAACGAGAATTCAGTCCACGAAGGTTATATCCAGATTTTTTAAATACAAGTTTCTGAATGGTCGACAAGCTTTGGCCTCTGCCTTCCGAGTCATAAGAGTGGAAAAATAGCAGGTGCGTCAGCAATCGAATGCTACACGTGGAGCGTCGTGGATACCAATCGCAATCCCAACTGCTACAGGTGATTGAGATGAACTTGTCCTATTTAGGTAGGTGACGCGTGCTCTGCATGTCATAACTGAGCTTGCGGGGTGAATAATAACACCGGTTATAACCGGTTTGGAGCCGTAAACATCATTTCGAGGTCAACATGACATCATGCTCAGGTACGCTAGAGTATCGTGTTGACATAAAAACCGTTAGGCTGATATGCGGACCTGATGGGACGCGGTAGCAGATTGGTTAGCCCGCTCGCCTTCTAACGGCAAGGTTACGGGTTGAGCCTTCCATGATACGGTTACAGTGTAGGAACCTCAAGTCTTCACTTAAATTGCTCAGCGCCGTATATTGATGCTTGGTCATTAGATAGTGGCGCTTAATAAATGCAAAATAATAAAGATGACGATGATAATGACGACTACGACAACAACAACAAAAATAACAAAACAACAACAAAAACAATAATAATAATAATAATAATAATAATAATAATAATAATAATAATAATAATAATAATAATAATAATAATAATAATACTTATATATTCTATTGTTTCCGGACATTGTCTTCAGAGCCTGAAGGATCACAACTAGGCTTACCTTGGAACAAAAACTAATAATAATTATTATTAATATTATTCTAGAAGAACTTAATTTCTCTTTTAGTGCTATATAAATATTCAGCTCTACATATTGGTCTATATCCTGGATGGGATTCCGATGTATGGGTTCTCTGGGTATGCAAGCTCTCGCCAGCGGTGACATTTCCATCATTTTCCTACAGATGAACGCACTCTGATGAACGCGCTCTGAAATAATTCTGACATCATTCAAATTACAACCTGTAGGCCTATGTCACACAGACTAAAATATAACCACGCTACGCGGTAAGTGACACACAAGCACACACACACACACACACACACACACACACACACACACACACACACACACACACACACACACACACACACACAATCGTAAATGAACCCATGCAACACATGACAGGTCAACAATGCCTTCTGTGTTTCGAATGGGCCGTAGCGTCAACCGGTTGCGTGCGGGCAACAGACAATAGACGCTGGTCTAAAGCGGAACATACTAGAAGAAGCCTACATGAAAAAACCAGAGGCCTGGTGGTGGTTGGTGGCTGTTCAAATACAACCAATGTTAGCCATGCCTATGGATTGGATAACATTGGTTGTATTTGAACAGCCACCAACCACCAACAGGCCTTTGGTTTTTTCATGTAGGTTTTATCACTGCCTATTGGCTAAGCAACTGCGGAAACCCAAGTCCAACTCAGCCTTTAATATAATGTACAGTATCCAGCAAATGTTAGGCCTAATAATTAATTATACCGTGGACATTGTCCTTCACTTACAACGGATATTTGATGTTTGATATGGCGCAAACAGCACTTAAGATATTAGATAATTAATTGGAGACCAGGTTTAATATGCAGTGGATATCACAAGTTTAGCCTGCACTGAATATCAGACTAAAATAGGGCCTATACCATCGACACCAGCTTGACATAAAGTACGTATGTATGTAAATATTAAATATGTATGCATTCATGTATTATGCATACATGTATGCATGCTATTGTCGATTACCACAGTGGTAGTAATTGTAAATAGTAACTTCTATCGTGCCAATGTCTAATGCACAAGGTATGACCGATGGGGCATCAGCCGTAATCAGCTAGGCTATGTATCCAGATGATCAGACAGAGAGATTGCTTATTGTGGATAAGTAATTTGAAACGGTTGCCTTAAGCCAAGAACGAAATAACACTGAGCCGAACGTAGACTGTAAAATTATTCATGCTTTAGGCCTATATGTTAATTATAAGTGTGTACGCACATGTGTGTACAGTGTAGGCCCTACACGCTTCTAATTGTAGCCGACTTAATATGCAGTTGATATATCTATGCAGTCTAAAGTAGTCCTTTAGACCCGTTCCGTTTAGGCGTCTGTTTCATATTTATAAACAGATATGAATCAGCTGTTATTGAGTCTGCCAATAATTAAAGAATGAAGAATGTGTGTCCGGACCAAAGTGCGGAAATTCCATAGCTGGGAAGCACGACGTCGTAGAAGCGGCCAATGACACATAGGCCTACGCAACGTTTTACTAATCACCACATATCATGCAAGCAGGTCGGCCGACATAGGATCTGTGCAATTGATATGGTATTTTTTTTAGCATAGGTCTATACCAGAGGCATTTAGGCGTATGTCTATACACCGTATACGTTGGCTGACTGTGTGCTACAATGTGAAAACATAATACACAGTGTAACGACATAGCGTGATATCCGAAAAATTCGAAGGCGCCACTGGGAACCGGTTTCTGATAGAGGCGAGATCCGTGGCTCAGCCGGAACAGTTTCGGTTTCGATATTAAACTGTCAGTCATTCTTAGATGTGCATTTGACCTAGACTTACCTGTCGTTTCGCTGCCAGTGGCCTGCCACAGCAAATGACTGACAGAGGCATTGTTGAAAGCTAAGGCCTACATTGGCACCTGTTACTCTAGCGGCCAAAGCCGACGTTCAAAACAACCCATACAGGTGCATTCAACGCTAAAAGGTTCGTATGATCTGTCTGAGAACTCGGCCGCTGTTGTTTTCAGGTGGTGCCAGTTCTAAGCGTGGATAAAGGAGGAGGGTGACGATATGATCGTTTCGTTATACAGAAACTATATCTGTTTAACATAAGCAACGTATAGTTTAGTCTTCATGGAGGTTGCGGTTATAATACGGTCTTAAGTACAACGGCCTAAACATTCCTTACATTGTCATGTAGGCTATGTAGGGCATACAACTCACTTGGTGCTTAGCCTACATCCTGTTAGTATTTATGTATACAAGAATGTATGTAGGCCCTATGTATATATGTATGTTTGAAAGTATAACCAATAGAGCTGGAGGTGTCAGACCCCGAAACAGCGCAATATAAATGGCCCAGTCCATAATCAATTAAGAGAACATTCTCCTACCTTTGGGCGCCGCCATACTATCGATCTGGTTCCGTATCCATCGGTGCCGCTGATGGAGGACTCGTTGGCAGGGAACGTCGGGTCTTCGTAGAGTTTCCCAGACTGGACGAGACGGGCCTTCAGCCGGGCGAAATCCTTGTCATCCGCTGCGGCACCCATATCAGGTCAGACTGAAATCTAGTCGAACTTAAACAGAATCTTCGATGACTGCCCGTCTTAGACTTGCGATCTCTGTTTGTTCAATGCAGGTGGCAACAACTGCACGGTCTGATATTCAACGACATCGGAGGGGAAACCGATCGACTGAGAAAGCGTCGTGTTGGACTACTAAACAAAGGCCTCTCTCTCTCTCTCTCTCCCTCGTCCCAGCGATGCAACGGACCGAGGCGAAATTTTAAGAAATCTATCTATAGGGTCCATTACGCATCACCTAAGCTAGGCCAGCCTACAGATAGTAGGCCCAGTGGCGTTGTTTGGACACCGGTTGTAAATAACGGCCTACTTATTTGCATCTAGGCCACAAGATCTGCCATCCGATTGGCTGGCAAACGCGGTATAGGCCTACATTAAGCCTGTCTCATAGGCCGGACTGATGGCCTAGAAAAATCAGGTCCAGATGATTGGACTAAAAATAGCCCGGTCATAAAAGTGGCTTCCTATTGACTAAGCAGCGGAAATAGAGAAAGCGTGCTTCGGAACAGGCTAGAGCTACAGGCCTGAGCTAAAGGCCTGCAACGATCAGGCCTATCGGCGATAAGATCAAAGTTCATTCCGTCGGTTGCTAAAAGGCCCAACTACTGTGTTAAAGAAAGACTCGAATGGAAAATCTGGATTTATGATCTAATCAATTTTTAACCTATCTGCTGTGACAACCTTCTGAAAAAATGCAAAACCCTGCAGCCAATTAAAACCCACACTGCAGGCTAGCGCTATAGCAACGATTTTTGTGAGGTAGGCCTATACAAAAGACGTCATGTGAAGTCTAGATACAAATACATACATACACTCGTATTGTATTGTATTTGTATTATATTCGAAAAGCGCTTCTAGCTGGAGAGCCAGTCAGAAGCGCTCCCAATGCGAGAAACTCAAAGAGAAAAATAAAAATTTGCTCCCAGTGCAACACACCCGGAGAGAAAAAGCAAGTTTTAAGAAAGGTAAAAGAGGAAGAGACGTTACCTGACAGAATAGAAGAACGGACAGAGAAAGCTCGTTTCAAAGCCCAAAGGGCAGGGCCAATGGAAGCAAAAGACCTAGATTGAGCCAGTGAAGTCCTGACACAGGGAACGAGGAGGTCCAAACGGTCAGAGGAGCGAAGAAGACGAAGAGAAGCAGCAGAGTGAGGGCGATGAATTAAGTCACATAAATATTTCGGAGCGAAACCAAGTTGAGTCTTGGAGACAAGGATGAGGACCTTGAATTGGATACGGGCATAGGCTACATACACACATGTATACATACAAACCTACATACACACATACATACAAACCTACATATATACATACATACGTACATACACACCTACCGGTTCATTATTATATACATACATACGCACGTACATACATACGTATTATGTATGTAGGCCTATGTAATAATGTAGGCGTGGTGGCTCAGTGGTAAGTTCGGCGCCTTGTGACCGGAGGGTTGCAGGTTCGAATCCCACTCTAGCCGCTGCGTACGGACCTTGGGCAAGTCCTTCACTCGCAATTGCTCGTAGCGCTTCGGCGTGAAAATTCTGGCACAGTATCAAATGCTGTAGTCGGGAGCGCCTCTGAGTAGTAGTTGACTACTGGAGGCGCTATAGAAATATCCGGAATAAATAAATAAAATAAATACATGCATACCTACATGCATGCGTAGGCTACATAAAGTACACGCACGCACACACACACATTATTATAGTGACACATAGGCTAGCCGCTAGCCTACTCAAGAGCTATAGGCCTAGCTAGTCTGCTTCCTGAACTTTAGTGTGGCCGTTATTAGCTAGGTACAATTTAAATCATCCGCAAATCATAACCGATACCGCACAAAAGTTGAACGCTTACGCCAGGTCAGGTTCAAGGTCAACAAGATGAAACCGATTTTTGCAGGCGCGGTCCCTGCTGTGCAAAAATATAATAGTTATAACGTTTCTCTAGTCTATAACGACCGTATGGCCCCCACACTGCAATTTTTCCAATTACAGGTATTTTATTGGACAAAAACCTTTGCGACCGCTGCCCGGTTGAAATAAGGGCATAATTTTAGGGGCGAGTTTGATAGGGTCCATTTCAGCAACTCTTAAGTAAGGCCCGATATCTGACGTAATGCCAGTGTGAAAGGTGCTAATGCAATGTCTGACTACATTACTATTTGCCAGGGCCACTGCCTTTGTATTTTGAAAGTAAACTCAGACAGTCGTGAGGGTAATATGGGCTATATCAGTTCTATTCCTCGATACAAACAATACATACATCCACACACGTATACATATTATGCACACACAGGGTGGACCTCTTGAATTTGTATGCTTATGTATGTGTTTGTGTATATATGTATGTGTGCTTGCACAGACATATGTATTCATGTATGCAAATCAGCATCCAATCACAATCCAATCAACAATTCTGTTTAAAGTATTTCATAAGCATTGTTTATTTCTTTAAAATGCTACTGTCATGCAAAAAATCACAAAATCCAGGCAAATTAGGGCAATAAAATCTAAAAACAAAGATCTATTTAATTAATTAACAATAAATAACAAAGACAGGCTTAACTTCAAGCAGTCAGGCGGCTACACTAGTGTCACGGACATTACACAAGGTAACATAACATTTAACACTTGGCCGACGAAGTTCAACTGATTTCATGTATAAACAAAATGATAGTTTAGAAAATCATTCAAGGCAACAAGTTTAATAAGTATAGTTGCAGTTAAAATACTTCAAGGCAACAATATTTAATATCAATTTCGTTGAGGTTAGGCAAGTGTACTTGGAAGACACTTTAATGCAAATGGATAACGCATCACTGGCTGTTTAGAAGATCGCTTCTGGTGCAGGTAACACACCACTGTGTCATAAAAATAGCTAGCTTGAAAACACTCTATAGGTAAAAATCGAAGAAGACCGATTGGGGTCATTGATGACGGACATCCGCAAACGAGGGAGGGGTGACCCAAACATGAAGAAGGGGAGGGGTTGCCCAATGCAAATGTCTGCATCTGTACCTGAATTCTGATAGCATAAAAGTACCCCATGCCATAGCACAGTTAGCAATGCAAGATCAACAAGGTAGCCTGATCTAGCTCTTAGAAATCTGTTCGAATGCAGATGTCTTCAAAGTGAGGGGGAGGGGGTAATTCCAGATGTTAACAAATGGGGAGGGGTTCAAAGTAGGTCTCAGTTTTAGAGATGTCCGTTATGGACGACCCCTGCTTACAATCGAAGAAACTGTAAGCACCGTAAAGAAAACTATCCACAAACCTTCAGAATGGGCTTCAGATAATTATTTACACTCTTAGTTTTAAATAACGGTTCCTTAGAACGAAACTGCTCACACAGCTTGATAGCACTTCAACTAGCAACAACCTGCCGGAACTTTCTCTCGAGGACACATCTCTATGCTTAAACTCAGTCTCTAATTAGAAGCAGTTCTCACACAATTTAATTATCTTCGCATTTCAAAGCAGAACTTCTTGACTCTGTTGAAAGCACCTTTTGAAAGTGACATCTGTTGATAGTGACTGGCAACTTTGTCAACGTTGCTAGTAGTAGAGCGTTGTAGACAGCCACTGAAAGCACACAACATTGCCATTACATTGAAGAAGAGAATTTCAGTTCCATAAGCTAACCTAAACAGGCAGCCATGGGCACAAGTGTTAACAACTCTAATTTTCTCAGCCTCGGCATATAAGAGTGGGTATCCAGTCCTTCCCTCGCTGCCTAATCTTCCTATCAAACAGTGTATGGGAAGTGTACTACCGGTAACTGCATAGTAGAATTCACTAGGGGCCCAAGTGGAGCAGACATTCTAAAACATCTTTCTCCTCTGGTGGGGATTTACCGTAACACCCGATCTTTATGATGACAGTCAAGCGCACCAACTGTGAGGATTTTTCTATCCAGTTCTCAATTAGCAAAAGGCAGTTTTCCGGTTTAATTGACAAATTAACCAAAAATACTACAGAGCTACTAAACTGCTACCTGGTAAGTACAATTATATACAGCCTATTTACAATTGCTGTACAAGGTCATAGGGGTTACCCAGAAATACCATTAACACCATGGGAAGCACAAGATTGGGCTGACACTTGCAAGGTGACTAGAGCATGAAGGTAATAAAAGCTTCCCTCTTCCTTTGACATCTCTACACAGTCCCTCTGACACAATGCAGCACTCGTGAATAAACTGGTGGCTTTAGAGAAGCTCTAGGAATTTGGAGTTTATGATTTTGGAGTTTATGATTATGAATTAAAAATAGATTCTTCTACTGTCAACTTCAACGCACAAATTAGTATACATCTCCAAAGGTCTAACTAACAGGCCTATATATATATATATATATATATATATATATATATATATATATATATATATATATATATATATACATATATATATGTGTGTTTGTGTGTATAATGTTACCACTAAATATATATATGTTATATATATTTAGTGTTACACTGTTCAAACATCTGCTTAATATAATGTTATGTTACATCACAATAAATAAGATTGCATACCTGTTCCAACGAGAGTTCTGCTTTGCCATCTATTCCTCCGGAACTCAGCCCAGTAAATTGATCTGGTGAGAAAAAGAAATCATTAAGAATTAATAAATTTAAAACCAGAAAGAAATTAGGATATTTCAGCATAAGTGAATTATCTGGGTTGCTCATCGAATCTCAGCCGACACCAGATCCAGCATCTAATGCAATAAAACCTATTTTACTCTTAAAACATAAAAATATAAGACTAAATACTTATAGTTAGTTAAAGGATACTCACTGTACATGTTTACAAGTTTGGAACAGCAATGAATGAAGTCAACGAAACTCAGACGACATTTCTTGCCACCATATCTCCGAATTATCGACTCCAGGACTTTACGACTAATGCGGAACCCTAAGTCAACACCAAACACACAACATCAAAGAATGAAACAGAGACACATTGCACGCTATGATCATTTACCTGTGTTTTCTCCCGAGGAATATACCTTACGTTAGGTGAAAAATACTACTACTACAACTACTACAACTATTGTAATGTAATGTAATGTAATAAAACATTTATACTATAACTGTCATTTCAATGCCACTGCTTTTCGCGGCGACAAATCAATTGTCACTTCATGTTAAATCATAGTAAACAAACGAACATAGTAAAAACAAACAGTAAACAAATCTCCTGAATATCCTTGTCAAAATCTGGTACGATATTTAAAAATAAGAAATATAAGAATAATAATGTTAACGTATGATAATAATAATAATAATAATAATAATAATAATAATAATAATAATAATAATAATAATAATAATATGAATCATTAGAAATTTAATGATTTCTGCAAATGTCAGCAAAAACTTGGGTAGAAATGAAACAGTAGATGTACAATGCTTACCAATTGATTCAAATAGGGTGTACAGTTCATATGTATCAATGTCTCCTGATTTGTCAGCATCGAAGACTCTGAACTTATCCTAAAAAAGAAGGCAAAGATTTCTTATTACAAATATTCTTCCATTAATTTCACTGCAATTTAAATTAATTATTCAGCCATTGAGTCAATCACACAACTGTTGCAGACGTCACATGACTAAATGTTAGCACGTTCCTCTTATATTGTCTTCTTTCAGAGGGTTATTGCTCAGGTTCATCGATCAAATGATCGAGGGCTTGAAATTAGTGGTGCTTAATGAATACAGAAATACAGATATCACATCATATAATTGTCAATTACATTGAGTACCAAATTATTTCAACCATCGTTCAACTACCAATGTTTATCTGATGCTCGACCTCTTCTTCTTCTTTCAAGAAGCGCCTCAAAACTCACTGCTTCTCACTGGCTTTCAAACAGCTGGATATCTAATTGCTCTTCATCTGGCGACTGACTAAACACGCATTAGATTCACATTTCTGAGTGACTTTGCATGCGTTAAAAATGTTCGTGATAAATAATAATGACTTGTGCATCAGACACCAGAACGACAGAAGTTCCTAATTAATAGCACAAGTGCATAACAATATTCATTTATTTATTCATTCATTCTCCTAAAGGGTGTTTTGCCTAAATGAAAAAAAGATGGGTTCCCTAAAGCTGAGATTCTCATTATGCAAGACTTACACTCCAGACTGTCAACTCCGTAACGAGACGACGAAATGCTTCAAACGTCAGAAAACCGGTTCTTTCCTTCTGAGGTTTGATTAAGTCTCAAAAAGTACGTACAAAAGTAGCCCAAACTCAGTACATGAAAGTAAATGTTGTACCAAGTTCATGAAAACGTTTCTGCATTTATTCATATTGCCAACAGACTAAAATGCAGTACCAAGTACTGAAGCACTACCAAACATAGCTCCATATCCCCTATTCATCAGCTATGTTGATGAGGAACATTTTGCCGCAACGAATGCAGTAAAACTACTCAATCTAACAGAATCCAACATATACAGGTACTTCCCAAGAAGCGGCATAGACCATAGAATCTGAATCTACAACAATTATTTTGATCTCTTATCATACTTTTGTGGTCAACAAGGAAACACATGTATTCTGATAAATGTGAAAAGTGCAGAAAATTTAATCCAGTGAAGCATATATAACAGAAATTTACTTTACAAAGTAATTCTTTCCTCTTGCCAGTTTGCTAAAAACAAGCAGTTTACTTTCAAGGAACAACTTCTAAAGGATACATCATGCATAGCGAGAATGCTTCGAGAAGATTCAATACCAAACACAGTCGATTCATTGCCTAAAAAATTAATGATTACACAGATCACTTGCTGTTCAAATTTAACTGAATATCAAGATAGCAGGTCAAATTGTTGAAGAATTATGAAGAGAGAATAATAGTTTAGTTTCTGGCAATGGTTGCAATGGGAGTACCGGTACTTTCATAATCGTTCAACATCGGTATAGATGTACGGATGGAAAACAATACACTAAGCATTAATTTTGATAGAAGGGAGCACAATACATGTGCAAACTTAAACACTGGAATATCTATCAGAGATACAAATATCTTCATGCCTGAAATTATTCAACAATTTTTCAGCCTCAAGAACATTAACCAACAAATCATAAAATTGATATACTCCTAAATTCGTTGTGTTTTTTGGTGGTATAAACAAGCAACGTTGATCTGAATGAGTTTGTTACCTTTTGAGAAAAGGCTGTTGAGTCCTGTCATCAGCTCCTTAGGTTCCATCTTAGCATCCCCTCCTGTGCATTTGTTGAACAGTTCAACGTGACTATCTTTTGCAGTCTCCTCCTGACAGTTACCAACACAAACTCATGATGACCGCAATGAGAAAGCATCATGAAGTCAGCATTAAAATTCACACTTATAAAACGACTAGATGATTGCCCGTCCTACGACGATGTTAAGACGGTTTAAAAAATCTGAAAATGTGTTTTCCAATGTGCCTGAAATTTGTTAATGCCCATCGTAAGAGCGATTATAAAGCAAGTTTAGGTTTGTACGTGTAGAATTTTCCATCCCATAGCGCGTTGGCCGACGCCAAAGTAAATTATTGAAAGCATGTTTAAACCCATTATGCCCATTAATTTAAGCCCTTTAGTTTAAAGTGGCCTATACTATCCAGCATCTGGAATCGGCAACAACAACAAAATCGGTTATGCCCCACTGTATGGGCAGTGTACTCAATATAGCGAAGTTAGCTATAGGTGAAACAGATTTGTACACATCTGCCCACGAAGAAATCTGAACCCATGACTGACTGGTTCATAGTCTAGCATGCTAACCACTACAGTGATTCCCAAACCGTGGCCCGCGGGCCAAAAGTGGCCCGCCAATCCTTTGAATGTGGCCCGCGACAGTCACTCACAAATTTTGAAAAAAAATTAAATTACCTTGTTTTCTTGATTTTCGATTTAAGTTAAGTTAAGTTCTTTTTTTCTATTATTTTGTTTTAATCTTAGTTCACTTTTCGTCAAGCTCTATGCAGCGTATTTACACTTCCGTATACTGCCAGCAAATGAATTCGAACATTTGCGGTCGTTTGCTCAACGTTACATATGCCGTTTTGGGAGCACGTACAGATGTGAACAATCATTTTCAGCGATGAAACTTATAAAAAACAAAAATCGAGCGCGCCTCACTGACTCAAATTTGAATGTATTGATGATACTTGCCACTACGAACCTACAACCAGACATTGATAAACTAGCTTCTAATCTGCAGTCACATAAATCTCATTAAAACTGATTCATCTTCAATAAATACTTTTGAAAAATTAAAATAATAAATATTCAGAATTAAAATGAATGCATTGCTGGAACTTCTGCATTTAAAATTTAATTAACACAAATTTGAGATTTGATTTCAATTTTACCGATATTAACAATTTTGCATTTTGAAATTTAACAATGTTCAAACGATATCTTCAATTATTGCCTTAACATTGATCTGATATGAAAGTATCTGAGTTACCCTCGCACCAAGCAGTATGCATCTTATTATACTTCCGCTGAAAAACGTGTGTTTTATCTTGCATTGTTGTAAATTGGCACTGACAATATGCCAAAAACATGTTCCATTCGATGTCAGATGTTACCAAATGCTGCGCATGGGGAAACTTACGACGCTTCCCCAGAGACCACTATTTGCTGGCGCTCCATGCAGCGCACGCATTCGTGCACAATGAAAGCAACTGAGGACGGCTCCTCAGAGATCTCTGTGGCCCGCCATGATATTTTAAAAGTAAGACTTTGCCCTCCATCAAAAGAGCTTGGGAACCACTGCACTAGACTATCATGCACCTCCAAAGTAACTTACTAACTTCATAATAAACTGTTACAGTTTATACATTATGTAAGACTGCTACTAACAGTCTGAGACTTTCCTTTGAAGCCAGTTGTTAATTAAGGACATTTTAAGTACAGGTATTTTATTGACTATTGGCATCCAGGTACTAAGCTTACCTTTGCAAGGTTTGTAGGAACATCCACAAATCTGAAAATGTAAGCATTTCACAATCACCTCTTGTTGTAGGCAAAAGAAGTACCATTATCATCATCATCATCATCATCATCATCATCATCATCATCATCATCATCATCATCATCATCATCATCATCATCATCATCATCATCATCATCATAATCATCATCATCATCATCATCATCATCATCATCATCAATCATCGTCGCCGTCGCAACGCCGTCGCCGTCATCATCATCATCATCATCATCATCATCATCATCATCATCATCATCATCATCATCATCATCATCATCATCATCATCATCATCATCATCATCATCATCATCATCATCATCATCATTAATTAGCAACTTCTATGGTGCTCGAGTCTAAATCAGAAGCATGAACTGATGGCCAACCAATACCAAGCCGTGATCAGTAGTTCTTAAATTCAGGTTAATACCAAGAAAGTGAGTCCATTAAAATAGAGAAGCAGCTTATGATCGATTCCAATTCTCTCACCGAGAAAATAAACAGTTTGCTATTATAATTACAATAAGTTTGATTACAATACAGAATTAAATTATAAGCTTATAAAATTTTGGCTTGCAAATAATTTGTAATTAGGATGATCTACTCAGCAATATAAGACATAGAACAGGCGTTACCCAGGACATGTTTAACCCATGTAAACCAAAAAGCGGTTAGGAATTGGTCGAATAAAGGATAAACTTACTTACTTAACATTAACCACATACAAAAGCTGCTAACTTTGAATTAGTAGAAGAACATTTTAAGACTCACTGTGCCGCGGCCTTGTTCTCAGTGAATATTCTGAGGAGGAAATCACATTCCTGGTTTGGCTCATAAGTACATGGAATAATGATGTACTTTCCAGGCTGCAATTCATAGTGCTCACTCATTTCACGCAGATTCCGAAAAGTCTGAGCTGCCCTTGTCAGAGTCGCGGAATTCTGACTGTAATTCTGGCCAGTTAACAGAGAAGGAGCATCCGGCTTCAACTACAGATTCAACACAAATAGACCACGGTAAATTAACTGATCATTTTCTAAATTAAACTTCTATCCAAATCTGCACATTAAGACACTTATTTTAATATTTACAATATAGTTATTGACATATAAACATTAAATTTCTATCCCAATCTGCAAATTAAGACACTTATTTTAATATATACAATACAGTTATTGACATATAAACATAATTAGTTTTCCACTGTCGTTTTCTTTGTAACCTAAGATCTCCACAGAGCACAATCCATCACAGATGCCTAAATATATCGAAAGCAATTAAATATGAAATTCTCTTAAATTCTCCAGGAGTAAAACTATACAAAAAATAATGAAAATAAAAATAAAAGTAAGCACTTAAGAATGTAGCAGGCATTTACTTTGAATTCTCCAATGCAGATCGTAAGTACTTGGGAACATTAAAACGCAGTACTTATTAGTCAAGAAACTGAAGATTGTTCTAAATTCATAACACATAGTGCCTTTGCGAGATGCTTAACACCTGCCATATTAAGGGATTCGATACACACATATATCATCATCATCATCATCATCATCATCATCATCATCATCATCATCATCATCATCATCATCATCATCATCATCATCATCATCATCATCATCATCATCATCATCTTCATCATTAATTAGCAACTTCTATGGTGCATGAGTCAAAATCAGATTAATTTACATGTACAGGTGGTCCGCTAGCGGGACCTTGGTCCCTTTGGGCTTTCCCTTTTGCCTTCATAGACTTAGTTAAGTGGTACAATGTAAAACAAAAAATAATATGTTATGATTGTCTTGATTGCAATAAATGACATTGAATTGAACTGAATTGAATACAAATACATGAGATGTGGAGCCACTGCACCTGGTAAACGGAAAATGAAATTCCAAATTTCGGATGATTGCCGAGGACCTTCTGCATCAGAGAAACCACGACGTGGCAGTGACCCTCTTCCGTAACATTCTTTGGAGTCAAGGTAATAATGAACTGTGGGTTGCTCCAGAACAGACCTGGAAGGCATTTAAACATGAATGCATTCAATGGTTTCTCTGTCAAATCTAAACTATGTATACATGGGTCGCTGGTTGGTGTTGTTGATAGGACACTCATGAGTACCGGTATATTGAAATTAAGAAAGCCACGAGCCCCTGTTGTTAGTTGAACGTGTAAACATCTGTAAAGAAGAGAAGAGAAGAGAAGAGCAGACCCTTACGCTAACCCCGAGAGGCAGCTATGGGTATGAAGTGTTAGCGACTTCATTTTCTTAGCCTCGGCATACGAGGGCGGGTGGCCAGTCCTCTCCATCGACGTCTCATCTTCCCACCTACAGTGTACAGTCAGTGTAGTCATCTAAGCTGAGTTGGGTAGGGGGCATAAGTGGAGTCGAAATCTGAAAACAAATTTCTGCCCTGGTGGGGATTTGCACCCCAATCTCTCCGTTGACGGTCCAGCATGCTAACCACTAAACTATCGTGTACCCAAACACCTGTATAACAACACATCAACATCTGTGCCTACTCAGTCCTCCATCCTTTGGAGGTCAGTAATGAATGCTATTGCAATGTAGGAGGTTAAAAAGGGTCCTCTATCATTGGATTCCTGTGGTTTGGATCACGTGTGAGCATGTCAACAAGAGTGATTACCCTTACCTCTAGCATTTCTTGGGGTAGTTGTTTATCTTTTAAAACATCTTCACTTGAAACAATCATAATTGCAACAATAAAGTTTGTGTTCATCAGCAACAGTAAACACGAGAAATAACTTATTTTCTGAACCTTGTTATTGTTAAAAAAAATTATTATTATACGAAGATTTAGAAAGCACAAATTAATATAACTAAATACATCAGAAATGCGCTGCATAAATGCATAAGCACTTTGAAAGATCATTGCTATGATAAACATACGTTCATATGGTGCATTGCCGCAGCCACCAGCGCTGAAACCACGAACCCACTCCGACTGAAAACTCTCTGCCTCCCACATCTGCCTTTGCTGTAAGCAACAAAACGAGGCCTTAGTTAATGGTGCATCAACAGCATTTTGTTGCAGTTACAAAACCAATGACTGCAGTTGTACAAATAATTTCAGATTTATCCATATATGTTTACTAAATTCTGAATGTTGCAGTCAAACGTTTATCTAATCTGATCTCATGGCTTCTATAGCGCCACTGTAATAAATTATTCAAGCAAGATTTGATTTTTATATTCATGCAAAGGCGTCTACACCATAGAAACCATGGAGCAAATGCTCCATCCAAGAAATAGGGGGGAAGATCTGTCAGTGTGTGTGCCACCGTTTTAGGGGGAGGGGGGAAGGAAGGGGAAGGGAGAAAAAGAGGGGGGAAGGGGAGGTTGCTCCAATGACTTAGGGGGGATAGACGCCCCTGTATTCATGTACGCCCTGCAACAACCATTAGCCACAGAAATCCTGAAGTCAGTACATTACGTAAAAACTCAAACCTTGTGTGCAGCGATTTCTTCAGTAATGGCATCAGGCTCCAAATGGCATATGGTCAACATCTCAAAATTTGCCAACCAATCTTCAAACGACATCCTGAAGTATTCAGAAACAAAGACAGTAACATATAATTAAAACATTAATAAGGCGATTGACATAGCACAGCCAAGGCCGAGAAAATGGCGCGAAGAAGAGTCTAAGAAACAAGTCCAGAATGACACACTGGCAAGACAGTGGTAACAAAACGAATTGCTAAAGAAAAGCACAGATGAAACAAAACTGTGTAGCATGAAAAGACTAACTTAAAGCACCAGCTCAAAATCTGTAACAGCCACACTGCCACAGGGCGGAAGATCAAAGCGTCCATAAAGTTAGGCGGAAAAATTCTCCGGAGTAATCTAAGGCAGCCAAGTTCTAACACTTAGTGGAAGACTATTTCAAGTGGATGGTCTGAGATATTATATAGTATCTAGTTATTCTGTGAAAGGCACTTTATAAATGTCTAGATACAATACAATACAACGGTCTAACACAAGAGAAAGAGGAGTATGTGCCTGAACCAGCAGTAAATTGACAAAAAATATGGAGAAAATAAGGTACATTTTTATCAGACTTAAGTTTCAAAATTACATAGAAGAAAAACCATTGCCACAGAAGAAAGCCGTGTCAAATTCAGTATTGACTTCAGTCATTTAAATTCTCAGACAACTCACCCTTGGGAACAGAAGAAGATGAAATAAAATAAATAATAAAATAAATAACACATAACAATAACATAAGAAATAAGAATAAATTGGCACAATATTTACCAGAACTCGCCATCCTCAAGGTTCATCCGACCAATTTCCTGCTGAACCTTTTCTGGTATGGTGGCCCAATCCTGAGAGCTAAACAAAAACTTCATACAGTTAATTCAATTTTAAACAGCCCTTACAATTGAATACTTGGATTTTGTGTAGCACTCTTTTAAGTAAGAATGGTTGCTCCAATCTGATATCGCATACATTTAAACTTCAAGGACAATGTGCCAAGTGAGAAGATAATCTTTAATAAAAATTGCAAGTGCCATGGTTCCGAACATCAAATCGAGCCCATCATGCCTTGGACCTTCCTCTTGGAACAGTCTTACGCTGCAGACGTGTGCTCTAGTCGTTGTAATTGTAATTAGCAACTTCTATTGCGCCGGAGTCTAATGCATAAGGCATCAACCGATTGCAGACCAAAACCAAGCCGCAATCATGTCAACATCAAGAAGATCAGTCCGTAAGACAGAGAGGCAGCCTTTGGTGGATAAGGAATTTGAAAGAGGGAAGTCTTAAGTTGAGAACGAAATGACATAACCAACCATTGCATTTAACTCTGTCAGGCAAACATTTTCCAGTTATCTTTAAATGCAGTTATTTAGGTCAGATAGTCATGCATGCAGCACTTTTGTGCGGTACTTAAAACGCGCCATATTAAGTGTCTTGATTGATATATATGTTGTTAGGTCCCAATGAATTAAATAGTAATAAGCTCGAACTAGGAGTATGAATTTTGTAGTTTTATTTAAAATTACAATAGTACGAATAAGGCTACCATTTCAAAGGAGCAAACCGTCCAGAACATCAGAAGACGATACAGCAAAGAAGTATTACAAACGTGTCTCTTCTTCGTAATTATAAGAGTTCAAATACGGTAAACTCGGTAATCAGCATTGTTGGTCACAGTGGACACGAAACAACGAAATATAACGCAGTTAAGCCTCATACGGCATTTACTTAATTAACATGCGTACAACTCGAGACTTGGCCTTTAAAAATACTCGAAACAGAAAAGACCTCGTCAGGTCACGAATAAAGGCCAAACTCGACAATCCTAGGGCCTCCTTCCCTTATATAGTACTTTCCCGGGCCGCTCCTCTCAAGGAGCCGGTCAAGTGCGACTCAGACACGGGAGAGTACATATGGACCAAGAGGGCAACATCTAACATACCCCCGGATCCCAAGGAAGAGGAAACCACAGGGTTTCCGACTTATATGCACAAGAAATCTTAACTACCCAAAGAAAAAACTATACACAACAACTAATATACCTATTCCAAAGTATTTACAGAAGAAGTCCACGTATGGATATCTAATTAAGTGGGAACATACAAAGTGGTTGCCGGCCTACTTAATAAATCGGGAAGAAAGTTCAGTTTCCCAGGACGATGACGAATGTCCAATGAGAACTGAGCTAACTCCAAGCTCCATCGTAACAGTTTCTGGTTGTAGTTAGCCATGGAGTTTATGAACTGTAACGGACTATGATCCGTATAAACAACCACAGCCGCAGAACCGAAGTACACCTGAAAGGCTCGTACAGCCGTCACGAGAGCTAGCGCCTCTTTCTCCACTGTAGAGTAATGGATTTCGTGGATCTTCAGTTTCCGGCTCAGAAAGCAAATGGGATGTTCCAAGCCCTCGTGTACCTGAAACAGACAGGCTCCCACACAAAAATTAGAAGCATCCACTGCCATACAAAACGGTTTATCATAATCAGGCGGAGTCAAAATGGGCCTAGAAGATAAACGAGACTTCAAATCCACAAACGCCTTTTCAGCACCATCAGACCATTCAAATTTCCTGTTCTTCTTTAACAACTCCGTCAAAGGAAAAGTTAAGTCGGAATAATGAGGCAAATACTTTCTATAATACCCCGCTAAACCTAACAGCGACTGAACCTGTTTCTTATTAATAGGTGTCGGGAAATTCACCAAAACCTCGACCTTCTGTGTTCTAGGTCTTACACAATTCAACCCAATGTGGTGACCCAAAAAAATCAATCTCAGCATTGGCAAAAACACACTTCTTAACATTCAAAGTTAAACCAGCTGTTGACACTCTCTGTAAAACCTGCTTCAAGTGATCTAAATGATTCACCCAATCGGTACTGAAAATGATGACATCATCCAGATAGGCATCGCAAAAGGATTCCAAACCCCTAAACAATTTGCGTACTAGTTTAGAGAACGTTGCAGGTGCGTTTCTTAAACCAAAACTCATATAGCGCCACTGGTAGTGTCCATTAGGCGTCACAACCCAGTCAAAGGAACCGATTCAGAATCCAACAAAATTTGCCAGAATCCCTTCGTAAGATCCAGTTTGGTTAAGAACTTCATGCCTGCCACCCTATCAATTAAAGCCTCCACCCTAGGCATAGGAAATGGATCAGGCACAGTTACGGCATTTAGTTTGCGGAAATCCGTGCACAAACGTAAAGTTCCATCAGGTTTAGGTACCATTAGAATGGGAGCTGCCCATGGACTATCTGAATCCTCAATGATACCAGATTTAAGTAAATCAGCAATTTCTGTATTTACCGCCTTCATTTTCTCCGGATGCAACAGATACGGCGCTTGGTGAACAGGCTTGGCACCTTCAACCAATTGAATGTGATGCTGTACCACTGAAGTCGTTCCAGGACGATCACTAAAGACCTCCTGAAACTCCATCAACAACTGTCGCAATTGCCTGCTCTGTTCCACCTCCAGATGATCCAACACAACATGTTGCAAAAACAAACAATGATCATTAGCAACACTAGTACCAACATGCACCACCACATTCACATCCGCAACGGACTCACAATCAGATTCTCTTGTCAAATACCTCCTCATGAGATTCACATGTACAACCCGTTTAGTTTTCCTTCTATCAGGAGTACTCACAACATAATCAACCTCACCCAACCGTCTCTCAACCACATACGGTCCACAGTATTTAGCCTGCAAAGGCTTTCCAATTAAAGGTAACAAGAGCAACACTTTATCACCTTCATTAAACACAACCATTTGAGCCTTTCTATCATACCATAGTTTCGACTTGGATTTAGCAATCATTTCATTATCATTTACAACTTGCATTCCCGTTCGAATACGTTCTCGCAAATCCAGAACAAAATCAATTAAATTAGACTTCGACAAATCATTCACAATGTCATCCTTTAACCAACTTCGCTTGATTAATTGTAAAGGTCCCTTTACATCTCGACCAAAGGTTAAATCAAAGGCAGAAAAACCCAAACCTTGTACCGGTACTTCTCGATACGCAAACAAAACCCATGGCAGGATTTCATCCCAGGAACCAGGAAACTGCTCCCCAACTGCCTTCAGCATATCCTTCAACGTTCTGTGAAAGCGTTCAAGACATCCATTTGTTTGAGGATGAAATGGCGAACTCTTCATTTGGAAGACCTGACACTCATGCAAAAATATCTGCATTAGATCAGACATAAATTCAGAGCCACAATCTGATAATAACTCGTCAGGAAAGCCAAACATAGTGAAAACACTTACGAGTGCTTTAGCCACTTCCTGAGCGGTATGTGTTCGCAAAGGAAATGCCAACGGATAGTGAGTTGCCAAATCCATTATCGTGAGGATAAATCTATTGCGAGACCTATCACAAATACTCAAAGGACCCACCACGTCCATGGAAAGTCGGGAAAACGGCCTATCAACCACAGGTAAATTAATTAAAGGGGCACGAATCTGTTCAGCACCCTTTCCCAAACGCTGACATACATCACAAGTGCGACAATATTCTCTAACCTGTTTAAAAACACCAGGCCACCAAAAATGTCGCAACAGTCTGTCCAGCGTTTTCTGAGTTCCCAAATGCCCACTAGACGGAATATCATGAGCCACACATAACAACTTAGTTCGTAATCCAAAAGGTACAACTATCTGAGTCAACCCAAAATTCTCAGGCGTAACCCTATTCGTCCAATGTCTTGTCAATACATCATGACGCACCTCATAGAAATTGCGTCGACTCTCTTGTACATTCGAAGACGCCAAATCAAACAATGAACGAAGAGAAACATCCGCACGCTGCAAATTAATCAATTCTTTTCTTGAAACAAAATCACCAACACCTGGCATACTGCTACCTGACTGTTCGAACAATTCATTAAGACCGTATGTCTCCGATTCAAACTCGTCACACTTCAATGACCCCGACGAAAGGTCCTGAAAGTTCACTGCATTATTCACTGCATCCACACAATCCCCTACAGTCTGCGCTCTAGTAACAACAGCGACGTCCACTGGCGGTAAATTTATCAAGTCATTGCCCAGTAACAAGTCAATACCCCCAGGCAATTTCTGAACTAACCCGCACAAGACAGCTCCAGACACATACGCACTATAAATCCGAACCACAACTAAGGGAATTTCTATAGGCTCACCAACCACTCCCTGAATAAGACGCATGTCGTCCGTTTCAACATAGTCGCCTGGACCAAGTCTATCACTGCTTATCAAAGACTGTAATGCACCTGTATCTCGCAGAATTGTTAACCTACGCAGTGAACCCTCATTTTGACACAACAAAGCTTGTTCACAATAAGGCAAATATTTAACATGTACTTGAGAGGAAACCACCTCCTGCTGCATATCCTGTACTAGGCCCACATTAGGAGAATCCCAGCTCGAAAATTTGTCTACTCCTTGTGATCGTTTCTCATTCTTCCCGTTGAACTTCCAACATTGTGAAATAGTATGACCACTTTTATGGCAAAATCTGCAAGAAACTGCACCTCCAAACTCTTTACCAAAAGAAACCTGCTTCCTAGACCCACTTGGACTAATTGGAGGACTACGATATACCTGTCCCAAATTCCGACCACTGTCAACCACATGCAAATCTGATTGTACTTTAGCCTCAATCACAGGTCCAACGTTATATGGTTTAAACAAAACCGCATACTCATCTGCTAATTTAGACGCCACAGCCAAGGATCCGGGTTTCCTTTCAATAATCCATCTATGAATGTCCGTAGACAAACAATTCACAAACTGCTCTAATAGAAAAACCTCCCTCATTTTGTCAACATCATTGAATGCATTTTCACCGTCCAACCAGCTCTGAAAAGGCAGACTCATTCGAAAAGCAAAATTTGAATATGTTTCTAAATCTCCTTTCTTAAGTGTACGAAAACGTTGACGATAGTATTCGGGCACTCGAGCATATGCAGTCAGTAATGCGCGCTTCAGAACATCATAGTCTTGACACTCCTCAAGTGACAGCGCGGAAAACACTTTTTGAGCTTTTCCAGTTAACTGCGTATGCACGAGCGCTGGCCATTTATCCTTAGGACATTTATGAATGAGCATAGCTTTTTCAAAAGCCATAAGGTAATGTTCAACATCACCTTCATCGAATTTAGGCACAAATTTAACAGCCGTCGACATTTGAAACTTATCGGCCACGCGCACTTCCTCTGTTTCAACCCAATATCCTCCCAAGCGTTTTAAATCAAGTTGAAACTGTCTTTGTTTATCTTTCTCTTCAGCTTCAATTCGTATTTTTCGTTCCTCTGCCTCTCTCATTTCCTTTCTTTCCTCAACTTGTTTTTCCTGAGCCTCTCTCCTTTCCTTTCTTTCCTCAGCTGCAATTCTTTCTTTTCTCTCCTGTGCCTCAGCTTGTTTTTCCTGAGCCCTTTCTTGCGCTTCTTGAGCCAATTTAATCTTAGTTAATTCAAACTCCCTCGCTTTGTCTTTCTCCTCTTTTTGTGCTTCAAGTTCTAACGCTTTACACTTCAGGTCGTCTTTCGGCGAAATTACAGAAACTATTTTATCTAAGCCCTTCTGCAATTGTGCCTTACTGAGGCCTTTCGTGTCCTGGCCTAAACGCTCCATTTCCAATTTCAATTCGTCGACCGACATATCGAAAATATCGTCCCGCGTTAATGACTTCGCTGCCACTGGAGTTTCCATTATGAAAACTCAAATTCGCAAGCAAAAATATGTATCAAAAGTGCTACTTTGACCACACCCACTAAGAAATTTAGACTTTATATAAGAAAATCAACCGCTTCGGACGAGCCCCCATATGTTAGGTCCCAATGAATTAAATAGTAATAAGCTCGAACTAGGAGTATGAATTTTGTAGTTTTATTTAAAATTACAATAGTACGAATAAGGCTACCATTTCAAAGGAGCAAACCGTCCAGAACATCAGAAGACGATACAGCAAAGAAGTATTACAAACGTGTCTCTTCTTCGTAATTATAAGAGTTCAAATACGGTAAACTCGGTAATCAGCATTGTTGGTCACAGTGGACACGAAACAACGAAATATAACGCAGTTAAGCCTCATACGGCATTTACTTAATTAACATGCGTACAACTCGAGACTTGGCCTTTAAAAATACTCGAAACAGAAAAGACCTCGTCAGGTCACGAATAAAGGCCAAACTCGACAATCCTAGGGCCTCCTTCCCTTATATAGTACTTTCCCGGGCCGCTCCTCTCAAGGAGCCGGTCAAGTGCGACTCAGACACGGGAGAGTACATATGGACCAAGAGGGCAACATCTAACAATGTATATATATATATATGTATATATATATGTATATGTATATATATATATATATATATATATATATATATATATATATATATATATATATATATATATATATATATATATATATATATGCATACGTTGTTAGCCAGAGTGAAAAAAAGGCCAAAGTAGAAAGCATACAGAAAACAGCATGCTTATCAATGCTAGAGTTATCAACACTTAAACAATGGGTTGAAATGGTTGGGCTGAAAGCACGTATAAGTAGATACCTTGAAGGTACAAAAACAACTGCTATGAACGAATGAATACATATATGTCTCTATATATAAATGCATCACTGGATGATATATATGTATTTATATATATATATATTTATGTATGCATATATATATATATTTATATATATATATCCATTCATTCATTCACAGCAGTTGTTATATCCTTTCATTCATTCACAGCAGTTGTTTGTGCACCTTAATGTACCTGCAAATATATATATTTATTTATATATATATATATATATATATATATATATATATATATATATATATATATATATATATACAGACATACACATACAGATCATCCATTAATATATATCCATTCATGCATATATATATATATATATGCATATATACAAATATGTATTAAATACTAATGGAATTTCCAAGTAGTCATAGGTTTCACACATAGGAATGACATGAGGCTTTAGTTATCGGACCAGATAAGTTAAAAAATGCTGATATCTAAGACCAGTCTATGTTTCTCAAGGCATATTTACCCGTCACTCCATCGACCATTCCACTCGTTTTTGCCCCATGGATTGCGAATGCGAAGCAGACGTATGGCCGATCCTTTTATCTTTAACTGTCAGAGGAAACAAATTAAAAACAATCATTTGTTTAGCAGCTTAATGCTCTTGATATATGCAGAGGCTCAGTGAATTTAATAATTGATTACATTGTCTGTACTCCAATGAATTAAATTAGTGGAATATCATATCAGGTGGAGCCCACTCAGCTTTCCATCCTTCAGGGTCAGTAAACAAGTACCAAGCAAAGTAGGGAGGTTAATAAAGGTGTCTCTCGTTCTAATACTATGGTTGTGTCCATGCCTCAGCCAAAAACCCTCTGACTTTAGATAGAATGTTGCAGAGGATTTTTATAGAGGCATGTTACATTTACTATTTGTTTACCTTTACAACTAGTTGTTTACCTTTACCTGTTTTACCTTAACAATTAGTTGTTTGAAACATGCATCAGAATTAATAATCATTCTCTACATATCCAAACGTTGATGGAAGTTGTTGCATTTCCGATTCAAATTAGGATTAAAGTTTTGTGTACTTCTGATTCACGTGTGACAGAGATATTAGTAAATTTATGGCTTAAAAATTTAATTTTTCTCTTATCATATTTCTCTTTCGTGTGATTGTCGTCCAAACTTCTACGAGACACTTACCTTGACAAGATTTGTAATGCTGTAAGCGTGACCTGTGTACAGACCATTAGGCAGCGGCTTCTCGGGTATGCGCGTCGCCTTGAGCACAAACAAAAGCCATGTGTAATGATGGTGACATATATCAGGAATAAGATACACCTTGATACATCTTGATAAACATACAGGTATGTGCAAGTATAAAAAGAAATACATTAGTCAATCTAAAATTGCAATCAACGTGTCTAGTTGTCAGTGACTTGTGAACTTATCAAATAACTAACAAAGACTGAAGCTATTGCACATTGAACGTTCTTAAGGTTCACAACCCATAAAATTGCAATCAAGGTGTCTAGTAGTAGTGATCTATGAACTTGCCAAATAACCAACAATGACTGAAGCTACTGTACATTCACAGAATGCAGAAAGCTAAAGACCCAGGGTTATAATTATAAGATGAATGGTGCTTAAAGTTCAAAGCCCAAAGTTCAAAGCCCATCAATAAACAACGTGGCTGATTATTAAAACAAACATTGCATCAAATGGTATCCTGGTGCCTCTTGTATTAGTTTGTTAATGCACGTATGTCTGTCAGACTCAAATTAAGGCCACTCAGTTAATTACTTACTTGCATAGCATACTATTCAACAGAGGTACACAATTTTCTATAATTATTTGCAGAGCTGACAAACATGTTTGCTCCAAAGCAAACAGGAAAATACACTGGAAAGATTTACTGGATTATTTGCAGCATGAGCTAATTGTGTTTTCGGCTCAGCACTTGTCATTCATTCTCAAAAAGTGCTATCCATGTAGCAACGTTCACATGCGTACATCGCATACACACATACATTACACGGATAATATAACTTAAATGATTTTATTCCTACATGTAAGTTCATGTGATTTTCACACTAAAGTGAAAATTTTAACCACAAGAGCAACAATGCTGAGTAGAGTTGTTGCTTGGAAATTAATGCTACCATAGAGCACAAAACAATCTGATAGTTGAAACTTGGATCTATTACAGTTTATCAAATAATTAAATAATAATAATTTTATCAAATTAATAAAGAGAAAATATCAGATGAGCTGTTACATTGATGTGGGTGCATAAAAGCGAGGATTTCTGGACCATGGCATAGAGCAGCTCAAAGAGGTTTCCTGGCGACCGCCTCTTTGGCACGATGTCGATGAACTCTGACACGCCCCCCGTGAAATCGACGAGGGCATCTTGAGCAAATCCACCATTCAGGTTCTCATAGCAGCCATTCAGCCTAAAATAGAAAGCATCTAAAAAAGTGAAGTCCATATTCTGCAGCCAGTTGCATGTACTTGTGTGCCTGAGTTGGAATCCCTTTGGGAAATTGGCAACTAAACGTCATTACATAAGCCAGCTATATAATAGGTTGTCCAAAAACCATGTTGTCCATAGAAAATTGGCTACTAACTGTCATTACACAAGGCCAGTTTTTGTATGCTGTACCATAGGTTGTCCAGTATCTTGCCCATAGACCTCCTGGACAATTTACCATGTGGGTAAGGGTCATGTGGTAATAATAATACATTTAATGTCCTCAGTTTTTTCTGCTATATTATAGTTGTTACTAAACCTGTGACAATTTAGTGATAAACATGTTGGATTGTAAACTAAGAGGTTAGGGGTTCAAATCTCTGCCAGGACAGTAAGATATTTCAAGGTTTCAATTCCTATTTTAAAATTGGCCATCAAATGAGTGCAGCAATGAGCTGCTTCGCACTTTCAAGTAGAAAGTTTAGAGGCTGAGGGAGAGGATTGGCTCACCTGCCCTAATCCAAGGAGGCTAATAAGAAACTGAAATAAAATTGCCAACACTTCATATTGATGGCTGCCACTTGGGATTTGCTTACTGGGCAAAGCTTCTTCCGTTTATTTGTCCTCTACTTAAGCGTAGGTCTTAAACACTGAAAACTGCCTTTCAAGACTAAACATGATGGCATATGTTCTTACTTGAGCTTCTTTAGCCTATCTCATGCAACATGGTACCCAATTGGTTAGAGTGCTCACCTTGAGAGTATGGGTTCAAGCCTCTACTGAAATTGTCACTGTGCAGGGACTTTGAGCAAGTCCCTAACTCATATTTGCTCAGTGCCATCGATTGATACTTGGTTATTAGACAGTGGTACTTTAATAAATGTATAATAATAATAATAATAATAATAATAATAATAATAATAATAATAATAATAATAATAATAATAATAATAATAATAATAATAATAATAATAATAATAATAATAATAAATACTTTGCCATACACTGAGGAAACAAGAATAAGACTGAAGATGATTTCAGAACAGCCTAATATCATACTTTGCATAGGCCTTTTCGAACAGTGGGACCCAGAATTCGTTTGGTTCCCCGGTGTTGCTGCCATAAAGTAGCCGACCACTTTTTGTGGGAAGACGATCATCCACGATCACCTCAACCCACTGACCAAAATGCCAAAAGTTGAACCTAAATATGCCTGAAAATAATAATTATCCACTACAATTAAAGTAACAATAGTTCAATTATTAAAATATCATTTCACTGTAAATATGAAGTTATATCAACATAATCTCTGATGCGAAACGACCAACTATTTGACCACTCGCATAATAAGACTTAATGCTTTACAAAACTGATAACTGAAAAAAAGAGTGTTCAGAATCCAGGAAACAAGTGAGCTCATGTCCTAAATTATTTCTTCAAATAGTGTGGCCAACTACGTTAATCCAGTAAGAAAAGTGTATCACTAAAGTGAGGAGGCAGTTTTCAGGATATAAACCTGCATAGTCTTTATCAAATTCTTGATCGGGTGGAACACAGCGTTCTAGAAGCTGTGGATGCGAACAGGCCAGACAGGCTGTTGCTGCAATAAACCAGCAATCCTCTACAAAAACAAAATCAATCTCTCTTCAGCAGCTGCAATCAAGTCTCAATAATCAACTTTATACATTCCAACGTGTAATGATTCCATTACCGAAATAAGTACTAATTACACTTCTTTCTAATTATCTAACCTGATCTCAGAACTTCTGCTCTTCGTCTATCTAAAGCAGATAGTATGAGTGTTGAGCACCAAACCTGGTCTTAAGTTAAGTCAAAATCTGAAATATCAGGACATTGAGACTACGATCTTTACACAATGGCATAACTTCATAATTTCAAGCTTTCTGCTGGCCCTATTGTACTTGATCAAGTCCGGAGTGGACCACTCCTTCCTCCATTTTGCAGATCTGGAACCAGGACTCAGATATTTATATAGCACCCACCAGTGGCGGCGCCACGATTTGAAAAGTAGTACGGCAAATTAGGGGAATGGCTAAAAGGTGGTACGGCAAAAGTATATTGTTGTCGTACCACCTTAAAAAGGCGGCACCCCACTGGCACCCACATAAATGTTTCTGCATCTACGACGCAAATGCCTAAGACTCTAAAGATCAGTGGATGGTAATAAAAATCCATCAGCTTAGGAACAGATTTTTCCACCCACTGACATATCCATGGGCTTGCAGTTGTGGGAAGGGTCGAAAACAAATTCAAAACAGATGATCCAGCTGGAGTATTTCCACCCAACATACATTTCATGCTACAGCACTGACTTGATCAGTAGTACTTAAATCAACGTTTTTCAGGCCCATCTTCCAACACAGACTCATGACATAACTGATCTAACACTGGAATTTGGTTAGAATACATATATATAAATATAATAATCATATATTTACATATATGTATATATACAAATATATATATATATGCATAGAATATATGTATATATATATATCCATACATTGCAAACACACAGCATGAAAGCAGTCAGACAGTCTGACTCTAAGTAACTCCTAGTCTTGAAAGAAGCAGTTACAGGATAGTAATAACACTTCATTTAAAACACATTTCACTTCAATACATCATGATGGGGTGAAATTTATGATAAGTAATGTTTCAGACATTCATACATGTTTATGCTGTACAGAAACAGAACAGCAAAACTACACGAGTTCACCAATTTTTTAGGCATTTGAATAAATTAAAGTTTAATAAGAACAAAGCAAAATGCAGGGGTACAGTATTGAATAACTGAGTCATACATGCACAGTTTTAACCATCTCTAAAAAACACCTGCACAGATTCTTTATTTTTTTATACGGCAGAGAACATAGTCCGAAGCAGCCATCATCAGCCCCACAGAACTGCACATGTTATCATCTGCTCAGCTGTGAGCCTACAAGAGCAGAGTGCATAGAGTACAAAACAGACGGAACTTGGTTTTCGAAGAAACAGTATGCACTACGGCCATTAAAACACAGACGAATGCAGACGGAAATTTGTTGATGCAACTACCAGTGTAGCAAAGGAATGGGATACCAGAGAAACCCTGTCAGCATCTACACTATTATTCTCTCAGATGAGACACAGGTTCTTAATTTAGGTCTTTCCAAAACAAAGTCTGAAGTAAACTTGCAAATTTCTCTCCATTGACAGTTATATGTCTTCTCCAAGTAATAAAATGAGTCTTAACCCACTTTTTAAACTGAAACCTAGCTAAAACACACACCAGGCATTCATCATTAAAGAACCACCAGAAGGAGACAGAAACATGAACCACACAGAGAGCCATTCGAGAAGCACGAAAAACACTCAGTGGGGAAAGTATTTCAAATAAATCTTCAATGAAAAACAGTTTAGAATGCTTCATTTGTTTCCTATGGATGTTTCACTTTTTGATACTTCATTTCTCCCTACGATTGATCAATTTTTCCTATAGATAAGTAAGTAAGTAAAGTAAGTAGCCTCTTGCTTACGAAGTTCGCCTTGGTTGAGATCAAACCTTGTAGCACCTTTCACAATAAACTGTGCATTTGGAAAGATTTCCTGCAAAATGAAACACAAACGAATGAAATTATATTCGTGAATTTATGTGTTAATATAAAACTTGCAGAATAAGAAAAGCAGTCCGTCCCTTAAGCTAGCCTTGAGAGGCAGCCATGGGCATGAAGTATTAGCAACTTCATTTTCTTAGCCTCAGCATATGACAGCGAGTGGCTAATCCTCTCCCTGGCTGTCAGATCTTCCCACCAACAGCGCATACGGTCAGTATACCCATTATAGCTGTGATGGCTAGGGGTGGATCTGAAATCTCAGAACAGCTTTCTGTCCTGACAAGGATTTGAACTCCAAATTTCTCGGTCAACAGTCCAGCCCACTACCACTGGACTATAGTGCAGAAAACTTGCAGAACCAGTTAGAAGACTGCAAGAATCTCTCCCCCCCCCCCCGCTCTCAAAGTCGTTTTGACGGTTTAACGGCCTTCACATACATAAATTTCCCATATGTAGGGCGCTCGACTTTAAGAACAGATGGCTAGTTTTCTTGCTCACTCGAGAGACTCGAGAGAATCATTATTCCCTTCACAAAAGGTAGCCACCAACAACACATTTAACTTGGCCTCAAAACAGCATTTTCCATTGAAACCCTAACAGGACTTTGGCCATTCACACACGAACAAGCATTTGGCTCTGTTCATTGAAATCATTTCAACGCAAAACTCAAACACCGTATGTGCTCGCTGACATATAGCTTGGCTGAAAAGCGTATATATATATACTTAACATGATTTCTGTGGCGTTTCTATTTACCTTTCGGCACCTGTAATCAATGCTCAAGTGCTTGCCTTCTTGTTCCACTCAGAAGGCATTAGGCGGTAAGCAGCCATGTACTCATTTCCTGGCTTGCAGCCCTTGTCAGTTTCTTTACTTACACTTGGCACTATATCACATGAACTAGCAGACTGTTTTTAAAAAGTCCCGATTTGTTTATACATGTTTTCATGCTTCGGTACAGAACAAGCCTATACCAACTGCTTGATAAGCTGCTGCCTCACATACTAGCAGATTGATTGAATGATTGAAGAAGTGGTTGATGTCAGTTCAAAACAATGAAGCAAGAAACACTTGAGGAAAAGGATACATTGACTGGTAACATCAGAGGAAAAACAAAGGGTGTATCAGAACTTTGATACATAAATGCGGTTGCAACAGTATGTATGTGTGCATGTATCAAGCAAGTACATGAATTTGTGTATGTATGTACAGTATGAAGACTCAAACCCATACTCTGTTCACTACAAGGCGAGCACTCTACTCAACCACTAGTGTAATTTCTAAAGTAACTTCGCAGTAGATATTGACCGTATTTGTATGTGTTACATCCAAAACTAATGGCTGAATTATGGGCTCCTCATCATCTATATTAAATTCAACACATTGCTGCAAAGTTTAACCAAAATACTTTCTTTTCATATGCATTATCACATGCATTAGTAATCAAAGCATGCGACATCATCCGTCACAAAAACTGAAGGGCAGTGAAGGCAAATAACACTGTATCTGAAGATGGTACTTAAATGCTCTCTCGGTGTCATTCGGAGAACTGGCCACAATATTTACACTGATGTCTGGTAGCAGGGGAGACTCAAGTGGCCGGAAAGATTGCAAATTTATATAGTGCACAGCGGCAAAATCTGCATCCAGGGAAGGACGATGCTGAACATAATTAATTACTTACTTACTTTGAAACGCACAGATCCTTCTGATAGCCGCAAGATGGCGCACGACCTGCCAAGCAATTACGCATAAGCATCAAGACCTTAACTCAATGTGCTTTTGCGTAGGTAACCAGCGCAGTTCCTCCCACATCAATTTTGATATATGCCCACCAATCAGGCAAGCAGCAGCGTTTAAAACAGATTGCAACTGAAAAGCTGATTGATTTGAGAAGTAAGGCCTGCGTAAATGGCATTACCATAACTGGCTGCTATGGCCATTGACATCAAGACCATCGTTATGACACCATTGTCATGATACCATCTGGTGTATGATGGGCATGTAGTGTGGCCTGCAGCTAGACATTTTGTATGGCTACTACAGAACCACAGATGGTGCACTGCAGTCATGCTGAGAGGATCCTAACTGGAGATATATAAATTTCCATTATATTTACAATTACGTTATTGCCAGGCAAATTTTGTTTGGCCATATAAGTGGTGAACTGTTCTAGACATTAACTTAAAGTGAGTGCAACACTTTAATGAAAGTCAAGTGCACACAGGAAATTCTACCTTTGCCCTTGGACATCTCTACATTAAAGACTTGCTCAGGTTCCCTTGTATATTGACGGCTTGGCTTGCACACTTCATTTCAAACATTTTCTCATTCAACCAATGAGAAATCATGTGACAGCAATAAAAGGCATCTTGTGACTTGTCCGAGTACACCCCAAGTACTCTTATTCATTATGGCCAGAGAAGAAGACAAAGAAGACAACCAGTCCCTTCATTTTCCTATCCTCGTCTCCCAATGTCCGTGTACGGTCAATGCACTCATTATATCTGAGTTGGTTAGTGGTCACAAACGCTGCAGAAATCTTGAAACAAATTTCTGCCTTGATAACGATCTGAACCCCACCTCTCGATTGACAGTCCAGTCCACTAACCACTAATATGCGACCAGAGAACATAAACTAAACCGAAACAACGTCCCTGTGTCCTACAAGCAGACAGTTTGACATCACACCTGACTTTTGGCGGGCATCATTGACAAAATATTGCTATATCGGTATCTGACATTATAATTACTCATAAGAGTGTGACTCACACCAAAATAACTTTCATCATGATTAATTCCAGAATTACCGGCTGCGTTTCGGTAACTCATAAGTGGGACAGAGGGATCGATCACACGTTCTCTCACGTGACAGAAATCAAGGTAAAACGGGGCAAGAGTTCAGTGACAGGGTTAATTTATCGTTTATATTCTGGGCTATGTGGTCAGTTTCTCGCACAAACATCGCACCACCCGCGCATTTAATTGCAATTCGTTAGTTCAAGCAAATTTTACCAGTAAATATTTTTCTTACGAATCCCCTAGGAAATTTACTGTGTAAACATCATAATCATAATCAATAACTTTAAAACCAACAAGGATTCTGTTATAATTATATGCTTCATTAGCCTACGTGTGCGGTCCAATATTTATACAGCACATTGCTGATATTATCTGTAAAAGCCATGTTTTATTTTGGTTTCATTCAGTGTTATAACAACGCACTACATGACTACGTGCATAAGGCAGAACAAATAATCAAGGTACCAAACCATAAAACAAGTAATTAAGTAAGTAATCTTAATTATCACAAAATAAATGTTCATGCTTTGCAGCAACAATGCACACAGAACATTAGCTAATAGCGAGTCTGCAAAAGTGCTGAATCATTATAAACAGTTGAAAAGTGTGATGATATACAGTGTGAGAGTTAAGCTAAAAGCACAAACATCTTACCACAGGACATTTTGAATGGGGACAGGACATTTGGGGATAGAAAAAGGTTAACACAAGGATTTTTTAGCTGCAAAACCCAACAACAGCCTGAGAACAACCTGATAATAGCCTGACAAGAAACTGACAACTGACAACAACTGAGAACACCCTGACAACAGCCTGGCAATAGGCTAGCATGCAGCAACCTGACAACTGTATATAATAACAACATGAAAACCTGACAACAATCTGACAACCATACAACAGCCTTATAACAACATGACATCAACCTGACAGCAGCTTAATAACAGCATGACTAAAATCTGACAACAGTCTACAACAGCCTGACACCATCCTAACAACTTTCCTCACAGGCTGCATGGCTTGAAAAAAATCTGAATTTCACATTACACATTACTCTGGGCACAGAGTTAAAGGACAAATTCATTTCACAATAATTATAGTATTCATGAAATCTGCAATGCAAAACCTCTGAACCATGAACCTCTTAAGGCATGCCATGGATATTTGGCCTGCAAAGTTTGGCCAAGATGTTGCATATAGTTTCCTAAACATGTTTGACAAGTTTAATTGCTTCCCATAAAAACTGATAGCATACACAGCATTTTAGGCAATATAAAAATATGCAGCACAAAAATGAAATGTCCTAAACATAATTGTAAACTGGGAAATTTTTATTACTTAAGCTAAGCATTCGGCAGCAGCTTATTCTTGAGTAATCAGTATCATAGCTAGGCAGTTTGCCGCCCACAGAAGTGATGGTATATTACCCCTCCCCAAATATAAATTGTTTATTTCAACGAAGAAAAAAATTAAGAGAAACGTCACACGTGGAACATTAATCGAAGACAAAATATTATGACACTCGCCAGACTCAATACAACTTTTCTAGCCTGACAGCTGCAAGGTCTTTTTGAACTTCACCGAAATTAATGGAAGTGCATATTTCATTCTCAGTGGAACCAACAGCAAGGTTTGTTAGTATCTCTTATAACACTGTAGACTGCAAATATGATTTCATAAGTTTCTTTTGCTGACAGTGGCATCTACCAATGGGGTTGGGAGAACGACCTCCCACGGTTGCCAGAAGGGGGGTGTTTAACGTTACCAGGGCCGTGTTCAGGCTATAGTGCGGGCCCGGGTGCTGTGATTACCTATATAGCCATCAGCGCGGGATCCAATTAGGCTACAACTACAATACAAAATTTAATGTACTTCCGAAATTGCGGGCCCCTCAAAACTGCGGGCCCGGGTGCTGCAGCACCCTTAGCACCCCCTTAATGCGGGCCTGAAAGTTACTGGTCAGAACACAGTTTTAATGAACATTTTAGCATAACTTTTTATCTCAGTTTTTAGCTTGTAGTAACTTTTGTTATGGACCATGCATGATGCAAATGTATATAATAAATTAATTTACAGTTCTGAGTGATTTCTGAGCCTCTTATATATAAGTCGGCCACAGTGGGGTGGGGGGTTTGTTGTCCCATTCCAGGTCGGAGGGGGTTAGACGCCACTGTTTGCTGAAAGAACGTTCACTAGAATCTGTCGAGCCTGGCAATGTCAACAGAATCTGAAGAGTGATACAATATTGGTAGACATCACCGGATCATTGCATTTACGGTGATACCACTCATTGTATTTGCAAATAAACTGCTGTAGTCGTGCTTCCATCACCGACTGCTTGTGGGTCATGATGACAACAGCTTTGTTTCATTACACCTTTGTGTATACAAGCTAATTTTAGCCGTGACTCACAAGGGCTGGTCTCTCTGGGCAAGAGACAATTTAATAAAAATCTATAAGCCCTTCTAGTGAACACGTCTGGGAAATGGCATTGAATACAGCAGAGCTCTAATGCACAGCCAGTGTTTTAGCTATTGAGGTTTGGAGGGTTGGGGGTTGAAGCCCCCAGCTGTCAATGTAACCAGGGACGTATCTAGCGTTGGGCTTGGGGGGCTTAAGCCCCCCCAAACGAAGTTGAAGCCCCCCCAAACAAGTCAAGCCGTTGTATGCTTACGGCTAAAATTCGTATGAACACTGTATAAATGTTGCCATGTTCAAGGCTTAAGCCCCCCAAACGAAAAATCCTAGTTACGTGCCTGAATGTAACCCCTTCAGCTGAGTAACTGAAAGATGTTTGTGTTCAGAAGACTAGAATATCTCATGAGTCACCAGTTGTTTCGTGGGAAACATATTAACAGCAATAGATTTTGACATGCGTTCATTCGTGTTCTTTGGTAATCTGTAAAATTTTCGACACCCTATGTGTGCCGGTTCTTGCTTGACAAATAAAATAAAGCAGACATAATGGCGGTCATAAAATTCCGTCCAGTTTTGAAATGACTGGCCATAATTATAGTCACCACATAGACCCATAGGTCCCAAAAATCTGAAGCTTACAATTGGTCCATACATAGCTCATCCACAAATCCAAGACAGAATATCTTTAGTGACTGAAATTCTTTCTTGAAAAAGTAACAACCAGTGAGTGTATATAAGCAAAATGTTTCTATGGTGCTCAACAAGAAATGTGATGGAATGTTAGAGCACAAATATCAGCTAAAGGAATGCTATTTGTAACCTAACACAATTGCAATGGTAGCACTTCTTGTGCATTTGATTCAACGACACAACCACAGAGAAAACACACCAGCAGAAAATGTGAAAGTCAAGAACACAGCAATAAAATAGCTCAACACAAATGGCACGCTTTATCTATTCAGAGGAAAGTCTATGGAGGCATTAACACGTAGATGTTGGTGTTTGTATATGCAAAGTGAGATATTACTGAACATTACTTCCAATGATGCTAAAACAATATATACTATTTTTTATACATAGAACATTCTGTAACACTGAGTCATGAATAGTTAACTATTAGCTACAGTTGGCTGCTTGCCATGTCAGGTTGGCTGACTGACTTACTCACTCACTCACTCACTCATGCACTCACTCATACACTCACTCACTCACTCACTCACTCACTCACTCACTCACACACTCGCTCACTCACTCACTCACGCACTCATACACTCACTCACTCACTCACTCACTCACTCACTCACTCACTCACTCACTCACTCACTCACTCACTCACTCACTCATGCACTCATTCACTCACGCACGCACTCACTCACTCACTCACTCACTCACTCACTCACTCACTCACTCACTCACTCACTCACTCGTGTTCCTTTGTATTTTGGGCTTTTTTGTTGTTGTGTTTGACTGTTTTTTGTTGTTGATTGATTGGCTTTCTGGAATTTTGATTGGTTATTTTTGGTTGTCTTACTGGTTGACCTGCAGATAAGAAGTATTTACTCAGCAAGCAACATTTTGTGGATGCAACATCCTATCCTAGTGCAACTGAAACATCTAGAATTTCACCTGCTTTTCTACAGAAACCAATTTCATAATACTGGCTGAATTTTATTGTTATAGAGACTGACAATGGAGTCAGAGTCGTCATCAGCTTGCTGAGTAAATACTGGGGAGGGGCAGGAAAGGTATGATGGTTACCACGATGGTTACCCAGTATGATGGTTACCACGACATTTATAAGACACCTGTACAGGTCCTGTATGCATTTACAAATGCATCAGCAAGCCATAGCTCAGCATTTTACAGAAAAGTGCATACACATACATACATATTTACATACACACATACATACATACCATACATATATGTACATTAGCATACATACATATATATTTACATACACACACATACATGCATACATATAAGCATCCATGAACATACATACATACAGGGGCGTCTACACCATGGAAACCTTGGAGCAAATGCTCCATCTAAGAAATAGGGGGATCTGTAAGTGTATGTGCCATCATACTGGGGGGAGGGGGAGAAAACGGAGGGGAAAGAGGAGGGCAAGGAGGGGAAGCTGCTCCAATGACTTAGGGGGATAGACGCCACTGCATACAAACATACATACATACATACATTCATATGTACATACATGCATTACATCTGCCTAAGCATAGATACATACTACACCCATAAAACATACAGACATACAAACATATACACATACATACATGCATATATACATGTATACATACACACATACATCGCAGTATGAGATACAACATACAACAAATGCCTATAAGCCATTGAAAATGCGAATAATCAATTGCTACATAGCGGTTTATAGATGGAAACAAAACCAAAAGCCGGAGACTGGTGTTAGAGCCAGGCGCAACAGTCTACCTGGATTGAGTTAATTAAAGCCACACACCTTTGGACGCAGCCAACGGACCCCGTACGTTGAGCTCGTCGTTCTACTGATAGCCGACGGTCCCGCAGGAAAGTCCGGATCCTCGAAAAGCGTCCTACGCTGGAGAAGGTTGGCTTTGATTTTGTTAAACTCCGAACTGCCTTCCCTGGCCGAACCCATCGTCGAAATTCAACCGACTCAAGGCGACAACGATCCGCGTCGCGTCGCTAACCGATAACCGAGTGATTACACGCTATTAGTACTATTATCCTTATTATTTATTAGCTGGCCGCGTGGAGCACAAGCCAACCCGCGGACCATTATAGGCCAGCGCGACCCAGCGGCGCTGCGGCCTACTGACCCGCGAGCTGCGCTGGGAGGCTCGACGGTCGGCCCTAGAAACGACGCCGCCGTGGCTGAGGCCGGAGGGAGGCCAGGCGGCGTTGAGAGCCGACCGCGTTTGTGGTTGCAATCTGATTGGCTGTTGAGTAATACCTGAGCAACCGTCAACGAAAGCCACGAGCTGTGGATTCTTAGGAGAACCGCTTCAAACGAAACCTTCTCCATTCCCCACCACCACCAACGTCTCAGATGAAGGCCACTTTGGGAGGAAGGAAACAAATGGACAGAGGCAGGCATACACACATGACACGTGTCTATAAATATATTAATATATTATAATTATAATTATAAATATCCACGCATGCGCTCGTGAACAAGCTGGTGCCCTGCGCTTCGCTTTCGAGTGGCGCTTTAGAAATTTGGAGTTTACGATTACGATACGACATTTATTCTACAACTTTATGTAGACCGATGCATGAATGTGTATGAGGTCATATATTCCAAATAACATGACTGCATGTCGAAAACGTGAACAGACAGACAGACAGACAGACAGACAGACAGACAGACAGACAGACAGACAGACAGACAGACAGACAGACAGACAGACAGACAGACAGACAGACAGACAGACAGACAGACAGACAGACAGACAGACAGACAGACAGACAGACAGACAGACAGATTTTAAGGTGCTATGTTTTAGAGTTCATATAGAAACCGTTCATCTCGGCCAGCAGCAGTTCACTACTTCCATTCCATCGCAGAGGTCACTAACAAAGACACTCAGCAGCTCAAAGACTACGGACATCGACTTGTCTACTAGCAGCTTAAACAGGCCTACCTGGAGGCTGGAAAGTTGGCTATCTCTTGCAAATAAGTGTATGTGTGTAAACTTGCTTTGCGTTAAATTAGTGGTGCATACAACTGCTACTAGCACAAATTGTTGCAATTACTCAGAATGTTTTTGTAATGATGTTTCATTCAGTAGTGAAAGCAGCCTACGCAGGAACCTAAGATAAGGGATATGATGTCATTTAGGTCATAAAAGCTGCTGCTCGTCAGCTCATGAGATATAAAATGCTCGATCATATTACAACCGCGATACAAGATCAGCTCCAGTGGCTCAGAATAGGCGAACGGATCAAATCCAACCTTTGCATCCTGGTGTCAAATGTGACTCAACGACTCCGCACCACTCTACCTCGCAGACAACATCAGGCTGCTATCGGACGATGCTAATAGGTCCGCTGATGTAATCGCGCCAGCAACAAAACAAAAACGGGCAATTGGGCCTTTCGGGTCGCTGGCCGGCGTGCCTGGAAAAGTCTTCCTGCGCAAATTCAGGATGCCAAGAGCATTTATGCTTAGCCTAAATAAAAACAGTTAAAACCATAGGCGTAATTTGTGGGGATACGGGGGGGGGGTACTCGTACCCCCCTTTTTGGACTGGGGGCACCGTACCTCCACTTTTTGAACGATGCCAATGAATAGTTTATTATTATACCTTCCCAGAGATCGTAATCTCCGCCTTGCTTCGCGTATGTAAGAAATTGGTACCCCCCACTTTTTAGACCAAAGTTACGCCCCTGGTATAAAACTCTACTTGCTAGGTAACTCCGACCCTAAGCATTTGCGCTGACAGTAGATAGGGTGTGTGCGTGCGTGCGTGCGTGCGTGCGTGCGTGCGTGCGTGCGTGCGTGCGTGCGTGCGTGCGTGCGTGCGTGCGTGCGTGCGTGCGTGCGTGCGTGCGTGCGTGCGTGCGTGCGTGCGTGCGTGCGTGCGTGCGTGCGTGCGTGCGTGCGTGCGTGTGTGTGTGTGTGTGTGTGTGTGTGTGTGTCTGTGTGTAAACCATCCTAGAAGCTATATAAATTGTCATAATTACACTTAAAATTACAAGAAGATCAACGTCTGGATCCTTATTTCTCTGTGTCTAGGCAGAATCTAACATGCATCGATATTCGGTAGGTGGCGCAACAACACTGTATCCATCGTACAAATACGCATTCACGCCCTTCCACTGTTTGGCTCAGGTAACTAGTTTTGGCCATCGCAAGATGCTCAGTCTCGTCAAAAGATGAATTCTAATGAGTCTGAAACTCGAAGTAATAAATAATTTTAATGATGGTGATGCCTGCTTAAGTAACCGCCTTTAACTAAAGCAGGCTTAAGCTCTCACTTGCCATGTGAAACGTTGGGAAAGGCATTCATATTCTTCATTCGGCTCTTGAGCAGGTCTGACGCGGGATTTAGACCGGACTCCGGTGTAAAGACTTCAGGTTACCCCTCTTTCAAGTTACCCCCCGGTAATCTGAAATCGATTTCAGATTACCCCCGGGGGTAGCCTGAGCGCGATTTCAAGTTACCCCTGCGCTGTTCACATTACCCCCGGGGGTAATCTGAAATCGATTTCAGATTACCCCCCGGTAAGCTGAACGCGGTTTCAGATTACCCCCCGGTAAGCTGAACGCGATTTCAGATTACCCCCCGGTAATCTGAACCCGATTTCAGATTACCCCCGGTAATCTGAACGCGATTTCAAGTTACCCCTGCCATGTTCACATAAGATAAAATGCTAACTATACCACCGAGCTCTTTCGAACGACTGAGAATATTAAAATTTTATACAGCTGACGCACTGATTGCAAGCATTGACCAGTAAACCAGCCAGCCAGACAACTTCAGTACTATATATGCGTGTCAGCGGCTCCATTTCATGAGTTTAATGTAGTTGAGGCACAAGGAGAGAGAGAGAACTTATCGTACATGTTGCTATAAGAGGATAACGAGAGTTCAGCGATAAATATTGGCAATTATTATTAGTATTATATAAGATAATCGATTTCAGATTCCCCCGGTAATGTGAACGCGATTTCAAGTTACCGGGGGATAATGTGAAATGGGGGTAATCTGAAATCGGTACACCGGGGTGACGATTTGTCCGAAAAATTTTGTAATTGGTCCACGTGACTCTCTCTCTCTCTCTCTCTCTCTCTCTCTCTCTCTCTCTCTCTCTCTCTCTCTCTCTCTCTCTCTCTCTCTCTCTCTCTCTCTCTCTCTCTCTCTCTCTCTCTCTCTCTCTCTCTCTCTCTGTTTCTCTCTATCTCTCTCTGTCTCTGTCAGTCAGACATAGAGAGACAGAGACAAAGACAGAGAGAAAGAGAGAGAGAGAGTGAGAGAGAGAGTGAGAGAGAGAAAGACAGACAGACAGACAGACAGACAGACAGACAGACAGAGTGAGTGAGAGAGAGCTTGTTTGTAAGATGGACTATAGGCATGCCTCCAACCACAATTCGCGCGTTTTAACGCAGTTTCTTAGACACCGAAAGTTACGTTATTTTGTTTAGGCTGACTTCAGGAGTGGCACTTTGTAGCATTATCCAATATAGTTCGCGGGGAAAAAATTGTGATCAGCAAAGTGGCCGTCAATCCTGGTGACTGAGGTAGCCTATATGGTTAAGTATCTGCGAAGTAGTCAAGTATTGAGTCTACGAGTAGGCTATCATGTAGGCCTATCTGGACTTTAGTAGATCGGACTTACTCAACCCCTCAAGAGAAATGATTCATAGGTTCAGATGCCAAAACACCAGCCATACCTGCTCCACCCTCCCCTAATTTTAGACTTCTAGATCGCACCGGCTTCGACTGCCTTTATACAGGGACGTCATTTCCGATTTCCAGACGTCATTTTAGTATTTTTCTGGGGGGACTTGGTACAGGCGTCGATCTTGTCTGACAGATGGGGGGGGGGGACATGAGACACTTTTGAACTGATCTGGTCCAAAAAGAGGCGAAAAAATTTGTTGACTTTTGGTGTTTCTTCAAAATTGGGGGGACAACTGTATTTATAGTTGCAAAAAATGTGAGAAAAGCTGCGCAAACTCTAGTTTTGTCAATAGTATATAATAATGCCCTGAATTTGAGCATCATTTTTTCATTGTTACCCTTTTCTTCTTCCTCGTTTTCTTGTTCCATCCTTTTTCCTTTTTTCTCAAAACTAGGAAGGCCAAATGCCCCCCCTCCCCAATGACGTCCATGCCTTTATATCGGCCTAATCCCTGAATTCAGCCATAGAAATGACACGTGGTCCATGCTTAAATGCTTTTCCGCGTAGCGAGACATAAATGACAAAAAGATATTGGGCTGGTCATAAAATCTCCCTACATTCCGTAAAACGACTCAATAATTCATTTTGCCAATCTATAATCCCCAGCTCAGTCCGTAATCCACAGAACGAGTCCGTAATTGATCGTGACAGCGTCATAAAACGGTGTCAGAGCTGGGCTGTTTCCGATTGGCTGTCTGTGACCTGGGTTGACCGTGGTTGACCTCGCCCCTAGGCCCACGTGCACGACGTAAATCCACCCTTCTGTCGTCATAGCAACCGAAATAATGGCGATGGAAAGAGATGCCGGAACTCTGTTCCTTTATTAACGTCGTTGGTTGGGACGAAAAAAGGCATCTTCGTGATGACGTCATAACACAAGATAGTTTGTTACTGTGTGACGTGAATCTTAACTTACATTTAATTGCACCACATCAGATTTGTCCAGTTACCTAGTGACTCAAAATGGCAGTAGAGGCCTATATAGCGCTTGTTAGAAGGGTTTCAAAGGTGTCGAAGGTGATAATCGAATTATTCAGTTATTTCGTTATTATTACTTGATTAGCCTATACAACGACATCTTGCACCATGAATAGTGGGTTTAATTTCCTATTTTTCGATGAGTATATAGGCTATAGTGCTACCTTACTGCACAATGTCATATTGCGGAAGATTCATGGTTTAACAACATCATATTGGCATCAAATGCCATTTACGTAGGCTGAGAGATTTTTCATTCATATATTTTTCTTTGGAATTTTCCTACATTCGTTCTGAATAGTTTGCGTTTGGCAGTTTCCTGGACGTTGTTGTATAAAGTAGGCCTATAATGATCAACCTCGTCTTTGATGTTGATCCTAATTATCAGCGTCATTGTTGTAATTTGGCAGTAAATGGGAGGTGATGTTGTGCTTGTGTTCCTCAGCAAATCGTCTTGGTTTTTTACTTTCTGAAATTTGTAATTCTTCTGTTCTCTTTCTATTTCTCTCTTTTGCATTTTTCTTCTGTGGGTTTAATGGGCTATTTGTTTAAACCTGATAATGACAATTTTTTCATTAGATATTTCAAGGCGTATTATGGCTACCACAGCCATTGACGTCAGCACTAAATTTGCATATTGAACTGTTGATAGTTTCGAAACGGAGGCATTTAGCTGAAAGTTAGATACGGTTGAGCTCTTATATAGGCCTATAGCATCAGCTGAAAGAGGTGTATAATTAGATAAATGAAATCGTCAGTGTTTAGCGACAACGTATGTCTGTCAGGATGGATTACAACATTTAACGACATCTTAGAGCGCTAAAGGCTGTTAATGTCGATAGAAAAGAAATTTGAACGGTTCTCACTGTTAGTTAATAAGTTGAAGATGGTATAGAAGGATTCCATCGGTGTCTAATTATATCATGAAACTATCCAGTGCTTAGCGACATCTTATGGCTGTATGGCTGTGACGTTAAAATCAACGTGTTAACTAACACTGCGAAGCGTTCACATTTCTTTCCTATATCGACATCAACAGCCTTTAACGCCATAATTTTTAACGATTGGAGATTGCACAGAAGGATTCCAACGGTTAAACGACATCTTATGGCATTAAAAGCCGTTGTTGTTAATATGAATTATTATTTTACAGTTGTAGCCGTTTCTCGCAAGGCTTTACGGATTGGATCAACGGTTTAACGACATCTTACGGCATCGAAACCCGTTGATGTGTGAACAGTTCTTAGCGTTTGGCTTTCTGCACTAGACAGTTGCAAAGAATTAACCAGATTTAAAGTTATTTGACATTTTGAATACACGTTTACGATGACGTAAAGTCGGAGACAACGATGGTGACAGCCATAAGATGTCGCTAAGCACTGGGTAATTGCATGATATTATTAGACACCGTTAAAACAATTCCAACCAATACTATTTATAATGGGGTTGACGATTGGGAGAGTCGTGTGGGTCGGTACGACACTTCTGTATTTTGCCATACAACTTCTTACAAGTAGGCCTAACGCTGTGTTAAGCCAACTAAGATTTGTCGACGTCAACGGCCTTTGTTGCCATAAGATGGGTCGTTGACGTCGACTTCACCTGACGTTGCAGTAAGCGTGTATGGCACTGTAGGCCCTATCAAAACTAATCTGAAGTTGGGAACGCCTTGCAACTGTTTAGACTTTAGAGCACAGGCTTAAAGTTCGTGGCGCAAGTCTGTATGCTCGTAAGCTAAGTACTGCCATCATGTAAATATTTGTAAAAAATCTTCTCACAGATGCTGGCTTAGTTACTCCATCTAACGAGAGCAAAATTGCGAAATAGCCCTATGCCCTCTGGCCCTCTACTTGACGTTCTTACTCGCGAGTCCAACTGAAAATCGGGTGATGAGTAGGGCCTAATTGTCCCCTACGACGCAGATGACCTTCACGCTGACCTTCAAACTACGCCACCTCCAAACCATCGCCCAGACGCCCCAGGTTGCATTTGGCCACAGATACCAACTTGAGAAAGACAGTGGTGGCGATCTTGTTTGACAGGTGAGGGGGACATTTTTGAACTGATCTGGTCAAAAAAGAGTTTTGAACTGATCTGGTCAAAAAAGAGGTAAAAAATTTATCGCCGTGAACTGATCTGGTCAAAAAAGGTATTTTTTTAAAATTTGATGATCTTTTTGGTGTTTTTTTTCAAAATTTGGGAATGGGGTCCGATGCATGGCGTGTTGGCGTGTCCCCCCCACTGTTAGAGGTAGGGGTCTTGTCCCCCTCGACCTCCCATGATCGCCGCCCATGCATGGCAACAATCTCGCGTCGATAGGCGGGTTTTATGTGTGAAACGAATGGGTCTGTTGCACGCAGCGCTACTCTCGTATAGACGTTCCGAAGCTTTTATTTGCATCCAAAAAGCAGTTCGACATTTTCTAAAGCGACTTTTATGAGGCGATCGTTATTGTCTGCGGAAAAGTCTCGGATGTAGGCCTATCCGTCTGTCAGCTGGAGTTTCTCTTTGGATCCGATTCCATTCGAAAACATTTCATCCAGTCGCTCCGATCGCATCAATTAGAGCTGACATCGGTCAGAATTTTGTTTAGCCGATGTTGGAGATTCATTTACGAATATTTCGCAGAATAATTCTTGTCCTGTTTCTCTCTTTAAATTAGTATTTAAGACCCCGAGGAATCATATTATAGGCCTATACCTTGGAGCATAAAAATATTATTATTATTGCTTTTCATTTTTTTATCCGAGGTAGCTTTAATCCTTCAGGCTGTCAAAACTAAGTCCGGAGACAAAAAGGTGGACGTCTGGAACGACTAATTAAGTACCGTACTACGAAATTCAATACAACATTCAAACTTGAAGCATAGGGCCTATATATATATATATGGCTTTTTATGTCGAAGATCGAAGCGGTTTCATGTTGTTGTTGATGATGATGATGATGATGATGATGATGATGATGATGATGATGATGATGATGATGATGATGATGATGATGATGATGATGATGATGATGATGATGATGATGATGATGATGATGATGATGATGATGATGATGATGATGATGATGATGATGATGATGATGATGATGATGATGATGATGATGATGATGATAATAAAGAAGGTCACGACGATGCGTATCAAGTCGATGGCTAAAATGACCCTGTCACCCTGAGTAGTTTCTGTTGCATTCACGCTATTACTAGCTGTAGATGGATGGACTGTTATTATTACCAAAACCAGAATAATAAGCCCATTCGTTATTATTCCATGATCGTAAACGCTCGACAAGAAACTCGAATTAGCCTAATTTTCGTTGCAGCGCCTAAAATAGCTCAGCATCCTAAGCGCTGGCTAAGCCGCTAAATAGGACAACACCGATTTGTAAAAACACATGGCGCTTAAGCGAAGGACCGCATCACTTAAGCGGTGCCCGACGATAACATTAGCGTCACCAAACACCACCTGCTTCCACTACGTCGTTGTATTAATAGATGTCGAAACCTATGGGAAAGGGGGTATGTTCCCCGATCTTTAGGACGGGGAACCTATGTTGACGTCACCAGTAGGCCCTATTTGAGAATATTTTCAAAAACATCTAAAAATAGATGTGGTATTAAACGAAAACGGGAAAAATAATATTGACTTGGCGTGAATGCGTAGGAGGCACAAAGAATGTCCGAAGTCCAAGAGCTTATAATGATCGCAATATTTACTCAGGTACCGTAGGCTAGACTGTATAAGTTGCCGTCAGTGACCAAGGTCCAAAATGCAGAACGGATCTACACTACGGTCTATACCAATTATTATCATTATTTTTACCTGAGGTAGGCTATATGTAATTCCTAAGGATTTCAAAATTAAGGATAGCATTATTCTGCGATAGCTAGCCTTCACTGATGTCGTGCTGAGTGCTGAAAGTGCTGTTAAAAGCGATGGCGTTGGCCGTTGGATGGCAGTACATTTACCGTTGGCACAGAAATGTAGTTCTCTGCTGTCTCCAGTTATCTGGGCAAGGCAGTGGCCAAGGTTGTTGAAGAAAGCCAGGCCTTCGTGATTATTTGGGCCAAGAGTTTCGAAGGCCAAGAACACAAAGCAGTAAGCGGGCGGAATACCAGTGTATTTAGAGAGAGTGGCGGCTCTAGGTTTTTCCAACAGAGGCCACGGAGGGGCCGGGAACCCGACAGACGGGCCAGGTGGATGTCTAGTTTCGTCAAAACTGAGAGTGGCGACAAGAGACCTGTATTGGAGCTACATAAATTCTTAACAACATCAAGTTAAGACACAATTGGAAACAGACCTAGGGGTCTACATGTACTTTATCAAAAGTAAGACATATACCGATAAACTATAAACAATGCATACACTTAATGAAGAGCAAGTTTACGACTGTCATGCCTAGAGTCAAACTCGTCAACAGAGGCATCTTTGTTAATCGACTCCGTGCGAGCAGATTCGATGACAGCAATGTTAAACCTCTTAAACGAATGACAGACCTATTATAGTGCCTCCAGGATATGCTTTAATTAATTTCAGAGCAGAAAAGCTTCGCTTACGGGCTGCTGATCTGTTACCAGTAAAACAATGGCTATGTTCAGCAGTCGGTACATTTCATGACAAGCAAGTGCATATGGTTGCAGAAAACAAGCCAGGAGGTCTAACATATTATAGCTATATATTATTTGCAAATGAGCCTGAACGCTGTAACTAAAGCCTAAATTGCATTTCATGGGTAAGGTCTTCAACATTACTGCTATACAATAGTGCAAAAGACTCAATATTATCACAATTGAAGAAAGACTTATGTTTTGGCGTTAATGATTGTATATATACAAGTCATAACAGTAGGTAAGAGAATCGTCCATTTAGTTCGGAAATGACATAATGAATAATTGGATAGTTTGTGTGTCCACTTCAGAAGGATGCCCCACAGAGTCAGAAAAGTGCCTGGGCATTTTGCACACTACTTGGGTATTACAGAGTGCCTGTAACTTTATGACACACGAAACTAGTGTCACTTGGCCGCCTGAGTTGCCTCATCGCTTCCCTGGATATAACTCACTCTGTGCTTCAACCATTTCTTATATATAAGAAAACTCTAAATAAAAACATATAACCTTTGAGGTAATTTTTAAAAAATCCTTAGCTTCTGAACAGATTTACATGCATCAATTAAAATTCAGTTCAATGTTTGTGCATAACAATTAATGGAACTAAATGGTCAACGAAACTGACTGCCGTGTAGGCCTACCAACCGCTGTACATCTAAATTTACGCCGCTCTTTAGGCGGAGAGATGGTTGAATGGTAACACGCTGGCCATTGGGAGGGGGGACAAACTCAGTTCGTGGGGTACTGGTCCTCTGGCCTTACGCAGAGCAGCCACTGTATTTAGATGATTTACCCTCCGTTGCTATTTCAGCAGCAGCTCCTACGGCCTCAAATATCTGGGGCGCTATAACTCTGCCAAGGTGTCAACGACCGATAAGTCGTCGTTAAAGTGAAGAATTGACAACCCAAAATTCAACTCCGCCTTCAACTCCGCACTTCAACTCTGACACTCGAGTTGTTCCAGTACTAAGTCTGAATAAAGTGAGAGGGCTAAGCTAATCGTCTTGGTTATGACACAGCTTCATTACACAGAAATTACCGACATAATACTCCTGTGGTGCAAGTCTAAAGCCTGGACACATAAGAGAAGGAGGGTGGCACTTATCAAATTCGTTTTAATTTTTTACACAGCGTATAGTGCGTCGTTGAACAGAAACTACGTGCATATCTGCCAGCAACACAAGAGATTCATGAAGGTAAGATAAGGTCCACATCAACGGCTAGGGTAGCCGTAAGCTGTCAACAAGCACTGTCCATCCTGACCTTCTGTTCCAGGGCGTCAATACGGGGGTTCTGGGGCGCGGGCCACACCGGGTTACACCTTAAGACGAGGTGACACCAAAATGACAAAATAACTGTCAAAAAAATTTGCATAGTTTCGGCAGAAATTTATTAAGTTTAAATTAACAGTAACAGATGACAACAAAAACTTTTTTGCAACCCCAGCTTACATGTAGTGTATCAGTATCAATTTACCTAAGGCTGAAACTCTATGTTAATTTACTTTTTGAACCTTCTAATGGGGTGAGACCGTGACTTACCGCACTGGGTAACACCAACCCTAGTGACGCCACTGTTATGTTCTTCACGTCGACGTGTGTAAACCCTGATGGGAAAACGCCTTCCATCGGGAGAACTGAACGCTAGGCTGGAAAGAGTGCGAATGGACGTGGAATCGTTTTCCACCATCTGAAGGAAGGATGTTGTCCGATAATCCTCAGAGAAAGTGGGAATGCATCGATCGGCTGGTCAGGGCAAAAAGATGAAATGAAACAAAATCCCAAATCTGCGTCCGCCGTCAAATCCCACGAAAAATCATTTCTCTTACAAAAGGCTCAACACTCGCCTAGAGACGGACGATTGAGCTACAAAGGAATCGACGAATTAATGGTGTGATTGGCAGACAAGAAGACAGACAGACAAACAGACAGACAGACAGACAAACAGACAAACAGACAGACAAACAGAGAAGCAAACACGCAGGCAGGTAACATGAAAGAAAGTGGCGAGGTGCCCGCTTAGGTTACCTTTCCCTCTCTTCATTAGGCCTATCCCTCTGTCAGGAAATACCGGTTTAAATGAAGTGTTGGGTTTTAAAATAATTGTCGGAGGCTCCAAATAGTCGGTCATTGAACCAGCTGACCGGATGTAGTTACGTCAATGACGTAAGACGGAAGAAGAGACAGACAGATAAACGGAAGGACAGAGCGGGTGAACTAACGGACTGCTAGATGAAGGAATAGATCGACAGAAGACTGGCAGACAGATAGACAGACAGACAGGCAGACAGACTGGCAGGTAATGGATGGATAAATAGACTAATAGATGAAGGAATATGGAGACAAACACACAGGCAGGCAGGCAGGTAGGTAATGGATGGAGAGAAGAGACTACTACACGAAAGAACAGACAGACAGACAGACAGACAGACAGACAGACAGACAGATATACAGACATTCAGCAGACAGATAGACACATAGGCAGACAGACAGACATAGTCTAGAAGCGCGAATAGACCAGAACTAATGAAGAGAAAACGATGAAGTTCAGAAGAGACAAAAACAAACACCAAAAAACACCTCCATACACACCCAAACAAACACCCAAACAAACACCAAACAAACGCCCATAATTATGCTGTATGGAGTCCCCCGCGCGGTTAAGCAATCGAAGCGGCACAAAAGCGAACTCAGTAAATGAATGGCTTTAGCTGTGAATGCAATACGAGACCATCATCATCATTATCATCATCATCATCATCATCATCATCATCATCATCATCATCATCATCATCATAGCCAACTGAGCCTGCAATCCTTTCGGGGATGATAGATTATAGGTAGTGCAGCTGTTTATTATATGAGGAAAAATTTAATATCCTGGCCCTCAGGGCTTGGTCTTAGAGTCTCTCGTTGAACGTTTGCTCTCAAACCATCGATGATCAATAACCTTTTTCTCAGCCGATGGACAGGTGGGTTATTAAGAAATGCCATATTTATATTCTTTCTTATTTACTTCCTTATTGCTTACTTGCCTACCCACTTGCTGGCTCCTTGGTCGAATTATTCCAAATGCAACTGCATACACACAGGGTGTGGTAAGACATATGCTTCAGTGCTATCTATTTGGCCTATGCTTCTGGATCGCATCTCATTAATTTGGATCAGTGCCCTACGTAATTTGCCTGTTTACGTCTTTAGTGGCCGTATGCCTCTATCATTTGATGCTGGTTTGATTAAAGAGATCGTTCTACTAACTGCATCTTAGCTCGTGTCTCCTGCCACGAAAAAAGACGAAGTAGGGCCTATATCATTTCTCTGTGAAGGAAATGCAACTGCGCATGCCCAGCTGTACAGGTAGGCGCGCTTCCAGGCTTTGGCTCGTCAGCCAGGCGACAGCAGGGATTGGATGTAAGCTTAAACTCTGTTCATCGGCTTGTACTGGGATTTAAGAAATGGAAAACCGTGAAAGGCTTCCTTGATGGGCTTCGAACGCAGACTCGCTTTCGTGTTTACGTCGAAAGCATATAGAATGCATCAGAGTCGTGTTTATTTACAATCCTGTCTTTCGTTGAGACGTCGCTGTGCGTACGTAATCTGTTGTGGACAAGAGTGATTAGCGACATCTTGTGGCTGCCAGAGTCGTTGACGGTGACCTAATTTTACCTATCACGAAATTCATTCGGGAGTTGATCTCTAGAAACTGTGAACCTTTTCGTAGACGGTTATGACCAAAGATGAGTTGCCTCAGATCGGTATTTGTAAATTATAGGTTATCAGCCTGCAGCTCTACAGAGAAATTTAGGCTCTAATTGTATATTATGTATTATGATTATATGGACTACGGTACAGCGGTGTTCTTTTTCTGTAGAGCTGCTTTTCATGTGGTTTTGTTGTTTTCCACCGATGTAGAGGAAAATAAAGTTGCTGGCTATTTTATAAGTAAGTAAAAAAGTAAGTATATTCTTTATTAAACGCTAGCAAACGCACAGCGCTTTACATACAATTATACACAAAGAGGACAGAAAAATATAACAGTAATAATGACGTTAAATTATAAAAGAAAATAATAGCAACAGAGCCTAGCTGTACAGCATTCTACCCAGGAAACCTCGTCGGGTAAGGGAGTCAAATCTAGGGAGAACCAGATTATGAGAACGTGGGCGCAAATCATACCCGGTCTTATGAACAGGAGGTAGAAGTTCGTGGAGGAGGTGACTAGGGTTTTTGAGAATGTTCTTAAAGAGATCACGATCAGCTTTTTTGCAAAGTTCATCAAAAGTAGGAAAAGAAGGAGGGAGGTAGCCGAGATGAACCAACTTACGGATAATTGCGCCCAAATGATCAAGTTCCTGCTTGTTAGCAAAGCCTAACCATACCTGGGAACAGTACAGCATACGGTTGACAGTGGTAGCCCGTATTACATCATGAAGCCTTGGGCCCGAGAGCCCATGAGAAACTAAGATACGATGAGCGTAAAGGGATTGTTTAGCCTTTATGCTTAGTTTTTGGATATAGGGAGAGAATCCAAACTTATCGGTTATTTCAATTCCTAATATTTTTAATGAAGAGACCCTTGGGATTCCGCATATAGGTGGTGGATTGGATTTAAGGATCGTCTTGGGCTTGGTGAAGATAATGTCGCTGGATTTAGAATGGTTGTGAAACACATTGACGCAATAGGTCCAGGAACTGAACAATTATGGAAGGGCAAAAATCCCGAGGAAAACGGGCTTAGGGGGTGGGAGGGGCTCAATGAACACTGAAAACAGTTCATAACACTGTTATCCATCCATTCATCCATCTATCCATGCATGCATGCATCCAACCACCCACCTACCCAATCAAACCCCCTCACCCAGTTCCCCAGATCATCCGTCCATCATTCATCCATCCATCTATTCATGCATTCATTCATCCATCCATCCACCCACTCACCCACCCATCCATCCACCAACCCACTCAATCAAACTCCCACTCAGCCACCCCACTCACTCACCCACCTACCCATCCATCCATCCATCCATTCATCCATCCATCCATCCATCCATCCATCCATCCATCCATCCACACACATACATACTTGCATTATTTGCATACACATGTATCTATTTATGCATACATACTTAGATAGGCCTACATTCGGCCTATACTTCCGTCCATCTATCCATCCATCCATCCACCCATCCATCCATCCATCCATCCATCCATCCATCCATCCATCCATCCATCCATCCATCCATCCATCCATCCATCCATCCATCCACCCATCCATCCATCCATCCACCCATCCACCCATCCACCCATCCATCCATCCATCCATCCATCCATCTATCCATCCATCATCTGTACTCCTTCATTTCATTAAATCCTCTTCGCTAGTTTCTTCCCTGCGCTGTTTCCTCCACGCCCATTCCTTCCTTCCTTCCTTCATTCCTCCATCGATCAGTTGCTCCCTCAGAGCCAAAGAACAGCACAGACACTAAAACAGACAACAGTTACATCACAGCAATCGGTTCAAGAGTCCAACGGAAACACAGAAGAACAGAAAGACGGACTTAGAGCAGGACAGAGAGACGGACAGCGTGTTGTTCGTTACCTGCGATGTCTTTTTTTATTTCAATTTGTCTCCTGGAAATCCTCAGTTGTTTACCACTCTTGACAAACTACACGTCGCCCACAATCGTCTGGGTATCTGTCACGACCACTCGTAATCGCCCACCGTCTCTTCCATCCCTCGAACGGCTGCGGCTTCATGACCGTCTGGCCCCGCGTCGCAGCTCGACCCTAATTGACAATCTAGAAATGAAAAGAGTTCGTCTAGATATATTTCACTTGGATCCCTATCTAATCACGAACGTATTACGTATCCAACCGCCTGCCTTCGCAAGTCGGTTAAACTATCTGATAGGTTAAGAATGCCTGCGAACAGTCTCTCCTGGCAGATTCAGTTTCATGGAGTGGCACGGACGATGCCAGATTGTTTACCGCCTGTGGAGAAACCACCTGTAGCGCTAAATCGAATTCTGCCGGCGCATGAAAGATTCTTCGTGACCGCTAATTACCGCCGGCGTTCAGAAGACCATCTTGCTTCTGATGTGCGCTGATTCACTGTCACTCCCTCTGGTCATCCGGAAGTTCAACGTCCTGCTTCGGAGCTGCTAACGACTTCCTGCATGCTACTGGTGATAAATAAATTGCGTTGTGAGAATTCAAGTACTCGCAACTGTGAAGATATTCTGCGAGGAACAGGTGCCAGTGTTAATAAACATTGATTAACGGATTAACCAGTCTAATTTGGATTTGGGGCGCGGATTAGTCATCGGTAATAAAGATTTCTTGTTATGACTTGCTTTGTGAAATGGCATCATGCGTTTACGGTACATCATGAGACGTCTCTTTAAAAAGGCGCTATAGTAAATGTCCACATATATACATACATGCATACGAACATACACATACATACATAGATACATACATGCATACACACAACATACATACATACTGTACATACATACACACACATGCATACATACGCACATACACACATACATACATACATACATACATACACACATACATACATACATACATACATACATACACACAACATACATACATACTGTACATACATACACACACATGCATACATACGCACATACACACATACATACATACATACATACATACACACATACATACATACATACATACATACATACATACATACATACATACATACATACATACATACATACATACATACATACACGCATGCACATATACATACAATGTCATACATACATATATACATGCACGGTGAATCATTAAAAACGTGTCCCTGCATGAGTTAACGTAATTCATGGAGATAGCCATCAATGTTAATGAAATTTCAGAATAATGACGCTTGGTTGTCTAGCAGCTCTAGCTAAGTGCTATAATAATATTTTTTTTACAAAAAGCTGGACCAGCATAAACTATGATTGCGTCACGACACCCCGACAAAATGATGTTTACCGAAAAAGATAAACATGCCATATCATTTTAAAGAAAGGATAAAGATTACGGTGCGAAATGTTTTTTAAAGGAATTTTCAGATAAAGGGGGATTTGTGCTGGATTTAATGTTCTGCTTTCAAAGGTCGATAAAACGGTCTCTTTTTATCGTCAACCAGGTAGGGGCCGCCCGCGAACGGTCAGAACGGTCGAGAATGTTGAACAGGTTGAATCGCTGGTGCTCAGCCAGGAAGATATGCCGCAAACTCATCGTACGCAGAGTTCGAGAAATAGGAATCAGTCAGTCATCGGTTAGGAGAATAGTTAAGAGCGATTTACATTTGCCATGTTTAAAGAAACGACGCGCTCAAGAACTCACAGAGGCTAAAATACAAGCAAGATTCCGACGTTCCAGTCAGCTATTGAGGTTGTATCCTGCAAGCCTAGTCAATCTTCCTACTCGGGGTGACAATATATTAGATATGGTGATGTGTCCTAAGCCTATAGCCTATATCCTGGCCTATATTACATCAGTTTTATTTCTTCCACCATCAACACCGACCATAAGGCAATCGTCGCAACGACCTCTACAAGTTTTGTTGATCTGGAAAAGCGTTCAGAGAAGAAAAAGTTCAGAAAAAGACCCCCCAACCATCATGCCAATATTCTTTCAGCGCTCCGGGGATGTGGTTCATCCTATATACTGGATATATCGGACCACAGTAGTCCTCCGATGCAATCTACATGTACAGCCAAATGCAATCATGGCTGGACAAATACTGTCCTGTTCGAGAGGTAACGATAACATCGATGGACCCACTGTATATGACAACTGATAAAAGAATAGATTGATGCGATCCGGGATAACAGGTGCTGTGGCTCTGCGTATTGGTTAAGAGATCTCCAGAAAAATTAGAAAGATATCTCAAAACATCGATCAACGCCAGGGCACCCGAACCCTATCGGATAGGGTCAAACAACTCGTGCATAAGCCTGCTTTGCCATCTGATCGGACTCATATAACTGCTTCGGATCTCAATGATCACTATTCGACCATCTCCACTGACAACGATTATCAATTTCCATTATTCAAGCAAACCCTTAATGATAAACATCAATTATTAACCGAGCATGAAGTCTTTACAATGCTTGATCGGCTTTACATCACAGCCGAGGGAATAGATGGTATGCCGGCGTGGTTTCTGCGCCTGTTGGCACCAGTGGTCTCACCTATAATAACTCATCATATCCATGCAGCACCATAGAACGACGTTGTTGCAGAATATTGATTACGTGGTAGTCATCTCAATGGATTTTTCTAAGGCATTCGATACCACCCGCCATGCGTCGTTTGCTGAGAAACTATCCGACTTGGACATACCAGATACAATCTACAACTGGCTAATTAGTTACTTCTCTGATAGAGAAAGCCATGTAACCAGGTTCGCTGGTGTTGACTCGGCTGTTGCTTTTACCGAGTTGAGTCATCGAATTTTGGAGGCATGGGACGAAATGGATCAGCGAATCATTGATGAGTCAGTAAAGAAGTTGCGAACGCGTCTTCGCTCATGCGTGGATGCCCAAGGAGGTCAATTTGAACAAAAACTAGCTTTCTTAATGCTCAGTAATAAGGCTTCTATATTTACTGCAAATTTCTTAGACATAAACTGATATCTGACGAAGTTTTAGCAAAATATGTAGGGACACGTTTTTTTATGACTCACCATGTATATACATACATACATACATACATACATACATACATACATACATACATACATACATACATACATACATACATACATACATACATACATACATACATACATACATACATACATACATACATACATACATACATACATACATACATACATACATACATATATACATACATACATACATACATACATACATACATACATACTGTCGCGGTCGACTCCTTCGATCGCAACGACGAACCAACGAAGGAACTATTAAAAGATCTTTATTTAAAAATAAAGTCGATTAAGTATAAAGTAAGTCAACTCGTCTATCAAATATCACAATCGTAGACAGCACACAGGTTGGCTGGTCTCGATTGAACGTCATACGATCAATGTTTCAACGTTTACAAATCTTCGTCAAAAGGCCCTTAATGTACATCAGGTCTATCTTATATAGAGTTCTCCCGGATTCCAGAACGTTCTGTGACGTCACTGTACTTTTCCCTGGAAAGTCCTACTGAACACGTATATCCTTGTTGCATGCACCGAATTAATGTTGACAGCTTGCTGCAGAATTTTCCGTGCGATGTAAACAAGCTTGTTGACGCGTCGGTTTTCTTCCCTTGATGCATGCACCCGCGTAGACCGCGACATTCCCTCCGCCCTCAGATGATGACACGTCTTCAGCACCATCTCGAACGGGTCATCACGATCAAGCCGGGCCTCCAGACTCCATCTCGACACAGCATATACAACCAAAACAAAACACATCAGTTAGTCAACTTATCCACACAATTTGCGGGCTCGATCCTTGTGTGTCGGGCCATTCCCCCCCTTCACCATCCGAGTCACAACCGAGAGAGGAAATCAGCCACCGTGTTCTGACGTCCAGGACGATATCCAAAGTCCACGTTAAACTCTTGCAATGCTAACGCCCAACGAGTCAGTTTCGCACTCTTAGGGCTTGCATCTGTGAGATAAGACAAAGGATTATGATCTGAATAAATGATTATCTTTGATAAGAATATCCATGACTTGAATCGTTTAAGTGCCCAAATTACTGCGAAAGCCTCTCTCTCAATTGTAGACCAATGCATCTGTGTATCTGTAAGTTTAAGGCTAGCAAAAGCAATTGGTTTTTCTTGACCTTCTTCGGTCCACTGAAACAAGCAACACCCGACCGCGGTGGCACTTGCGTCAACACTTAAACCAAATTCCTTAGTGAAATCAATGGTATGCAACTGTGTAGCTTTACTGAGATCATCCTTTAACTTATCTAGTGCTTCTTGATGCTTTTGCTCCCAAGGCACCTTCGTAGGTATGTTATCTCGTGTCAAATCAGTTATTACCCGTGCTTTTTCAGCTAAAGCAGGTATAAAATTTCGAAAGTAACTGAAAAAACCCATAACCTTTCTAACTTCTTTCTTTGTTGTTGGAGGATGGATATCATTGATCGTAGCGATCTTACCTGGATCAGGTTCAATACAACCTGACCCTACTATATGGCCAACAAACTTTTTTTTGTTTTGTGCAAAATTACATTTTCTTAAATTCAAAGTGAGTCCTGCTTCCTCAATAGTTTGCAAGAATTTCTCTAGATGTTCTAATACTGGACAATACCCAGGTTTATCCACAAATACTGCCGTGTGCCGATCCAAAACTTCAAAAAGTTGCTTCTGTTCCTCTTGCGAAAGATGCGCTATAATCAGAGGATCAATTCGCTTACTCGGGCTTATTTGTTCACGTTCTTCCTGATCTACAACCTCTACTATACCAAATTCTTCATCTTGATCAACAATTACTGAACAGCTATTGATCATCGCTTGTTCGAGTCGTTCATGGTATCGCTTGATCTTATTTGCGTGTAAATGTCTTTGTTTTCCCTCTATTTCTACTATATAAGAATATGGGGATTTAACCTTGACTACGGTAGCAGGTCCTTGCCATCGACTATAAAATTTAGAACTACCAAAATCTGGTGCTAATACTGCTACTTTATCTCCAACTTCGTATTTTCTGTCAGTACTACGCAAGTTATAATAATCTGCATACCGCTTGGTTTCTATATCACTATAGTAATCTGCATAAACTTTCGCGAATTCGAGGTTTTCCTTCAGTGATTGGAGATACTCTTCGGGTGATTTACCTAAGTTAAGAGGTACTTTTCGTTCGCCAGCCCACGATTCCTTCAACACACTAAGTGGACCCCGAGGAAGAGTTCCATAAACCATAGTGAATGGCGAAATATGAGTCGTGCCTGAAGGTTTTTCTCTAAGGCTCCACAGAACAAACGGTAACAATTGGTGCCATCCACGAGGATCAGATTGAGCAAGCTTAAAGATCATGGTTTTCAAGCTTTGGTTGCATCTTTCAACCAATCCAGCTGCCTCAGGATGTCCAGGGGTATTAAATCTGGGACTACAACCCATTCGCCGCAAGAATTCTTTCGTCAAACGACTGGTAAAGTTGGTACCACAATCAGAACTGATGATCCTTGGAATAGAAAAAGTTGTAAAAACTTGCAACAGAGCTTCACAAACTCCCTTTGCATTCAGCGATCTAAGAGGATACGCCATCGGCCAACGAGAAAATTTGTCCACCAGAACCAGAGCATAATTGTACTGGGGTTTCGATTTGTTGGATTCTCCAGTCACTACCATAGGGCCAATACAATCCATATTTAGATGGTTAAAACAGAGTTCATCCGCCCTCGGAATAGGAGTGATCGGGACTCGATCTGCCACTTTAACTGGAGTTCTTAGTTGACAAATTTGACAAGACGCACAATATTCGCGAATCCTCTCATCCATTCTTGGAAACCAAAAGTTTAATTTGATCCTGGCTCTCGTTGCCTTAAAAGCCATGTGCCCAGCACATGGGGCATCGTGTGCTACTCGCAAGACAACCTCGATTCTATCTTCCGGTAAACATAATTGATTAACCTTATGTCCCATAATTTCCCCTTTGTGGTACAGGAGGTTATTATCTATAAAGAAATTATTTTTATTCTGTCTCGCTTGTTGCCAGCAAGATATAAAATTGTGACAATTCTGTTGCTCACGCAATAAAGTATCATTATTCGCTACTCCCTCATCAGACTTGAACTCTGTTGACTCAACATCAAGAAAATTATCTGAATCATCAACTAGTTGCTCCTGAGAATATTCATTCACTTCTGACGGCAAGGATTCGTTGCTGTTACTTTTCTCGATATTAACTCCTAAGTTATCTTCTTCTGCCCCTTTATTTATTTGTACACATCGATCTACGCCAGCTACCATCACTACATATTGCGAACTATCCCTTAATAGGTCCACAACATGGGGTGTCAAAATAACTCGTTCATTTAGTTCAGGGACTGCAGCGAACATGACGCACAAAGATGGCGCAATGTTTGTCGTTCCTTCCATTGAATTAGCTAATTTCATTTGTAGGTATACTACATCTGCCTTACATCCTTCTCCCTGAAAACCAATTATATTAATCCTTTTAATCACGGGTAAGTTTAGTGACTCAATTAATTTCTTATCAATACAACAAATTTCTGCTCCTGAATCAGATAATGCTGGCTGAGAAGGGAGATCTTCAATCTGTACATTGATATACGACCTCTCGTGTAATCCATCAATACTATTCTCGTATACCCTTACAGCAGTTTCCAACCCTATTGGTTTAGAATTATCCAATAAATTCCCTTGCTTTACCTGTTCAGGTATCTCATGCAACACGTTGACCTTCTCAACAAATAAGTCGGTCACTTCTTCAGTTGGGTTCCCAGATATACAAGTACTCACCTTTTTAGAACTTGGTTTGGTCTGGCACTCCCTTGCCCTATGACCCTTCTGATGACATAGGAAACAGAGACCCTTTACCTTGGCCTCCTCCTGAGACACCCTCGCACCTATCATGGCTTCACCCCTTAATTCCGGTTTGGGAGACTTGGGTTGAGCTGTCTGGTTATTGACTTGAACATGAGGTTGACCTCTCGTCCAATTGTTATACTTCGGTGTCGGATGACTACGGCATACTAAGTCATTCCCACCATCATGCGACGCTACATAAATGTCAGCCGCATTAGCTATGTCTTCACAGCTCAACCACTCCTCTTTTTCTTGGGCCAAGATATAATCTAAACAAGCCTTCGACAAGGACTCCTTAAGCCGATCCGCAACCAATAAACTTACAAGTTTATCAAACTCATCAGTTATCTTTCTACTTTTCAAATAATACATAAGAGCCACACGCAATTTGGATGAATAGATCGTAAATGATTCGTCCGATGCTTTGTGCAACGACCAAAATCGGGCTCTAAGATTTGAAGGGCTTATCTTAAACTCCCTTAGCAAAAACTCCTTCAGGAATTTGTAGTCATGGAGCTGTGCCTCAGTAAGGCGCATGGTTAATGCCTTAGCTCTTTCACTTAAAATGGCTAGCAATAATTTTGCTCTAACATCTTCATCCACCTCATACACATTAAACAAACCATCCAAGTGATCAAAGAAACCTGGAATTTCTATAGGGTCGGAAGGAAATTTCCAAAGAATATTCTTGAGGGCATCACTATAACGCTTAGTACGACTTGCTAAAGAATCTCTAACATTTCGTTCTTCCTGCTTTTCCTTCCTCTCCCTTTCTTCTTTCTCTTTCCGTTCCTTCTTTTCTCTTTCTTCTTTCTCTTTCCGTTCCTTCTTTTCTTCCTCTCTCCTCTTTTCCTCCCTTTCTTCCTTCTCCTTCCGTTCCTCCCTTTCTCTTTCTTCCTTCTCCTTCCGTTCCTCCCTTTCTCTTTCTTCCTTCTCTTTCCGTTCCTTCTTTTCTTCCTTCCGTTCCTCCCTTTGTTCTTCATATTTACGGATTTCGAACTCCAGACGGCGCTTCTGCAGCTCGTAATCCACTCCTGTTGGAGATATTGGACTACCCTTAAATTCCTCTTCCTCTTTTCCAATCTCCATGGCCCATTCTTCCATTAATTGACTTCGATCCCATGACATAACATCATCTTCGTCCCTTCCTGCCTTCATAAGATACACCCTAAGGCGCTCAGACGACATTTTGCGAATATTCGCTTGCATCTCTGTTGTCAACGCTTCCATTTTTACAAACAGTCAGTCAACAACAATCAACAAAAAAAACAGACACCACGCGGCAAACCCGCCACACAAAAGGAAAATTCCACAACCCAAAGTGCAACTATTCAGTATCCAAAGAAGTACACTCGCCAAGTACGCAAAAACTCTACAAGCTCACGCAAGTCTGGCCTCGATCACAACAATGGATCAAATTTCAAAGAAATAATCAGCAGATATTGAAAGAGAAATAATGGCTGCCTCCCACTCGGCTGCAACTCCACTCTCTTTTCTCCTTCTCAGCCACGACAACACCTAGGATCTTACCCGTATGTTGACTGCTGTCTTCTGCTGTCTCAGCCGAACGACGCACTTCGTCCGTCCGACTGTCGTATGCCGATTCACCCGTCTCCCACGGTAGAAAGGCGTCTCGATCCGCTCGCTGTCTGGAACAGACCGTCTCTTGATCCTCCGGGTTGACTCCTTCCTCCGTCGGCTCGCGTCTTCTTCACCGGATCCAACACCGATGATCCCGCTTCTGACACCAATAATGTCGCGGTCGACTCCTTCGATCGCAACGACGAACCAACGAAGGAACTATTAAAAGATCTTTATTTAAAAATAAAGTCGATTAAGTATAAAGTAAGTCAACTCGTCTATCAAATATCACAATCGTAGACAGCACACAGGTTGGCTGGTCTCGATTGAACGTCATACGATCAATGTTTCAACGTTTACAAATCTTCGTCAAAAGGCCCTTAATGTACATCAGGTCTATCTTATATAGAGTTCTCCCGGATTCCAGAACGTTCTGTGACGTCACTGTACTTTCCCCTGGAAAGTCCTACTGAACACGTATATCCTTGTTGCATGCACCGAATTAATGTTGACAGCTTGCTGCAGAATTTTCCGTGCGATGTAAACAAGCTTGTTGACGCGTCGGTTTTCTTCCCTTGATGCATGCACCCGCGTAGACCGCGACACATACATACATATAGATACATACGTAAATACATACATACATGCATACATACACCTGCATACATACATACATACATGCATGCATACATATATGCATGCATGTATGTATGTATGCACACCCCAGGGGGATCGTTCAAACCCCCTCAGTTGTGCTAGTGTGATCTAGCAATATTTGACTCTGAGCCTCTGACAAAGAGCAAAAACTTTCACGGTGTATCATGTATGCATTTTGAATTTTCTCAACAAAGGAATTGATATTGATTCGAGTCTGACTTGCAAAACTGCTAGCATTGAAGTCAGTTGCTTTAAACTTTCGTTGAAATCAGTTTGCAAAATAGGGATAAATGCTCAACCGCCCAGTCTTTTTTCTACAATTCCCAAACTGCACGGCGCTCTCCAGCCCATGAAGATATGGAGGTACCGCGTTATCGCACTTCAACGCGGACCCTTCGTTTCCATCAATGACCTTCCTTGGGACGCAGCGAATTACGTGACCCCAGTCACGTACGCTTTTTCCGCCGCCGCCGCGCTCTACGTGACCCCCGTCACGTACGCTGCCACCCCCAGTGACGCCAGTCTACTACGAGTTTGACGAACTGCCGCAGATGTTCCCATGAAGACATGGAAGTACCCCGCTATCGCACTTCAACGCGGACCCATCGTACCTTCTCATGTGTTTGACAGTCCTCCCGGAACAGTTTCCCACTCTGAATCAATCAATCAATCAATCAATCAATCATGGAATTTATATAGCGCCTCTTCAAGGGCTCTACTCAGAGGCACTCCCAAGCCAGGCCTGATCAAAGAGAAAAGTCCATTTACGTACTGCTGCATTTGACCCTGTGCGGTAAACTTTCTTTAAGAGCCCTCGTTTCGATCTGTATAGTCATAGCCTCATGTGTACAGTGTATCAACGAAGTACTTGAAATGCGCTGTAGAAAGTCTCCCCCAATACATAAATACACCCATGTAGCAAATCATCATCCCTTTCAATTTGCGAAACGAGGCTTAGAAACCAATTGACTTCAATTGCTTTTAATTCCGGAGAATCGCATCATCCGTTCTTTCATGTCATGGCGACGCTCTCTTACTTCGGCTCACTGTGGTCCGTTGAGACTGAACCACTGGAGGCGTTAGGGGCGTATAAGCCCCCGCAGACAATACACATGGAAGTGGATTTCTCGCGGGAATATAAGTAAAGGATTATTCCGTGAATCACTCGCCGGCCAAGCAGAGAAACGGGTTCGGAAGACAACGTTTATGACCAGGGAAACTGAATTGTCTACTTCTCTGGCGGGGTCGACTTTATGAGCGAACGACCTCGCTTGCAATGAGGTCATCGACAGGATATGACGTCAGGTCGATTGGGCGTGACGTTTGCTGCAACGAAGTCAGCTTTATAGTATAGGTCATGACCTCTCTTCCAGTGGAGTAAGATCTACGAGTCATGAACTCTATTGTCACGGTGAGCCACAATGGAATCGATTCTTCAGAATTGTAATCGTAAACGTTAACTTCAAATTTCTAAAGCGCTTCTCGTAAGCTTAGCGCAGAGCACCAGCTTATTCGCGAGCGCTGCGTCAAGGCAGAGGGGTTGTCCAGAGATGGTCAAGGGAATTTCCGAGTCCTGTTGCTAGAGGGACCCGAGAGAGGAGGCAGAGAAATACGTTACATCTGAATTTCCTAAGAGTACTTGCTCAGCCGATAGACATATCACGTGTAAAGAAATGCAGTGCTTACTTATTTACGGATACATACGTACATACATACTTACTAACTTCCTATCAGCAAATCTTATAGAAAAATGGTAAGGTCTATTCCAAAACGCAAATCTGAATCGCATCTCTTTATTTCACAAGTGAATCGTTTATCTGTTATCTGTAAGTATTGATGGATTTACAAATTCGCAACAGTGAATCACAATTCTTATTCACAAATGTTAAACTAAAATCGCAAATGAAAGTCGAAAATCTTCTTCACAGATAAGAATCACACATTTCAATCTCTGCTCTGAAACACTTTTTTTCAGAACTGTTTACATAGAACTGCTACTCAAAACTGTCAATCGAAACTTGATCAAATTAATGTTATTATTCTCGAAATTGTCGCTTAAACGCGAAACAACGAAATGAGAGGTATTCATAAAACTGTCGCTCGCACTAATAAAAATAGTAATAATACTTGAGACAGGCCTGTCACTCAAGATTACAATCGATAGTGTCAACGTCAAAAGGTCACAACTGTTAGACATGTCAGCTGACTTTAAAAAGCTTTTGATGTTCATTCCAAACGACGGTAGCTTTGCAGAAGGAATTGGACGGGAACAAACGAGATTTGTGGTATCTTACTGATGGGTCATCTGGTACGAATGAATAGTTGGTGAAAACAGTCGAAGTTTAGGCATTGATATACCACTAGCCCAGGATGCTGTGATAACCTCTGCAAAACGCACATGCCATTTATTTAGCGTAGCTTATAGCTACAGCCAACGATGTTTAAATGAATTATAAGAGTTTTGCCGTATACCGCACCCATGTAGAGGTACAATGAAAATGAAAAATACTCCCTATTTCACACCTTTGCGCACCACTGTATGTATGCGTGCATACAAGTATGTACGCATGTATTTACGAATGTGTCCATTTGGATATTTCTGAAGTGTTGGTTAAATAAGAGCGTTGGACAACACCGACGAGATATCCAATAATCTCGTTTTATCTGTGGTTTATCCGGAGCTGGGAGTGTCGGAGCAAATTTATTGTCAATGACGATAGAAAACTTTTTGAAAGTAAATGTCAGAAGTTCCCGAGCCCTAGGCCTAGAGAGACGTATAATTACAATCGTAGTCGTACATTTCAAATATCTAAAGCGCTACTCTGAAGCTAAGCGCAGAGCTCCAGCTTATTTTCGAGCGCTAAGTCAAGTCAGACGAATCCAGAGATGCAGCAGAGATACAACATGCTCTCATTTCCATTCCTTAGTACTCTGGCGTATCCCAAGAATCCTGGAACACGGGAACCAGCGTGTATCGTAGAACAGTCTCTTGGACGCCATGCAGACTAAGAAAACAACTGGCACTGTCAATTCGTGAAGCGTTCAAACGGCGGTTGGTGGTTTGTCGGGCACCTTGGCGATTCGGATGATCCGACAGTACCAGCAGCAGCAACAGCAGAAGCGAGCGAGGACATCGCAACATTCGATTGTCGTTCGAACGAAAGTCTCTCTGAACTGTCGACTCATCGAACAGTAGAGGACGAAGTTGATGGAGTTGTTGATCAGCGCCATCATGTCGAGAAGGTCACCGAGCGGCCAGTAGACGTGATCGAAGAAGTCGGGGTTGAAGATGCTGCACAGGGTGAGGATACCCTGCGGAAGCTCGGTCAGCAGGAACAGGGACACGACGGCCAACAGCATCGCCGACGTCCGGTTGTGTTCCTGCGCCCGGAACGACTCCATGTGGCGACCGTGCGACCTGAGCATCGCGTGCCGCTGGCTGACCTGGTACATGGCGAAGACGAGAACCAGCGTCAGGATCGTCAGCACGACGCAGGGAACCAGTTTGACTAGGAACGTCTGGATCCAGATGTTCAGCTGCGACAGGAACATCTGCGGAACTTCGACGAACTCGTAGTAGACTCGCGTCACTGGAGTGGCGTACGTGACAGGGGTCACGTAGAGCGCGGCGGCGGCGGAAAAAGCGTACGTGACTGGGGTCACGTAATTCGCTGCGTCGCGAGGAAGGTCATTGATGGAAACGATGTAGCGCGCGTTGGAGGGCGGGTCGCCGTCGGCTGTTGGAAGTGCCGTCGTCCGCGCCGTTATGGGGTTTTCGTCGGACAGGTGAGTGGTCTTGATTCCGGTGACGAGGTAGTTGGGAATGCAGACGGCGACCGTTGATAGGCAGATGCCGAGGACGGTGAGGTTGGCGCGTCGGACGGTGCACATCCGGGCACCGGTAGTCGGAAAGCAGATGCAGAGGCAGCGGAAGATGGCGAGGGAGATGGTCAGCCAGATGGCGATCGTGTGACTGACGACGGAGAAGTTGATCTGGAAGAGGAGGAAGCGGATCCAGGCGAGAGACGGAGTGGCCGGGAAGCTGAGCGTCGTGTCGCGCTGGATGTAGAAGTGAACGCTGACGGGAAGGTAGGACAGCATCGTCAGCAGGTCGGCCACGGCCAGCCAGGTCAGGATCCGGTTCGTACAGGTCAGCATATTGGGTCGGGTGAGGACGAGGATGTTGGCCGTGTTGGCGATGACTCCGAAGACACAGACGATGACGGCCAGGTAGCCGTGGACGGACGCGTACTCGGCGCTGAACTGACGGAGGCGCCGGTAGAAGACGTCGGTGAGGGTGTCGTTCGATGTGTGGTTTGGCTCCATCGTTAGCTGAAGAGAGAGAGGAAGGGGAGAGAGGGGAGAGGGAGGCAGGCAGGCAGACAGACAGAGATGGAGAGAGAGACGGACAGAGAGAGAGAGAGAGAGAGAGAGAGAGAGAGAGAGAGAGAGAGCGAAAGAAAGAAAGAAAGAAAGAAAGACAGACAGTGGGAGAGACCGACAGACAGGCAAACAGACAGAGGGGGAGAGAGGGATAGAGAGACGAACAGAGAGGGAGAGATGGAGAGGGAGACAGATAGACAGACAGAGGGAGGGAGAGATAGAGGTAGAAAGCAAGAGAAAGAGAGGGAGAGGGGGAGGGAGGGGAGAGAGACAGAGAGAGAGAGAAAGAAAGAAAGAGAGAGAGGGAGCCTAAGATCAGCTAAGTTTCACTTCGATGAGAGGAAGAAAACGGAGAACGCTGGCTCTGTCCTTCGGAAACTCCAGCTAAGAACCTGAGACAACAATAGAATAGAATAGAATAGAATAGAATAGAATAGAATAGAATATTCTTTATTGGAACCAATTGCAAACCGCATTTTGGTGTACAGCAGCGTAAACATGTTTATACAGATAGTATACTAATAATCTATATATATAATATTCATTTAGTGTCCGTCTGTCGGGGGACGCTACGTCACAAACGGGTTCTGTTCTATTGTGAAACATAAACCGCTTGTCTTGACGACGGCGGTCTTGACGACGGCGATAACCAACGATACATATAGGCCTATAATATGACGTCATAATATGACGGGCAAATACACTAGTATGTTAATATTAGCTACTAGTATTTGTCTCAATTATCCCCAATTTATATTTTTTTACCCATAGCGTAAACTAAGCAGCTTCAGTAAGCATCCTGATGATTAACGTTTTTCTGGACAAGCTATCAGCGGTCGGGATTTCCAGGTCGTGAGCTCGTGGGTGCAGGAAGTGGCCTGTGCGTTTGATAGGTGGCAGCAGATCATGCAGGACATGTTCCTGAATATTCCGTATCGCGGCGAAGAGTGGAGAACCGGCCAAGCGGCAGTGCTGTTCTGTGGAGGGGGTGTCTTCTGGGAGGTAGCGTCCCCTGATGAGACGCCGTAGGACCCCACCCAGTCTATCACGGTCCCCTTGGGTTGTAAATCCCCACCATGCAGGTGAGGCATAGAGTATCCTGGATAAGGTTGTGGCTTTCACCACGTCATAAAGGCACGGTCCTCGCAGACCGTGAGCTACCAGAGTACGCAGCGCATAAAGCGATCGACGTGCCTGACTGCAAATGCGGTTAACATGGGCAGTAATGCCAATATTGGCAGTAATGCCAATAACAATCTGAGATTGTTATTCCTAGGATAACCATGCTGGTAACCCTATGGAGACCGGGTGTGACCTGCGGAACATCGTCGTTTCGCCTGTCTCTGGGTCTCCGAATCACCATTTCGTAGGTTTTGCAAAAATTTAATTTCAAGTTGCACGTCTTAGCCCAATGCGCAATGTGCTCTAGTTCTGAAGATATGGTTGTGCTATTAGATGACGGTATTAGGAGGTAACAGTCATCGGCATATTTGAGAATACGGTTGAGAGGATTGGCAGTGCCTAGGCGAGAGATATAGCAGTAATGAAGTTTTGTGGTCCTAGGCTCGAACCATTTATGTCAAGAAGGGTAGATATCTCATCCTGGAACTTGGTGCTGTGTTTCCGACCGTCCAAAAAATTATGATCCAGTTATAGACATTATCTTGTACGGACATTTTGGCCAGGGTATCAAGCTAAGTGGTCATGCCTAATGGAGTCAAAAGCCTTAGAAATATCTAAGGCTATTAAATGAACGTACTGATGTGTGCTTAGCAAGTGAGTCACATGGTGGGTTAGAGCTATTAGGAGCGGCCGAGGTTGAGCCCGTAAGCCTGAAGGCAAATTGGTCGATAAACGGCCGATTTAATGTAGGATTGGTCAAAATCGGATAGAAGAAGCGGCAGACTATTTGCTTTTCCATTATGCGGCACAGGATTGGGGTGATAGATATGGGCCTGAAGTCTGCCTCTGTGGAAGGGCTAGCAACCTTAGGAAGCGAGGTGATTCTACTAATTTTCCACTGAGGAGGGACATAGGCGTGGTCCAGGGACAGATTAAACAGATGTGCTACAGGCCACCTCCCTAAGGAACCAATCGACAATAGCAGTAACGCTAATTGAATTGTAATTGCAATCTGACATAAATTATTAAACGTCAGCTTAGACTAAACTCGTCAGTGGAGCTCCGACTCGAACCAGTGAAATCACTGTCAACTGATACAGACTTCAGGCGCATGTGAAACCGTGGCAAACTGAGGAGCTCGAGCCGCAGCTCTCGAGAAAGGCGATTCCAACTGTACATATAGGCAAAGCTTCTGGACTGAGCTGTAGCAGTATTCATGCGAGGGACAGTACAAATAGTTAAATCTAACATAATTTCATCATCACCAATTTATCATTATTTAACTTATCTATTTCCCTTATTTTGTTTATTGCGCCTCGTTTCGCAAGCTCGTGTTTTGTAAGCCTCAGTGCGTCTGCAAGCGGTTCAATAAAGAACATACTTACTTACTTACTTATATTAAAAATGCGTTGATCTGACTGTCTGTCTATCTGTGTCTCTGTCTGTCCCTGTTTCTGTCTCTCTGTCAGTTTTCCGACAGACCAACCGACCTGTCTGTCTGCCTGCCTACTCACATCCTTACCAAAACAATTTACACGTCCAATCTACCTACCTGCCTACCTACCTACTTCTATAAGTCTGTCTCTCATAGGCGTAATTTGTGGGCGTACCCCCCACTTTTCGGAAAGGGGGTACCGTACCCCGCACATTTTGAACAATCCCAATGAATATATTATTATTGTGCCTTCCCAGAGATCGCAGTCTCAGCCTTGTTTCATGTATGTAAGAAATTTATACCCCCACTTTTTAGACCAAAGTTACGCCCCTGCTGTCTCTGTCTGTCTGTCTGTATTTATGTTTGTATCTAGTCATACATGTATTGCAATCCATCTAACCTGTAATATTACAGAGGTGACACTGCGCAGGTGCAAGCCGTTTCCATAGAAACAAGTGAAAGATGTCTTCCGAAAATTAATCCACAGGGCGACATGCTCTTGAGGCGCGAATTTGTACCGGAGAAAAACCGACAGTCGTAATTCCTGATAAAGGAGGATGGGAGGAAGAGGAAGAAGAGAGACGGAGGAAGAAAGGAGAAGGACAAGGGATAGAAGGAAAAGGAGAAAGAAGAAGATGAAGAAAAAGAAGAAGGAGACAGAGGCAAAGGATAAGGAGCAGAAGGAGGAGAGAGAGAGAGAGACAGAGAGAGAAGAGAGAGAGAGAGAGAGAGAGAGAGAGAGAGAGAGAGAGAGAGAGAGAGAGACAGAGACAGAGACAGAGACAGAGACAGAGAGAGACAGAGATGGGATAGAAAGGAGAAGAACGCGAAGAAGGTGATGAATATGAAGAAGATTGACAAGAGGAATAAGGAGAAGAAGAAGAAGAAGAAGAAGAAGAAGAAGAAGAAGAAGAAGAAGAAGGAGGAGGAGGAGGAGGAGGAGGAGGAGGAGAAGAAGAAGAAGAAGAAGAAGAAGAAGAAGAAGAAGAAGAAGAAGAAGAAGAAAGCGTATAAAAATAATAATAATCAGATGATGATGATGATAATGATGAATTCTAGAAAGAAGACCAACAACAACGACAACAACGAAAGTAATAACGACAATAAGAGCAAGAAGAAGAGGACAACTCTCAATAAGAGACTGAATGAAAAGCTCTCTTTTGTCAGAATCAGACTCCGATCACAAAGGGGAAGACGAAGACAGAGTCGCCACCTGGTCACAAAAAAGACTTGCTGCCATTTCCTAGCCTAAACGAGCGCTACACAAAAGACTGGACTTCAGCTTAGCTGATATAAACAGCCGTAAACCACGAAACGATAATTCGTATGCGAATCTAGGAAGACACGACTGGCCGCGTCTGCTCTACAGGGACATTGATCTACGGAAGGTGTCGACTCTTATATAGGTCGCCTAGAGCACGAACAGGGCTTGGAGATTGTAAGATAAAAAAAATGGCGGACAGTAGGTCTTTTCCCTTAAGCCATGTGGTTTAAAATGTAAATTAGTACTTTGGGACCAAATAAAATTAGTGTTGCCGATTAATCGGATCGAATCCGGAATTGGCAGAAAAGCAAGCTATATATCCAGATTCAGAAATCGACAAAAAATGCCAGTCGGCCAAATGGCAAACCATAATTATTATTATTATTATTATTATTATTATTATTATTATTATTATTATTATTATTATTATTATTATTATTATTATTATTATTATTATTATAATTATTATTGTTATTATTATTATTATTTCTAAGTCCGAGGTACCTCAGATCCCTCAGGAATTAAAAATTTATCGGGAGGTTACAAAAAGCCATTCTGCAACTGCATGCTAGAACTCGCCAAGATTCGGCGGTGCAAAGGTGCTTTAGAAGGCTAAGGTGTTATTATTAAAAATTATTATTATTTTAAATTTTTTTTTTGCCCCAAGGTCCAAAATTATAGTCCCTCCAGGACTTTTATACTACTTAAAAGGAAGAGAAAACATCTGGAACGGCCACCGTTCGTCAAGCCTCTATAATTATTATTAGCATTATAGTAGTAGTAGTAGTAGTAGTAGTAGTAGTAGTAGTAGTAGTAGTAGCAGCAGCAGCAGCAGCAGCAGCAGCAGCAGCAGCAGCAGCAGCAGCAGCAGCAGCAGTAGTAGTAGTAATAGAAGTAGCAGCAGCAGCAGCAGCAGCAGCAGCAGCAGCAGTAGTAGTAGTAGTAGTAGTAGTAGTAGTAGTAGTAGTAGTAGTAGTAGTAGTAGTAGTAGTAATAGAAGTAGCAGTAGTAGCAGTAGTAGTAGTAGTAGTAGTAGTAGTAGTAGTAGTAGTAGTAGTAGTAGTAGTAGTAGTAGTAGTAGTAGTAGTAGTAGTAGTAGTAGTAGTAGTAGTAGTAGTAGTAGTAGTAGTAGTAGTAGAAGTGGTAGTATAGTAGCTACTTCTAACGCGCCGGTGTCTATTGCAATAGGCATAAACCGATGGCGTAAAAACCAAGTTGTAATGAGGTCAATATCTAGAAGATCAGTCTGAAATATTCTCTCTTGCTATATTGATACAACAATAATCAGCCTAAATGATACGCCTGGGTTAAATCAGATATGGTTCGATGGATGCTCACCTGTGATGCTCACCTGTGATGCCTCGTTGGACGGTACCTTATATCGAACGAATTTATCTACACATATAGGTTTCAATAGATGATTTGGACAACAACAGTTCGTAGATATTCATGCACCAGTTCGTAGCCGTATTCTAATTTGAAGCTAGTTGTAAACCTAGTCTACAGTTCGTGTTGACCATTTCTCAGAGTTTATTCAACATAGATTTAGGCGATGGTACTGGGTATGCCTGAACCGCAATGTGATTAGGCTGAACGTAGCCTAAGTGTCGGTACTGTGTCGTGTTTTGCTGAAGCCGACAGATGGTCGAAGGATAGCTCACGTAGGACAGAGATTCAGGTACGTAGAGATTCAGGTACGTAGAGATTCAGGTACGTAGAGATTCAGGTACGTATAGATTCAGGTACGTAGAGATTCAGGTACGTAGAGATTCAGGTACGTATAGATTCAGGTACGTAGAGATTCAGGTACGTAGATCGTCCTCGACTGTCATCGATTTGCTGGTGTCTGTCATCGAGGAATCGACAATTGACGATGTACAATAGTTCCTATCCACTTTCGCAGTTCACGTTAACAATAGCAATCGATTTCTAACGATCGCAAGCAACTATTGTCCTTCACGGAGAAACCTCAAGCTGTCCCGGATCTCAAGGGTCGTGGAGACCTCTGACTTTCCCTCAAACGCATTCGAAATAGAAAAAACCTCTGGACGAAACTGCGATGCACAGCCAAAGTTCAATCGGTTTCAGCGACTGTTTTCTTTCGAAACAAAGACTGCAATACGAAAAATAAAACACTGCTAATCGCAATCGTAAACGCCAACTCCAAATTTCTAAGGCGCCACTCTAAAGCTAAGCGCAGGGCACCAGCTTATTCACGAGCGCTAAGAACACTGCATCGGTGAAAAGCTCACTGCGATCTGTCTGTGGGCGCAGTCGATCACTCGTTTAAGTGTGTCGGAATCGTTTCCCCGAAGTGTCTGGGACAATGACTGTGAGCGGGACTATATAGGGTGCTGATGACGCCTTTGAGGAGGCCGACCGTGCCTATCGATACCTAGCAACCAGTCCTGATTGGAGACCACATAATCGATGCGGATCGATGATTTCGACGCACTGGTGGCATTGAGTTCCGCTCTGGGCCGATCTGAAATTGTCTATCCGAAATCTGTCTGTTCTGTTAAGTTTCGTTCTGGTTCGCTGCACCGATTGTGTCGTTCCGGTTGAACTAACCGATAAGTCCAGCTTTTCCAGTCAGATTAAACAGACATTGTTCTTTTCCCTAAGAACGCAATCTTCACTGTCGACTTCTTAGACTTGTGATATATTACAGATTTGACCAGCAGCGCAATTATACCGGGCATTTATAAAGCGCCTTGTCCTAAAGCGCTGTTCGGTGCGATTTCACCGATGAACGGATTCAACTCTGCGAGCAGTTGTTGTCGTGCTCCGCTATAAAGCGCTTAGCAGCGGACATGCACAGCGCTGAGCCGACCTCTGATTAGTGAAGTAAATGGAGACACAGCGCTGCAGCAATAGTCATTCAGCAAGCCAGGAGCATCTTCATCATCATCGGCAGAAGCAGCGGCAACAGCAGTTGCAGGCGTGCAGCAGCAAAGGAGGCTGCGGTTGCAGTTACAAACTCAACGGCTTTAACAACAAATACATTCACTCTTTGGGGGGCACCGTCGATTCTCGCAACTAACGTAAACGTCTGACAAACAAATTATCATGGCAGATCTTATATGAATATTTATTTCTTCCATATTATGTGCAAACTAACTACTTTATATGCCGCCGACTTGTGTCTTGTGCTTCATGATAACGGCGCATTAGAAGTCGTTATCATTATCATCATTGTCTACAACGATCATTGCGTCATCATCATCAGCATCATAATTAGCACCATCATATTCCTCCTTCTCCTCCTCCTCCTCTTCCTCCTCCTCTTCCTCCTCCTCCCTCCTTATCATCATCATCGTCGTCGTCGTCATAATTATCATCACTCGCGATTCACACTCAATTCACAAAGATTGCGTTATAAAAATAAAACAAAGCATTCACCGTCATGAGCATCATCGACATAATTATCATTGTCATTAACACTAACAATGGCTCAGAGGCGACAATTCAGCCAATGAACCAACACACCTGAGCACAATACACACACACACACATATATATATGCATGTATATATGTGTGTATATATAAATTATATATAATTATGTAGGTATGAGTGCGTTCATTAATACAATGTCATATTCCTATATTCCTATGTTTTATATATATATATATATATATATATATATTATATATATATATATATATATATATATATATATATATATATTTATACACACTGTACATGTGCGACCACAAGTTCACCAGCAGATTAATTCATATTGGTGTAATTAAACGAGAAGAAACTGCTCACGGCGTTGTGTTATTATTATGTTTAACCGACTGCGGTCGTCATTGGCGGTCGCGACGCGCATAGCAACACCAACAACACCAGCGACCGCCAGGCGGCGACACGCTGCTGCTAATTACCGCTGCTGTCTCCTGCTGATGCTATCTTCCGTAAATTGTGCGCCTCGTTATTATTTTCCGTGCCGCCATCAAATTAGGCGTCAGGTCCCCTCACGAGGCACACGCGCAAACACTCAACTGATAGGAGTTGACGGGAATCTTTTAATTATTTCCGCAAAGTGTTCTCGACACGTCAGCCGGAAGAGAAGAAGGTGCGATGGAGTGAGGAAGAAGCGATGGAGTGAGGAGGAAGAAGCGATGGAGCGAAAGGCTTCCCAAAGGATGAATGCGAAAAGGGAACGTTGAAGTGGAAGAAAGCCGGTTGGCTGGACCGGAAGTAATAAGTATCTTTGTCGGAAGATACCTTGTGAAGATGTGCTGAAACAGGTGTCGGTTGCTTTGAGAGGTGGGGGCGACCGGCTTGAGAAAGCTTTCAGCAGCGGGTGAAGTTGCGGAGGCTGGAGTTGAGTGCGAGGCAATTGCTGAGACGGTTGAAGTCTTCCGTTACAGAGATGCTACAGAGCGCCCTGTGCAGTGTGCACAGCACATGTGCTATTCACCCAATCGTTTTTTTATCGGACGAAATCGTAATGATAGGAGGTCCTCCTCTATCTATAGCCACGGTCGCTCGGCTTAAAGAGTTGCCTCGTGAATAGCAACTCGTTCATTCTCTTCTCATTTCTTTCCTCGCCTAATCCAGTCTGTGCTGGTTGTGCTGTTCACGGTTCTCTAAACGCGGCTATATCGGGTCTGTGTGTATTTTAGATTCATCAGCGCGAACCTTCCTTCTGTTTATTCCTGAGGGAAAACTTTTATTACTTCTGTACTCCGCTTTGGTAGAAGTCAACACCGGAGGAGTCCGTACATCCAAATCCTAGGAACATCAGCAGCCATTGACCGACTCCGTGTCTTTGTGTCTCTCTGTCCCTTTCTACGTCTGATTATGTGTCCTTTCGTTGATGTCTCACTGCCTCGTGTTCCTTTATCTCTCTGCCTCACTTAAGACCTGCCTGTCACCCTCTCTGTATTCTTTGTTATGTTCTTTCATCTACCTTCTTACTACATCACTGTCTCCGTATCACTTGGTCTTTCTCTGTCTGCCTTTCCCGTCCTCCCCTGACGCTGTTTTCCGTTGTTTACTCTAATGACCAGGGGCGTAACTTTAGTCTAAAAAGTGGGGGTACCAATACTTTGGTCTAAAAAGTGGGGGTACCAATTTCTTCTCCACTTTCGCTTTTCGAATGGTGGCCATTTTGAACATATTCCCTGTCAGTATTCTCATTAATTTTGGCTCTCGATTTACATGTGTAACTAAGTACTTCCGCACTTTGGCGGAGACTGCATTCTCTGGGAAGGCACAATAACAAAAATATTGATTGACATTGTTTAAAAAGTGGGGGTACAGTACCCCCAGTCCAAAAAGTGGGTACCTCGTACCCCCCACAAATTACGCCTATGCTAATGACTTCTATAGCGCATCCATAATAATGCACAAGGCATGGTTGCTTCAAGTGAAACCGTCGTCAACGTCATAGTCAATTAGAGAAGTCAATGTCATAGTCAATTAGAGAAGTCAAAGTCATGGTCAGTTAGAGCAGTCAAAGTCATGGTCAGTTAGAGAAGTTAATGTCATAGTCAATTAGAGAAGTTAATGTCATAGTCAGTTAGAGAAGTCAAAGTCATAGTCAATTAGAGTCAATTAAAGAAGTCGAAGTCATAGTCAACAAAAGAAGTTAAAGTCATGGTCAATTAGAGAAGTCGAAGTCGTAGTCAATTAGAGAAGTCAGGTCGAAATCCGATGAGTGAGAGAAACCAGATGTTAAGCTACAGAGGGCAAGGAAGCTGGAACAGATGAGTTTAAAGCTTAGTTCTAAATGTCATTAAATGACTGACATAAAACCAGGCGGTGAATTCCATGGCGTCGGACCAGATGTCGAGAGCCCAACACTATTTTGGCGCAAGGCACAAACAACAGACAATCTATCCGTTCATCGAGTGTAACTCCATCATCATTGCAACCCGTCCTCCATCCTCCTCCTCAGGCTCCTCTATCTATCACCTCTGAGCTTTCCACTCAAAATTGAAGTCATACTTTTCAAGAACTCCTACCCTGACTCATCTGATCCCCGATCTCCATCCAGTTCTTCTTGCCCTAAACGACGCTCACCTTAACAGCTGCTCTGCCTCCTCTCTTGATCTGGACCCCCTGGAAACTAGACTCGGGTCTCCTTTGGACTGCCTTCTGGAAATCACTCTGACTTGACGCAGCGCTGTGAATAAGCTGGTTCCCCGCGCTTAGCTTTCGAGTGACGCTTTAGAAGTTTGGGCATTACGATTACGAATATTTTCTGGCCAGAGAGGTAAGCAACGAGCAGAGCTGATTTGAGTGAAATGTTTTCCGAACTAAAAGAAACACTTTTCAACCCGTTTAATGAACGTAATATTGGTACAGTGGGTCGAGACTTGGGTTTCAGAGAATTTAAAACCATTTATAGTTTGTGCAATTCTCTTTTAATCACCCTAATGAGAAGTGAGTTGCAGTAGTCGAGACGGAGAGAACTTGAGCACCTGCTAGTGAGACCAAGACCGTTTGAGGCCTGATTGATTATTCCAACTGCCAACGTCAGCTGATTTGCCGTCACTGTTCGCGCGTATGTATTATATCTCATGTTGAGCAACTCACACACGCTCTGTAAGCGTGGTCAGAGAGGGACATGGTGTAGTAGATGCTCAAATTGCTCATGCTGTCGGAGCGATAAACACTCAATCCACCTAACTGAACAGACGTCAGCCAATAAAAATCTGTGGAGTTGTTGACTGGTGCTGAATCGGGAGGAATTCCTAACATCCCGCTGCCTCCTTTCCTTTGTACTTCTCAGTCTCCCTCTTTCAACTCGTCTCCCTCCGCTGTCCAATGGTGTCCATTGCATGTGGGCCGACCCACTCGTTGATGGGTGGCAGATGTTAGTCTCATTCGGGGCTTCAATCCACGTACGCAAGCGACTGTAAAAGCGGTCGTCGCTTTTGATCGGTATTAATGGGTTCAGCCTAACGACGTCGCGCAGAAGCCCAAAAAGTTGGCTAGCCAATTACTTAAGTCATGATTTGGCCGGTTCGCCTGCATTAGGCACAAATCGAATATTTATATAGGCCGAAAATATGGCAAGAAATGACCGGAGAAACGATAATTAGGCCTACTATTCGCAGAAACTGACGAGCTGCGGCATAAATTCATTTTAGTAGACCGGGGTTCCTTCTGCGGCAAACGACTGTTTGGATGATGTTATGTTTGCGGATACAGTCGAGCTAAAATTTCCGTTTACGTCATACTTTGTTGATTCAATGGTCGCGCGATTTCGTTGAATTATTATTGGTTGAGACCGTCACGTGATCGTAAGCCACGCAGAGCGGAGCTTAAAATGGCGATTACGTCATACGGCATTGGATAACATCTGGCGTAGAGTGCGAGAGGTACAGAGATCGAGTCCCATAGGCGGACATGCTTTGTAGGCTGCAATTTGCGCCGTGTATTTCAGGCTGTCTGTTCTGTTAGTAGTTAAGATTTATCGCATAACATGTACTGATTTGTAATCATACTGCGTTGTTGTCAGTTTGAAGATATTAAACGAAGATTATTATTATTATTATTATTATTATTATTATTATTATTATTATTATTATTATTATTATTATTATTATTAATATTATTCGCAGAAACTGATATAGGCCCCTACTTGTCAGAGTAGAAATGTAGAATATTCGTCAGTTTCTGCGAATAATAATAATAATAATTATTATTATTATTATTATTATTATTATTATTATTATTATTATTATTATTATTATTACGTCGTTCCGTTGAATTATTATTGGTTGAGAACGTCACGTGATCGTACGCCACCCAGAGCGGGGCTTAAAATGACGATTACGTCATACGACCTTGATAATATGACTACGTCAGTCCGTTGATTCTTACTGGTTGTGAAGGTGACAGGTCACGTGGTAAGACGCCATCTTGAGGTCGTGGTTTGGTTAGCGGAGATTTTTACGCGAAGGATTGCATTTATCTTCACTTTCCGCGCAAAATTTACGCCCAACGCTTCTTATGGTCATCTCGTCTCACATCGTATATCATCAAGCCGAGCACCCTGTAACTTAAATAAGCCACAGGGATTAGCTTACGTGCGCGTTGATGCTTCTCCGAGAATGCGAGTATAAAGGAGCACGGTAACTCTGACAAATATAGGCCTATCAGCGCTTTTGTGAGTTACTAAAATGCGCTATAATAAGTGTCCACAATCATAAATACATGTATGCATGCATGTATGTGTGCACACTTACATACATACATATGTACATGCATGTTATACACACAATCATACATACATAAATACATGCACATATAGGCTACATACATATATACATACAACCATATGAATAATACATATATACATATTACATACATATGTATAATACATAACTACATACATACATATGTATATACATATGTGCATACATACATTCATACATACCTTAATTAGAGCTATGTATACAAAGAACAAAATATCGAGATTTATAGTTACCGAACTTCCCCTCTGTTAAACCTCGTTTGTCAATCAGCTTTGATTGGCACTTGTTTGGGCGAGGCAATCTCAGGTTTACACGCACTCTCTGCTTGCGCATACATACTTACATACATGCATACATACATTCATATATATCTTAATTAGGACTATGTGTAAGGAAACAAAACGTCGAGATTTATAGTTAACGAACTTCCTCCTGTGAAACCTCGTTTGTCAATCAGTTTTGATTGGCACCTGTTTGAGCGGAGCAATCCCATGTTTACACGCATTCTCTACTTGCTGTTGTTATAGCCCCTCAAAGCACTTCCATCAATTCAACTTACGGGAAAGCTGGCATATTTCTGAATACACGTCTGCATAAAAGTCCTTCATCATTCGCTTACTGTACCAATACCAAACATTGTGAAAATGATAGTTTTAATGATTGCTCCGATATCTAACCGGTTAGCTCTAATTCCAATCGTCGGTCCGTGTAAAGTTTTATAATGTTAGTTCAGAGCTATACAACTCTGATAAAGTAGATAGGCCTACTGTAGATTAAATTAAACTTTTAAAACTGTTTATTATATTACATCGTTTTATTGTGTAAAGTGTGGGACTTTTGTCTCTCACTAACACAGATTGTAATGCTGATGGCTTCAACCAATTGGTCGATAAGTCAGACCGACTTTTTCTTGTTATTATGAGGAATCCTAATCATGTCCTGCGTGACCTGCTCCCTCCCCTCCACAGCAGTGGACACAACCAATTCGAGCGAGACCGCATAAATTTACCCTACCCGAAAAAGACGATAACGATTTTATACCCCGTATTCTGTACAAGAATGCCTACAAACACTAATTAGCTGCTCGTGCATGAGATTACAACCTCTGTAGCCTGTTCTAGTTGCGTTATGTCGTTCAATAAACGAGCATTCATTAATTAATTACTTATTTAGAAGTTTTTCCATCTGGTCAGAGTCGTTTAATGTGTGCCTAATTGTGTGTTACAAGAAGGCACAGAGACAAATTGTCGCTTCTTCTCTCAATAATGTGGGCCTATTATCTATCGATTATTGGTCGTTTACAGAGTATACAATATTTGCCGTGGAGTCTTATGTAAATTGACGTACAAATATTTGCATATAAAGCGGAACCTGTTCATGTATTTGCATACGAAATTAGGTCAGTGCGCGGTATGTAGGCCAAATACATGTATGAAGACTTTCACCGACCTAATTTATTTCTGACACGGTGATCTCTCGATAATTTTATCCACCGAGTTCCTTCACCGCGGATATCCGCACGAGTTGCTGCCGCGCCATTTCGGATCCGTTTATGATACAAATCTCGTACACACGGTCACGATCCGGCTTCGATCTGAGCTCGTTATATCGACGACAATGGCCTTCATGTTACAACAACTAAGTCGTATGACAATGAGTGGCAATCACTGCTTGGACTTCTATCGATCAAGTAGATGTTTACGTATGTAATTTCTTCTTAGCCTTTCGTGGGGGATCGAATCCTGCCAGTCAGTTTAACGTGATGACATGTCAGTCAGTTCTTCGGTTGTTTTATTCGCATCAATTCCCCTGGAATCGTAGTGCAGGTGTACTTGTCAGTCAGTTTAACATGATGGCTTGCCAATCAATTCTTCGGTTGTCTCATTCGCGTCAATTCCCCAGGAATCGTAGTGCAGGTGCACTTGTCAGTCAGTTTAACGTTCTTCAGCTGTCTCATTCGCATCAATTCCCCAGGAATCGGGTAGTGCAAGTCAATCATATTAACATGGTGGCATGTCAATCAGTTCTTCGGTTGTCTTATTCGCATCAGTTACCCAGGGACCAGAGTGCATGGTGCACTCGCGTGTATTGTTTATCTACATATAACAAAGACATTCGGTGTCTTTCGATGCTTGGAGTGTTTCGTGGCGTAGTCGTTGGTTCCAGCAGACTCCAGAGGAAATCGAATCCTTTCAATCCGTTTAGACAGATGGGGTTATCGCGTGTGGTCGAGGAGGATCTTCCTCATCGTTGAACAATGAAGATTTTCCCTGCTATTCTATTTTCATCTTATACTTAACAGATGACGTTCTTGGTCTTAATGAACTCCATTTATGCTAGAGAGAAGCGCCTTCGACAGATTCTTAGAAGGCACTTAGGATATTCCGAGTTCCACGCATTACATTCACAATACGTGAACAGTTCTGTAGTGGAGATAATTCAACATGAAATCTGCATTGCATTGTTCTCTTAGGAAAATGTTTCGTTTCGCGAGAAATGCAGCCAGTGGCAGTCGATTGTTATAATTCAGCGAACAGTTTCCAGTTCTCTGTTTAAGAAAACGTTGCTGTCTTCGGTCGATCCTTTCAGGTTTTATTCAGACAGACATTCAGGTGATTTGAAGATGAAGACAAATGAAAAAAATAGAAAGAGATGTGCAAGCAGAGGCTTTAAATGACAAACAGAAAGTGACACAGACCGACGGCAACAGAGAGACGGATATACATACATACATACATACATACATACACATACATACATACATACATACATGTATACAACTATACATACATACATACATACATACATACATACATACATACAGAAAGACAGACAGACATGCACACATACATACATACATGCATACAGACATACATACAGACAGACAGACATACATACATACATACAGACAGACAAACATATATACAGACACACAGACATGCATACATACATACATACAGACAGACATGCATACATACGTACATACATACGTACATGTATACATACATACAGATAGACAGACAGACAGACACACAAACAGATAGACAGACAGATAGACAAGTCTAAAGGAAAACAACACGTTGATGAAACGGGTTTGCTTAATGAAGACAAACAGCGGATAATTTAAAGTTACGTCGACTGAACTTCATGAATTACTGAAGCCAAATGCAGACGACAAACAGACAAACAAGAAGACAGACAAACAGACAGATAAACAGACAAATAGACAGACAAATAGACAGACAAACAGACAGACAGACAAGCAGACAGATAGACAAACAGGCAAACAGACAGACAGGGCGACCATCGTCAGTTGCCTCATTTGGTTCTTGAATTGCTTCATGTAGAAAGTTAAACACAACTAACAACGACTACAGCAACAACAACGATAGTAATTGGCCGACGACGGTCACTTCGAAGCAGATACCAAGCAATGCTAGGTCGTTCAATCTTCCTCCGCATATGTCATTTTCTATGACATATTTTGATGACAATTCGCACTGGTGATGTATTTATGCATGCATGAATGTGTGGATTGATGGATGGATGGATGGATGGATGGATGGATGGATGGATGGATGGATGGATGGATGGATGGATGGATGGATGGATGGATGGATGGATGGATGGATGGATGGATGGATGGATGGATGGATGGATGGATGGATGGATGGATGGATGGATGGATGGATGGATGGATGGATGGATGGATGGATGGATGGATGGATGGATGGATGGATGGATGGATGGATGGATGGATGGATGGATGGATGGATGGATGGATGGATGGATGGATGGATGGATGGATGGATGGATGGATGGATGGATGGATGGATGGATGGATGGATGGATGGATGGATGGATGGACGGATAGACGGATAGATGGATGAACGGGTAGACCTACTGACCGACGGACGGACGGATCGATGATTCGATCGATCTGTTCTATGTTGCTTAGATGATTGCTGTTAATCTCGAAGATGAAAGAAATCGATCTCTTAGCTGCTGAGCCAAAATGCGTCGCTTGATTAAACAATGACATTTTCTCCAAAAACCCGTCGTAATTACTTTACTTTCTGTCTGATTTATGATGCCACTTTTCATACTGAGTGGCAACGATATGAAGCTATGGACAAGGCAAAGAAAACGAATACTTGGCAAATAAGAAAACCTGCCAAAAAGCTCGGAACGACGCGAATATTGCTGGCTTGAGAGATTTTGCGTCTTTGGACAACCCTTCTGACACGACGTAGCGCTCATGAATAAGCTGGTAGCCTGAGCTTAGCATTTAAATAACCCTATATATACATTCATAGTTCGAGAATTCGCATTTTACGAATTTTAAGAATTTTAAAAATTCACGAATTTTAACGAATTTTAAAACTGCAGTTTTAAATTTCGTTAAAATTCGTGAAATAATAAAATAATAGAATTCTTTGCCATGGCAACGAATTTTATCATTTGTTTACTTTTCAACTTTTTAATCAAGTGAATGTCAATGTCATAGGCAATCAATCAATCAGCCGTAAAAGATAGCTGACTAGCAAAACAATAGTAGGCCTACTGATGTTCAGTGACTGTTCTACTTGGAGTCTTGAATTTCGATTTCTATCATAGTTGGGGTGCGTGACTGTGGGTGTCAGTCAGCAGAACGAAAATCCACTAGTGCCCCAGCTCCAGTGTAACCAGTCAGTCACACAGCTTGCAGCCAAACATGGTTTAAAAGAGTTGGCAACGTTCGTCGAGCTGTGTCTCCTACTTCATTGTCCTCTGATTCTGAGTCAGGAACAGCCCCACTGCTCCCACTCGACTCTGGTTTCTGTATCTTCGCCATGCAAAATGTTGCAAATGCTCCCGAATTCGGGCAGAACAACCAACAAATTCCTTATCACAAAAACAACACTGTATTTTGGATTAACTTTCCTTCTTCTCCAAAATTACTACATATTTTCACCCCGGTCCATGTTCTTTCATCTTAAAGAAATTAGATTTTAACTAAATTATCTCGTTACATAATAAACTTTTATATTGAATTTTACATTAAATTCTAAGTAGAAGCTTAACACAACAAGTCACGACGTCATCACATTTGTTGTTGTTGCTTACGCTGTTTTTGCAAAACGTTACTGTCAATATAAAAAGGCCCGACAATGGTCCAACGAATTTTTACGAATTTTTACGAATTTTAAAATAGAGCAAAAATTCGCGAATTTTTACGAATTTTAAAACCGAAAGTCACGAATTCTCGAACTATGGTTGCAGGATTACCTGTAACAGGTGAATAAAACACCGGCTAATGGGCGTTTCTGAGAGAAAGCGGGCGTTTCTGAGCGCCAATCTAGGATTCCGATGTATGTAGAGACATTCTCCTTGTATTAGAACTGTATTTGAAGAGGAAGTTCATTCGTAGAAGTAGAGTTCATTGAGAAACGAGAATTGCCTTTTATCTACATGCCGGACCTGATGATAAAGACGAATGAAATTCAGTATATTTACTCCGGTGACTCAAAAAACGAACATCATAGACAGAATATCACAACATGCATACGATGTCGTCAGGGCCCTGCCCCTGCCTACCTTCGAGAGCTTTTTTGCCTCGCTTCGGACGCCCGAGGTCGTCGTCCCCTCCGCCTTGCCGAAAAAGGGGTTCTTTTAGTCCCCTTTGCTCGTACTACATCTATGCAGAGTCGAGCCTTCTCTGTTGTTGGTCCGTTGGTTTGGAATAGGCAGTGTGGGAATTGTGGAAAAAAGACTGGGGTGTGGGGTTGAACATTTTATCCATATTTTGCAAACTCATGTCAACGAAATTTTAAAGCAACTGATTTCAACGTTAGCAGTTTTGCAAGTCGGACTCGAATCAAACTCAATTCCTTTGTTGAGAAAATTCGAAAATGCATACATGATACACCATGGAAATGCAGGAGCGTAGCCAGACTTAAATTCAAGAGGAGGCAAACAATCTTAAATTTCTTCTCTTGGGCCAGGATTCGCCGTTCAAGAGGAGGCAAAATCCAGGTGCAGCGCTATAACCCAAGGAAACATTTTAAATTTATAAAACCAAGAGGAGGCAACTGCCTTCTCTTGCCTCAATGTAGCTACGCTTATGTGGAAATGTCTTCTCTTTGTCAGAGACTCAGAGTCAAATAATGCTAAATTACACTAGCACAACTGCGGAGGTTGGAAACGACACCCGGCGTGTGCAATGAAGACTTAACTGGCGGTCCTAAAGACTAGAGCGTTTAACCCCCAACCCGCCGACAATTCCCACCCTGGGAATAGGCTTCCCCTAGAGCTCCGCCTGCACTCTGCCTCTGGCCTGCAATAATTATTATAACCTTATGACTGCTCTTTTTGAACATGCTGGTGTCCGAATCACCTCTGAGTAGTTCCTCCTTGAAGGGGTGCTATGTATAAATTCACGAGCGAATGAATGAGTTGATGATGATATTCGTTTTATTGATTTACCAGATGACAAACCGCACCGTAGCTTACAGATAAATGAGTCAATAAGATAAGATAAGAAAGAGATTTAACTAAATTGTTTAGAATGTTAAGTTTTACATAAATTGTTGTTGGCTTAGATGGTTTAAATGCTTATATAAAGCCCTTGGTATGAAGTTTTTATCGTCCTTACAGGGCAGTTCAAATCCGTGGGCTCGCGGTCGGAGGGCATATTGGAATTGGGTTGGTGGCGGGAACAGGCGTCGCAAGACATGGTCTCGATTCCCCTCGATGGCCTTGAGGAGACGGTCCTCAACTGCCCCAACCCGCTTCTCCATTGAGGCTCCTCCTTCACATAAATAACCCAAACGAGCTGTTTTGGACAGGAGCCGTTCCAGTCGTTGGCGGTCTGCTGCTGTCACGTAGTCCCACCATGCTGGGGCTGCATACAGTAGTCGCGATATTGTTGTTGCTTCAGCAACACGTGCAATGCCTCCCGCGAGAGACCATGTGATCTGAGTGTTCTCAGTGCATGCAGTGAACCAGAGCAGGCGCCAATGATTTCTTCCACGTGGGGAGCGGCGCTAAGGTTGTTCCTGAAGGTAACTCCGAGGATCTTCATCGATTCGACCCGTTGAGCGCCATCCAGCAGTGGTGGCTGTTCAACAATTCCCCGCCGCATTACCAGCATCTCCCTGGACTTATATACATTTAGCTTGAGGTCGTTTGTTTAATGCTGCCCAGTCCGATACCGACCGAAGCTCTTCACAGACAGTGGCTCTTGATGTTGATCCAACCAACAGATAAGTGTCATCTGCATATTTATCCATCACATTGGTGGAATGTAGAGGCCGCAGATCCGAGGCATCGATGGAATAAAAGGACGGTCCAACGCCAGAACCCTGGACAGGGCTGCTGTTGAGGTCTGGCCCATAAACCTAGTAATGTGTTGTCGTTCTTTGAGGAATTGGATCAGCCAGTTGTAGACAAGGAGATGATGGCAACGTATTTGTTACTGCGCAGTAGATCCGTGGTCTGTTGTAGAATGGCAATCAATGCCGCTGTGGTAGAGCCGGTCGGCCTGAACGCAAATTGATCTCCAAGGGCCTCCGACGCAGGTGATTTAGCAAAGGCCGGATATAGATGGCCACGCACAAGTTCACGCTCTACGACTCTAGACAAGACAGGCGTGACAGAGATCGGTCTAAAATCTGTCATTTGCACCGGATGTCCGTCTTTGGTTACAGGCGTGATGACAGCAGTTACATTATACATACAATTATATACGTACATAAATACAAATACATATATACATGCATGCAAGGCGTCATTTATATGTAAATTCAGGTTGTGTTGCGATGCAATTTGCCATAATCAGAAATTTATATAGCGCCACTTAAAGAAACACCTGGAGCAGCAGCAGCAACAGCAGCAGTATAGATGACAGCCATCGTCGTTGCTGGCATATTGCAGTTGGCAGTTGAATGCAATTTAGAGCTGCCAGGCGCTTCATCGGCTCCGTCAAGGTGAGCAGCTTTCCAATCGTCGAGACTCAGTCGAGGTAGAGCGGCTTAATCGCAGACCTCAGACGAGGTTGAATTACCGAGGTGAGGGCAGGCGGACGACATCTCAGCCACTTGTTTGAGCCTAAGCTGTGCTTGCTGGGTGGGGCAGGAAGCCAGTGTATGGTCGTGATTGGAGATGCACGTGTTGCCGACAGCCTTCTAGTGATGGCTGTGTCCGCAGCAGCAGGAGTCGCTGTCAGGAAGAGATTAAAGGTTTTCTGTATAGGATGAGAGAATATGAATTGGCTGTTACTACTTCCTACTGGAACCCTGCTGTGATGTTCATCATCTCTGATTGTCGTTTGGTTTATCTCGGCTACGCCTCTCTGTCTCTTTACCTGTATGTCTGTCTCACTTCTCTTTTTGTCTGTCTCTGTGTCTGTCTCTCCCTCTGTATGTCAGTCTCACTTTTCTTTCTGTCTGTCTCTCTTTCTCTTTCTGCCTCTGTGTGTCTGTCTCACTTTTCTTTCTCTCTATCTCTCTCTCTGCCTCTGTCTGTCTGTCTCACTTCTTTTTCTGTCTGTCTGTCTGTCTCTCTCTCTGCCTCTGTCTGTCTGTCTCTCTTCCCGCTCCACTTAGGTGACAGCATAATGCATATTCATAAGTATATATGTAAGCATAATCGTATAGGCTATGTATAGTCGTATATGTATATGTACAGGTATATCTACCTCTCTGCTTTTGTTTATGTGCTTATGACCTCACCTACGCCTTTCATCATCTTTCTGTTCGTCTTCTTTTTCTTATTTTTGCTCTTCTTGTGCTTCTTGGTCTTGTTCTAATTCGTCTTCTTGCTCTTCTACTGGTGTTAAATATTACACTTTCCTGTGCAGCGAGCATCAAGAGGCGATTGACGCCGCGATAGAAACTGTCGAATGAAAACAGATTAGAATCCCGGTTTTATTTTCATCCGAGGTCTTCTCTGTACCAAACAGTTTTGCATTTCCAATTTAGTCGATTTCCAAGAACACGGCGGTGGATTCGTGTCTGCGGCAGTACCCGACGCTCTTGCATGAGATGCCAGGATGCAACGTTGTTTGTGATATGTATATTCGTTTATTATAAATCAACGAAGGATGACACACCGCATCACAGCTTACAACAGTCTAAAGCGATAATAGTAATAATGATAATTCGGCGTTAAAATTCCGGCAAAATATCAAATGCTGTAGTCGGTAGCGCCTCTGAGTAGTTGTTGACTTCGAGAGGCGCTATAGAAATATCCGGAATAAATAAATAAATAAAATAAAGTATATATTTCCAGTGCTATGAAAAAGAAATGTACGTGCTAGCGAGATTTGAGAATTAGTGAGATGGATAGAAGATACAAAAGGCGAGGGATGAAATTATGTGATGCTCTACTGTTCGTCGTGAATTGTCGTTCCCTCCCTTAATACCCATCTTCGGTGTCTGAAGCCCTTGTTCGTGGACTCTATCTAAATCTCATCATCTCGACCAACTTATCGAATTAGGTTTAAGTCTATCGTTTCCCTTTCAATTGTTTGCGTGGTCTCTATTCTGTTTTTCTTCCGCTCATAATTTCCGCTTTCGATTGATCTTTATGCCTGTCGCTATCTCCTTCTGCATGCCTGCCGCTATCTCTCCTTCTGCCTGTCGCTATCTCCTTCTGCCGCTATTTCTCCTGCCTGTCGCTTTCTCCTTCTGCCTGCCGCTATCTTCTTCTGCCTGTCGCTCTCTCCTTCTGCCTGCATGTTTCTGTGTCTCTCTATGTCTGCCTGTAGATAATCCTCCATTCCTTCGTATGTCCCTCCTTCTGTCTCTCTCTTTCTCCGCCTCCATTCTTGCTTCATCTTCCCCTGTGTTTCTCTCCATCATTCCTTGTATCCATCCTTCTATCTCTCTTTCTCTGCTCCCTTCACATTTACATACTTTCTTTGTCTCCATATTTATTTATCATGCCCTTCAACTGTCCTGGTCTTTGTCCGTTCCTCTTTTACTCCCTTGTCACTACAGAATCCCGCGCCGTTCCATTTCCTCCCTCCGCCTTATTCAGTCCCCTTTCCCTCTCTCCGCCTCCATCTACTGCGTGACTTGAATGACGTCCCTCCTCTCGACGTCTCTCCAAGTGTTTGCCTTCGCCCAACCAAAACTTCTCGTCGCTCTTCAGATATTAGATAGGCGAGTCTTATATCAAGACCCGTCCTCAGCGTCGTTGTTTTATCATCATCATCATCATCATCATCATCAGCGCAGCAGCAGCAGCAACAACAACTTCAGCAACAGCGTTGTAGTAAGCATTGTTGTCACCTCGCCATAAGTATCATCGCCAACACAGCAATCAACAATCGTCGCTATTGTCATCGTTATCTCTTTATGGTCATCATTATCACTACTACCACTATCATCATCATCATCATCATCATCATCATCATCATCATCATCATCATCATCATCATCATCATTCATCATTATGATGATATTAATATTCTTGTTACACAAGAAACAGATGATGCTGCAGGATTGCAGAAATTAGAGACATTTCCTGAAATGGCAAAGACTACCACTACTAGTACTACCACTACTTCTACAACTACTTCTACTTCTACTACCACTACTACTACTACCATTAATAATAATAATAATAATAATAATAATAATAATAATAATAATAATAATAATAATAATAATAATAATAATAATAATAATAAAAATAATAATAATAATAATAATAATAATAATAATAATAATAATAATAATAATAATAATAATAATAATAATAATAATAATAATAATAATAATAGAGGTCCATAGAGTAGTGGTAACATCACTGGCGTGAAGAGCAAGCGGTAGCGGGATCGCTTCCCGCAACCTCCTCAAATTTAGGTCCACTCAGCCTTTCATTCGCGAGATGGCGCGTTGTTATAATGAGATGTAGGACGTGATGAGCGCCTTGCGTGGCTGCCGTGTACAGTTAAATTCGACTCCTGTAATAAGTTGTGATCATCTGTTCATACTGATTTGTAATCATACTGCGTTATTGTCAGTTTGAAGATATTAAACGAAGATTATTATTATTATTATAATTATTATTATTATTATTATTATTATTATTATTATTATTATTATTATTATTATTATTATTATTATTATTATTATTATTATTATTATTATTATTATTATTATTATTATTATTATCAACTGTAGCAACGGAGGCAGGAATAGTAGAGGTACAAGTAGTTGTTGGTTGTAGTTGTTGTGATGGAAGTAGTAGCTGTAGTATTAGTATTAGTAGTGGTAGCAGCAGCAGCAGCAATAGTAGTAGCAGCTGCGGCAGCACTTTCATCATCATCATCAACATCACAACCATCATGATCATCCCCATCATCATAATCACCATCATCACCCAAATCATCGTCATGATAACCGTCATCGTCGTAATCATAACCAGCATCATCTTCATCGTCATCCACCTCCTCACGCAAGCTTCCCACTGACCTTTGTGATCGGCGTCTACGTGACTCTAAGCGAACGGTTCCATGTGTCCTCTGCCATATGCATCGGAACGCTTCCGTCTCCTTCCTTCCTTCCTAACGGACTCCGTATTGACTCCGACTGCATTCAGCTCAGCGCCGTTGATCGATGACAACGCGTGCGTTCAACTGACGCCAGCCAATCGTCACAGCGGAACGGAACAGTTCAACCGTAAACGAGAGGAGAGCTGCGTTGTTCGACCCGTATCAGCACCCTGTCAAAGAATGGGACACAAACGTCAGGAGTGCTACCCAGCCGAACCGTCATCGATAAGCAGCCGCCTGACCTCCGAACTTTCCCTCTCTTTAACTCTTTAACGACCGGCTGTATTCTTTTCCCAGACACGTTTAGTACACGCTAGTCGTCATAGGCGTAATTTGTGTGGGGTACGAGGGGTACCCGTGCCCCCACTTTTCGGACTGGGGGGTACCGTACCCCCCACTTTTTAAACAATGCCAATGAATATTTTATTATTGTGCCTTCCCAGAGATCGCAGTCTCAGCCTTGTTTCGTGTAAGTAAGAAATTGGTACCCCCCACTTTTTAGACCAAAGTTACGCCCCTGCTAGTCGTTATGGTGTAAAGTTCTGTGGCCAGGCTGATGTACGAGAAATTGTCTGGTAGCGGAACGATGTATTTTAGAATCAAAATGCGGAGAAATCGGAATCCTATTCTGTCGTTATGTTGTCCATGGTCATAGCCACGAATGTCCGAATGCTTCTAAGTCCTCGAAACTAAAATTAGGATTCCTAAAATAAGACTGTATTGTCTTCAACACTTTAACGGCGAGTTGCATTGGTTTCCCAGTCACTTCCAGTACGCGCTCGTCGCTAAAGTGTTAGAAAAGATTTAAGCTTCCGACGAGTAACTATCAAAACGTGTGAACATTTGTGCTACCTTTTACAGTGTACATTAACATTTATGAGCTGTTGTAAAAAAGTGTTGTATCTCTGCCTTCAGGCTGCTGAGGAGGAGTTCATATCGAGGCAGAGTTCATGTCGAGGCAGAGAAACAAGCGTTAACCTTATAGTGGGTCATGAAATGTCTCGTTAACCGTTTGTTAGTTACAACGCGTTAGAGAATTTCTTGAAATGAGATCTAAAATAGTGCGGATACATTAGCCATCCATCAATCCAACCATAAAAACATACATACATACATACATACATACATACATACATATGTACATACACAGTCCACAATACACATACTTACAGAAGCATAGACCTACACGCGTATACATACATAAATACATGCATGCATGCATGCATACATACATGCAAGCATAATGCATACATCAATACATACATGCATACATAAATACATGCATAAATACATACATGCATACATAATACACGCATACATGCATAAATACATGCAGCCATACATAAATGCATACATGCATACATACATACATACATACATACATACATACATACATACAGACATACATACATACATACATACATGCATACATACATACATACATACATACATACATACATACATACATACATACATGCATGCATGCATGCATGCATGCATGCATGCATGCATGCATGCATGCATGCATACATACATACATACATACATACATACATACATACATACATACATACATACATACATACATACATACATACATACATACATACATACATACATACACATGTGAATACATACATGCACACATACAGTGTTATATATACGTCGTATATATACACGACATACGTCGTATATATACACGACAGGAATCTTTGGATTGAGGATGACTGAGTGGTAAGTTCTACGCCTTCTCTTAGCTAATTTACTGGAAGAAGTATATACCTGAGAAAGGTGCCGTGTTCAATTTGTGCTGAGATTGGAGTTTGGCTGTTGGTCCTGCACTTCTCCCCCCCCCTCTTGCTGCCAGTCTCTCGACCAGTCTTCTTGTCTGCCTGCGTCGATGACATTCTGCCTCTTCTGCAATCACCGTCTTTGGTCACTGATTGTTACTGTTGTCGGTCGTGTCTTTCCATTTGTCCCTCTTCCTGTCCCTTTGTCTCTGCTTGAGTCTCACGTGGATGTGCGCTATGTTGGGCCGGTAAATAGCTAGGGAATTAAATATATTTATCCTAAAATCAGTGTAATACAGCATATCCTTATAGACGACCGGTTACTACATACATACATATATACAAACACGCATGCATACATACATACACACGTACATACACACATACATATACATACATATATAGATATAAACAAACAAATACACAAACAGACATACATTCATACATACATACTTTAGACCATGTATTGAAAGAGACATACATACATACACACATACTTTAGTCTACATATATACATACATACATACATACATACATACATACATACATACATACATACATACATACATACATACATACATACATACATACATACATACATACATACATACATACATGCATACATACATTCATACATGCATGCATACATACATGCATAAAACATTGCATACATTCATCTGCGTACATGCATACATATTTTAATCTTGCATACATGCATACATACATGCGTACAAACACACATACATACATATATACATGCATACATGAATGCATTCATATATGTCCCCTATTGTACATACTCTATACTGCTGACCTTGGTCCCCTCTTGGCGGCCAGTGCAGTCTTAAGTCAGTCCTACGCGGATGACCTCCAAGCGTATGTCCACTGCTCACCATTGGCTGCTGCTGCTGCAGTTCGAGAGATCGCCCGAGTCGTGGGGAATTTGGAGGCCTGGATGTCCTCAAACCGTCTACGGTTAAACCCGGCAAAGACCCAATATATCTGGTTTGGTACGCGCCAACAGCTTGCAAAAATTAACCTTGAGGGTCTGGCACTTGAATTTCCCTGGGTTTCATTTGCCTCCTCAGTACGGGATCTTGGTGTAATTCTGGATCAAGAGCTCACATTCATGCGACATATTAATTTGCTTTGTCGGGACTCTTATTATCAACTTCGTCAGTTAAGGGTAGTCTCCCGTACTCTGACGCAGGCAGCTGCTTCTACCCTTGTCCATGCGTTTGTGGTTTCCCGTCTGGACTACTGTAGCGCTCTTTACGCTGGCCTCCCAGCTGCCCGCCTTGGGTGTTTGGACCGGGTTTTGCGTGCAGCCGCACGTCTTATTGGTCGCATCCCCAGATTTGGCCAGGTTTCTCTTTATATGCGGGATGTTCTGCACTGGCTCCCTTTCCCGCTGCGGATCGCCTATAGGGTCTCTGCACTGGTTAGGCGTTGTCTAGAGGGACTTGCTCCCCCATACCTGCGGGAGTTGTGTCGCTCTACCTCGGGGGTCTTGCGGAGATCTGCTCTTCGCTCGGCTGACCAGGCCGAGCTATTGGTCCCCCGCACGCGGACAGCCATTATGCAGCGACGTTCTTTTTCGGTCGCTGGACCTGCAACCTGGAATGGCCTTCCTGTTGCACTTCGCCTGGTCCCTATGACTCACTCTACCTTGTTTCTTGCAAACTTAAAAACTACTCTCTTTAGCCGTGGTTGGACTAGGAGCGCTCCTGAGTAGATAACCTTGAAGGGGCGCTATATAAAAGCTCATTAATAATAATAATAATATGAATACATACACAAATATACCTTCATACATACAAACATACATTTACACATTTACACGCATGCATATATACGTACGTACATACACATATACATAGTGATGTACAAGAGGCCTGTCCTACTCTACACCATGCACGTACGTCCGTATATCTGATATATTTTACCATACATTAGACCAGCGGTTCTCAACCTTTTTAGACTCGAGGACCACTTCTAAATTTTGGGTCTCGGTCGCGGACCACCACTAAAATTTGTGTCAAAAGCAAATTAATACAAAATAACTTTTTGCCATAAATCCTCGCATTATTAGTTTCATGCTGCCATCTAGCCGATTCTAGTGATTGAAATGAAACAGAAATTTTAAAAATTGACAAAATTTGTCTGTTTGCATGCTTTTAATTGTAAAAAATCTAAATTTTAGACCTTGGTCGCGGACCACCAGGCAGATGGCCGCGGACCACCAGTGGTCCGCGGACCACAGGTTGAGAACCACTGCATTAGACTACATGTAAGAGCCAGCGTGGCGCAGGCGATAAACCGCGTCGTCGAAATGTTCAGAGCACAATTTCGGACGAAGCGTTTTATTGTCGACTTGGTCGTCGATGGAGACCGAGGCGAAAAGAATTTCAGGAGCTGCTGCTTTGCGTGGCTTTCAATGTCATCCCCAGGGAGAGTAACAAATAGGGGACACATACATTTGTCAACGACGCATATAATATATATGTTCTGCTTTTGAATGAACTGGATCCCGCGACTTAGCTTTCTAAGCAGAAAATCTAAGTAGAAAAGCTGTAGAAATCTCGAGCTTACGATCACCATATTCATGTATGTATATACGTATGTATACCCCATGCGTAGTATGTAGCCTATATATGAATGTATAATGTTGTATATGTTTGCATGTATACAAGTATGTATATATTTGCATGTTTATCTTTGTATGTAACCTATATAAATATGTTTGTATGTGTGCACGCAGGTAAGTATGTTTGTATGTATATTTGTAAGCTATTATATATAATTATGATTGAATCAACGTAGCTATGTATTTGCGTATGTAATGTAGGCCTAGACGTAAATCTTCGAAATATTCCTCAGTGACACATAAAAGCCGCGTCAGATAGATCAGCCGTTTATCACCGGCACTATATCAAATCAAGTCCGCAATAGTCAGGCTGTATGCATTTGTGTATAATGAACTGTAGCTTAACTCGATCACGTGGCCGTGTGTTAAGTCGTTTAGTTAACAGCCTAACCAATAGACTTATTTTTAAAGGCGAGGGATAAAGGTGTTCCATTAATATTCATGTTGCGACCCGTTGATGTTTGACATGGCTGCGAAGTGCGGCAAAAGCTGCTGGAAACATTGCAGTGGCGGAATTTAATAATTCATCCAAGAACTGTCGAAAAACATCCAAGTGGCGGATTTTAATAATTCATCCTATAGGCGTCGTGAGAAAGACGGATTCTGTTACGAGCAGTTGTTTGTTTGGAAAGTCAACGATGTTTGAATAGGACAGACACGCATGACAGGGTTAAGTGCTCTTAGCAGACCAACTGACCTCATAATATTATGAGCAAATGTGTACAGGACACACGGCAATTCCATAGCGCAAATGGAACATATCGCTGCGGTTCTTTTAGGATGTCCCTCTATCAGCATGACCATCAGTTTTAGTGAGACCCACATACGCATACCCACATTTATTACATGGGAAAATTGTTCCATGTAGGACCCATTTACAGCCTACGTGCGAATATTGGTCCCAGATAGGACCCATTTTCAGCCCACATAGGAATAATGGTCCTTTCAGGATCCTTTTACAGCCTATTTGCGAATATTGGTCCTTTATAGGACACACATACAGCCTACGTGGGAAATTATAGGACCCAATTACAGTCTATACATGCGAATATTGGTCTCATCTAGGACCCACATACAGTCTACGTGGGAATACGACCCATTTGGACATGCTGGGAGAGATGTAATACCTACGTGTGATTTTGTACAGTTCTAAGATTTTTGTCTACATCAATATGTTTGTGGCTAAACTGCCACAGCGCGAGTTTGCAACGCTGACTGTCGTTGTTACCACTGACTGGTTCAGTCCCAGGTTCAAGTACCTACCTGTTTCCCGAAATGCGATCAGCTTAGGATGGGTAATTACCAGTAACAGCAGCAGTAGCAGCAGCAGCAACTATGGAGTTGACATCTGTATCGTCCTGGGAATCCTTGTCATCTCGAATTAGAAGTCGGCGCTGAACTCCTCTCTATGCAAACGACATCCACTTGGAACGACCAACATCTACGGACTACCTCACCCGCGAATCCACCCATTCCCTTCTCAGAAAGCATTCTCCATCCACCGCTTCCATGCTTCTTCCCTCTCTGCCTCGCTCTGCTTCCCTTCCTGCCTCTCTGCTTCCTTAACTCCATATTTACCTATATGTTTCACTCCCTGTTTTCTTAAGTAACTTCCCCACAGCTTTCTGCTTCCTTCATCCGCTCCTCGCCTCTTCGCTCACTCCCTTCCTCTTGCTTTTTTGCCTTACAGTCCTTACTTCATATCTCAATAACTCTGTTTCCGTCCCTGCCTCTAGGACTGCCATGCATCTCTTTCTCTGCCAATCGTCCTTCCTTTTCTCCCCTTTCTAATTGCAAAGTGGCTTCTCATGTTGAGCAGGATCCAACTCGAGCAGTATAGTTCATGCGACCGATGATTTATTCATGACGTAGAGAAAATAATCTCCTAATACAGTTCGTTGCTCTCTAATTCATTACAGCCTACATCTCGGGAGAAGACGTCGACTTTTATCGATCACTTTCAGAGCACACGAATCGACTCCGAGTCGATGTCAGATCACACGTCGCCTAATTCGTCGTCTCGCTGCAGTAGAAACGTTCATTTCTATAATCGACTTTAATTGGATGGACTTGTTCAGAGCTTTTGCGTCTAGGCCTATATTCTCTGCCCCGATGGGACAGAATCACGTCTCGCGGTTATTAATCTCAGCATACACAGTTTACACAAGTATCGATCGATCAAGTATCGATCGATCAAGTATCGATCGCGAATAATTTGTAGACGCAGAAGAAAACGTTTTCTCGTGCGAACTGGACGAAATGATCACGACGTCAATTCCTTTCCTTAAGTATTTAGGAATTAATCTCCACTCCGATGCAAGCTTATCGTTTGTTTGCAAACGAACGTTTACAAGGGCTGTAGTCGAGGGTATACGCGGGTATACAGCGTGTACTCACCTCTAGGGACCGTATACTCACATCACAAAATATTTGTACCCATCTCTAATTTGTTTCGGAAAACTAACCGGCAGCCAGGGGCGGATCCAGAAGCTCTATCGGGGGGGGGGCAACAAATTATACATACATACCAACCATCTTCTGGTTGGAGAGGAATCAGTTTACCTACCGACCACCGAAAAACTTTTTTAATTCATCTCCCAAAAAAGTTGATGACCTTTTTTTAGTCGGCACCCTCATCCACGCCTACGGGGGGGGCCACGCCTGTGTAAACATCATGGCCGGATTGCCCCCTCCTGGATCCGCCCCTGCCGGCAGCGTGTACTCGCCTCTAATTTTACCACTACAGCCCTGACGTTAACGGAAGCTCTATGCTCGCTATTATTATTAAGTATACCAACTTCTATAGCGACGGTGTCTCGTGCACAAAGCATCAGCCGATGGCGCACCAAAACCAAAGCCAAGCCGTCATCAGGTCAACATCCAAGAGAGAGAAACAGCCTATGGTGCATAGGCAATTTGAAAGCTATGTCTGAAGTAGAGAACGAAACGCCACAGGTGACTGAGCAGAACGTACAGGCACAGGAGTGGAATATTCTAGGTCCGGAAACCGAAAAAGTTTGTTTACCAAGAAGAGGTTTTCGTTTGAGTAAGACCAGAGAAAAGCAAACAGTTTTGGTGCCTAATTCGTTTGGTTAGAATGATCACAAGAACGTGAGAGTTTGAACCCCGCCATCATACCCATACGGGACCGAAATTCCGAGATGGTGCCCGTATAAAGACCACATGGGTCCCACCTATTTGTCCACAGAAACGCTGGCATGGTAGTCCTGTACTCCTTAACACAGAGTTTTTCAAACTGTGGTCCGCGGACCAACAGGGGTCCGCGAAGGATATAGCGGGGGTCCGCGAGAGCGTTTTGAAAATATTAATTGATGATTAACACTGCATGGTTTTAGCGTTAATTAACTGCCTGTGTTTTCAAATTCATACACAACTTCTGTGACACGATGATCCAGTCCGATTCGGTATTCGATCACACCATTGTTTTGACGCTGCTGATATAGCTATTATTTTCGTACTACAGTGATGTAAATAAAATGTATGGTCATGTTACATTTCTAGTCTAATAGGCCCTAGCCTAAAACGGGTGTGTTTTAATAAAATTTCTTTAATAATTTCGATGTATTTGCAATATGCTGGTCTATTTCCTGATTGTGTCAAATCTGGACTTGTAGAAATTTATGTTGTAATAGTCCTCGACGTCATAAGCAAGCTTGTACTAAGGTCCTATTTGGAAATAGTCTGCCTGTTATTTTGATTATATTTTAAGTGATAAATTTTACTTTTTAAATTCCTGGGTCCGCGAGCTAAGCCTAGCTAAAATAGGAGTTCCTGTTCCAAACAGTTTGAAAACCTCTGCCTTAACACATCGTTTTGCGTGCCTCTGAGAAAGACTTATGCACGCTCTGTCAATCCGTCACCAATAATTCACTTCGTGTCTCTAGGGCGTGCATGAAAACTGATCATGCCCGGATGATCGAGCGCGCTTCTCCAATCTGTCGGTTGCGTCGAGATGCAACCCACAGCCGCTGAGAATTGCGTCGTCGTTATCGCTCGGGGATTAACGATTTTCACTTGGCGCTTTCCGAATACCAATCGCTCCACAGCCAAACGAATATCACTATTTTAAGTCAGAGAATGACGACAGAATGCTGAGTAGTAGGATATGTGGAACACGGTAGTCGACGGGTTAGACTGCTTGCCATGTAACGCGGAGAGTATGGGGCTGGAGCTTCATCAGATACGGTTACTGGATAGGGACCTTGAGCAAGTCATTCACTCACAATTGCTCAGCGCCATCGATTGATGTTGGGCCAGTAGATAGTGGCTCCTAATAAATGCATAATAATAATAATAATAATAATAATAATAATAATAATAATAATAATAATAATAATAATAATAATAATAATAATAATAATAATAATAATAATAATAATAATAGCAACATCAGCAGCAGCAGCAGCAGCAGCAGTAGTAGTAACAGTAGTAATAGTAGTAGTTGTTGTTGTTGTATTAGTAGTAGTAGTAGTGTCGTAATTATAATATTAACAATAAAAATATTTAAATAATAACAACATGTAAAGATAACAACGATAGTAATAGTGCGGCATGAGAAAAACAATAATGATGAAAACAATCGTCGTGGAGCGTAGTCCGTTTTGTCTCTGACTCCATCATTTGTTGCCAAATTTACCTTGCCATTTCTGCACCGGGATAAGCCAATGTCCCTGTGACTCAGCAAATGGTTAGCTTAGAACTGCGTATAAAAATAACCTGCCAAACCGCCGAAAAAGGCTTTTTACACCTAATCTAATAATTCCACAGCACTCAAGTAATCTGTCAACCGTCCGGTAGCTTTCCCTTCAGTTATAAAATGCACGCAGGGGTATCAATTTTTACTTAAACTGTGAATGACGAGCGTTGGCAGGATATATAACGGCGTCTGGAGGAAATTTCTCGAATGATCTACTGATATATTTTACCAAAGCACTGGAACAATCGGAATGCTGCTTTTGGACATAAAACGGACAGAATATTATGAAAATATTTCGCGAGAACGGATTCAATATTCCCCATCGGAATTAAACGATTTTCGGGTTCATGTTCTTGTTCGTCCCACCTGCTGTCAATCACGACCATTGATATAGCGGTGCGTGTTAGATTCCAAACAAAGGCGCTATATAAATGATGTTCTAATATTAAATGTATAAGGGTGGTATATGAATAATGTTATGATATTATATGTTAGATTAATAGCCAGATAGACACATACATGCAGTGTATACGGACTATCGATCATAGGACTATTGCTCATAGGGACTATTGCTCATAGGACTACCACTCATACGCTCATAGGATTATTGCTCATAGGAATGTTGCTCATAGGACTATCGCTCATAGGACTATCGCTTACAGGGACGATCGCTCATAGGGCCTTTCGCTCTTATATTATTGCACTATACTTCTGATTTCTTCTTTACACGCAGTGACGTATCGAAGCTTTCTTCTTGACTCTTGACTCGATCGTTGCAAACCTTTGTCTGGCTGTCATTTCATGGCATTTTTATGCCATACTGGGATGACGTTTCTTCTGTGAAGTGCATTGTTGTTATTGTTTTTACCGTTAATTGTTATTGTACTTACAGTATTGTTATTGATAATAGTTATTGAATCTTCATTTGAAGTCAGTTGTTTGTTTCTATAATGATCTTTGCAATATATTAATCAATGTATTTGTAGAAAACGGACGAATGTCCCGACTTGATGTGCACATATTTCATAAATATTTGTAAAGTTAAATGAAGTCATTTGTAATAGTTGATTACATTTATAATTACTAGCTTATTGGATGTTAATTGCTCACGTCCCTACTTTGATGCTCATAAATAACATAGCGCATGAGCGAAAAGCCCCATGAGATATCGTCCCTATGAGCGATAGTCCTATAAGCGATCGTCCTATGAGCGATAGTCCTTGAACCCATACATGCATATAAACATGTACATACATAGGGACTACCTACATACTTTTGGGTCGCTGACCCGCGTGCCTCGAACAGTCCTCCTGCGCATTTCCAGGATGCTAAAAGCAATTATGTTTAAACAAACACAGTTAAAACTCTACTTGCTAAGTAACTCTGAGCATTGGCATTTGCGCTGCCATACATGTGTAAAGCATCCTAGAAGTAGCTTGCTTCAAACCATGCTATATAAATTGTCGTAACTACGATTACAATTACACAATTACAATGACAGTCTCTCTGTCGTGGCTTTTGTGTGGCGCTGAGAAATTTCACAGATTTACATTACATTACGTCACAAGGTCAAACCAGAGGACAACAAGGTGAAGGCTGAAGAAGACACGAGGTCTTCTGATTCGCACTCTTCCCCCACATCACTTCCGGTCATTAAGTTAGTGTCGCATTAGCAAAGGAGAATTCTATCTGTCGGAAAGCGATCACTTGAGACAAAAGTCTCATTTGCGTAATGGTCTGGATCTCGTTTTTCTCTCTCTTTCCGTGCGACGTTACAAAAGACCGGAGTGCACTCGAGATGACATTAATTCGACGACAGAGCTCTGGAGAAACAGCGACTGAGACGCTGTTAGTATACGAGTGTGACGAACAGAAGATATGCATGGGGTTTGAACCAATGGACGAAAAGCATCCTCCATCCAGTTGCAAGTCGCTTACAGCTCCTTGTACGTATACACACGTACATACCGGTACATACATACGTATACGGTACACACATATACAGACAAACGTACCTATATACATCTCAGTAAATATATATATAAATATATATATATATATGTATACATAAAAACACATGCATGCCTACATACATCCAAATACTTGTATTAAATGTAATGCTATGTTATGTAAATACATGAATACAAACATACATACATACAAACATGCATACTAGGGTGGATCGAAAGCATATGCTAAAAAATTTTTTCTTAAATAGCTATATTTAATAGTGGGCAAAAGTTGCCAATTGGTATGACAAACACACAGTAAAAATTTGGTAATTATTGTGCATCATCTTGAGGGTCCCCAAGGACTTTGAGATGTTGCTATATATGGGCAATATTATGGATTATCGTGAATCATCTGAATCATCTTGCGCACTGAACGGTTCACCCGACTAGAGGCGCTTTATGTTTGAATACAATACAATACAACAGATTCAACATATTAACAAATCATAGAATATATTCTTAGGCATAACTCAAATGCAAAAATGTTAATTCGCAACAACGTTCAGGCTACATGACACGGTAATCGGATTTTGTGTGAAACGTTGGCATTATCTATCGAGATCGGATAAATTAAACTCTCAATTTTGCGCCACAAAACGCTGCTGATGATTCAGTAAATAACGACGCAGCGTTCCACAACCTGCATAATATTATGACAAGGTAACTTAGGAAAGTTAGCTATGGGTGGTCACCGCTAGTCACAAATAGCTTCAGATGTGCCTCCGAAAAGTCAGTCGTTAGCCGTTCGTTAGGCGTATAGATCTACGAGTTTTGCCAGTCGATCAGGTGAAAGGCCTCACGTGCGTCAAACCTGAGTTCTGGTAGGCCAACTTTAAATTGTAGCACAGCTTATCTTCGAGTTGACGAACTCGCCTTAAGAATGCGACGAATTCCGAGTTCGCGTGCGTGCTGACGATCATTTGTAACCATGGAGAGAAGTAGGTTTTCCGGATAGGCAAAATAGGCATTCCGCTGTATAACAGAATCGACAATACGTTTCTGTTCAGCTGTAAGATAACGGGAATGCTGGAGCAAATGTCTTGCACCATAATATTATTTGTATGACGGCTTATCCTTGATACTGAACCACATCGGTGCATATAACTTCACGATGCACGCTGCAAGAATCTGCAAGTTGGCTGATGGTTCATCTGTTTCTACGTACAAACGGAGAAGTCGATTCACAGTTGTAAGCCACCTTGTGTGACTCAATTTTCCGGGGTTTAGTTTAGATAAGTCATGTGGACAGTGACCCTCAGAAACAGTGTTAGTTATTTCCAACAGATATTTCTGGTCTGTACCGGGTTCCTTTAAGTTGACCTTTCGCAGTGGTTTTATTAGCGTCATATACTTGTCATGGTAAGAAAAGATACCTAACTGAGGATCTGCGTGCATCCTCCCATGTCCAAGAGAGTATGAGGTCATGCTCTAGCTCTCTCTATGCTCTGAAAGTGTCAAGGTTTCTTGACCTCCCTGACATTGCTTACACACGGTTGCTGGTGCGACCACATTTGCTCGGCTTCTGTATGCAGCCCCAGCGGGGTGGGTTTCCGCTACCGCTGAAGACCGTTACCCCTAGAGAGGTTTCTGGACCGAATGCGTAGAATGGGTTACCTGTTGCGGGATGTGTGGAATGTGGGGCGATAGTGAGCGATGCGGATGACAGCTTTCTGCGGTCGGCCATTTGGTGCAGGACCCATGTGCTCCGTCCCATTTTCTCATCTACGGTTGTGCGTCGCTGTAGTCTAAGACCGAGGCCACGTGATTTTCCCTGCCCCTCAAAGATGATAGAAACTTCCTGTACATGCATAGGGTCTTGTGTAAACAAACCCAGTAGCCATGTCATCAGTGTTATCCCTTGCTGGAAGAGTGTCTTAGTTAAACTGACTTTTGGTTAACCGGCTCTACTCTTATTGTAATGGTTTGCGGTGTGTCAAGCCACTTATTGGAAATAAACGAATATGTGTATGTACCAAACAGGAAATCAAAGGTATAGATATAAAAGTAGTAGATATAAAAGTAGTAGATATAAAAGTAGTAGACTACACAAAGTGCTAGCCAGATATATTCTAATAGATCTAGATTATTCCAGCTGACATACGATGCAACAAATGCAAGGAATAAGCAGAATTAAGTCAAAAACTGCCCGCGAACCATAGCTTTTTGCTATTACAGCACATACGATTTTTGATCTCGTTGGGGACCCTCAAAATGTTCTCCAAATTTAAAATAATTTTACACAGTTGTTTACGTATACTAAAGGCAACTTTTCGTCACTATTAATATTCGATACGAGAAAAATATTTTTTTCGATCCACCCTAATGCATACATACATACATACTGGCGGGGCGTGGTGGCTCAGTGGTAAGTTCGGCGCCTTGTGACCGGAGGGTTGCAGGTTCGAATCCCACTCTAGCCGCTGCGTACGGACCTTGGGCAAGTCCTTCACTCGCTTCGGCGTGAAAATTCAGGTACAGTATTAAATGCTGTAGTTGGGAGCGCCTCTGAGTAGTAGTTGACTTCGAGAGGCGCTATGGAAATATCCGGAATAAATAAATAAATAAATACATACATACATACATAAACACACATACATATTACATATACACATACATACAAAATGTATATAAACATACATGCCTACACACTGACGTACCTGTAAATTTGTCAATTAATATGACAGTTAATAGACTTAGTCTATTACTCTACATGCCTGTCATGTAGTAGGTCTCGTGTTGTGTATCTGACAAAAGCGACATGATGGCTGATTGGTCAGAGCGCTCGCCCTGTAACGAGGAGATCACGGGTTCGAGCCTCGTCCGATGCAGTTACTGTGTATGCTGTAGTGACTCTCCTCAACTGAAAAGAAAACACTTGCTTTCCTATTTATTTTTATTTCGATTTATTATTACTTCAATGTTTTACAATCAATGCTTCTAGCTTCTGTCCCATTGTGCGTTTGCTAATGGTGTAATAAAGAATATACTTGCTTACTTACTTACTTACTTACTTACTTACTTACTTACTTACTTACTTACTTACTTACTTACTTACTTACTTACTTACTTACTTACTTACTTACTTTCTTTGAGAAAGTTCCTCGCGCACAGTTGCTCATGGTCCTTCTCTTCATGCCCTTAGATCCTTCTCTTCATGCCCTTAGATCCTTCTCTTCATGCCCTTAGATCCTTCTCTTCATGCCCTTAGATCCTTCTCTTCATGCCCTTAGATCCTTCTCTTCATGCCCTTAGATCCTTCTCTTCATGCCCTTAGATCCTTCTCTTCATGCCCTTAGATCCTTCTCTTGATGCCCTTAGATCCTTCTCTACGTGTCATTCGATCCCTCTCTTCGTGTCCTTCGGACCGAAGGGTATGAAGAGAAAGATCGGCAACTGATATCGACCAACTATTTCTGATTAGTATAATCTATCAAGCGCTTTTGGAAACATAAAAATGTCTCCAAATAAGCACAGATATAGAGTGTGCGAGTTGTTCTTATAGATGTGTGTGTGTGTGTGTGTGTGTGTGTCTGTCTGTCTGTCTGTTGCATGTCTGTCTGTCTGTCTGTCTGTGTTGTATATAATGTGTATGTATACGATCATATGCTACCCAGAATAGTAGTCTAATAGAGCAGCTGAGTACATCGTGAATGGACGGACTGTCTGGTCGTCGGTCTGTTGGTGTTGAGCAAACATCTACTGCTCTACTCCGATCGTCCTTGTCTCCCGGTTCTTCCGTTTGACTGACGGACGGATGGAGGGAAGAAGGGGTAGAGCTCCCCTTAGGATCCCAAGCAGCACGTAGATCGTTGCAAGGGTCGATTGCCTATTCCGCTCGCCAGAGCTTCTTCCTCCAACGGACCAGATGTTTAGTCTTTCGTTCGAAAGGGAGGAAGTGTATGTTTACAGAAGGTGAACCGTCGGGCGTTTGGAACGGGTCATCAGGGAGCCAAGGACCATGGACCGAACGACATCAGGTCCTTGACAATGCAAGGGACGAATGTCACTCGGTTGGTCCTACGCTGGGTGGTCCTTTGCTGCCTGGTACTACGCTGACTGGTCCTTTTCTGCCTGGTACTATGCTGGCTGGTCCTTTTCTGCCTGGTACTACGCTGGCTGGTCCTTTTCTGCCTGGTACTATGCTGGCTGGTCCTTTTCTGCCTGGTCCTTTGCTGCCTGGTCATTTTCTGGCTGGCTTTTGCTGCCTGGTCCTCCCTTGGCTGGTTTAGGCTGCCTCGTCCTCCACTGGTTGGTCGCAAGGTTGACACGTCTTTCGGACTTGAAGGGGGGAAGGGGAGGCGTGGGATCCGAACTGTCGTCGGATTTCTTGTTGGACTTGGCTAATCGATTTGCGCCGAGATCTGAATTTCGATATAATCGTCGCTTAAGGCCTCCAATCGACGCCGACCGCCAAAGGTTATACAGTCTCTCTCTCTCTCTCTCTGTCTCTCTCTCTCTCTCTCTCTTTCTCTCTCTCTCTCTCGCTCTCTCGCTCTCTCTCTCTCTCTCGCTCTCTCTCTCTCTTTCTCGCTCTCTCTCTCGCTCTCTCTCTCTCGCTCTCTCTCTCTCTCGCTCTCTCTCTCGCTCTCTCTCTCTCGCTCTGTCTCTGTCTCTGTCTCTGTCTCTGTCTCTGTCTCTGTCTCTGTCTCTGTCTCTGTCTCTCTGTCTCTCTGTCTCTCTGTCTCTCTTTCTCTCTCTCTCTCTCTCTCTCTCTCTCTCTCTCTCTCTCTCTCTCTCTCTCTCTCTCTCTCTCTCTCTCTCTCTCTCTCTCTCTCTCTCTCTCTCAGTGTCCATCTGTCCGTCGGTTTATCCGTCCGTCTGTCCATCTCTCCCTCCGTCTGGCCATCTGTCCATCCGTCTGGCCATCTGTCCATCCGTCTGGCCATCTGTCCATCCGTCTGGCCAAATGACGATCTGTCTGTCCATCCATCTGTCCGTTCGTTTGTTATTTGATCTGTCCGTGTGTCCTGCCGTCCTTGCGTACGTCTGTATACCCATCCATCTATGTGCCCGTCCGTCCGTCCGTCCGTCTGTCCTACCGTCCCCGGGTCCGTCCGTCCGTCCTCCCATCCATCTGTCTACCTGTCTGTCCGTCTGTCCCTGCGTACATCTGGCTACCCATCGTTCCTTCGCCTGCCCATTTCGGGTTCTTTCAATCTGCTGACGATTTACTTCGCTTTCACGGCGAGATAATGCGATAACTGTTTTCTTGTCAAATGCGAAGTACACTGAACATGTAATGAACTTTAATAAACGAACAGAAATGTCACAAGGTCTGTAATGTTACGCTCCTCTCATTGGCCGCTTCGAACTAATTAGTATTCGTGACCAATGACGTCACTATTTTTAAAATGGCGACATTCCGAGCGAAGGTAAAGTTTCACACTTCATTCCAAATAACTTGAAATATACCGTAAACGGCTGCTCTTTTAAACTAACGCTTGAAACTTGCATAAGGTAAGTTACCTATGTCGCTAAAACGCTAAAATGAAAGAGCTTAACTGGTTTAAACGAGTCAGAAATATAACGTGTAGGCAGCTCACAATTGACGAATTTGATTACTTGAACACGACTAAAATATTTTATATTAGGCCTACATTTAAAATAAATCTAACTAAAAATATTTTTGAAAGGAACAATAGCGGAGGAACCTGATTCAACTATTCTTTTCTACCCAAGTTTTGTGAATAATGATATCTTTATAAATAAATAAATATATATCCCTTCCTGATATTAACTTATTGTACAATACTAGATATAAAAGTGCCTACATGTCGTGAAGTTGAACGGCTTAGTTAAAAGTGCTGCATGCCACGCACACACACACACACACACACACACACACACACACACACACACACACACACACACACACACACACACACACACACACACACACACACACACACACACACACACACACACACACAACACACATGTATATATAAATTACATATAGGGCCTATATAAATATATATATGAATATTCGTTCATTGAAATATCATATAACAGAACGCAACTAAAACAGGCTTGCACGAGCAGCTAATTAGCATAGCGTCAGTAGGCGTTCTTGTATACAGAAAACGGGGTATAAAATTGTTATCATCTTTCTCGGGCATAGAGTAAATTCATCCGGTCTCGCTCGAAGGATGTGTCCACTGTTGCGGAGGGGAGGGAGCAAGTCACGCAGCACATGATTAGGATTCCTCATAATAGCAAGAAAAAGTCGTTCGTCTGACTATATATATATATATATATATATATATATATATATATATGTATTCTCACAAACACACAAAGACCCGATTCGCCCGCATTGTACGGATCTGTTCTTCCGTGTAAAACGAGACAGATTCTTTCTTCAAAATTCCTAGCACATTAGCACGAAAAACAAAAGCCAACGTCGTCATATATAATAGACGCCAAGCCCGACAAGCCGTAGCCAACGCCATATTATTATAGCAGCCTGCGTCATACGTCATTGTTCTTCTGACGTCATGACTTTATGCTCGTGTTGTACGTGCAATACAATATACCTCTATGGTGCAATACGGACGACTCGTGTTTTACAGCGCGTAGCATCCACGATACGTAACTGATACACAACGCACGCGCGCGCACGCTCACGTACACAAACACACACAAACATACAAACAAACACACACACACCACACAAACACACACCACACATATCAAACAAACACCGATGACTGTTACCTTGCAGTCCCTGCATCTAGCGTCACTACCACTGAGATGGAACTTCAGCACAAATCAACATGGGCACGCTGCTGTAACCTAAATCTTAACATGAATAAGTCCAATGAAATAAAAGTCACACATCATCGGAGAGCCATCGGGAGCCTCCACCTCCAATTTTAAATGGTATCGCCCGGGTACACACTCTTAATATTTTGGGTGTCGACCTTAATGAAAAATTTGGGTTCTCGAGTCACATCAAACACCTGACCATTAAGGCAAGACAGTCCTTCTATGCACTTCGGGTTTTGAGATCTTATGGGCTCTCGAGGGACTGTTTGTTTGATGTGGTACGTGCCACTACAGTTGGTAGGATGCTTTATTGCTCGCCCGTGTGGTGGGGTTTTTCAAGTGGGCAGGATCGGGAGGCCCTGGAGGGTATAGTCCGGAGGTTGGTGCGCCAGGGCTACTTACCTTCATCATCGTCATTTGAGGCTCTCTGTAACAATGCTGGCGCTAGTCTCTTTTCCAATATTTTGTACAATCCCTGCCATGTTTTACATCCAATGCTACCGCCTATTAAGTACACTGGCTACTCTTTGCGCTCACGATCTCGTAGCCGAGAGCTGCCTAAAATGATAACTTCTCTCGGAAATGCTTCCTTGCCAGGATGCTATACAAATAGCCTTTTTGGTATCCTTTGTATCTTATGTATTCATTTGTAATAACTTTCTCTTAAATGTATAGTTCAGAGACATCGTCACAAATTAATTGGTTACATTGTTTGATTGTAATATGTAATATGAAATCACTGGCGTAAACTTGTCCAAAATATTGGTGGGGCGTGGGGTCTGGACCAGAAGTGCAAAAAACCAAGTTTTTGAAGATGAAAAATTGTTTTGTGTGTTTTTTTCGTTTTCTTTTGTTTTATGGTTTTTGTTGTTTTGCTTATTTGTTTTTAAGATTTTCGGTTTTGGACCACAAAAATCATGAAATTGGTATGAACAAGAGCTCCAACTCAGTTTAATTCAGTTGCGATTTTCGAAAATTAAAAATCATTAATTAAAATCAATGTTATTAAAATAACTTCTACAAGAATAAGAACAAAAATTTTTAAACAAAAAAATGTTTTGTGTTGTTTTTCCTTTTCTTATGTGTTTTAAACCAAAAACCGAAAAAAGGTCTTTTCACATTTGGTCTGGACAATCACCGAGCCTCAGAGGCTTCCGGTGTTACGTAATGCATATGAAATGAGTGCTTTTTGTGTACATGTATTGTTCTAAATTGAAGATATTGAAGAAAAAATAATTCTTTGTTTTCATTATGAATTTCTGATAGTATTTCAGTTCTTTGTCTGTGTTTTTCTGTTTCTGAAGAAGTTTGTCTATATTGAAACATAATATTTTAATATTTGAAGAAATACTCCTCTCGATTATTGGGGGGCATTGCCCCGGCTCCTCAATTATTGGGGGGGCACGTGCCCCGGCTGACCCCCCAGAGTCTACGCCTATGTATGAAATAATATGCTGTATTATCTTTCTTGTACGGCGCTGTGCGTTTGCTAGCGCTTCTTAATACAGAATACACTTACCTACTTACTTACCATATATATATATATATATATAGGCACTGTAATATATACATGTGTGTGTGTGTGTGTGTGTGTGTGTGTGTGTGTGTGTGTGTGTGTGTGTGTGTGTGTGAGTGTGTGAGTGTGTGTGTGTGTGTGTGTGTGTGTGTGTGTAGGTGTGTATTTCTGCCCACAGTCGGGTCTGGAAATGCTATTAAAGGAAATGAAAACTGCTTTTTCTGCGGTCTTCTGATCCGCGGCGCTCAGATGATTGGTTAAGTGTCGAGACTGATAATAATCCGAGAGAAGGCAATCATAAAGAACTGAACGGTAATGAAGAAGTAATCGAAATTGTTAAATCAATAAGCCAGGTTTCCAGTAATTCTGCACGTACCCCCGTCTTTTCCTTTGAGTACTGCAGGTCCAACGGATTCTGACCATATACAGACGGATTAGGCATAGAACGGTTATAATGTGCACGCAAAAGCTCACGTGTGAATGATCGCTACATAAATTTTGTTTATATTGTTTAGGGTGGTATTTCAATGGCCCCAGTTTATAACGAGACACCACAGGCTTAATGGTAATTGATTTTTTTAATGTCTATATCTGATCCATCACAGATATGAAATTATAAATATGTGTGTGTGTGTGTGTGTTTGTGTGTGTGTGTGTTTGTGTGTTTGTGTGTGTGTGTGTTCTAGCGTGTGTGTGTAAATTAATTTTTATGTATACGAGAGACAGACAGACAGACAGACAGAGAGAGAGAGACATAGAGACAAAGAGACAGAGACAGAGATACAGAGACAGAGATAAAGAGAGAGTGAGACAGAGGCAAATAGAGAGACACATAGGCATACAAAGAGAGTCAGCGGCAGAGAGACAGAGTCAGAGGGAGAGAGAGGGAGTGAGAAGGAAAGAGCAACGTAGGAAGCCATGGTGGGAATGGCCCTCAAAGCGAAATGGTCTTGATCTTAATCTTCTTGTACTTTGAATTGGTCCTGGTCTTTTGGTCTTCCTCAGCGTGTGTGTGTGTGTGTGTGTGTGTGTGTGTGTGTGCGTGCGTGTGTGTGTGTGTGTGTGTGTAGATGTGTGACGCTGGCAGGTGCTTGCGATTGAAACAGGTGTCGTGATTAGTTCTGCCTGACAGAACTGCGGCTCAGTGTAGAGTCTTGATGGCCACTGCATAAATTTGGTTTATATTGTTTCGACCAATTTCCTCACGGTTTGTGGAAATCGTTGCTATGGAAACTTTAAAGGAAAACGGTAATGCCTCAGCTTAGAAGCCTTGCCATCTAAACCGAAGGGTAAGAATTATATGGTGCCATTTAGCATGGACGTCATTTGGGGGGGGCAGGGAGGGCATTCCCCTCTGATTTTTGAAAAAAGGAAAAGGATGGAACAAGAAAAGGCAAAATAAGAAGGGGGTAAAAAAAAGAAAAAATGATACTCAGATTCAGGGAATTGTCTAATACTATTGACTAAACTAAAGTTTGCATAGCTTTTTTCACATTTTTTGCAGCTATAAAATCATCAAAACCTGATTATATTAATTGACAGTTGACCCCCTCCCCAAATTTTGAAGAAATATAAAAAAGGTTTAAACATTTTCACCTCTTTTTTGACCAGATCAGTTCAAAAGTGTCACCTGCCCCACCCCCCCCCCCCACACCTGTCAAACAAGATCGCCGTCAGTGCCAAGTTCCCCCGGAAAATACTCGAATGACGTCCCTCCCCCTCCCTGAAAAAGGCTGGAATGACGTCCCTCCCATTCCGGATGGTAATAGTCTCGTCTCTAAAAAACCCTTATCACCAGCAACTGAGGCGTTAGCTTGTGAAGAGAGGATTAAATGAGGGATTCGCCCCTTGAATAAGCATGAGGACGGTCGATATCGGGTTCTCCGGGAAAATAAAACCGCCCAATGAACCATTAACAACAGCGTCGCATTTGGAATTGAGTAACACGCATCAGCGACTGTGTATCTCGGTTGACGGGAGCTTGGCTGCTGTCACGGTTGAATGACTTGATGGCTTGGTGACTCCGCGCTCCGCTGGCTGTCTGACTGACTGGCTGGTAAGTTTGGTGAACGGTTAACACCCCGGTTTCTTTGCCTCAGTATAACTGGCTTTGGCTGACTTACTGGTTGGTTGGCCGACTAGTTAACTGCTTCCTCGGTTTGCTGACAACTTAGTTGACTGGCTCTTGGATACTTATTTAATTCATTGGCTTACTGGTTACTCAGTTTAGCGATTAGCTGACTGGTTGATCAGTAAATAAATTAGTTGACTGGCTACTCAGTTGCATGATTAGTTGGCTGAGTTAAGTGACTAGTTGACTGGTTACTTGGCAATTCGATTACATGATTAATTGACTGGCTATTCAGTAAGTGCCTGACTGTTGCCTGACTGATGCAATATTTTGTACTATTGAGGCTGGCTGGACGACTAAATAACTGGCTTTTTTCTGGCTGAATTGTAAGTGGGCTGATTTCTAAATCGGTTCTTTAGTCTGTTGCCTGATGGTAATCAGTGGTAATGGTGATTTCAAATTTGTATAACGCCACTCGAGTGAAGACTCATAAGATGCCAGACGTATGGAAGAAACACGTATCTGTTCCGACATCGGTCGTTGACCAGCGAAAGATTGAGTAACACGCGTTGGTGAGGAATAGAAAGCATTCTATGGGAGTCAGACGCCTCTCACCAGCAGTCAATCAATCGATGCTGGGAGCACAGGGATCGTGGAATTCTAATGCCTAGTATGTGGACGAAAATCTCCTACAAGACGGAGGTCCATACTTGCTGTAGTAACTTCCCTCAATGTGTCAGATCTGTTGAGTATCATTTGTCCATCTTGTCTCTGTTTTGGACTTGCCAGCTTCAGCGAATATATGCATGCATGTATGTAACTGTGTTTGTATGTATATTTACGTGTATACATGCTTCTATGACTGTATATAATCATACATATAATATCCATATAGCGTGTGTCTGTCGGAGGACGCTACGTCACAAATGTTCTATTGTGAATCGTAATCGTAATCGTAATCGTAATCGTAATCTCCAATTTTCTAAAGCGCCACTGTAAAGCTGAGCGCAAAGCACCAGCTTATTCACGAGCGCTGCGACGTATCCGAGGGGTTGTCCAGAAATCGATCTCCGTTGGTGGTCCGAGTCCGGTTGCCTGAAGACTAAAGAGAGGCAGAGCAGCTGTTACGGAGGGTTTCGTTGAGGACGAGATAGCTTGGAAGGCAGAAACAGAAACCGTTTGTGACGTCAGTACTGCCGTCTTGACGACGGCGATCAGAGCATTTTATCCAACGACATAATTATAATTATAGGCCTGCGCTGCCGTCATAATATGACGGGCAAATACTCTAGTTAGGTATATTTTTCTAGATGTTTTATATAGCGTCTTCTAGGTGCCTTACAAAATGGTTTTAGACCCTAGCATGCTTATTCTCACAAGCCTGTCTCTCTGTCTCATCGCAATGACCACCTGTTGTTGCCTGGTTGGCAAATGTTCTTTGGTGCGCCATCGACTGATGCTATGTGCGTTGTTATGGCTATGTGCGTTGCTATGGCTATGTGCGTTGTTATGACTATGTGCGTTGTTATGGCTATGTGCGTTGTTATGGCTATGTGCGTTGTTATGACTATGTGCGTTGTTATGGCTATGTGCGTTGCTATGGCTATGTGCGTTGTTATGGCTATGTGCGTTGTTATGACTATGTGCGTTGTTATGGCTATGTGCGTTGTTATGGCTATGTGCGTTGTTATGACTATGTGCGTTGTTATGGCTATGTGCGTTGCTATGGCTATGTGCGTTGTTATGGCTATGTGCGTTGTTATGACTATGTGCGTTGTTATGGCTATGTGCGTTGTTATGGCTATGTGCGTTGTTATGACTATGTGCGTTGTTATGGCTATGTGCGTTGCTATGGCTATGTGCGTTGTTATGGCTATGTGCGTTGTTATGACTATGTGCGTTGTTATGGCTATGTGCGTTGTTATGGCTATGTGCGTTGTTATGGCTATGTGCGTTGTTATGGCTATGTGCGTTGCTATGGCTATGTGCGTTGTTATGGCT